>CM038144.1:17765794-18365794 GCA_021437245.1 Aegilops speltoides
CTTACTTCGTGAAGATCTACCCAGTAAGGCTAGCCCTCCGGGGCTGAGGCCATGATGGAATAGACAAGGTTGCTTCTTCGTGGACCCTTGTGGGTGGAGCCCTCCGTGGACTCTCGCATTGGTTACCCTCCGGTGGGTTGAAGTCTCCATCAACGGGAAATCGATAGCACCACCTATCGGAACCACGAGAAAAATCACCGCCTCCAAAATTGCGTTTGCTCTTTCCACCTCTCTTTACTACATGGCAATTTACTTTCCGCTGCCTATACTCTAGAATTGCATGTGTAGGGTGATGCTTGACTTGATCATAATTGTGAATGCAAAAACCTGTTCTTTTTCAAAAGGCGAATTTTTATATTGTCAAGTAGTCTAATCACCCCCCTCTAGACATACTTTCGATCCTACAAGTGGTATCGAGCTTTGGTCTCCATTGGGTTTCCATTGCATTGGACTCCATAAGCTTGGTTTCACAACCTAGGAGAGTATGGCGCCTAGTGAGGGTAATTTTAAAGAGGTCCTTACTTTGATGGTACAAATTTTTAGTTGGAAGCATAAAATGAAAATGCATATTCTTGGTCATAACCGGCCGATGGGGCATTATTTGTGTTGGTATGCAAGGTGAATTCTTGAGGAAGGAAAAGTTCCGGATCAGGGTTCAACGGAAGAATTGGGATGTTGAAAACAATGCTCAAGCTTGTGACATTCTCTTCAATGCCTTGTGTCCCGAGGAGTTCAACAAAATCGCCGCCTTGAGAATGCAAAAGAGATTTGGGATACTTTGGTTGAAATGCCGAAGGTACCGAGTCCGTGAAGGAATCAAAGCTAGATATTCTTCAAGGTCAACTTGACAAGTTCAAGATGAAGGATGGTGAAGGAATTTAAATGTACTCTAGGCTTCTCTCATCAAAAGGATTCCCGGCAGGAAGCAAGAAATGACCGAACCGATTCATCATCAAGAAGATTCTCGGAGTTTTGGATGGAAAGTATGACACCGTGGTACTTTGATCCAAATGATGCCAAACTACAAGAATCTCAAGCCAAAAAGTCATTGGAAGAATTGTTGCTTATGAGATGACACTTAAGGATAAGGAAGAGCTTCCAACAAGTCAAGGGTGCTTACAAAGTTACAAGTGATGCTCCCAACAACCTCAAGTGACAAGTTAGTTTCAATGAAGAGATAATAAGGTCAAACTTCAACCCAAATTTACAAAATAGGGAAGGAAAGAGGAAAGGCTCAAAGGTTAATCCAATTATTGATTGAAAAGAGGATCTTTATCGGATGAACTCTTCAATTGTAAACCGGACCATAACTAAATGAGTGTCAATCCCAAAGAGGAAGAAAAGAAGGAATTCCCAAAAAGAAAAAACCTTAAGAGATGAAACAACCTCAAAGAAGAAAGGAGAGAAGATCTTATGAGGAAGCCCCTCGGAGAAGCCAAATTAGGAGAAGGAAAGACAAAAGCAATCAAGGACTTCAAAGAAAAACTTCCAAAGCTTCTTTGGTTAATTTCTTGGCCCCCATTGACAAATCAACAAAGGAAAACTTCCTCCAATGAATTCAAGATAAAATGTTGGGCTTCTGTATTCCTCCAATTCCAACCCTAATTAATTTGTTTCAACCAAATTAATTGGAAGAAATGTTTATTGGGGTAAAGGAAAGGTTCACAAACCCAACAAGAACTTTGGGAAATTGTTGAAAGGAAGGACCTTGGTAAGGAATTGGTTTTGGGAAAGTTCAAGCCGAAGGTGTTGAATGGGAAAATCAATATCCTACTCCAGTTTGTTCCTCAAAAGGAGAAGTATGATCCTACTTCTTCCAATGTGGAACAAGCTCAAGATGACCTTCCACCACAAGACCACAAGCTAAAAGGCAAGGACAAGCTTCAAGAGGAGATTGATGCATTTGTTGAAGCACCTCAAGCCATGGTCAAGTGGGTTCCCAAGGAAAGCGTCAAGTTCTACCGTCAAGCTCAACTACAACCCCAAGGTTCCCATCAAGATGATGTGGATCCAAGGGGTTCTTGAGGGTGACTCCGAACATACTTCACTCACATTCATTTTGGCAAAAACTTGTGCAATCAACTTCCACATCGTGCACTAGTTCATGGAGTCACAAACCCTCTTGTTGGTAAGTCAAGGGACAAGGTAATCATTGCTTTCATGGACATCATCTATTGTGTTCAATCTATGTCCATGGATATCCTTGTTTGTTCCTTGTGGGACTAACCCATGTAGGTATTGAAAGTGCCGAATCCAAGGATAGCTCCCAACTCTTGATGATCTCCATCAACATTGAGCATCCACATCTTCAACATCTACATGAAGTCTTCTCGACAACCCAAGGTTAGTTTGACCCTTTAAAGGGGTTCTCACATCTAGGGGAGCTTTGCTCTAAAAATTGAGCTAAAGCATCTTCAAATGATGTGAACACATCAATGCTTTATGTAAAGTGGTAACCCACTTGTGCTTAAGCGATGAGTATGACCTATGATCAAATGTTCTCATTTGGCTCCTAAGTCAATATACTCATATAAAGATGACCTATCTCAAACAAATTGTGTTTAGTTGCTAGAGTTTTGGTTGTGCATGTTTGACAATATTTCATTTGCTATCTTATTGTGTGAGCATGTTGGATGCATGATTTTATCCATTCAGGACATCCATTTGTTGTTTTGGTCGTTTTGATTTTTAAACCAAATGGATGGACAAGAATGCCTAAATACCCCTAGCTATCTATGCTTTCTTGTCTCAAATTCTATTCATGCTTACATCACAAATTTTGAACAAGTCATTTTCGGACCCTCGGGTGAGGGCACTTCGGGCCACCGATCCGTCAAGGCTAATTTCCAAAACCTTCTAATTGATTTGGTCGGACCAACTCCTCAAACTCGGTTGGGAAAAGCATTTAACGAATCTAGTTTTCTCCGGTGAAACCGAGTTGTGATTTTCGGCGTGACCAAAATGCATAAGCCTGGATTATCCATCTCATGCCACCGGTTTCCTTCGGTCCCACCGGAAGAAAAGGGTATATATTGAGGGCCAGCGTTGATTCCTCCTTCAAGCGTTTGCCCCCCCTTTTGCCGTGTTGGTCTCCGGATCGTCCCGGGTAAATGCGCCGCCCTCCGGCGGTCTCCGTCGCCGTCAGCGGACATCTCCTCCGGCCGTTGCCGCCGTGAAAAACTCCACCAAGTTAGGGTGAGTTTGATCCCTCGTGCTCCATCTCGATTCAATGCGTTTGGATTGCCTAGTATCTTGCCACGATTGAAATCCTCCACACGTTTTCGTTTGAATTTAAAAATTTTAGGGTTAGGTTTCCGGAACACAATCTCGGTGAGACCGATTTTATATTTTGGTATGACCGATTTGGCCTATGGCCATTCTTCCCCCGGTCCAACAGGTTGTGCAAAATGGTGTGACCGAAATGAAGTTCTGAAACCCTAGTGTTTTGGGGGACGAAACCCCCGGTCAAACCAAAGTGGTGTGAAAGCTCTGTTTAACACTTGGATTCACGAACCTTCTTCGTCGGCCGAAATTCTTCTGAAAACTTAATACTAAATTTGAACTCATTTTTTGCAAAAACTTCTGGTTTTGATGACTCTTCTTCTCTTCACCTTATCTATTCACAGGTTGTGGCCATAGGATGCAGTGTGATCGAACAGGTCGAGACACCCATTGCGAGACATTCGAGGGGGCACTAGTCACGTCCTAGTAGCTCATCATGATGGTGAGAGGAGTACACCAAGTGGCATGCCTCCTGCAGCCCACTAGAAAAAGAAGGAATTGGATGATGAGATTGATTTTGTTGTTGAGGAAGGGTACCTCAAAGCCAAAAGGAAGGTTGTTGCCAAAGAGCAACAAGGTCAACAAACTAAGAAGGGCACCGGCAAAGTCAAGCGATCCATTGTTGCTGAAGCTGAATTTGGGAGAAAGCGGCAAGCAAAGTGAAAAACCACCAAAGAAGAGGATAGTGCATGATCGGATGGGGATGAGGATGAGGAAACTTGACCTCCTCCTCGAAAGCCAAGCTCATGGGTGATGCCATTAAAGGCGGAGCCACATCAAAGCCAAAACTCCGGTAAAGGCAGCTCAAAAGCCTTCTTGAAGCCCAAAAAGAAGACCGTCGAAACATTCCGGGTCGGAAAAGAACAAGGATGATGTGCCACCGGTTTGAGTCGGATGATGAAGGACCAGTTTCGAAACTTGTCCAAAACTGCCCTACATAATGATGCTCATCCTCAAAATGAGGATATGAAGGCAAGGAAGATAAAGGTCTCGGGCTATGGAGACAAAGCTGCCCATATCTTGAGGAGAAAGAACTCGTAGATCCCAGATTTCACACGAGGACAGGGGACTTCTAGAACCCGTCTTGATGGACAAAGGCCCATATCAACACCCGATATTTATTTGGAAGTACATTGGCGGTGAAAACCTGAGATTTCTTTCCACATGTGCATGAAAGTTTCACCGCATTGGGTTGCATTTGTAGGTGAAATTGAGGTTTGGAGCGATGAGATGATAATGCAATTCTATGCCCGCTCACCTTCCACGATGGAAAGATTATTGGATGGTGAAGGTCAAAGATTTTCTTCTTCTGTTGAAGAATGGGCGAAATTCGAATGCTCCGATTAAGCGAAGAAGATGATATTGATGTATATAAATTCCAAGAAGAATCATGAATCCATGAAAAACATGTACAAAGAGATTCCGAAAAAGGTTTGGGAATCGGGCTTCCTCGATCTACTATCTCCGAGGGGCCAAACCTACCACTAATACCATTTTGGGGCATACCTTGATGCCCAAATTGGAGAATATCGCATGATGGAGGATACTCTATCAACATTGCACATACTTGATGGAAGCACCTTTCAAGGTGATGGACTTGATGGTAAAGGGAAGGAAATTAAAAGCCCTTAAGGCCCAATAATAAAGTTATTTATTTCCCTTTTTCATGATAAATTTTATCATTCATGCTATAATTTTTGTTGGAAAATACATGTGTTGAATGCATAACAAACAAGATGTCATGGTATGCCTCTACTAGACTGGCTTGTTAATCAAAAGTGGTTATGTTTCCTAACCATGAACAAAAGGGGTTTTATTTGATTAACGAATTCCATCATTAAATAGAATGTCGATTGGCCTTGACCCATTCCCTTAGCTTAGCCACATTCTTTAGTATGTTGCTTTCTGCTTTTATCCATGACATATACATTTTCCCGTAACTTGAGATTATACAACTCCCGTTTACGGGAGGGAGCAGTTTAAGGTGCTACCATGTTGGGGGCGTAGTAATTTCAAAAATTTTCCCTCGCTTTGCATAAATCATGGTGATGTATTAAGCGGAGAGGGAGTGTTTCATCCCTTTGGGCCAAAGCGGGCATCGCGTAGAGGAAATGGTTAAACGTTCTCCTCGCGTCCCAGAGCCGGATCCGGCGCCGTTACTCCGGGCCCCGAGTTCTTGACACCGCGTCGTTGATGGCGTCCCTTACTCCGATCCGGAGTTTGGGAGATTCTTCGGCCTGACGGGCGTGGTGGCTTTGGATTGTTTCGGTCGGGCCCGCCTAAGCTTTGCGATGATATGGAGGGTGGAATATGGTGGAGGGCACCGCTTTTGCCTGAAGGCGATCAAAGATCAAACTTTTTTGCTAGGGGTACCTTTACGTTATAAAGGAGGGAGGGAAACTGGGCCCTGAATGGCAAGAGTCCTACTCCTACCAGGTAGGACTCCCCTTTCCTAATTGGAATAAATTGGGGGAGGGGGAAAAGGAAAGAAGGCCTTCCCCCATCCTGTCCTAATTGGGAGGGGGGCGTAGGGCCTTAAGCCCTTCCCTCTTCTCCCTCAAGGCCCTCCGGGCCCATTTCCCCCGGGGTTCGGTAACCTCCGGGTACTCCGGTTAAATTCCTTTTTCATCCGGAACCATTCGAACTCAAACATGGGCTTCCAATATATCAATCTTTGTGTCAACCATTTGAAACTCCTCGTCATTCTGATCACATTCGGGACTCGAACTACCGGTACATAAAATAATAAACTCTAATAACTTCCATTGAAACCTTAAAGCGTTCCGGACCCTGGTTTAAGAACAATGTAAACATGACCTAGAACTATTCTCTTCAAACCAACAGCGGGACACGGTGCCCTTATTGGTTCCTACCATATTCTCGAATCTTTATCGGTCGGAAGGCATCCAACATCGTTGTTCCTTTGTCATCGGTATGTTACTTGGAGATTGATTGGGGTATCAATACCTAGTTCAATCTGTTACGGAAAATCTTTTACTCGTTCAATCATCATCTCACAACTAAATTTTAGTTGTATTGCTTAAACTTGGTTGTATTCAGGGAGGCCCGAAGATACCTCTCAACAATGGTGACAAAACCTAATCTCAAAATCGCCAACCCAACATCGCCGGAGCACTTTGCTCCTTTATAATCACCCGATTCGTTGTTTTGGTAGCACCAAAAATTTCCTCCGGTAAAGGGGGTTGCATAATCTCATAGTTACGGGAACATGTATATTCATGGATAAAAGCGGAACATACTAAGCGATGTGTGCTAAGCTATGGAATGGGTCATTCAATCGGATCATTCTATAATGATGTGCCTTTTAATCAAATAACAACTCCTTTGTTCATGGTTGAAACTAAATCTTTGATTAACAAGCTAGTCTATAGAGGCATACTAGTGACATTTGTTTTGTCATGCATTCCACATGTATCATGTTTCGGTTAATACAATTCTAGCATGAATAAAATTTATCATGAAATAAGAAATAAATAATAACTTTTTTGCCTCTGGGCATATTTCCTTGATCTCCCCTTGCACTAGAGTCTAATCTAACCATCACCATGTGATTAACATCGATAGTTCACATCATCAAATTAACACCCATATTCACATCCCTTGACCAACACCCAAAGGGTTTACTAGATTGATAATCTAGTTCCCATTTTGATTAATACAAAAATAAATTGATCATGTTTTGCTTGTGAGAGTCTGGTCAGCGGTCTTTCAATTCGGTCCATTATGTATTTTGCAATTTTCTATGTCTACAATGCTGCGCGGGCTACTCTGCTTTGCTCCCTTTCAATATGTATCTGATGAGACTTAGAGTCATCCGGATCGGTGTCAAAACTTGCATCGGCGTAACCCTTTTGGAACCTTTTGTCACTTCCATAATGGAAAATATCCTTATTCCACAAGGATAATTTTGCCGATGTCGATGATCCTCTAGATCACTATTGTATCCTTAAAACTTCGTTAGGGTATACAATGATGGTACCGAATGGCATACTTTATAGAACCTATGGCCAGGCATAGGGAATGACTTTCATTCTCTTTCTATCTTCGGTGGTGGGTTTGATCTTCTCAATTTCACACCTTGTAACAGCAAGAACTCTTTCTTTTGTTCCATTTGAACTCTTAAAATCTTGTCAAGGTATGACTCATTGAAAAAAAACTTATCAAGCGTCTTGATCTATTCTATAGATCTTGATGCTCAATATTGACTTCACGGTCTTTCATTGAAAAACTCTTATTCAAGTATCCTTTATGCTATCGGAAATTCTATATCATTTGTCGGAATATGTCATCTACATATAATATGAAACTGAGCTCCCCTCACTTTCTTGTAAATCGGGCTTTCAAAATCTCAAACCCAAATCTTTGATCCACTATCAAAGCGTTTATTCAACCCGGATCTTGCAGTCCATAATGGATCCTGGAGCTTGCACTTTGTTAGCTCCTTTGGATCGATAAAACCTTGGTTGCATCATATACAACTCTTCTTCAATCCATTGGTGGGTTTTCATCCATTTGCCAAATTTCATAATCATAAAATCGGAATTGCTAACATGATTCGACGGACTTAAGCATTTTCTGTTGAGAAAAGGTCTCATTAGTCAATCCCTTGAACTTGGAAAACCTTTTGCGACAATCGAGCTTTAAACGTAACACTACTATCCGTCATCTTCCTCTTGAAGATCCATTTATTTTCTATGGTTTGCCGATCAAGGCAAATCCAAAAATCCCACTTTGTTCTCATACATGGATCTCATCTAATTTCATGGCCTCAAGCCATTTCGGAATCTGGGTATCATCCTTCTTCATGTTGTAGGTTTCATGGTCAGTAACAGACCTCCAACGGATTACCGTACCACTCGTGCGGAAATCTACTCTTTTACCTCCGAGGTTGGTAGTAACTTGATCGATTACATGATCATCATCATTCCTCCTCACTAATTGGTTAGTAGTCACAAGAACGGTTACGGTGAACTACTTTCAATAAGGGAATACATTACCTCATCAAGTTCTTTTCCTCCCACTCACTTCTTTGGAAAACTCCTTCTCTAGAAAGGATCCATCTTAAACCGAATATCTTGCCCGGATCGTGATGAAAGGTGTACCCAACAATTTCCTTTGGGTATTCTATGAAGCCATTCTCGATTTGGGTTCGAGCTTTCGGGATGAAACTTTTCACATAAGCATGACCCCAAACTTTAAAAAGCGACAACTTTGGTTTCTTGCTAAACCACGTTCATATAGTGTCTCTCAGCAGTTTAGATTGCCCTATTTGCGTGAATGCAGCTGTCTCTAATGCATGATCCCAAAAGCGATATTGGTAAATCGGTAAAAACATCATAGATTGTACTATATCCAATAAAAAGGTTATGCGTTGGACACACCATTATGATTGGTGTTCGGTGGCTAATTTAAACTATTCCATTGTTTTAATTGAAGACCAAACTCGTAACTCAAATATTTGTCTCCCGATGGATCCGGAAACTTTATTTTCTTTTGATGATTTTCCACTTACTCAAATTCTTTGAACCTTTCAACTTTTCGACTTATGTTTCATCAAGTAGATATAATATCCTTAAGTCATCTTGAAGGTGGAAAATAACGATATCCATACAGCCTCAACATTCATTGGACCACATACTTTGTATGATTTCCAACAAATTTTGCTCTCTCCATAGTACGGAGGGGGTTTTAGTCATCTTGCCCATGAGGCCGGTTCTAAGTGCCAAGTGATTCATAATCAAGTGACTCAAAAGTCCATCATATGGAGTTTCTTCATGCCTTTAACGATATGACCTAAGCGGCTGCCACAAATAAGTTGCACTATCATTATCAACCTGCATCTTTTGGTTTCAACATTTGAATATTGTATCACTACTATCGAGATCAATGAACCATTTTCATTGGGGTGTAACCATATAAGGTTTTATTCATTAAAAACAATTCTGGAACATCTTTGGTCCCATGATGTTTAAAACATCTTTGAAGTCCCGATTCTAAGCCATAAAACATGGTGCCAAAAACTATCAAGTAGTCATCATATTGAGCTAAAGCGTTCATAGCGTTGCCATACGCCTCTGCCAAAATTACATCATAAGCGGTGCATCAAGGACATAATTTTCTTATGGGCCAATGAGGATAAAACTTCAGGATCACGGATCCAATCCGCATCATTGCTACTAACATTTTCAACAAATTTTCTCTAGGAACATATTAAAATAAACATATAAAAGGCCGCGATATTGATCTACAACATAATTTGCAAAATACTACGGGACTAAGTTCATGATAAATTTAAGTTCAATTAATCATATTACTAAAGAACTCCCTTGAATAGACATCCCTCTAATCCTCTAAGTGATCACGTGATCCAAATCAACTAAACCATAACCGATCATCCGTGAAATGGAGTAGTTTTCAATGGTGAAATCTTATGTTGATCATATCTACTATTGATTCACGCTTCGACCTTTCGGTCTCCGTGTTCGAGGCCATATCTGCATATTAGGCTTCAAGTATAACCAGTATTTGCGTGTGCAAAACGGCTTGCCCGTTGTAGATGGACGTAGGCTTATCACCCCGATCATCCGTGGTGTATAAGGCCGGAACTTTAGGGGCATACTGGGAGAACACTTCTTGATAATTTAGTGAGAATCATCTTATAATTACCGTCAATCAAAGCAAGATAAGATGCATAAAGGATAAACATCACATGCAAATCAATATAAGTGATATGATATGGTCATCATCATCTTGTGCTTATGATCTCCATCTTCTTGCCCACCATGATCACCATCGTCACGGGCGACACCTTGATCTCCATCGAGCATCGTTGTCGTCCGCCAAACTTATGCTTCTCCGACTATCGCTACCGCTTAGTGATAAAAAAGCATTCTGGGTGATTGCATACAATGGAAAACCATATGGCTCCTGCCGATTCCGATAACCGGTTACAAAACATGATCATCTCATACAATAAAATATAGCATCACGTCTTGACCATATCACATCACAAATGCCTGCAAAAACAAGTTAGGCGTCCTCTACTTTGTTGTTGCAAATTTTACGTGGCTGCTACGGGCTTGCAAGAACCATCTCACCTCGCATCAAAACCACGATACTTTCAAATAGACTCCGTTTTAACCTTCTCAAGGACCGGGGTATGCCTCAGTTCAACTAAAGTGAGAGGGCAAACCCCGGTCACCTTTAAGCAGCAGTGCTCGTGGCGGTGAAACCATCTCGGCGTAAGCGTCTGGCGTAATTGTCGGTGCAGGCGCTTCATCTCAAATACCGCTGAACCAAAGTATGACATGCTGGTAGGTAGTATGACTTTACCCACAACTCACTTGTGTTCTACTCGTGCAAAACATAAAAAAAAAACCTAGGCTCGGATGCCCTTTGGGGAAGCGTGGTAATTTCAAAAAATTCCTCGCGCAAAGAATCATGGTGATGTATGCAACGAGAGGGAAATGTTGTCTACATACCCTTGTAGACCCAGGCGGGCGATCCAGCGTAGAGGAAGTAGTTCCGTTCTCCTCGCGATCCGACCCGATCCGCGGTTACTCGGCCCCGGTTTGGCGAGACGACAACGATGCTACGATGGAGATCAAGGTGTCGCGACCGGTGACAATGGTGATCATGGTGTTGCCGCAAGATGGAGATCGTGAAGCACAAGATGATGATGACCATATCATATCACTTATATTGATTTGCATGTGATGTTTATCCTTTATGCATCTTATCTTGCTTTGATCGACGGTAGCATTATAAGATGATCTCTCACTAAATTATCAAGAAGTGTTCTCCCGAGTATGCACCGCTGCCAAAGTTCGTCGTGCCTGCACACCACGTGATGATCGGGTGTGATAAGCTCTACGTCCATCTACAACGGGTGCAAGCCGCTTTGCACGCCAGAATACTCGGTTATACTTGACGAGCCTAGCATATGCAGATATGGCCTCTAACACGGAGACCGAAAGGTCGAGCGTGAATCATATAGTAGATATGATCAACATAAGATGTTCACCATTGAAAACTACTCCATTTCACGTGATGATCGGTTATGGTTTAGTTGATTTGGATCACGTGATCACTTGGATGACTAGAGAGATGTCTATCTAAGTGGGAGTTCTTAAGTAATATGATTAATTGAACTTAAATTTATCATGAACTTAGTCCCGTAGTATTTTGCAAATTATGTTGTAGATCAATAGCTTGCGTTGTTGCTTTCATATGTTTGTTTTTGATATGTTCCTAGAGAAAATTGTGTTGAAAAATGTTAGTAGCAATGATGCGGATTCGATCCGTGATCGGAGGTTTATCCTCATTGTCGCACGTAAAAATTATGTCCTTAATGCACCGCTAGGTGACAGACCTATTGCAGAGCGTATGCGCACGTTATGAACGCTTGGCTAGCTCAAGATGATGACTACTAGATAGTTTTGTGCACCATGCTTTATGGCTTAGAATCGACTTCAAAGATGTTTTGAACATCATGGACCATATGAGATGTTCCAGAATTGAAGTTAATATTTCAAGCAAATACCCGAGTTGAGAGATATGAAAGTCTCCAACAAGTTCTATAGCTAAAAGATGGAGGAGAATCGCCAAGTAGTGAGCATGTACTCGATTGTCCGGGTACTTCAATCGCTTGAATCAAGTGGGAGTTAATCTTCCAGATAAGATAGTGATTGATGAATTTTCTAGTCACCACCACCAAGTTAGTAGAACTTCGTGATGAACTATAGTATGCAAGGGATGACGAGAACGATTCTCGAGCTCTTCGTGATGTTGAAATCGACGAAGGTAGAAATCAAGAAAACATCAAGTGTTGATGGTAGACAAGACCACTAGTTTCAAGAAAAGGGCAAAGGAAAGAAAGGGGAACTTCAAGTAGATTGACAAGCAAGTTATCACTCCCACGAAGAAGCCCAAAGCTGAACCAAAGCCTCAAACCGAAAGTGCTTACATCGCAAAGGAAATGGTCACCGAAGCGGAACTGCCCTAAATATTTGGTGGATAAGAAGGATGGCAAAGTGAAAAGGGTATATTTGATATACAGTGTTTGATGTGTGCTTTACTAGTGTTTATAGCAACCCCTCGGTATTTGGTACTGGTTCGCCATGCTAGAGTAGTAACTCAAACAGAGTTGCGTATCAAATGTAAACTAGTTAAGAGTGAAGTGACGATGTGTGTTGAAAGTAGTTTCAAGATTGATATAATCATCATCGCACATTCCCTATACTTTCGGGATTAGTGTTGAACCTAAATAAATGTTATTTGGTGTTTGCATGAATATGATTTGATCATGTTTATTGCAATACGGTTATTCATTTAAGTAAGAGAATAAACTGTTATTCTGCTTACATGAATAAAACCTTATATGGTTACACACCCAATGAAAATGGTTCATGGATCTCGATCGTAGTGATACACATATTCATAATATTGAAACCAAAAGATGCAAAGTTAATAATGATAGTGCAACTTATTTGTGGCAATCGCCGCTTAGATCATATTGGTGTAAAGCGATAAAGAAACTCCATGCCGATGGGATTTTGGAATCACTTGATTATGAATCACTTGATGCTTGCGAACCGTGCCTTTTGGGCAAGATGACTAAAACACCGCTTCTCCGAACAATGGAGCGAAAGCAACAGATTTGTTGGAAATCATACATACCGATGTATGTCGTCCGATGAATATTAAGGCTCATGACAAGTATCATTATTTTCTGACCTTCATAGATGATTTAAAGCAGATATGGGTATATCTACTTGATGAAACATAAGTCCTAAATAGTTGAAAGGTTCAAAGAATTTCAGAGTGAAGTGGAAAATCATCGTGACAAGAAAATAAGGTTTCTACGATCCGATCGCAGAGACAAATATTTGAGTTACGAAGTTTGGTCTTCAATTAAAACAATGTGGAATAGTTTCACAAATTCATGCCACCCGAACACCACAAATAAATGGTGTGTCCGAACATCGTAATCAAGACTTTATTTGATATAGTGCAACCTATGATGTTTCTTACCGATTTACAAATATCGCTTTGGGATCATGCATTAGAGACAACTGCATTCACATTAAATTGGGCACCATCTAAACTGCTGAGACGACACTATATGAACTGTGGTTTAGCAAGAAACCTAAGTTGTCGCTTTCTTAAAGTTTGGAGTTACGATGCTTATGTGAAAAGTTTCATCCTCGATAAGCTCAAACCCAAATTGGAGAAGTGCGCTTCATAGAATACCCAAAGGAAATTGTTGGGTACACCTTCTATCACAGATCCAAGGCAAGATATTCATTGTTAAGATGGATCCTTTCTAGAGAAGGAGTTTCTCTCAAAGAAGTGAGGGGAGGAAAGTAGAACTTGATGAGGTAATTGTACCTTCTCCCTTATTGAAAGTAGTTCATCACGTAAATTTGTTCCCGTGACTACTACACCAATTAGTGAGGAAGCTAATGATGATGATCATGTAACTTCGATCAAGTTACTACCGAATCTCGTAGGTAAACCAGAGTGAGATCCGCACTGAGTGGTACGGTAATCCTGCTCGAAGTCATGTAACTAGACCATGATGAACCTACTAACTATGAGGAAGCGATGATGAGCCCAGATTCCGCGAAATGGCTTGAGGCCATGAAATCTGAGATATGATCCATGTATGAGAACAAAGTATGGACTTTGATGGATTGCCCGATGATCGGCAAACCATAGAAAATAAATGGATCTTCAAGAGGAAGACGGACGCTGATAGTAGTGTTACTATCTACAAAGCTCGACTTGTCGCAAAAAGGTTTTTGACAAGTTCAAGGTGTTGACTACAATGAGTTTTTCTCAACTGTAGCGATGCTTAAGTCTGTCTCAATCATGTTAGCAATTGCCACAATTTATGAAATTTGGCAAATGGATGTAAAACTGCATTCCTAATGGGTTTTAGGAGGAAGAGTTGTATATGATGCAACCGTAAGGTTTTATCGATCCAAAGGAGCTAACAAAGTGTGCAAGCTCCAAATGATCCATCTATGGACTGGTGCAAGCATCTTGAATTGAATATACGCTTGATGAGTTGATCAAAGATATAGTTTTATACGCACTTACTATGAAGCCTCAGATTTACTAAAAAGTGAGTGGGAGCACTACAAGATTTCGATAAGTATATGTGAATGACATATTGTAGATCGGAAATAATGTATAATTATTCTCGCAAAGCATAAAGGGGTGTTTGAAAGGAAGTTTTTCAAAAAGACCTCGTGAAGTCTTATATATTGAGCATCAAGATCTATAGAGATAGATCAAGACGCTTGATAAGTTTTTTCAATGAAGCACATACCTTGACAAGATTTTGAAGTAGTTCAAAATGGAACAAGTTGAAAGAAAGAGTTCTTGCCTCGTGTTACAAGGTGTGAAATTGAGTAAGACTCAAAACCCCACCACGCAGAAGATAGAAAGAGAATAAAGTCATTCCCTATGCCTTGGCCATAGGTTCTATAAAGTATGCCATGTCAGGTACCAGATCTATTGTATACCTTGCACGAGTTTGGCAAGGAGGTACAATAGTGATCTAGGAGTAGATCATCGACAATGGTCAAAATTATCCTTAGTGGAGTAAGGATATATTTCGATTATGGAGGTGACAAAAGGGTTCGTCAGAAGGGTTACGCCGATGCAAGTTTTGACACCGATCCGATGACTCTAAGTCTCTATCTAGATACATATTGAAAGTGGGAGCAATTAGCTAGAGTAGCTCGCAGTGAGCATTGTAGACATAGAAAATTGCAAAATACATAACGGATCTCAATATGAAAGACCCGCTGACTAAGATTCTCTCACAAGCAAAACATGATCACACCTTAGTACTCTTTGGGTGTTAATCACATAGCGATGTGAACTAGATTACTGAATCTAGTAAACCCTTTGGGTGTTAGTCACATAATGATGTGAACTATGGGTGTTAATCACATGATGATGTGAACTATCGATGTTAATCACATGGTGATGTGATCTAGATTATTGACTCTAGTGCAAGTGGGAGATCAAGGAAATATGCCCTAGAGGCAATAATAAAGTTATTATTTATTTCCTTATTTCATGATAAATGTTTATCATTCATGCTAGAATTGTATTAACCGAAACATGATACATGTGTGAATGCATAGACAAAACAAGATGTCACTAGTATGCCTCTACTAGACTAGCTTGTTAATCAAAGATGGTTATGTTTCCAACCATGAACAAAGGAGTTGTTATTTGATTAACGAGGTCACATCATTAGTAGAATGATCTGATTGACATGACCCATTCCTTAGCTTAGCACACCATCGCTTAGTATGTTGCTACCGCTTTTATCCATGACTTATACATGTTCCTCGTAACTATGAGATTATGCAACTCCTGCTTACGGAGGAACACTTTGGTGCTACCAAACGCCACAACGTAATCGGGTGATTATAAAGGAGTACTACAGTGTCTCCAAAGGCGATGTTGGGTTGGCGATTTCGAGATTAGGTTTTGTCACTCCGATAGTCGGAGAGGTATCTCTCGGCCCTCTCGTAATGCACATCATCAAGCCTTGCAAGCACTACAACTAATGAGTTAGTTGTGAGATGATGTATTACGGAACGAGTAAAGAGACTTGCCAGAACGAGATTGAACTAGGTATTGATACCGACGATCGAATCTCGCAAGTAACATACCGATGACAAAGGGAACAACGATGTTGTTATGCGGTCCGACCGATAAAGATCTTCAGAGAATATGTAGGAACCAATATGGGCATCCAGGTCCCGCTATTGGTTATTGACCGTGAATAGTTCTAGGTCATGTCTACATTGTTCTCGAACCGTAGGGTCCGCACGCTTAAGGTTTCGGCGATGCTTATTATGAGTTTATGTATTTTGATGTACCAAGGAGTTCGAGTCCCGGATGTGATCCCGACATGACGAGGAGTCTCAAATGGTCGAGACATAAAGATTGATATATTGAAGCCTATGTTTGGAGTTCGAATGGTTCCGGCGAAACAGAATTTATCGGAGTACCGGAGGTTACTGAATCCCCGGAGGTAAATGGGCTATAGTGGGCCTTAGTGGAAAAAGAGAAGGGCTGCCCTAGATGGGCTGCAAGACTCTCCCCTTCCCTAGTCCTATTAGGACTAGGAGAGGTGGCCGCCCTCCTCCTCTTTCTCTCCGGGAATCCTAATTGAATAGGATTGAGGAGTCCTACTCCCGGGAGTAGGACTCTCCCGCGCCTCTCTCTCTCGGCGCCTCCCCTTGGCTCCTTTATATACGGGGGGGGCACCTAGGACACACAAGTTGATCGTGAGATCGCTCTCAGCCGCAAAGCGCCCTCCACCATATTCCACTCGGTTATACCGTCGCTGCTTAGGTGAAGCCTCGCCACGGTGAAACATCAAGATCGCTACCACGCCGTCAGGTCGACGGAACTCTCCCTCGACACTCGGCTGGATCGGAGTACGAGGGACGCCATCGAGCTGTACGCGGTGTCAAGAACTCGGGGCGCGGAGTAACGGCGCCGGATCGGTCGGATCGCGAGGAGAACGTACGACTACTTCCTCTACGCTGTGATCGCTTCCGCCGGGTCTACAAGGGTATGTGGACAACACTCTCCTCTCGCTGCTATACATCACCATGATCTTGCGTGTGCGTAGGAAAATTTTTGAAATTACTACGTTACCCAACACAAACATAGGCTTCCAATATATCAATCTTTGTGTCTCGACCATTTCAAACTCCTCGTCATGTCCGTGATCACATCCGGACTCAACTTCTTCGGTACATCAAAATACATAAACTCATAATAACTGGCCATCGAAACCTTAAGCTGCATGGACCCTACGGTTGAGAACAATGTAGACATGACCTAGAACTATTCTCGGTCAATAACCAACAGCGGACCTGGATGCCCATATTGGTTCCTACATATTCTACGAAGATCTTTATCTACGCCGATCGCATAACAACATACGTTGTTCCTTTGTCATCGGTATGTTACTTGGTCCGAGATTCGATCAGTCGGTATCCAATACCTAGTTCAATCTCGCTACCGCAAGTCTCTTTACTCGCTCAGTAATACATCATCTCACAACTAACTTATTAGTTGTATTGCTTGCAAGGCTTCAGATGTGATGTGTATTGAGAGGGCCCAGAGATACCTCTCCGACAATCGGAGTGACAAAACCTAATCTCAAATACGCCAACCCAACATCTGCATTTGGAGACACTTGTTGTACCCTTTATAATCACCCAATTTATTGCTAGGACGCTTGGTAGCACCCAAAGTGTTCCTCCCAAAACGGAGTTGCATAATCTCATAGTTACAGAACATGTATATGTCATGGATAAAAGCAAGAGCAACATACTAAACGATCGTGTGCTAAGCTAGTGGAATGGGTCATGTCAATCGATCATTCTACTAATGATGTGACCTTGTTAATCAAATAACAACTCCTTTGTTCATGGTCGAAACATAACCATCTTTGATTAACAAGCTAGTCTAGTAGAGGCATACTAGTGACATGTTGTTTTGTCTATGCATTCACACATGTATCATGTTTCCGGTTAATACAATTCTAGCATGAATGATAAACATTTATCATGAAATAAGGAAATAAATAATAACTTTATTATTGCCTCTAGGGCATATTTCCTTCATACCAAACGTCACAACGTAACTGGGTGATTATAAAGGAGTACTACAGGTGTCTCCAAAGGCAGATGTTGGGTTGGCGATTTCGAGATTAGGTTTTGTCACTCCGATTGTTGGAGAGGTATCTCTGGCCCTCTCGTAATACACATCACTTAAGCCTTGCAAGCATTACAACTAATGAGTTAGCTGTGAGATGATGTATTACGTATCGAGTAAAGAGATTCTGCGGTAAGAACGAGATTGAACTAGGTATTGATACCGACGATCGAATCTCGCAAGTAACATACCGATGACAAAGGAACAACGATGTTGTTATGCGGTCCGACCGATAAAGATCTTCGAGAATATGTAGGAGCCAATATGGGCATCCAGTCCCGCTATTGGTTATTGACCGAGACGGTGTCTCGGTCATGTCTACATTGTTCTCGAACCGTAGGGTCCGTGACGCTTAAGGTTTCGGCGATGCTTATTATGAGTTTATGTATTTTGATGTACCAAGAAGTTCGAGTCCCTGATGTGATCACGACATGACGAGGAGTCTCAAATGGTCGAGACATAAAGATTGATATATTGGAAACCTATATTTGAGTTCGAATGGTTCCGTGAAATCGATTTTACCGAGTACCGGGTTACCAAACCTCCCGGGGTTAATGGGCCTTAGTGGGCCATGAGGGAAAGGAAGAGGGGCCGCCAGGCAGGTCACGCCTCCCCCTAGTCCGAATAGGACAGGAGGGGGCGGCGCCTCTTCCTCTTTCCCTCCCCCAATCCTACTCCAACTAGAAGGGGGAGTCCTACTCCCTGGGAGTAGGACTCCTCCCGCCCCCTTGGGCCGGCCGCACCTCCTCCCTCCTTTATATACTGGGCAGGGGGGCACCCTAGAACACACAAGTTTGATCTACGGATCGCCTTTAGCCGTGCGTGCCCCTCCACCATATTCCACTCGGTCATATCGTCATGGCTTAGGCGGCTCTCACACGTAGAACATCAAGATCGCCACCACGCCGTCAGGTCGACGGAACTCTCCCTCGACACTCGGCTGGATCGAGTACGAGGACGCCATCGAGCTGTACGCGTGTCAAGAACTCGGGGCGCCGAGTAACGGCGCCGATCGGTCGGATCGCGAGGAGAACGACGACTACTTCCTCTACGCTAGATCGCTCGCCGGGTCTACGAGGGTACGAGACTACACTCTCCTCTTGTTGCTATGCATCACCATGATCTTGCGCAGCGTGAGGAAATTTTTGAAATTACTACGCTCCCCAACAAAGGGCATCCGAGCCAGTGTTTTTATGGTTTGATGTTTTGCACGAGTAGAACACAAGTGAGTTGTGGGCTATACAAGTCATACTACCTACCAAAGATGTCGCATTTTGGTTCAGCGGTATTGTGAGATGAAGCGCCTGCATCGACATTACGCCAGACGCTTACGCGAGACTGGTTTCACCGCTACGAGCACTTGTTGCTTAAAGGTGACCGTGGGTGCCTGTCTCTCTCACTTTAGTTGAACTGAAAGTGGCTACGCCCGTCCTTGAGAAGGTTAAACGAGTCTATTTGACGAAGTATCGCTGTGGTTTTGATGCGTAGGTGAGATTGGTTCTTGCTTAAGCCCGTAGCAGCCACGTAAAATTTGCAACAACAAAGTAGAGGACGCCTAACTTGTTTTTGCAGGCATGTTGTGATGTGATATGGTCAAGACGTGATGCTATATTTTATTGTATGAAATGATCATGTTTTGTAACCGGTTATCGCAATCGGCCGGAGCCATATGGTTGTCGCTTATTGTATGTAATGCATCGCTTCGTAATGCTTTACTTTATCACTAAGCGGTAGCGATAGTCGAGAAGCATAAGTTTGGCGAGACGACAATGATGCTACGATGGAGATCAAGGTGTCGCTACGGTGACGATGGTGATCATGGTGGTGCTGCAGAGATGGAGATCACGGCACAAGATGATGATGACCATATCATATCACTTATATTGATTTGCATGTGATGTTTATCTTTTATGCATCTTATCTTGCTTTGATCGACGGTAGCATTATAAGATGATCTCGCACTAAATTATCAAGAAGTGTTCTCCCGAGTATGCACCGCTGCAAAGTTCGTCGTGCCTGCATACACCACGTGATGATCGGGTGTGATAAGCTCTACGTCCATCTACAACGGGTGCAAGCCAGTTTTGCACACGCAGAATACTCGGGTTATACTTGACGAGCCTAGCATATGCAGATATGGCCTCTAACACGGAGACCGAAAGGTCAAGCGTGAATCATATAGTAGATATGATCAACATAAGATGTTCACCATTGAAAACTACTCCATCTCACGTGATGATCGGTTATGGTTTAGTTGATTTGTCACGGATCACTTAGATGACTAGAGAGATGTCTATCTAAGTGGGAGTTCTTAAGTAATATGATTAATTGAACTTAAATTTATCATGAACTTAGTCCCGTAGTATTTTGCAAATTATGTTGTAGATCAATAGCTCGCGTTGTTGCTTTCATATGTTTGTTTTTGATATGTTCCTAGAGAAAATTATGTTGAAAATGTTAGTAGCAATGATGCGGATTCGATCCGTGATCGGAGGTTTATCCTCATTGTCGCACGTAAGAATTATGTCCTTAATGCACCGCTAGGTGATGATCTATCAGCAGGAGCGTATGCGCACGTTATGAATGTTTGGCTAGCTCAATATGATGACTACTTGATAGTTTTGTGCACCATGCTTTATGGCTTAGAATCGACTTCAAAAATGTTTTGAACATCATGGACCATATGAGATGTTCCAGAAATGAAGTTAATATTTCAAGCAAATACCCGAGTTGAGAGATATGAAGTCTCCAACAAGTTCTATAGCTAAAAGATGGAGGAGAATCGCCAACTAGTGAGCATGTACTCAGATTGTCTGGTACTACAATCACTTGAATCAAGTGGGAGTTAATCTTCCAGATAAGATAGTGATTGATGAATTCTTTAGTCACCATCACCAAGTTAATAGAACTTCGTGATGAACTATAGTATGCAAGGGATGATGAAAATGATTCCCAGTTTTTCATGATGATGAAATCGATGAAGGTAGAAATCAAGAAAGAGCATCAAGTGTTGATGGTTGACAAAATCACTAGTTTCAAGAAAAGGGCAAAGGAAAGAAAGGGAACTTCAAGTAGATTGACAAGCAAGTTGTCACTCCCACGAAGAAACCCAAAGCTGAACCAAAGCCTGAAACCGAAAGTGCTTACAATCGCAAAGGAAATGGTCACCGAAGCGAACTGCCCTAAATATTTGGTGGATAAGGAGGATGGCAAAGTGAAAAAGGGTATATTTGATATACAGAATTTTATGTGTGCTTTACTAGTGTTTATAGCAACCCCTCGGTATTTGGTAATCGTTCAGCCTAAGAGTAGTAACTCAAACGGAGTTGCGTAATAAAATGTAAACTAGTTAAGGGTGAAGTGACGATGTGTGTTGAAATTAGTTTCAAGATTGATATGATCATCATCGCACACTCCCTATACTTTCGGATTAGCGTTGAACCTAAATAAATGTTATTTGGTGTTTACGCTGAGCATGAATATGATTTGATCGTGTTTATTGCAATACGGTTATTCATTTAAGTAAGAGAATAAACTGTTGTTCTGCTTACATGAATAAAACCTTATATGGTTACACACCCAATGAAAATGGTTCATTGGATCTCGATCGTAGTGATACACATATTCATAATATTGAAACCAAAAATACAAAGTTAATAATGATAGTGCAACTTATTTGTGGCAATCGCCGCTTAGGTCATATTATGTAAAGCGATGAAGAAACTCCATGTCGATGGGATTTTGGAATCACTTGGTTATGAATCACTTGATGCTTATGTAACCGTGCCTTTTGGGCAAGATGACTAAAACTCCGCTTCTCCTAACAATGGAACAAGCTACCGACTTATTGGAAATAATACATACCGATGTATGCGATCCAATGAGTGTTGATGCTCGTGGCAAGTATCATTATTTTATGACCTTCACAAGATGATTTGAGCAGATATGGGTATATCTACTTGATGAAACATAAGTCCGAAATAGTTGAAAGGTTCAAAGAATTTCAGAGTGAAGTGGAAAAGTCATCGTAATAAGAAAATAAAGTTTCGTGATATGATCACGAGACGAATATTTGAGTTACGAGTTTGGTCTTCAATTAAAACAATGTGGAATAGTTTCACACCACGCCACCGAACACCACAATGTTATGGTGTGTCCAAACATCGTGAATCGCACTTTATTGGATATAGTGCAATCTATGATGTTTCTTACCGATTTACCAATATCGCTTTTGGGATCATGCATTAGAGACAAATGCATTCACGCTAAATAGGGCACCATCTAAACCGCTGAGACGACACTATATGAACTGTGGTTTAGCGAGAAACCAAAGTTGTCGCTTTCTTAATGTTTGGGGCTGCATGCTTATGTGAAAAGTTTCATCCCGATAAGCTCGAACCCAAATCGGAGAAGTACGCCTTCATAGAATACCCAAAGGAAATAGTTGGGTACACCTTCTATCACAGATCCGAAGGCAAGATATTCGCTGCTTAAGATGGATCCTTTCTAGAGAAGGAGTTTCTCTCGAAAGAAGTGAGGGGAGGAAAGTAGAAAACTTGATAAGGTAATTGTACCTTCTCCCTTATTGAAAAGTAGTTCATCACGTAAATCTGTTCTGTGACTACTACACCAATTAGTGAGGAAGCTAATGATGATGATCATTAAACTTCAGATCAAGTTACTACGTAACCTCGAGGTCTTCTAGAGTACGGTCCGAACCAGAGTGGTACGGTAATCCTGCTCGAAGTCATGTTACTAGACCATGATGAACCTACTAACTATGAGGAAGCGATGATGAGCCCAGATTCGCAAAATGGCTTAAGGCCATGAAATCGAGATATGATCCATGTATGAGAACAAAGTGTAGACTTGATTGACTTGCCGATGATCGGTGAGTCATTAAGAATAAATGGATCTTCAAGAGGAAGACGGACGTTGATAGTAGTGTTACTATCTACAAAGCTAGACTTGTCGAAAAAAGGTTTTGACAAAGTTCAAGGTGTTGAATACGATGAGATTTTCTTACTCAGACGATGCTTAAAACTCGTCCTAATCATGTTAGCAATTGCCGATTTTATGAAATCGCAAATGGATAAACAAAACTGCATTCCTTGATGGAGTTACTAAAGAAGAGTTGTATGTGATGCAACCAAGAGGTTTTGTCGATCCTAAAGGTGTTAACAAAATGTGCATCTATGGATCGGTGCAAGCATCTCGAGTTGAATATACGCTTTGATAAGTTGATCAAAGATATAGTTTATACAGACTTGCAAAGTGAAGCCTGATTTACTAGAAAGTGAGTGGGAGCACTACATCATTTCGATAAGTATATGTGAATGACATATTGTAGATCGGAAATAATGTAGAATTATTCTCGCAAAGCATAAAGGAGTGTTTGAAAGGAGTTTTTCAAAGAAAGACCTCGTGAAGTCTTACATATTGAGCATCAATATCTATAGAGATAGATCAAGACGCTTGATAAGTTTTTTTTCAATGAGTACATACCTTGACAAGATTTTGAAGTAGTTCAAAATGGAACATACCAAAGAAAGAGTTCTTGTCTGTGTTAAAAGGTGTGAAATTGAGTAAGACTCAAAACCCGACCACGGCAGAAGATAGAAAGAGAATGAAAGTCATTCCCTATGCCTTGGCCATAGGTTCTATAAAGTATGCCATGCTGTGTACCGATCTATTGTATACCCTACATCGAAGTTTGGCAAGGAGTACAATAGTGATCTAGGAGTAGATCATCGACATTGGTCAAAATTATCCTTAGTAGAATAAGGATATGTTTCTCGATTGTGGAGGTGAAAAAGGTTCGCCGTAAAGGGTTACGCCGATGCAAGTTTTGACACCAATCTGATGACTCTAAGTCTCGATCTAGATACATATTGAAAGTGGGAGCAATTAGCTAGAGTAGCTCCGCAAGAGCATTGTAGACATAGAAAATTACAAAATACATAACGGATCCGAATGTGGAAGACCCGCTGACTAAGATTCTCTCACAAGCAAAACATGATCACACCTTAGTACTCTTTGGGTGTAAATCACATAGCGATGTGAACTAGATTATGAATCTAGTAAACCCTTTGGGTGTTGGTCACATGGCGATGTGAACTATAGGTGTTAATCACATGATGATGTGAACGATCAATGTTAATCACATGGTGATGTGATCTAGATTATTGACTCTAGTGCAAGTGGGAGATCAAGGAAATATGCCCTAGAGGCAATAATAAAGTTATTATTTATTTCCTTATTTCATGATAAATGTTTATCATTCATGCTATAATTGTATTAACCGGAAACATGATACATGTGTGAATGCATAGACAAACAAGATGTCACTAGTATGCCTCTATTAGACTAGCTTGTTAATCAAAGATGGTTATGTTTCCTAACCATGAACAAGGAGTTGTTATTTGATTAACAAGGTCACATCATTAGTAGAATGATCTGATTGACATGACCCATTCCCTTAGCTTAGCACACGATCGCTTAGTATGTTGCTACCGCTTATCCATGACATATACATGTTCCTCGTAACTATGAGATTATGCAACTCCTGCCACGGAGGAACACTTTGGTGCTACCAAACGTCACAACGTGAATCGGGTGATTATAAAGGAGTACTACAGTGTCTCCAAAGGCGATGTTGGGTTGGCGATTTCGAGATTAGGTTTTGTCACTCCGATTGCTCGGAGAGGTATCTCTCGGCCCTCTCGGTAATACACATCACTTAAGCCTTGCAAGCATTACAACTAATGAGTTAGCTGTGAGATGATGTATTACGAACGAGTAAAGAGACTTGCCGTGAACTAGATTGAACTAGGTATTGATACCGACGATCGAATCTCGCAAGTAACATACCGATGACAAAGGAACAACGATGTTGTTATGCGGTCTGACCGATAAAGATCTTCGAGAATATGTAGGAGCCAATATGGGCATCCAGGTCCCGCTTATTGGTTATTGACCGAGACGGTCTCGGTCATGTCTACATTGTTCTCGAACCGTAGGGTCCGCACGCTTAAGGTTTCGGCGATGCTTATTATGAGTTTATGTATTTTGATGTACCAAGAAGTTCGAGTCCCTGATGTGATCACGGACATGACGAGGAGTCTCGAAATGGTCGAGACATAAAGATTGATATATTGGAAGCCTATATTTGAGTTCGAATGGTTCCGTGAAATCGGATTTTACCGAGTACCGGGGTTACTGAACCTCCCGGTTTAATGGGCCTTAGTGGGCCATGAGGGAAAGGAAGAGGGGCTGCCAGGGTAGGCAGGCGCCCTCCCCCTAGTCCGAATAGGACAAGGAGGGGGCGCCTTCCTCTTTCCTCCCCCCAATCCTACTCCAACTAGGAAGGGGGAGTCCTACTCCCTGGGAGTAGGACTCTCCCCAAGCCTCCCTTGGGCCGGCCGCACCTCCCCCTCCCTCCTTTATATACGGGGCAAGAGGGCACCCTAGAACACACAAGTTTGATCTACGGATCGCTCTTAGCCGTGCGGTGCCCCTCCACCATATTCCACCTGGTCATATCGTCGCTGCTTAGGCGGCTCGCTACCGTAGAACATCAAGATCGCCACCACGCCGTCAGGCCGACGAACTCTCCTCGACACTCGGCTGGATCGAGTACGAGGGACGCCATCGAGCTGCACGTGTGTCAAGAACTCGGGCGCCGGAGTAACGGCGCTGGATCGGTCGGATCGCGAGGAGAACGACGACTACTTCCTCTACGCCAGATCGCTTCGCCGGGTCTACGAGGGTACGAGACTACACTCTCCCTCTCTGCTATGCATCACCATGATCTTGCGCAGCGTAGGAAAATTTTTGAAATTACTACGCTCCCCAACATAGAGACCATTAAGAGGACCGCACCGACCGTAAAAGGTCATGTGGATTTGCCCTCAGATTCAGATGCTTATCAATGCCAAGTTTGGCACGGCACATTCTTGTTGGATAGAGAACATTTACCGCTGCAGCCAGAGCATGAAGACAATGTTGTTGTGATGGATGAGGAGGATCCGACATCTGTTGAAGGTCAAGCCAAGATCGAAGTCTGCTAAGAAAGCCAAAGTCGATAAGGAAGCAGAGCAAGCAGCAGCCTAAACCAAAGAGTTTCGAGAGCAAATTCTTGAAGCTACTCAAAGGATTGAACAACGCCTCGCCAAGATTGTACGCCTCGTCAGAGAGCTTAGAGAGGATTGTTGAAGACAAGATCCACGCCCGACGTGAAGTCGATCAAGTACAAGTGACCGCCAACAAGCTCGAGGCGTACATTGAGGAAGCAAAGCAGAGAAGGAAGAGCTTATGCGTGAGTTGCGGGATGACTTAGTCCAGATTCTCGCCGACAGATCGCCTCCGGTTCCTAAAGGATCCCGATCACTGCTATTCCCGTGGATCGACACCAGACTACAGCTTCAAAGACTCTCCCACGCTTCCAAAGAAGCACTCCAGCTCCAGCTCCAAAGGTCCACTCCTCCAAAGACAGATATCACCAAGTCTTCGCCGATGCTGCCATATCCACTCCGACATCAACCTGCAGACGGGAGCCGCCAGCAGAGTCCACAAGTGACGCTTAGCTCTATGCTTTTTCGAACTTTTGGTAACTTGTTGCCAAAGGGGAGAAATTGTATAGATCATAGGACTTCGAGAGAGAGAGTGCCGTTGTCTTTGCGCTTTTGCTTAGATTATTGACTCTAGTGCAAGTGGGAGATGAAGGAAATATGCCCTAGAGGCAATAATAAAGTTATTATTTATTTCCTTATTTCATGATAAATGTTTATCATTCATGCTATAATTGTATTAACCGGAAACATGATACATGTGTGAATGCATAGACAAACAAGATGTCACTAGTATGCCTCTACTAGACTAGCTTGTTAATCAAAGATGGTTATGTTTCCTAACCATGAACAAGGAGTTGTTATTTGATTAACAAGGTCACATCATTAGTAGAATGATCTGATTGACATGACCCATTCCTTAGCTTAGCACACGATCGCTTAGTATGTTGCTACTGCTTTTATCCATGACATATACATGTTCCTCGTAACTATGAGATTATGCAACTCCGTTTACGGAGGAACACTTTGGTGCTACCAAACGTCACAACGTAATCGGGTGATTATAAAGGAGTACTACAGTGTCTCCAAAGGCGATGTTGGGTTGGCGTATTTCGAGATTAGGTTTTGTCACTCCGATTGTCGGAGAGGTATCTCTGGGCCCTCTCGGTAATACACATCACTTAAGCCTTGCAAGCATTACAACTAATGAGTTAGCTGTGAGATGATGTATTACGAGCGAGTAAAGAGACTTGCCGTAACAGAGATTGAACTAGGTATTGGATACCGACGATCGAATCTCGGGCAAGTAACATACCGATGACAAAGGGAACAACGATGTTGTTATGCGGTCTGACCGATAAAGATCTTCGTAGAATATGTAGGAGCCAATATGGGCATCCAGGTCCCGCTATTGGTTATTGACCGAGACGTGTCTCGGTCATGTCTACATTGTTCTCGAACCGTAGGGTCCGCACGCTTAAGGTTTCGATGATGCTTATTATGAGTTTATGTATTTTGATGTACCAAGAAGTTCGAGTCCGGATGTGATCACGGACATGACGAGGAGTCTCGAAATGGTCGAGACATAAAGATTGATATATTGGAAGCCTATATTTGGAGTTCGAATGGTTCCGGTGAAATCGGATTTTACCGAGTACCGGGGTTACTGGAACCTCCCGGGTTTAATGGGCCTTAGTGGGCCATGAGGGAAAGGAAGAGGGGCGGCCAGGGGGCAGGCAGGCCCCCCCCCTAGTCCGAATAGGACAAGGAGGGGGCGCCCCTTCCTCTTTCCTCCCCCCCAATCCTACTCCAACTAGGAAGGGGGAGTCCTACTCGGTGGGAGTAGGACTCCTCCGGCAGCCTCCTTGGGCCGGCCGCACCTCCCCCTCCCTCCTTTATATACGGGGCAAGAGGGCACCCTAGAACACACAAGTTTGATCTACGGATCGTTCCTTAGCCGTGTGCGGTGCCCCCTCCACCATATTCCACCTTGGTCATATCGTCATGAAGCTTAGCGAAGCTCTGCTACCGTAGAACATCAAGATCGTCCACCACGCCGTCGTCTTGACGGAACTCTCCCTCGACACTCGGCTGGATCGGAGTACGAGGGACGCCATCGAGCTGTCGTGTGTCAAGAACTCGGGGCGCGGAGTAACGGCGCTGGGATCGGTCGGATCGCGAGGAGAGCGTCTGACTACTTCCTCTACGTTGTGATCGCTTCCGCTTGGGTCTACGAGGGTACGTAGACTACACTCTCCCCTCTCGTTGCTATGCATCACCATGATCTTGCGTGTGCGTAGGAAAATTTTTGAAATTACTACGTTCCCCAACATAGAGACCATTAAGAGGACTGCAGCTGACCAGAAAAGGTCATGTGGATTTGCCCCGCAGATTCAGATGCTTATCAATGCCAAGTTTGGCACGGGCACATTCTTGTTGGATAGAGAACATTTACCGTTGCAGCCAGAGCATGAAGACAATGTTGTTGTGATGGATGAGGAGGATCCGACATCTGTTGAAGGTCAAGCCAAGATCGAAGCTGCTAAGAAAGCCAAAGTCGACAAGGAAGCGAGGAAGCAGCAGCTAAACCAAAGAGTTTGGAGAGCAAATTCTTGAAGCTACTCAAAGGATTGAACAACGCTTGCCAGCATTATACAGCCTCGGGAGAGCTTAGAGAGGATTGTTGAAGACAAGATCCACGCCTCGGGCGTGAAGTCGATCAAGTACAAGTGACCGTCAACAAGCTCGAGGCGATATTGAGGAAGCAAAGCAGAGAAGGAAGAGCTTATGCGTGAGTTGCAGGATGACTTAGTCCAGATTCTCGGCTGACAGATCGCTCCGGTTCCCAAAGGATCCCGATCAGCTGCTATTCCCGTGGTCGACACGGTGACTACAACTTCAAAGACCTCCCACAGTTCAATGATTACTCCAGCTCCAGCTCCAAAGGTCCACTCCTCCAAAGACAGACATCACCAAGTCTTCACGATGTTTGTCATATCCACTCCGACATCAACCTGCACGGGAGCCGCCAGCAGAGTCCACAAGTGACGCTTAGCTCTATGCTTTTTCGAACTTTTGGTAACTTGTTGCCAAAGGGGAGAAATTGTATAGATCATAGGACTTCGAGAGAGAGTGCTGTTGTCTTTGCGCTTTTGCTCTTCGTTCTTTTGCGGTTTCTTTGAGATACTTTTGGTTTTCGAGACATTCAAAGTGTTTGATACTCCGTTTGATTCTACCTTAATGAGTGCTTGGTCGTACTATGCTTTAATGTGTGCTTAATGCTTATCATATGCTATTCCTATCTCGTATGACCATTTACTCATGTCTTGGTGATTGGGTGCATGCTGTTCATTCTTATCATTTTGTGCGCTCCACCAAGATGTATGTGACATGGAAGAGTGACCCATGATCCTAATCGATTGTGCATTGGCATTCAAACGCAAATCTTAAATAATGCACAAATTTAGGGGGAGCTCTTGCTTATCACATACTTCTCAAAGCGACGATATTATTCATTGATTATATCCTTTGTCGAAGCTTTGATCTATATGTTGTCATCAATTACCAAAAAGGGGGAGATTGAAAGTGCAACTAATCCCCGGGTGGTTTTGGTAATTAATAACAACATATATATCATTGAACTAATAGTTACTTGAGAATCATTTCGAGAGTTCAAGGATATGGGTATGGCAAGGATGAAGAAGTGGACCCCCAAAATGCTAAGGCAAGCATTGGCAAAAGCTCAAGACTCCATTTTTGGTTTAGTGATCCAAGATCACATTGAGTCCATAGGAAAAGCCAATACTATTAAAAGGGGATGAGGTTATGATGATGATCTGGTTGCTCAAGTGCTTAGTGATACATCTCCTAAACTATCAAGAACTTTCACCGCCATATACACTCATAAGTAGTCTCGGTCCCACCGATATTCCAAACTCACCACACCGAGATGAACCACCTCACCATAAGCCAAACCCTAGTAAACTCGGATTTTCCGATTCTCAACTCGGTCTCACCGAAACATGAGTTGCCAAGCTTCAGAACCTTCATCATCAAATCGGTGTCACCGAGATGATGAAGTCGGTCCCACCGAAATTGGCATGCTCTTGTCATTGCACGAATCGGACTAACCGAGATTGTATATTCGGTCCACTGAAAATCCTAACGTTCACATTATTTGAACTATCGGTCTCACCGAGTTGTCCACTTCGTCCCACCGAGATTGCTCAAATGTGTGTAACGGTTGGATTTTGTGTGGAGGCTATTTATACCCCTCCACCCCTCTTCATTCGTGGAGAGAGCCATCGAAAAGAACTACCACTCCTACCTTACATTTACGAGAAGAGAACTACCTACCCTTGTGTTGAGATCAAGTTGCTCCACTCCCACCATATGAAGCTTGATCTCTAGCCTTCCCAAGTTGCTTTCCACTCAATCCTTTCTTCCACCACAGCCAAATTAGTGAGGAGAGTTGAGTGTTGGGGAGATTATCATTTGAAGCACAAGAGCAAGGAGTTCACCATCATCTACAACATCTATTACCTTTTGGAGGGTGGTGCCTCCTAGATTGGTTAGGTGTCGCTTGGGAGCCTCCGTCATCGAGATGTGGAGTTGAACCAAGAAGTTTGTAAGGGCAAGGAGATCGCCTACTTCGTGAAGATCTACCCCGAGTAAGGCTAGCCCTCCGTGGGCGTGAGCCATGATGGAATAGACAAGGTTGCTTCTTCGTGGACCCTTCGTGGGTGGAGCCCTCCGTGGACTCTCGCAGCCGTTACCCTCCGTGGGTTGAAGTCTCCATCAGCGTGGAAATGCGATAGCACCACCTATCGGAACCACGAGAAAAACCACCGCGTCTCCAAAATTGCGTTTGCTCTTCTCCACCTCTCTTTACTACATGTGCAATTTACTTTCCGCTGCCTATACTCTAGAATTGCATGTGTAGGGTGATGCTTGACTTGATCACAATTGTGAATCTGCCAAAAACTGTTCTTTGTCAAAAGGCAGAATTTTTATCTTGTCAAGTAGTCTAATCACCCCCCCTCTAGACATACTTTCGATCCTACAGACGCAATCTTGTCCTCCAGGGGCTGAAAGTGAATCCTATTCAACCTCTTGACCGACAAAGGCAGCCCAAGATACTTCATCGGGAAGGTAGATCGGTTAGCCGGGAAGGGATGTAGAATATCATCAAGGTCCAAGTGATCACATCTGATGGGGGAAACCATGCTTTTAGAGCAGTTTGTGATCAGGCCAGTAACCTCACCGAAACAGGCAAGGGTTTCCGCAAAAAATTTGACCTCGGATTTAATTGGCGCAAGAAAGACCGCAGCATCGTCCGCATATAAGGAGGCACGGATAACCATCGCATTTCCATCAAGAGGGTGCAACTTGCCTTGCTCAGTGGCCTTTTGAAGGATATGATGCAGAGGGTCAATTGCAAGCACAAAGAGGAGGGGGGAGAGGGGGTCCCCCTGTCTGAAGCCACAACCTTGTGATATTGGACATCCAGAACACCATTGAGAAGAACCCTCGAAGCGGTGAAAGAGACAGAGGGCGAGACCCAGCCTCGGCGAGGTGGGAAGCCCTGTGGTTCAACAAGTCGAGGAGGAAGTCCCATCGACCGAGTCGAATGCCTTTTGATATCAAGCTTGAAGAGCAGAGCCGGGTTTTTTATGTGAAAGCGTCGGGCGAATTCTGAACGTACATAAAGTTATCATGGATACATCTTCTTTTGATGAAGGCGCTTTGAGCTTGGGAAACAAGGTCATTCATGTGGGGAGCCAAACGATTGGACATGACTTTGGCGATGATCTTCGCGATGGCATGAATCAGACTAATGGGGCGAAAGTTAGAGATGTCTTCAGCACCATCCTTTTTCGGAATAAGGGCGACATCCGCAGTGTTCAACCAGTGCAAATGGGAAGCATGGAGATTTGAGAACCGGTTTATAGCTAGCATGACATCAACCTTAATTATGGTCCAACAAGATTTGAAGAAGGCCCCGGTAAAGCCATCCGGACCCGGTGCCTTATCGCTTGGCAATGAAAAAACTGCGGCTTTGACCTCCTCCTCAGAGATGGCCTCATCCAACTCATGAAGGTCGCAGTCTAGAATAGGAAGAATGTCCCAGTTGATATCTGTTTTGCGCGCGGGGCCTTTTTTAGTGATGTTCTTGAAGTGACAGTGGATAATGTTCTCCTTAAGCTTGTGTTCCGTGACCCAGCCACCGTTGTGCTTGAGGCGGTGAATGAAATTTTTTCGCCTACGATGGTTGACCCGCAAATGGAAGTAGCGGGTGTTAGCATCTCCTTCTTTCAGATTAGTTATCCTCGATTTTTGCCTCTTTCTTGATTTTTTCAAAACAGCCCACCCAATGATCTTCCTCTTTAACCTTCTTCGAATATCACATTCATCATGGGAGAGTTCTCTATGTTCCTGGGCCAAATCGAGATGAAGGATCACCTCGAGAGCCATGTGAAGCTGGATCTTTGCATTTGAGAAAAGAGACTTGCTCCAGGAGCGAAGTCTAGCAGCTGTAGTCTTTAGCTTGTGGAAAAGCCTTTGGTATGGCTCCACATGAATGGAGTCCTCAGCCCAAGCATCAGCGACAACCTTTTTGAATCCGGGCATCTTAGTCCAGTAGTTCTCGAAGCGGAAGGTTTTGGGTTTCCGCGGGCCATCGTCATTAGCCAACAGTAACGGGCAGTGGTCAGAGAGCGAAGATGATAAAGCATGCAGAATATGGGAGCCGAACTCGATATCCCAGTTATCGTTGCAGAAGAATCCGTCGAGTTTACACAATGTTGGATTAGAGCGCTCGTTGCTCCAAGTGAGCTTCCGGTTCTGAAGATGAATCTCTTTTAGTCTACAATTTGCAAGAGTGTTTCGAAAACGCACAAGACGGCTACGGTCAACATTAGCTCAGTTTTTGTCTCTAGCACGGTAAATTTGATTAAAGTCTCCATTGACAAGCCATTTTTTTCCATCAGGCAGCTTCTGGGAGGTAAGCTCGAGGAAGAAGTCGTCTTTGTGGATGCTTCTGGTAGGTCCATAGACCGTGGTTAACTTGAAAGTATTTGCATATGAAGCATTGTTGAGAGCAACCATAGCAGAAAGATAGTATGTGCCATACTGAACACTTGAGATGGTTACCACAGAGTCGTCCCATAACAGTAAGATTCCACCTCTAGTTCCATCTGCCGGTCTGTGTGCGAAGTTCTTGAGGCGGTATCCTCCCAGGTAAGCAGCCACATGAGAGTCGATGGTCTGGAGTTTGGACTCCTGGATGCAAACTAGATGGCAGGAGGAGGCAGCAATTGTTTCATGGACGACGGACTGGCGATCTGGACAGTTTAGACCACGAACATTCCAGCACAATACAGCAAGGTTTTGTTCTAACATGATTGCACAAAGATTACATCAGTACAGTGCTCAAGGAACCACAACGACAACAATGGTCTCGCCAGGACCAGCAAAGGCAGCACTATGATGCTGCAAACAGGCGTACATCTAGCAAATTTCAGTTCAACTATCATCAGGAAACTAAGCTACAACTGGGACTAAGTAGCAAAGCTCAGGCCTCAGCCGCGACAGCCTCGCTTGAGTCGGGTCCTCCTTCGCCTCCATGCTGCATCAGGGCTTCTTCTACCGCTGAGGAGAGATCACAGTCCAGCTGGAATAAAGCACGCAAGGCCGCGACAGCAATATCAGGGAGACGCCCTTGAAACATATCGGCAAAGTTAGCAATTGCCGTCTCTGTGACCTGCTCCCCATCAGCAAGCACCCCCATGCGTTGTCACAGGAGTTGTTCAGCGAGCCTGGCAATGGGCATCCTCCTCTTCTTAGCACCAAGTCTGGGACTCTGACGCGGCAGTTGAAAGCCAGTGACTCCAGCCAGCGTCTTCCGGCGAGCGGTATGACGTCTTAGAGGTGTCGATCTTGGTGGGGGAGATGGTAGGAGTGCTGGCATGCGAGGGATAAAAATTGGAGTGGCAATCTCTCTTTCTTCAACCGCAGTTTCAAGTTGGATAGTGGAGGCATCATGGATTGGTGTTTGATCTGAGCTATCACCGTGGTTATCATCTTCATGCACAACTATCTCATCTTCAGGTTGAGCAGGAGACACCACTATAGTGTCAAATTCCCTTTCTTCAACTTCGGCTTCAGGGTGGACAGTGTAGGCAAACTGGGTTGGTGTTTGATCTGGGCTGGTACTATGCTTTTCTTGAGCTTCATCTTCAAGCACCACAAGCAAATTTTTTGTTTGAGCCGGAGAGTGAGCATTGCCTTGTGGGAGATCAAAACTGTTACACTTGTTATGATCTTCAGGACCAACTTCAAGGCATGGTGGAGGTGTTTCCATGGCAAAATCAGACGTTGGAGTTGGGGTGGCCAACACAAACTCCGGTGTAACCGTGCCATGCTCTTCACCAAGTGTCACGGAGGGTTGGATCTTAGAAATTCTGCTAGCGGTACCGCAGAGCCATCCTAGACCACGCCCAGCAGTGTTGATCTCGATCACGTCGCTGGAGGTGGTACGCGGGGAGGGCGGCAGTGAGCGTCCACGGCTCACCGTCCTGCACCCCTCTGACGAGACCTCCCTGGGAGAGTCGCACGCCCGGCGTCGACCGTCACGCCCGCGCTCTTCGCGCCCACGATCAGCGTCGCGGTCATCACGGCGTCCATCATCACGGCGCTCAGGAGCCCGTGAACGACTGCGAAAGAGGCCCCGCCAGGAGGAGGACCGCGTTCTGTCGTTGTCGCGTCCACGCCTGTCCTCCCTGTCACGATCGTCATCGCGTCGGTGCCGATCATCATCATCTCGGCGTCATGGTGGAGGTTCATGGCGGTCCCTTGCCCTGACCTCGCCGTCCACCACACCATAGCGCGAGGTGAAGGGGTCTGTGCGTGGGCGGCGAGGGATGTTTCCAGCGGCGTCGGGAGTGTAGTCCTCCAGCTTGTCGAGGTGCACGATGGCACGGCGACGAAGGCCAGCGTGCCCAATGGCCGAGGACGGAGCTCCACCCACCCTAGTGGCCATCCGGGGAGCGATGGTGACGAGCTGCACCTTGGGGATAGCTGATGGATTCGCTGACCAAACCCACATCTTGAGGCAAGAGGCATCTTCTTGACGCAGCGTAGCGATGTCGAAGTAGTGGAGGAAGGTATCCGGACCAAGCACTTGAGCTGCCACGGCTTCGGACCAAGCATTCAGGGGAATGCTCTCGATGCAGAGGTGGACATGGTAGTTTGCCCAGACCACGTCGGCGTGAGCGTCAAGGCGCCAGTTGGTGGAGTGCAGGTCCAGGCCGTTGTGACGGAAGCGCCCCTCCGTCGTCACCTGTCTCGCTGATGCTGATAGTCGAACACGGCGAAGAAATCTTCAGGAAAGTGGGGAACGACCTTGACATCTCTAATCCCGAACTGCATGTAGATGGCTTCCTTGATATCAGCAGCGCTCACCACCGGTCTTGTAACGCCAAGCCAGATGAGGGCGCCCAGGGATGCAAGGGACGCCGCATTAGCATCCATCTTCGGGGTGGAGACGATGACCACACGGCCCTCCTCAGGCCGCAGCGACGGGTCGCCAACGCGGAGCGGCTGCCTTGACATGGCGCGCGGCGGCGGCGGCGAAGCAGGCGATGCAGATCGAGGCGTGGCCGCCGCAGGAACCACCAAGGGGGTAGCAGAGGAAGGCGAGGTTGATGCAGGGGACAAAGGGGAGGGTGATGGGTCGTTGGTGCAGCCCCTCGCCCTGTGTCCGATTCTTCTACAGCGACGGCAAGTGAACGGATTGCGGTAGTCCACCTTACAGTGGCCTTTGAGGAGGCAGCGATGGCATTCGCGGTCCTGGAACCTGACGAAATCCTTCGTCCGCTTTGGAGGGGAATAAGAGGATGGGGATTTGCGACTTGAATGCCGGTTGTTGGGACGACCTTCACGCCACCAGTACGCTGGACGCACCAAATGCCATTCAAGAGCTGAGGAGACCTGTCTTGAATTATCCTCTGAAGGCGTAGGCTCGAGGGCGCGCTGCAGTTCGCACGCCGAGCAGCAGCCTTGAATGAAGCCGCTGGGGTGGACTTAAGGCATGGCCGGTGGGCGCCATGAATCGGGGGAGGCGGCGTAAACTCTAGGAGCTCCGCATTAATGGCAAAGCTTACTTTGCGGGGCAGCTCGGCCTCCTCTGGATCGCCCGCAGAGACCTCGGCAAGGGCCTGGACAGGCAGGGACCGCAGATCTGGGCGGACTGCGACCAGCTGGGGGAAGATGGATGCCACCAGATCCGGGCGCAGGAACCGCGGGGACAGGAACCCCGAAGGGAACCGAGGGAAGGGCGAAGCTGAGGAGGCGTTGGGCGGGGAGGCCCGAGCTGTAGCGGCTGAAGCAGCAGCGACGGAGGTGGCTGCGGGCGCCGGAGTGGCGCGTCGCAGGAGGGTGGGCGCTGGAGGCATCTCCGTTCTCGGGAATTTATTTTAGATTCTATGGCACAATTCTTTCAGTGGTATGCGCGTCGTCCTCCCCCTAGGGCGACTTGGGCGGAGCCAGAAACCTAGCCGCCACTGCCGCAAACTCCCTCCTCCTCTCCCTCCGCCGCCGCCGGATGACGCCATCGGGCTAACCCCGGGGGCCGACGGCGGTGGCGGGGGATCTCCTCTCTCGCACGTCTCCGGGGTGGGGCGGACCCTGTTGGGTAACGTAGTAATTTCAAAAAATTTCCTACGCACACGCAAGATCATGGTGATGCATAGCAACGAGAGGGGAGAGTGTTGTCTACGTACCCTCGTGAGATGAAGCGAAGCGTTCACAACATAGAGGAAGTAGTCGACGTTCTCCTCGCGATCCAACCGATCCCAGCGCCGTTACTCGGCGCCCGAAGTTCTTGACACGCGTACAGCTCGGTGGCGCCCTCGGGCTCCGATCCAGCAGAGCTTCGGGAGGGAGAGTTCCGTCGGCAAGACGACGGCGTGGTGACGATCTTGATGTTCTACCGACGCAGGCTTCGCCTAAGCACCGCCACGATATGACCGAGGTGGATTATGGTGAAGGGGGCACCGACACGGCTAAGGAACGATCTCAAGGATCAACTTGTGTGTTCTAGGGTGCCCCCGCCTCAGATATAAAGGAGCAAGGGGAGGGCCGGCCGGCCCTAGGAGGCGCGCCAAGGGAGGGGGAGTCCTCCTCCTAGTGGGAGTAGGACTCCCTTTCCTAGTCCAACTAGGAAGGAGGAAGGGGAAGGAAGGAGAGGAGAGGGAGAGGGAAAGGGGCCGCCCCCTCCTTGTCCTATTCGGACTCCCCTGGGGTAGGGGGCGCGCGCCACCACCTGGTGCGGCCCTCTCTCTCCCCTCTTGGCCCACTAAAGCCCATAACTTCTCCGGGGGGTCCGGTAAACCCTCCGGCACTCCGGTTTTCTCCGGAAACTTCTGGAACCTTTCCGGTGTCCGAATATAGCCATCCAATATATCAATCTTTATGTCTCGACCATTTCGAGACTCCTCGTCATGTCCGTGATCACATCCGGGACTCCGAACTCCTTCGGTATATCAAAATACATAAACTCATAATATAACCGTCATCGAAACCGTAAGCGTGCGGACCCTACGGTTCAAGAATAATGTAGACATGACCGAGACCCGTCTCCGGTCAATAACCAATAGCGGGACCTGGATGCCCATATTGGTTCCTACATATTCTACGAAGATCTTTATCGGTCAGACCGCATAACAACATACGTTGTTCCCTTTGTCATCGGTATGTTACTTGCCCGAGATTCGATCGTCGGTATCCAATACCTAGTTCAATCTCGTTACCGGCAAGTCTCTTTACTCATTCCGTAATACATCATCTCACAGCTAACTCATTAATTGTAATGCTTGCAAGGCTTAAGTGATGTGTATTACCGAGAGGGCCCAGAGATACCTCTCCGACAATCGGAGTGACAAAACCTAATCTCGAAATACGCCAACCCAACATCTGCCTTTGGAGACACCTGTAGTACTCCTTTATAATCACCCAGTTACGTTGTGATGTTTGGTAGTACCCAAAGTGTTCCTCCGGTAAACGGGAGTTGCATAATCTCATAGTTATAGGAACATGTATAAGTCATGGATAAAAGCAAGAGCAACATACTAAACGATCGTGTGCTAAGCTAATGGAATGGGTCATGTCAATCGATCATTCAACTAATGATGTGACCTTGTTAATCAAATAACAACCCTTTGTTCATGGTTAGGAAACATAACCATCTTTGATTAACAAGCTAGTCTAGTAGAGGCATACTAGTGACACTCTGCTTGTCTATGCATTCACACATTTATTATGTTTCCGGTTAATACAATTCTAGCATGAATGATAAACATTTATCATGAAATAAGGAAATAAATAATAACTTTATTATTGCCTCTAGGGCATATTTCCTTGATCTCCCACTTGCACTAGAGTCAATAATCTAGATTACATAGTAATGATTCTAACACCCATGGAGTCTTGGTGTTGATCATGTTTTGCTCGTGGAAGAGGCTTAGTCAACGGTGCGCTACATTCGGATCCGTATGTATCTTGCAAATCTCTATGTCTCCCACCGACTAAATCCGGATGGAATTGAAGCGTCTCTTGATGTGCTTGGTCCTCTTGTGAATCTGGATTCCTTCGCTAAGGCAATTGCTCGAGTATTGTCACGAAAGATTTTCATTGGACCCGATGCACTAGGTATGACACCTAGATCGGATATGAACTCCTTCATCCGCACTCCTTCATTAGCTGCTTCGAAGCTGCTATGTACTCCGCTTCACATGTAGATCCCGCCTGACGCTTTGTTTAGAACTGCACCAACCGACAGCTCCTCCGTTTAGTGTAAATACGTATTCGGTCTGCGATTTAGAATCGTCCGGATCGGTGTCAAAGCTTGCATCAACGTAACTGCCATTTATGAGCTCTTTGTCACCTCCATATCGAAAACATATCCTTAGTCCTTTTCGTGTATTTCAGATGTTCTTGACCGCTGTCGATGATCCACTCTGGATTACTTTGGTACCTCCTGCTAAGCTTATAGCAAGGCACACATCGTGTCTGGTACACAAGATTGCATACATGATAGAGCCTATGGCTGAAGCATAGGAACATCTCTCATTTTCTCTCTATCTTCTGCGGTGGTCGGGCATTGAGTCTTACTCAACTTCACACCTTGCAACACAGCAAGAACCCTTTCTTTGCTTGATCCATTTTGAACTTCTTCAAAATTTTGTCAAGGTATGTGCTTTGTGAAAGTCCAATTAAGCGCCTTGATCTATCTCTATAGATTTTGATGCCCAATATGTATGCAGCTTCACCGAGGTCTTTCATTGAAAAACTCTTATTCAAGTATCCCTTTATGCTATCCAGAATTCTATATCATTTCCGATTAGTAATATGTCATCTACATATAATATCGAAATGCTCTGAGCTCCCACTCACTTTCTTGTAAATACAAGGCTTCTCCAAAAGTCTCAGATGAACCCAAATGCTTTGATCACACTATCAAAGCGTTTATTCCAACTCGAGATGCTTGCACCAGTCCATAAATGGATCATTGGAGCTTGCACACTTTGTTAGCTCCTTTGGATCGATAAAACCTTCGGTTGCACCATATACAACTCTTCTTCCGTAAATCCATTCAGAATGCAGTCTTTACATCCATTTGCCAAATTTCATAATCATAAAATCGGCAATTGCTAACATGATTCGGACAGACTTAAGCATCGCTTCTGGTGAGAAGGTCTCATCGTAGTCAATCCCTTGAACTTGTCGGAAACCCTTTGCGACAAGTCGAGCTTTGTAGACGATTACATTACCGTCGTCGTCGGTCTTCTTCTTGAAGATCCACTTGTTTTCTATTGCTTGCCGACCCTCGGCAAGTCAACCAAAGTCCATACTTTGTTTTCATACATGGATCCCATCTCAGATTTCATGGCCTCAAGCCATTTTGCGGAATCTGGGCTCACCATCGCTTCTTCATAGTTCGTAGGTTCATCATGATCTAGTAGCATGACTTCCGAGCAGGATTACCGTACCATTCAGTGCGGATCTTACTTTGGTTGATCTACGAGGTTCTGTAGTAACTTGATCTGAAGTTTCATGATCAACATCATCAACTTCCTCACTATTTGGTGTAGATGTCTCAGAAACCGGTTTCGGCGACAAACTACTTTCAAATGAGGGAGAAGGTACAATTACCTCATCAAGTTCTACTTTCCTCCCACTCACTTCTTTCGAGAGAAACTCCTTCTCTAGAAAGGATCCATTCTTGGCAAAAAATGTCTTGCCTTCGGATCTGTGATAGAAGGTGTACCAACCTGTCTCCTTTGGGTATCCTATGAAGACACATTTCTCCGATTTGGGTTCGAGCTTATCAGGTTGAAGCTTTTTCACATAAGCATCGCATCCCCAAACTTTGAGAAATGACAACTTTGGTTTCTTGCTAAACCATAGTTCATAAGGTGTCGTCTCAACGGATTTTGACGGTGTTCTATTCAAAGGTGAATGCGGCCGTCTCAAGAGCATAACCCCAAAACGATAGCGGTAAATCTGTAAGAGACATCATAGATCGCACCATATCTAGTAAAGTGCGATTACGACGTTCGGACACACCATTACGCTGTGGTGTTCCGGGTGGCGTGAGTTGCGAAACTATTCCGCATTGTTTCAAAATTAGACCAAACTCGTAACTCAAATATTCACCTCCACGATCAGATCGTAGAAATTTAATTTTCTTATTACGATGATTTTCAACTTCACTCTGAAATTCTTTGAACTTTTCAAATGTTTCAGACTTATGTTTCATTAAGAAGATATACCCATATCTGCTTAAATCATCTGTGAAGGTGAGAAAATAACGATATCCGCCACGAGCCTCAATATTCATCGGTCCACATACATCTGTATGTATGATTTCCAACAAATCTGTTGCTCTCTCCATAGTACCGAGAACGGGTTTTAGTCATCTTGCCCATGAGGCACGGTTCGCAAGTGCCAAGTGATTCATAATCAAGTGACTCCAAAAGTCCATCAGTATGGAGTTTCTTCATGCGCTTTATACCGATATGACCTAAACGGCAGTGCCACAAATAAGTTGCACTATCATTATCAACTCTGCATCTTTTGGCTTCAACATTATGAATATGTGTATCACTACTATCGAGATTCATCAAAAATAGACCACTCTTCAAGGGTGCATGACCATAAAAGGTATTACTCATATAAATAGAACAACCATTATTCTCTGATTTAAATGAATAACCGTCTCGCATCAAACAAGATCCAGATATAATGTTCATGCTCAATGCAGGCACCAAATAACAATTATTTTGGTCTAAAACTAATCCCGAAGGTAGATGTAGAGGTAGCGTGCCGACCGCGATCACATCGACTTTGGAACCATTTCCCACGCGCATCGTCACCTCGTCCGTTGCCAGTGTTCGTTTAATCCGTAGTCCCTGTTTCGAGTTGCAAATATTAGCAACAGAACCAGTATCAAATACCAAGGTGCTACTGCGAGCTCTAGTAAGGTACACATCAATAACATGTATATCACATATACCTTTGTTCACCTTGCCATCCTTCTTATCCGCCAAATACTTGGGGCAGTTCCGCTTCCAGTGACCAGTCTTGATGAGGACATGACTACCTTTGATATGACCAAAAATATTGCATACATGCATAATTTTCAGGTGATTTCTAGAGCAAACTATTCAATAATCTATTTATGTTATCCAGAACAAAAATACTTCACACACTTTTGTGTTTTGTCTAATTGCAGGTGTATGGGACATTTGTACAATCCACATATGAAGATAAGGGAAAAGGAGAAGTTTAGGTGCTGTTCAAAAAGTCTTCTCACGCCACTCTTGGGCCAAGAGAAGATAGAGTCCAAGTCTCTCACGTTCTGGATTCAGATTCGGACTGCACAGACATACCTGACTCAAAACGCCAACAACTTTTTCATACGGACTCCGAATTGGGTGATTCTTTTTTTGTTGGAAAGTAGATTTCATGCTCTTTCCAGAACAATTGGAATCACCTTGAAATCAATCCGGAGCGTTGAGTTATGGACGAAACAATCTGACGCTGCAGCAGAATCCGAGTCAAACTACAAGTCCAGAGGTGTTACATCACCTCCACTTAGGCCTATGAGCCTTGTACGACCTAGGGTTGGTTTTAGGATGCCTTGGGACGTTCTCCCACCTCCTTGGCCGCCACCCCTTGCTCCTATATAAGTAGATCCATCTAGTAGCTTTTCCCTTGGGATTTGTTTAGTTAAAAGTTAGCCATTGCAACTTCGTGTACTTCGTTTGTGTCCAACGACCAGACCAAGACCCCTTACGGATCCCCACCTTTATCCATACTTCATACATACTCACAATATTCAGATTGCTTTTATCATATTCTTGCTTGTTCTTCGATTGCTTGCAGGAATAGACCTTCGTGGTCAGGTTGATTGTGCTCCGGCGTGGTCAATAACCTCTCGGAGTTGGTTTAGCGATTGCTAAGGCGCAACGTCGTGCACGTTTGTAGTCGGATCGTCAAAGTCGTCTCCACCAAATCGATAGTTATCATCTCATCGAAAGATCGGGACACCTCCGCCTCTATCAAGTGGTATCAGTTTTCAGGTTGCTCGGTGAGATTTTACAGTTTTCATAGTTTAGATCGCATCCGTCATTCATACCTATAGTCCATGAAAAGGCACAAAAAAGTTAGATCTATTCATCCTTTATCCAAGCCAGTCTGAGCCTTTGCAATTTTTTATTCATTGCTTGCATAGTTGAATTATCGGTTGCATCGTCGTGTCAGTTGCTGGTCTTAGTGTCTAGGTCCTTTAGAGTTTCGAGTTCTGTTCACATTAGTCACGCCACCGCTGCATCATTATCCCTTCCGTTGTCCACCATCCCATCTATTAATTTCCACCACGTGCTCGCTACTGTTCATTGTCATAATCATAGTTGAGGTCATTCACATCTTCTTTGATCCAATCTGCATCTTATCTAGTTTGTCTTGGAAAGAGGGAGAAAAAAAGAGAAAAAAAGAGAAAAAGAAAAGAAAAGAGAGAGAAGAAAAAAAACGTGAGAAAAAAGAGAGAAAAAAAAATCGGATCTATCTAGAATCAATCTCGTACTGAATTCGGATTGGAATCATTTTTATGCACTGTTCAGTAAAACAGGTGTATGTTCCTCATCTGAAGTCCGTTTTGGCTCCGTGAGTACTTAATTTGAAGCTAGAGACGAGCCGCATCTAAATAGTTGCAGAAACTAGTTCAATATTTGACACCTCAAAATCGGCTTCTAAATAGGTCTTTTGCCCTCTGAAGTTCGTGAACACAGCTTGTTCCAATTTTTCGTGCCGTTTTAGAATTCTTTGACTCCTCATATCAACTCGAATTGAGTGATTCTTTTTGCATTGGAAAGCTTGAGTTAGTAGCATTATTTGCAAGAATTTATCAGAAAATTGGCTCAAACTTTTCAAGAGGAAAGTTGGAGAGAGAGTTGTTGTATATCCCGCTTGGCGCTTGTTTTTCATCATTATCTTCCCTTATATCTTGCTGTCAAGAGCTACTTAGTATACTTCATTGATGCTAGTTGTGCTACGCCGTGACCTCATTAGTGTTCTAGGCTCGCGTCTCTAGTCCGGTCTAGCCTAGGACCAGCACAGATACTGTCGTTGAGTGTTTATTCAACATTGCATCTTTGAATTGATTATTGCTAATCTTTTGCTACCATATATAGCCAACCCAGCTCCACATATTTCTACACCGTGTATCGTCGCTCCCCTGGCAATCGCTTTACTCAATATTCAGAGTTACTTGACACCGCTGGTTGCCGATCACCGCCTGCCGCATGGTAAGAACTTGTAAGATATTGCTATTTGCTTTACTGTGAGCACTTTAAAACCACATCCTAGTAGTTCATAAGAACATTATTCTCGAATTTTGTTTCTTGTTTCTACTAATCATGACAGGTTTCGGAGATAAAAGTTCTTGGACGACGAACACATCTTCACCATCACGAGAGTTGGAACAACACACACAAGCACATGGCCAGGTTAGCTCTTTACTGTCATTTGAGGGTAGATTTAATCCTGCTATTTATCTAGCTTGGGAGCTTGAAGTAGAACAAGTTTTTAGTCACCATGTTTTTTTCTGAACTTGAGCGAGTACGAGCTGCCACTAGAGCATTTACTGGTTTTGCTTCTGTTTGGTGGAGTGTGCATTGTAAGAAAAACATTGATAACCAACCCACAACTTGGAAAGATTTGAAAGATGTAATGAGAAAACAGTTTTTCCCTCCTTACTATCGTCGTGAATTGCTTCGCAAATTTGAACAATTTAAACAAGGCAATAACACTGTTCATGCTTACTACCAAGAGTTCAAATCTTATATGCATCATTGTGACATAGAAGAATCTGAGGATGATACAATGAATAGATTTTTGGTGGTTTGAACCATGATATTCGAGCAAGATTTCAGATATTCCTCGTTGCATTCTTGGTATGTATGTTCGTGCTTGTACCTTTGAGAGACAGTTACAGGAGGATGCATCGGGTGACTACAACAACTACTATTCCAGTTCATGCTCACCACCGCCGGTTGGTTCCTCCACCGTTGCACCTACTAGAGCAGCCCCACCTCGGATTGTGAGCACGGCATCATCTCAAGAGCATGGTGCATTGTTTACGTCTGTACCTACATCAGCTACGTCTTTGCGACAAGGTAACAGTAAAGGTATTGATGATTTAACTTCACATGAGAATGATGCATCCCTAGTTAAGTTGAATGCATCATGTGTTGAGTTACCTGGTGATTTGAGCACATCACCTATTTTAGAGAATCTTGAAACTGTCATGAATGCGTCCTGTGATCAAACAACTGAAATACCAACAATTTTGAGTGCACCCATTGAATTAACTGTTGATGCAAAAGAATCAATGTTTAATCATTTTGATATGACCTCTAATCTTGGTGATGATTCTGTGTCGAATGACTCATTGCATGTTTGCTTATCTAAGCATGTTGTAGCATGTAAAATTGATTCAAATAAGGTTTATTCACCAATGTTGGGATGGTTTAATGATGAACATTGTCAATCTTTTGAAATAAATAAGAGCTTCACTTATATGTGCAAACTGAGTTGCAATATTTTCATGCCTTCTAGTTCTTCTGCTAATTTGTTGGCTTTAGATTTTATGAACTATGCAAGTTACTCATCTATTCATGTGTCATATATGCAAAAATCAAGGAAGTAAAATGGATGACGTATACATATACAACATGTACACCTTGTCTCTTTCGTTAGCCACATTTCAGATTAAGCAACGCCGAGGACGGCTTTATTTTCAAGAAGGGGAGGATGATGAGGACATGACTACCTTTGATATGACCAAAAATATTGCATACATGCATAATTGTCAGGTGATTTCTAGAGCAAACTATTCAATAATCTATTTATGTTATCCAGAACAAAAATACTTCACACACTTTTGTGTTTTGTCTAATTGCAGGTGTATGGGACATTTGTACAATCCACATATGAAGATAAGGGAAAAGGAGAAGTTTAGGTGCTGTTCAAAAAGTCTTCTCACGCCACTCTTGGGCCAAGAGAAGATAGAGTCCAAGTCTCTCACGTTCTGGATTCAGATTCGGACTGCACAGACATACCTGACTCAAAACGCCAACAACTTTTTCATACGGACTCCGAATTGGGTGATTCTTTTTTTGTTGGAAAGTAGATTTCATGCTCTTTCCAGCACAATTGGAATAACCTTGAAATCAATCCGGAGCGTTGAGTTATGGACGAAACAATCTGACGCTGCAGCAGAATCCGAGTCAAACTACAAGTCCAGAGGTGTTACATCACCTCCACTTAGGCCTATGAGCCTTGTACGACCTAGGGTTGGTTTTAGGATGCCTTGGGACGTTCTCCCACCTCCTTGGCCGCCACCCTTGCTCCTATATAAGTAGATCCATCTAGTAGCTTTTCCTTGGGATTTGTTTAGTTAAAGTTAGCCATTGCAACTTCGTACTTCGTTTGTGTCCAACGACTGCACCAAGACCCTTACGGATCCCCACCTTTATCCATACTTCATACATACTCACAATATTCAGATTGCTTTTATCATATTCTTGCTTGTTCTTGATTGCTTGCAGGAATAGACCTTCGTGGTCGTTGATTGTGCTCGGCGTGGTCAATAACCTCTCGGAGTTGGTTTAGCGATTGCTAAGGCGCAACGTCGTGCACGCTTTGTAGTCGGATCGTCAAAGTCGTCTCCACCAAATCGATAGTTATCATCTCATCGAAAGATCGGGACACCTCCGCCTCTATCAAGTCTGCTTGCAGTAGAAGCACTCGATTTGTGTTTAGGTCCGACTTGGGTTTCTTCTCTGAGCAAACAACTTGCTTGCTGTTCTTCTTGAAGTTCCCTTCTTCTTCCCTTTGCCTTTCTTCTTGAAACTAGTGGTCTTATTGACCATCAACACTTGATGCTCCTTCTTGATTTCTACCTCCGCAGCCTTTAGCATTGCGAAGAGCTCGAGCATAGTCTTTACTAACCCTTGCATATTATAGTTCATCACGAAGCCTTTGTAGCTTGGTGGCGTTGATTGAAGAATTCATCAATGACACAATCATCCGTAAGATTAACTCCCGCTTGAGTCAAGTGATTGTAATACCCGGACATTCCGAGTATGTGCTCACCGACGTAACTATTCTCCTCCATCTTGCGCCTATAGAACTTATTGGAGACTTCATATCTCTCAATCCGGGCATTACATTTGGAATATCAACTTCAACTCTGGAACATCTCATATGCTCCATGACGCTCAAAACGTCGTTGAAGATCCGGTTCTAAGCCGTAAAGCATGGCACAATCGAACTATAGAGTAGTCATCGCTTTTGCTCGCCAGACGTTCTTAACGTTGTCGGTTGCATCAAGCGGAGAGCACTGCACCTAGCGGTGCATCCAGACGTAACTCTTTTGTGCAGCAATGAGGATAATCCTCGATTCGGACCCGATCCGTGTAATTATTACCATCATCTTTCAACTTTGCTTTCTCAAGGAACGCATTAAAATTCAACGGAACAACAAAGACGAGCCATCTATCTACAAACAAACATAGACAAGCAAGATACTATCAGGTACTAAGTTCATGATAAATTTAAGTTCAATTAATCATATTACTTAAGAACTCCCACTTAGACAAACATCTCTCTAGTCATCTAAGTGATCACATGATCCAAATCAACTAAACCATAACCGATCATCACGTGAGATGGAGTAGTTTTCAATGGTGAACATCTTATGTTGATCATATCTACTATATGATTCACGCTCGACCTTTCGGTCTCCGTGTTCGAGGCCATATCTGCATATGCTAGGCTCGTCAAGTATAACTGAGTATTCTGCGTGTGCAAAACTGGCTTGCACCCGTTGTAGATGGACGTGAGCTTATCACACCCGATCATCACGTGGTGTCTCGACACGACGAACTTTGGCAACGGTGCATACTCGGGAGAACACTACTTGATAATTTTAGTGAGAGATCATCTTAAAATGCTACCGTCAATCAAAGCAAGATAAGATGCATAAAGGATAAACATCACATGCAATCAATATAAGTGATATGATATGGCCATCATCATCTTGTGCTTGTGATCTCCATCTCAAAGCACCGTCGTGATCACCATCGCCACCGCGCGACACCTTGATCTCCATCGTAGCATCGTTGTCGTTACGCCATCTATTGCTTCTCGACTATCGCTACCGCTTAGTGATAAAGTAAAGCAATTACAGAGCATTTGCATTTCATACAATAAGCGACAACCATATGGCTCCTGCCGATTGCCGATAACCGGTTACAAAACATGATCATCTCATACAATAAAATATAGCATCATGTCTTGGCCATATCACATCACAACATGCCCCGCAAAAACAAGTTAGACGTCCTCTACTTTGTTGTTGCAAGTTTTACGTGGCTGCTACGGGCTTAAGCAAGAACCAATCTCACCTCGCATCAAAACCACAATGATAGTTTGTCAAGTTGATGCTGTTTTAACCTTCGCAAGGACCGGCGAGCAGCACACTCAGTTCAACTAAAGTTGGAGAAACCGACACCGCTAGTCACCGTGTGCAAAGCACGGCGGTAAAACCAGTCTCGCGTAAGCGTCTGGCGTAATGTCGGTCCGGGCCGCTTCATCCAACAATACCGCCGAACCAAAGTATGACATCTTTGGTAAGCGAGATACTTATATCGCCCACAACTCACTTGTGTTCTACTCGTGCATATAACATCAAACCATAAAAACCTAGGCTCGGATGCCATTTGTTGGGTAACGTAGTAATTTCAAAAAATTCCTCGCACACGCAAGATCATGGTGATGCATAGCAACGAGAGGGAGAGTGTTGTCTCGTACCCTCGTGACCCGAGCGGAAGCGTTCTGGCGTAGAGGAAGTAGTCGTCGTTCTCCTCGCGATCCAACCGATCCCAGCGCCGTTACTCCGGCGCCTCCAAGTTCTTGACACGCGTACAGCTCGGTGACACTCCTCGGGCTCCGATCCAGCAGAGCTTCGGGGAGGGAGAGTTCCGTCAGCACGACGGCGTGGTACGATCTTGATGTTCTATCGGCGCAGGCTTCGCCTAAGCACCGCTACGATATGACCGAGGTGGATTTTGGTGGAGGGGCACCGCACACGGCTGAGGAACGATCTCAAGGATCAACTTGTGTGTTCTAGGGTGCCGCCTGCCCCAGTATATAAAGGAGCAAGGGGAGGGCCGCCGGCCCTAGGAGGCGCGCCAAGGGGGGAGTCCTCCTCCTGGTGGGAGTAGGACTCCCTTTCCTAGTCCAACTAGGAAGGAGGAAGGGGAAGGAAGGAGAGGAGAGGGAGAGGAGAGGGCCGGGCCCCCCTCCTTGTCCTATTCGGACTCCCACAGGGGGCGCCCACCACCGGTGCGGCCCTCTCTCTCCCTCTTGGCCCACTAAAGCCCATAACTTCCCGGGGTTCCGGTAACCCTTCGGCACTCTGGTTTTCTCCGGAAACTTCCGGAACCTTTCCGTGTCCGAATATAGCCGTCAATATATCAATCTTTATGTCTCGACCATTTCGAGACTCCTCGTCATGTCCGTGATCACATCCGGACTCGAACTCCTTCGTACATCAAAATACATAAACTCATAATATAACCGTCCATCGAAACCTTAAGCGTGCGGACCCTACGGTTCGAGAATAATGTAGACATGACCAAGACACGTCTCCGGTCAATAACCAATAGCGGGACTGGATGGCCATATTGGTTCCTACATATTCTACGGAGATCTTTATCGGTCGGACCGCATAACAACATACGCTGTTCCCTTTGTCATCGGTATGTTACTTGCCGAGATTCGATCGTCGGTATCCAATACCTAGTTCAATCTCGTTACGGCAAGTCTCTTTACTCGTTCCGTAATACATCATCTCACAGCTAACTCATTAGTTGTAATGCTTGCAAGGCTTAAGTGATGTGTATTACCGAGAGGGCCAGAGATACCTCTCCGACAATCGGAGTGACAAAACCTAATCTCGAAATACGCCAACCCAACATCGCCTTTGGAGACACTGTAGTACTCCTTTATAATCACCCGATTCGTTGTGACGTTTGGTAGTACCAAAGTGTTCCTCCGTAAACGGAGTTGTATAATCTCATAGTTATAGGAACCTGTATAAGTCATGGATAAAAGCAGTAGCAACATACTAAACGATCGTGTGCTAAGCTAATGGAATGGGTCATGTCAATCAGATCATTCAACTAATGATGTGACCTTGTTAATCAAATAATAACCCTTTGTTCATGGTTAGGAAACATAACCATCTTTGATTAACAAGCTAGTCTAGTAGAGGCATACTAGTGACACTCTGTTTGTCTATGCATTCACACATGTATTATGTTTCCGGTTAATACAATTCTAGCATGAATGATAAACATTTCTCATGAAATAAGGAAATAAATAATAACTTTATTATTGCCTCTAGGGCATATTTCCTTCAGACCCCAAGGCGTGTGGTGGCGCGATCGATCTGGGATCTGCGACACGGCGGATGGCTGCAGGCGGCGGGAGGCCGGACCGTCCTCGGACGACGACGGCTTGGCGCGGTGGAGGCCAGGGCTGCGGGCGCTACGGATGGCCCTTGGGGCGGCGGCGGCGGTCGACGGCGGCCGGCTTGGCTGCGGTGGAGTGCATGATGCCTTCAGATCGGCGACGGCGGCGTGGAGGGCCTGGTGGTCTCGTCGGCGGCACCTCCGATCAGATCTGTTCTGACCGGTGCAGCCGGCGGTGGTAGTCGTCTCTTCCGTCAGAGGTGCCGGCCTGAGGCTAGGTGTTCGGATCTCGGGATCCGTCATCTGGCACCAACTGCGGGTCGGGGAGACGTAGTCGCCGGTGAAAACCGAGCTGACGGCGGGCGATGGCGGTGTTCCACGTCGTTTCATGTGACTATCGTCGTGTTGGAAATATGCCCTAGAGGCAATAATAAAAGGATTATTATATTTCAATGTTCATGATAATTGTCTTTTGTTCATGCTATAACTGTATTATCCGGAAATCGTAATACACGTGTGAACACTTAGACCCAATGAGTCCCTAGTGAGCCTCTAGTTGACTAGCTCGTTGTGATCAATAGATAGTCATGGTTTCCTGACTATGGACATAGGATGTCGTTGATAACGGGATCACATCATTAGGAGAATGATGTGATGGACAAGACCCAATCATAAGCATAGCATAAAAGATCGTATAGTTCGTTTGCTAGAAGCTTTGCCAATGTCAAGTATCTATTCCTTCGACCATGAGATCGTGTAACTCCCGATTCTTCGTAGGAGTGCCTTGGGTGTATCAAGCGTCACAACGTATCGGGTGACTATAAAGGTGCATTACGGTATCTCCGAAAGTATCTATTGGGTTGACACGGATCGAGATCGGGATTTGTCACTCCGTATGACGGAGAGGTATCTCTGCCCACTCGGTAATGCATCATCATAATGAGCTCAAGGTGACCAAGGTGTTGTACGGGATCATGCATTACAGTGCGAGTAAAGTGACTTGCCGTAACGAGACCGAACAAGGTATTGGGATACCGACGATCGAGTCTCGCAAGTAACGCATCGATCGACAAAGGAATTGCATCTGAGGTTTGATCGAATCCTCGACATCGTGGTTCAACCGATGAAATCATCGAGGAGCATGTGGGAGCCAACATGGGTATCAGACCCGCTGTTGGTTATTGCCCGAGAGTCGTCTCGGTCATGTCTGCGTGTCTCCGAACCCGTAGGGTCTACACACTTAAGGTTCGGTGGCGCTAGGGTTAGTAGGAAGTCAAGTATGTGACCACCGAATGTTGTTCGAGTCCGGATGAGATCCGGACGTCACGAGGAGTTCCGAAGGGTCCGGAGGTAAAGAATAATATATAGGAAGTGGTGATTCGCCATCGGAAAGTTTCGGTTCTCGGTAAAATCTGGGACCACCGGAAGGGTCCCGAGGGTCCACCGGTGGGGCCACCTATCCGGAGGGCCCCATGGGCCAAAGGGAAGGAACCAGCCCACAGGGGCTGGTGCGCCTAGGCCCACCTCTGCGCCTAGGGTTGAAACCCTAGGGGTGAAGTGCCCCACCGGCAGGGGGCACTCCACCCCTTGGCCGCCGCCCCACGGAGATTGGATCTCCGGGGCCGCCACCTGGGGGCCTATATAAAGGGGGAGGAGGGGCTGCTGGACCAACTCCCAAGGCGCAGCCCTCCCTCCCAACACATCTCCTCCTCCGTAAGAGCTCTGCGAAGCCACAGCCGAGATCTTGCTTCCCACCATCACCACGCCGTCGTCTTTGCCGGTGGAGCTGTCTTCCTCAACCTCTCCTTCCCCTTGCTGGATCAAGAAGGAGGAGACGTCGCTCGTCCCGTCACGTGTGTTGAGCGCGGAGGTGCTGTCCGTTCAAAGACTTGGCATCGGTGATCTGAATCACGTTCGAGTACTACTCCATCATCACCTTGCAAGCTTTATACGCGATCTACAAGTGGTATGTAGATGCAAACTCTCTCCGTTACTCGTTGCTTAGATGAACTCATAGATGGATCTTGGTGAAGCCGTAGGGAAAATTTTAATTTTCTCGCAACGTTCCCCAACAATGGCATCATGAGCTAGGTCTATCGTAGTTCTCTAATGCACGAGTAGAACACAATTTGTTGTGGGCGTTGATCTTGTCATCTTACTTGCCTCTACTAGTCGTTTCTTGCTCAACGGTATTGTGGGATGAAGCGGCCCGGACCAACCTTACACGTGCGCTTCGTGAGACCGGTTCCACCGGTGACATGCACTAGTTGCATAAGGTGGCTGGCGGGTGTCTGTCTCTCCCACTTTAGTTGGAGCGGATTCGATGAACAGGGCCCTTATGAAGGGTAAATAGAAGTTGACAAAATCACGTTGTGGTGATTCGTAGGTAAGAAAACGTTCTTGCTAGAACCCAATCGCAGCCACGTAAAAGATGCAACAACAATTAGAGGGCGTCTAACTTGTTTTTGTAGCGATTGATCATGTGATGTGATATGGCCGAAGTTGTGATGAATGATGAATTGTGATGTATGAGATCATGTTCTTGTAATAGGATTCACGACTTGCATGTCGATGAGTATGACAACCGCGGAGCCATAGGAGTTGTCTTTATTTTTGTATGACCTGCGTGTCATTGAAGAGCGTCATGTAAACTACTTTACTTCATTACTAAACGCGTTAGTCATAGAAGTAGAAGTAGTCGTTGGCGTGACAACTTCATGAAGACACGATGATGGAGATCATGATGATGGAGATCATGGTGTCAAGCCGGTGACAAGATGATCATGGAGCCCCGAAGATGGAGATCAATGGAGCTTGATGATATTGGCCATATCATGTCACAACTATATAATTGCATGTGATGTTTATTATGTTTATGCATCTTGTTTACTTAGGACGACGGTAGTAAATAAGATGATCCCTTACAAAATTTCAAGAAGTGTTCCCCCCTAACTGTGCACCGTTGCTACAGTTGAACATTAACCTCCTAGATGAGGCGGTCATTGACAGAATCCTCCAGTCGCTCCCACCAAGCTACAAGAGCTTTGTGATGAACTACAACATGCAGGGGATGGTAAAGACCATTCTGAAGTGTTCTCGATCTTTGAAGTCAGCAGAGGCTGAAATCAAGAAAGAACATCAAGTGTTGATGGTCAATAAGACCACTAAGTTCAAGAAGGGCAAGGGTAAGAAGAACTTCAAGAAGGACGGCAAAGATGTTGCCGCCCGTAAAGCTTTATTCTTGGGAAGAAGTCAAAGAATGGACCCAAGCCCGAGACCGAGTGCTTTTATTGCAAGGGAAGGCCTTTGAAGCGGAATTGCCCCAAATACTTAGCGGATAAGAAGGCCGGCAACACCAAAGGTATATTTGATATACATGTAATTGATGTGTACCTTACCATTACTCGTAGTAACTCCCGGTATTTGATACCGTGCCGTTGCTCATATTTGTAACTCACAGCAGAGCTGCGGAATAAACGGAGACTGGCGAAGGGCGAGGTGACGATCTTGGCGTCGGGAATGGTTCCGAGGTCGATGTGATCGCCGTCGACACGCTGCCTCTACATTTACCTACGGGATTAGTTTTAAACCTCAATAATTGTTATTTAGTGCCATGTTTGAGCATGAACATTGTATCCGGATCTCGTTTAATCTGAGATGGCTACTCATTTAAGTCTGAGAATAATGGTTGTTCGATTTATATGAGAGATATGTTTTATGGTCATGCTCCGATTGTCAATGGTTTATTCTTAATGAATCTCGGCGTAGTATTACACATGTTCATAGTGTGGATGCCAAAAGATGTAAAGTTGATAACGATAGTCCCACATACTTGTGGCACTCGCCGCCTTTGGTCACATTGGTGTCAAGCGCATGAAGAAGCTCCATCTTGATGGACTTTTAGAGTCTCTTGATTATGAATCGTTTGACACATGCGAACCTTGCCTCTTAGGCAAAATGACCAAGACTCCGTTCTCCTAACAATGGAGCGAGCAACCAACTTGTTGGAAATCATACATACCGATGTGTGCGGTCCAATGAGCGTTGAGGCTCATGGAGGATATCGTTATGTTCTCACTCTCCGATGACTTGAGTAGATATGGGTATGTCTACTTAATGAAACACAAGTCTGAGACCTTTGAAAAGTTCAAGGAATTTCAGAGTGAGGTAGAGAATCAACGTGACCGTAAGATAAAGTTCCTGATCGGATCGTGGGGAGAATACTTAAGTCACGAATTTGGTACACACTTAAGAAAATGTGGAATCGTTTCACAACTCACGCCGCCTGGAACACCTCAGCGAAACGGTGTGTCCGAACGTCGTGATCGCACTCTATTGGATATGGTGCGGTCTATGATGTCTCTTACCGATTTACCGCTATCATTTTGGGGATACGCTCTAGAGACAGCTACATTCACTTTAAATAGGGCACCGTCTAAATCCGTTGAGACGACACCGTATGAATTATGGTTTGGGAAGAAACCTAAGTTGTCGTTTCTAAAAGTTTGGGGATGCGATGCTTATGTCAAGAAACTTCAACCTGAAAAGCTCGAACCCAAGTCGGAAAAATGCGTATTCGTAGGATACCCTAAGGAAACTGTCGAGTATACCTTCTACTTAAGATCCGAAGGCAAGGTCTTTGTTGCCAAGAATGGATGCTTTCTGGAGAAAGAGTTTCTCTCGAAAGAAGTAAGTGGGAGGAAAGTAGAACTCGATGAAGTACTACCTCTCGAGCGGGAAAGTGGTGCGGTAGCAGAAACCGTTCTGTGATGCCCACACCAATCAAGAGGAAATCATTGATGATGATCAAGGTACTTCGGACCAAGTTACTCTTGAACTTCAAGGTCCACGAGGACACGTTCCGCACTGAGTGGTACGGCAACCCTGTCATGGAAATCATGTTGCTAGACAACAATGAACCTTCGAACTATGAAGAAGCAATGGCGGGCCCGGATTCCAACGAATGGCTTGGAGCCATGAAATCCGAGATAGAATCCATGTATGAAAACAAAGTATGGACTTTGACAGACTTGCCCGATGATCGGCGAGCGATAGAAAACAAATGGATTTTTAAGAAGAAGACGGACGCGGATGGTAATGTTACCATCTATAAAGCTCGACTTGTTGCTAAGGGTTATCGACAAGTTCAAGGGATTGACTACGACGAGACATTCTCTCCCGTAGCGAAGCTTAAGTCCGTTCGAATCATGTTAGCAATTGCCGCATACTATGATTATGAGATATGGCAGATGGACGTCAAAACGGCATTCCTTAACGGACATCTTAAGGAAGAGCTGTATATGATGCAGCCGGAAGGTTTTGTCGATCCTCGAACGCTAACAAAGTATGCAAGCTCCAATGATCCATTTATGGGCTGGTGCAAGCATCTCGGAGTTGGAACATTCGCTTTGATGAGATGATCAAAGCGTTTGGGTTTATGCGCACTTATGGAGAAGCTGCGTTTACAAGAAAGTGAGTGGGAGCTCCGTAGCATTTCTCTGTTATATGTAGATGACATACTCTTGATGGGAAATGATACTGAAACTCTGGACAGCATTAAGACCTACTTGAACAAGTGTTTTTCAATGAAGGACCTTGGAGAAGCTGCTTACATATTAGGCATCAAGATCTATAGAGATAGATCGAGGCGCCTCATAGGTCTTTCACAAAGCACATACCTTGATAAGATTTTGAAGAGGTTCAAAATGGATCAGTCCAAGAAGGGTTCTTGCATATGTTACAAGGTGTGAAATTGAGCTCAGCTCGATCACCCACCACGGCAAAAGATAAAGAAGAGATGAGTGTCATTCCTATGCTTCAGCCATAGGATCTATTATGTATGCCATGCTGTGTACGGACCGATGTAAACCTTGCCGTAAGTTTGGTTGCAAGATACCAAAGTAACCCGACAAGGAACACCGGACAGCGGTCAAGAATATCTGAAGTACCGAAAAGGACAAAGGACATGTTTCGTTTATGGAGGAGACGAAGAGCTCGTCAGAAGGGTTACGTCGGCGCTAGCTTCGACTCAGATCTGGATGACTCTAAGTCACAAACCGGATCGTGTATATGTTGAATGGTGGAGCGATGGTGGTGCACCGCAAGCGAAGCGTCGTGGCGGGATCTACGTGTGAAGCGGAGTACATGGCAGCCTCGGAGGCGCGCGATGAAGCGATTTGGGTGAAGGAGTTCATCACCGACCTAGGAGTCATACCCAATGCGTCGGGCCGATCAAACTCTTCTGTGACAACACCGGAGCTATTGCCCTTGCCAAGGAGCCTGGTTTCACAAGAAGACCGAGCACATCAAGCGTCGCTTCAACTCCATCCGTGAAAATGTTCAAGATGGAGACATAGAGATTTGCAAAGTGCACATGGATCTGAATGTCGCAGATCCGTTGACTAAACCTCTCTCGCGTGCAAAACATGATCAACACCGAACTCTATGGGTGTTCGATTCATCACAATGTAACTAGATTGGTGACTCTAGTGCAAGTGGGAGATCTGTTGGAAATATGCCCTAGAGGCAATAATAAAAGGATTATTATATTTCAATGTTCATGATAATTGTCTTTTGTTCATGCTATAAGCGTATTATCCGGAAATCGTAATACACGTGTGAACACTTAGACCCAATGAGTCCCTAGTGAGCCTCTAGTTGACTAGCTCGTTGTGATCAATAGATAGTCATGGTTTCCTGACTATGGACATAGGATGTCGTTGATAACGGAATCACATCATTAGGAGAATGATGTGATGGACAAGACCCAATCATAAGCATAGCATAAAAGATCGTATAGTTCGTTTGCTAGAAGCTTTGCCAATGTCAAGTATCTATTCCTTCGACCATGAGATCGTGTAACTCCGGTTACCGTAGGAGTGCCTTGGGTGTATCAAACGTCACAACGAATCGGGTGACTATAAAGGTGGATTACGGTATCTCCGAAAGTATCTGTGGGTTGACACGGATCGAGATCGGATTTGTCACTCCGTATGACGGAGAGGTATCTCTGGGCCCACTCGGTAATGCATCATCATAATGAGCTCAAGGTGACCAAGGTGTTGGCCACGGATCATGCATTACGGCACGAGTAAAGTGACTTGCCGTAACGAGGCCGAACAAGGTATTGGGATACCGACGATCGAGTCTCGCAAGTAACGCATCGATCGACAAAGGGAATTGCATCTGAGGTTTGATCGAATCCTCGACATCGTGGTTCAACCGATGAAATCATCGAGGAGCATGTAGGAGCCAACATGGGTATCCAGACCCATTGTTGGTTATTGCCCGAGAGTCGTCTCGGTCATGTCTGCGTGTCTCCCGAACCCGTAGGGTCTACACACTAAGGTTCGGTGGCGCTAGGGTTAGTAGGATGTCAAGTATGTGACCACGAATGTTGTTCGAGTCCGGATGAGATCCGGACGTCACGAGGAGTTCGGAAGGGTCCGGAGGTAAAGAATAATATATAGGAAGTGGTGATTCGCCATCGGGAAAGTTTGAGGTCTCACGGTAAAATCACGGGACCACCGGAAGGTCCTGGGTCCACCGGTGGGGCCACCTATCCGGAGGGCCCCATGGGCCAAGGGGAAGGAACCAGCCCACAGGGGCTGGTGCGCCCCTAGGCCCACCCCGCGCCTAGGGTTGAAACCCTAGGGGTGAAGCCCCCCCGGCAGGGGCACTCCACCCCTTGGCCGCCCCCGGAGATTGGATCTCGGGGCCGCCACCAGGGGCCTATATAAAGGGGGAGGGGGGGCTGCTGGACCAACTCCCAAGGCGCAGCCCTCCCTCCCCAACACATCTCCTCCTCCGTAAGAGCTCTGCGAAGCCACAGCCGAGTCTCGCTTCTCCACCATCACCACGCCGTCGTCTTTGCCGGGTGGAGCTGTCTTCCTCAACCTCTCCTTCCCCTTGCTGGATCAAGAAGGAGGAGACGTCGCTCGTCCGTCACGTGTGTTGAGCGCGGAGGTCTTGTCCGCTCAAAGACTTGGCATCGGTGATCTGAATCACGTTCGAGTACGACTCCATCATCACCTTGCAAGCTTCCGCACGCGATCTACAAGTGGTATGTAGATGCAAACTCTCTCCCGTTACTCGTTGCTTAGATGAACTCATAGATGGATCTTGGTGAATCCGTAGGGAAAATTTTAATTTTCTGCAACGTTCCCCAACACGTCGACCCACTCGTATTGCTCCGGGGAAAACCCTAGGATCTGGTTTCCAGACCGGACGATGGCGCCACTGCGGTGTCGTTTCTCTCTTGGGAGCATCGTTTTGTGGAGCAGCGCTAGAAGTCAGAGGCAGGAAGTGGAGCGGCTTCGTCTTGCACGGAGCTTCGGTGGAGATGTCAAGTCATGCCTGACCGACAGGTGCTACGCTTGGTCATGCCTGGTCGGTAGGTGCTACGCACGACAGATCCACCAAGGGCTTCAAGTTGTGTTTGCTGGTGGTACTTGGCGAAGATGGCGTTGAGGTGTATCGATGGCGACCGCGACGTGTTCAAATTGTTCTTGCTAGGAGGAGAGGTGCCGTTAGGCGGCATGATGGCGTCGACGATAAATTGGGCGAGCAAGGTTTATGCATGAGTCTGATTCAAAGATGGAGCGGTGGCGGTTGGCGGCGGCGGCCTCGAGAGCACGCCGACCATGTGTGCCCTGACTTCGGCAAGTGGTTAGGTTGGGGTCTCAGGTCTTAGATGTTAGGCTTGGTTGCGATGTCTGTTTGGTATTAGGCCTAGGTTATCTGCGCCCCTTAATCAACTGGATAGGTGTAGCGACAACTTGTTGCTTGGACGGCGAATTTAGTCATACTGTTGTATGACTTTATAAGGTCTTGTGAGAATAATTAATAAAGTGGCGGTATGCATCGCCCAGATGCAAAGGTCGGGGGTCATCCTTCTTTTCTAAGAAAATAAATTCTTTCTGTGGTAGGGCATGTTTGTCAAACTACAAGGCGTATGTGGCGCGACTTAGTCAATCCCAAAAGTACTCAAAAAATATTTTTCAGTGCTCTTTATGGAGGCACACCACCAAACAGCGAGATACCCCTAAAAACAACATTTTTCAACACTATCTATTTGAATTGACATGTTCCAAACATTTGGGTCTGGAATATATATACGTTTTTTGTAAGTAGTTTTTTTTCTCAAATATTAAAAACAACCAAACTTCAACAGTACCCCAAACGTAAATATTTCAATGCAACAATAATTCAAAAGATCAATATTCCAATGCAAATTAAAAAATAATCAATCCAAACGTAAAGTATACAAATGAAATAGTATAAATTTTTAAATTTATAATTTGTTCAACCGATAAAAGCTCCACTAGATCATTCGGAAGCTGTGTATGAGATCCTCGACCGCTCAAGAACAATGACCTGCACATCCCGTTGTGACTACGAAAATAACGCTCGAATGGCACGTCAGGGGCAAAGTAGCTCTCGTAGAGATCAACGTGTCTTCTTTACAATCTATGTAGAAAACCAGGGATGAAATTAATCCACATACAGTACATGACACGACTTCTAAGGCAGCGTTTGGAGTCTACTGTTTGTCGCGGTAAAAATCAAGTTAACCCTGCATCAACACCTGGACATACCTCATTATCGTCTCATCGTTAGCCAATGGGTTGCCATCGGCCGATGTCATTCCTAACCACTGTTTCCGGACTTCTGCACCCAAAGTCAAAAGTTAAATGCTCATCCTCTAAGTTAGTATAGGAGTATATATAAACCAAAAACCGAAGCAGAAAACATTTCCCCTGTATTTTTTGGAACGGCATTTTTCCAGCATTTGGTTTTCGATAATCATCAACAGACTCAAAAGCCAGAAGGAAAAAAAACCCTGCCACGTGTCACCACACCAGTTCTCCGTCGCAGGACGACCGAGACCGCGAGGAGTCGGTCGGTCACGGGCTCACGGCTCCCTCCCTCCGTCGTCCCGCCCGTCGTCCCCTTTCCCGGCGAGTCGTGACAAGCGAAAAAGGAGGAAGAAAGAAGGAAGAGAAGAGAAGCGCCCAAGTACGGTACCCACCCTACCCAACCGCCGAGCAGCCAGCAGTTTATTACCCCACTACTCCTCCTCCTCCTCCTCTTCCTCGCCGCATTTAAACCTCTTCACCCACCTCCACCCCCCCTAATAAACTGCGCCCGTTCCCAGCGGCGCGGCGCAGCAATTTTACAAAACACGCGGATTAATTAAACCTAACACGCGCACGCGCATCCGCCTCTCCTCGCCTCCCCGCCGGCCAGCGCGGCAGGCGGCGGCGCCCCCGCCGCGCCCGATCCCGCCGCATGCACCCATTCTGCTGCGTGCCCCCCGTGCCCGTCTCCCCCGCCTCCTCCGCCGCCGCGCTTCCCCGCCGTGGCGGGCCTCCCTCCGCCATGCCGCCGCCGCCGCCACCGCCGCCCCAGCCCGCCCGTTGCTGCAGCAGCAGCAGCTCGGCAGCGCGGGCGCGCGTCGGCGTCGGCGGGGGCCCCTCCTCGCCGCCCGACGGGGTGAGGCTGAACGAGATCGTCGGCGGCGGCATCTCCGGGGTCCTCTACAAGTGGGTCAACTACGGCCGCGGGTGGCGGCCGCGCTGGTTCGCGCTCAGCGACGGCGTGCTCTCCTACTACAAGATCCACGGGCCCGACCGCATCGACCTCTCCCGCGACACCGACCGCGGCGCCAAGGTCATCGGCGAGGACTCGCTCCGCCGCCTCGCGCGCCCCTCCGCCACCCCCACCCCCTCCTCTTCCTCCTCCGCGCCCCACTCCAACGGCCACCACCACACTCCCCGCAAGCCCCTCGGCGAAATCCACCTCAAGGTCAGTCGCCCGCTCGATGCTCCGATCGATTCGCTCCTCTGATCCGCAGATCCATTTCCCCCTGTTTCTCACGCTGAAACGGGTGGTTGACGCGCAGGTGTCGACCGTCAGAGAGAGCAGATCGGACGACCGGCGGTTCTCCGTCTTCTCGGGGACCAAGCGGCTGCACCTGCGTGCCGAGACGCGGGAGGACAGGGCCGCGTGGCTCGAGGCGCTGCGTGCCACCAAGGAGATGTTCCCGAGGATGTCCACCAGCGAGATGGTGGGCCCGGGGGACACCGCGGCGGCCGCGGCGGTCTCCACAGAGCGCCTGAAGAAGCGCCTGCAGCAGGAAGGGGTCAGCGACGCTGCCATTGCTGACAGCGAGAGGATCGTGCGGGAGGAGTTCGAGGCGCTGCACAAGCAGCTTGTGCTTCTCAAGCAGAAGCAGGCGCTACTCCTCGACACGCTCCGCCATCTAGAGGTATTCACATTGATCTGACCTTGCTTCGAGCAGAGCTTGGTTGCGCATGGGAGTTGGAAAATTCGGTTTCCACTGCATGGTGTGATGTTGTGCCATTCTCTACATGGTTTAGCTATTAATGAAGAAACAAGTACAGAGCTACTGACGTACATTGACGCACCGAAAGAATTTTGCCGTTCTGCGTACACCGATTGACATGAGTGTACATCGAAACCGATTTTGAATACTAGCTGTCACCATGGGTCGTGCTGTACTTACATTTCTGCCGCTGTTGTTTTATTGAGTTTGTACTTGCATTTCTTTGAAATCTTCTGCCGCTGCTGTTTTATTGAGTTTGTCAGATGCTGCAGTCTGTTGAATAGATCCGTATCAGGTGGAAACCTAAATTGAGTGTTAAGTTCATGGAAGGTGGGAACCATGTGCTGAGGTTTTGGTAAATTGTGAAGAAACCTGTAGATGTTGGGTGAAGGGGTATTCTGCAGACAAACCATTATTCATGCATGTTTACCCATTTTTGTGTATTTCAAATGTGTCCATCCTGAGAATTTTGAAAACTCAAACATGTTTTGGCACTTTATTTCGGTTTCCACCTTATCTATTCCTCGAAGGTTATGTCGTGTTGAAGCATGCACATACCATGTGCATGCACACACGGGAGTGCCCCCAATTACACATGTTTTTGGAGGAATCAGTGAGAAGCAAAGGTAGATGGGAATAGAGAACAGGCGAAAATAATGCTGTAGAGAGAACAGCCTTAATAGAATTGGTGCTGCATTGGATTGTAATTCAGTGATAATATTTTTTCTCTTCTGTTGGGTATTATGCTCGATTCACCTTGTCAGGTATTGGTGGAAATACATTATAATGAATAGTAAATTGCCCTTTCTGCCACCTAATTTCAACCATAACCAATCACCAGTGTTTAGTTTTCTTTGCACTTATGTAAATGTTGCACTTTGCACCAGGCGACATCTTGTTGCCATCTCTTCTTGACCTCTTAATAGATGAAAACAGTAGGTTCTGGTCTGGTTGAGTTGAGACCTGCTGCAATGTAAATGGTGTTAGGTGCAAAGATATCCAAGCATTACTATTTCTTGCAACTTGGGTTAAATTAGGCTGGGAACATGTGCAATTTTACTCAATATTAATAAATGTATTAAAGTTTTCTAGGTGGCTTGTTGCTGTGGTTAGATGTACTCTGCTGCTCATATGTGCATTTCTGCATGTATTTATTTTATTGGGATTTAGCAAGATCAACTTTCATTGTGCGACTCCCTCTGGCTCCTTCACATGTTAGACCCCATGTACTGCATGTTAAAAATCATCTCAGACAATGATGAACACGAGATACCTCTCCTACAGTGGACATAAGTAGGAAGTCAGTCAGGCTGGTTAGAAAATTAAGGACGTCTGCTAGAAAAACAATCCATTGTTGTTGTTGTTGCTGCAGAAAGAATGGAATATAGCTAGCTCTGATTATCTATTGTTCTCCTTTGTTTGTGTTACATGTAAAACATTTTTGCCATTTAATAGATCAGACATTCTAAGCTTTCTTCCCCTTGACACTCTTCTAACGCATTGATTTGTAAGATTATGTATTCTGATGTTTCCCTTTGTAATTTTAGATACATCAATGAATTTCATATTATCGATGTTCTCATCTTACATTGTTCCTGATTGCAATTTTATATATTCTGATGTTTCCTAATTAATTTTAGATCTATTCAAAATTTATAGTATCGATGTTCTCATTTGACAATGTATTCTGTTTTGTTGCCTTGCTGTAGACAGAAAAGGTCGATTTGGAGAATACCCTTGTTGATGAGAGCCAAAGACAGTCGAAAGAGTATGGATCTGCTTCCAGACCAAGGAATGAGAAGCTTAGTGGTATGACAAATTGACAGTTAGTGTAAATCTTACTGCTACACATGCTATTGCTATACGTGCGTTCTGAACCATCTTCTGATAATTTGTTGGTAAAATTATCGACCATTATGATTCGTCCCTGCTTTTACGAAGGAAAATTTTGATTTATGCTGGTGAATAACTCCATACACATATACCATCTAAAATAGCCGTAACTCTAGAATGTCAGACAAAATTGTGGTGGTTTGGTTCAAAATGAGCATTGCTGATTGGTTGGCCAAAGTGTTAACCAAACTATATACATGCATGAGCAGATGGACATCATATTTACTAGGGCTGTGTTCGGTTCATGGGATAGCTTTGAGTGGCTATGGGTATCCCAAATGGTTAGAGATAGCCATCTATCTTTTGGTTTGAGGGAGGGGTGGAGAGGTTGACCATTCAATCAGCATGGGCCATTTGAAAACTGTTTGATATGTGATAACCATTTTTTAGTTGTAAAATAGTATCTTGTAGTTCTGTTAGCAACAGTTTTGGAGATCAGTCTAGATCTTTTCCCTCTCTCCCTTTTCCTTCATGATTTCTTCATTTGCTGTTCTTAGATATCAATTTTCTGAGGTCTTGAATGCACATATTGGTTTTCTCTTTTATGGAGTCCTTGGTGTTCCTTCCAAACTCTCTTTGGATTATATCATGAATGTCGATTCAATATTTGATTTACTTTTGTCGAGAACTTAAATTATCATTCTTCTTTTTTCAGAAGGAAGTGGTAGTGAATCTGATGATTACAATGAACCACAAGATCCTGCTGAAGAGGAGACTGACGATGAAGAGAACATATATTTTGATACAACTGATTTCCTTTCATCTAGTTCTTTTAAAAGCAGTGGATCTGATTTCCAAAGATCTGAAGCTGGTTCAGATGATGAGGATGACTACCCGATGGATGGAATTGATCCTTCTATGAAGTCTGTTGGAATTAATTATCCGTATGTGAGAAGGCGTAAGAAGCTACCAGATCCAGTTGAGAAAGAGAAGGGTGTTAGTTTGTGGTCAATGATCAAGGACAACATAGGAAAGGATCTTACTAAAGTCTGTCTGCCTGTTTACTTCAATGAACCTCTTTCATCATTACAAAAATGTTTTGAGGATCTTGAGTATTCCTACCTTATTGATCGTGCATATGAATGGGGCAAAAGGGTATGTCTTCTTCCTCACTATTCTCAGCATGTCAAGGGAAGTGCGTGACTTTCCCTTTTTTTTTCATACTAAAACCTAAGTAGCTTAACCTGAAACTTAAGTAGCTTAGAGGTGGTTTCTTTCGATTTTGCGCTGTGTCATTTACTCCTCTCCAGGTTCTCGTTATCTCCTGCTTTGCAGTTGTAGCATATACCCAATCGTAGTTTTGGTTAGTACCAAAGAGGATATCGATGTACTTATGTGATTACTCCTGTTTTTGTCCTACATATTACACCTTTATGGAATGTCTTCCATTTTGCTCTAAACTCATTCGAGTGCACTCTAAATCCGCCTCTATCATTTCTTGGCGTCATTATGTTCAACCTCTCCACCATTTTGTTTCTTTGCAAAGATGTCAGAACTTTTCTGTGTTCATGTTATCTGTATTAGTGGCAAGAACTAACTTGTGATTGAACATGTTTATTTGCTTATTTCTATCGTGCGATGAACCACATTTATGCATCTTACATCTCTATGTTGAATAATCAGGGGGATAGTCTGATGAGGATTCTAAGCGTTGCAGCATTTGCTGTTTCTGGTTATGCCTCTACGGATGGAAGGAGTTGTAAGCCCTTCAACCCTCTTCTTGGAGAGACCTATGAAGCAGATTATCCAGACAAAGGTCTTCGTTTTTTCTCAGAAAAGGTATGTTTATGAACCTTTAGAAATCCAGTAATATAAATAACAGGTTCTTACTGTTGGTTAGCATAGCCCTTAAACTTCTCCATGAACTAGTTTGAATCTTCTTTCAGAACAGCCTGCTGTAATACTTCGGATTATTACCTAGTTTGAATCCAGTAATATGAATATGTAGTCGTTACTTCGGATTTTCTACTCCGTACCTATTGAATCACCAAATAGCCTTTCTTTTGTAGACTAACAGACACTTGAGGCCCCTACAGATTTTCTTCAAGTTTAGTTTATTTGCTTCTGCATGTTGATTTATATAAAAATATTCAATACCACTTGCCAGGTCAGTCATCATCCAATGGTTGTTGCATGCCACTGTGAGGGAAATGGCTGGAGGTTTTGGGCAGATAGCAACCTGAAGAGCAAGTTCTGGGGTCGCTCCATTCAACTTGATCCTGTTGGTGTGTTAACACTGGAGTTTGATGATGGTGAAGTTTTCCAGTGGAGCAAGGTATTATTACCTATTTACCAAGAAATGGTTAACTCCGTGAAATGATTAACTGAATATATGCTATCACAGGTGACCACTTCCATTTACAATCTCATATTGGGTAAACTGTATTGTGATCACTATGGTACTATGCGCATTCAAGGTAATCGTGAATATTCATGTAAGCTGAAGTTCAAGGAGCAGTCAATTATTGATCGCAACCCTCATCAGGTATATAATAAATTGCCTGTATACTGGATGTATTTTGTATGCTTGTTCTTCTGATTTCTCCTTTTACTTCCTAACTTTGCAGTTTGTTTGTCACTAAGATGATGCTTTTCCATACATATTAGTTAAAGCAAGTGATGCATCTGTGCCCTTTTGGCAAGACTTATTTTTAACAATTTATATAGGTTCATTTGAAAGCATAATGGGTTCACCTTTTAACAATGTGTATCGATTTCCTTCAAAAAATAGTGGGTGTTTAATGTGATGTTTCTAAAAGTTTGGGGCACCCAGGAATTTTAGAATCTAACTTGAAAATGATACTCCCTCCGTCCCAAAATAAGTGACTCAACTTTATACTAGCCTTAGTACAAAGTTAGTATAAAGCTGAGTCACTTATTTTGGGATGGAGGGAGTATGAGATAAGTCTTGAGCCTTATGCTATTATTTTGAAAAAAGGCAATATTGCGCACAAATAAATTAAATAGTATTTTGGCTCAGAAATCAACTATTGAATTCAAAGGACCATTTTGACCCTATAGTGCTGCAAGTAGTTTGATCATATCCCAACTTCTACCTTTTGGGCAGTGAAGCCTCATACAGAGGGTGGGCTTTTATCTAGAAATAGGGCTGAAATGTTATTTGTACCAGCTGAATAAAACAGTCAGAATTGAAAGCATAAATCTCATTGACTGCCAATCCAGAAATGTTCTGACTCATCCTACCAGCCAAATGTAGGACACTTCATTTCCCCTCGCCATTTCCATCCTTAATTTGACCTGCCAAACACCAACTGAAGGAAGAATACTCCCGCAGAACTGCTGTTAGCTTTGTTGAGTTGTGGAGCCTGAGAGATGTTGCTTATATCAAGGATATCGAAGCGTATTACCATTCATTGATCATTTGGTAGTTTGTTTTTCCTTGTTTGTAATTTAATCTGTCAGAAATAATTTTCCATCTATTTAAGATGGCATCCATCAGGTGGAGAATGAATAATGTGAACATGACAAATTAATTGCTTCAGCCGAAAAAAACTCTTATCACGCGGCTTTTTAGATGACCAGTTATAGGTCGTCTTTGAATTTCTTTATTCATTTTCCAGACTATTATATTTTCTCTCTTTATTTGTGTGAGTTCCTTAACTTTCCGATAGTGCAAACATCTTAGTCTAACTTAGCATAGTTGTACTGATTTATGTGCAGGTCCAAGGTGTTATTCAGGACCGAAGTGGTCGAACTGTTGCTACGCTCTTTGGTAAATGGGATGAAAGCATGCATTACGTGATGGGTGATTGCTTTGGAAAAGGCAAGGGATCTGAGAATTTTTCAGAGGCTCATTTGTTGTGGAAAAGGAGCAAACCACCAAAGTTTCCCACTCGATACAATTTCACTAGCTTTGCGATCACATTAAATGAACTTACCCCTGGATTGAAGGTGAGTGTGTCAGCTTCGCAGCAAGCTTCACTTTAACATTGTACTGATATATGTGTGGACTCACACTAATGATTGATTATTGAATACACCCAACCTATATGCAGGAAAAACTGCCACCAACAGACTCAAGATTGCGACCGGATCAGAGGTGCCTAGAGAATGGTGAATATGAAAGAGCAAATGCTGAGAAGTTGAGGCTTGAGCAGAGACAACGGCAGGTTAGTCAACTTAACCCTTCACATTCCTTATTTTCATTAACTCTATGCCTTGCTTATATTTATTTGTCTCGAACTAACTTTTGGATTGGCCGCATTACATACCACCTCTGGTCGATTCACATCCTCGTAAGCGCAATACAATATCTATTAAAATGAACCATGGCCTGATGTGTCAAACATGCTTGTAAGCGCAATACAATATCTATCAAATTGAACGATGGCCTGACGTTGCGAGGTCTGAATGAGACTACCAGTATGTCATATGGCTGTGAATATAAACTTACATACAGTTACCTAGTGAGATCGGAATAAACCTACGCCATGTGCACAGAACACTGGGCTGTTAGGTCTTGGTTGGGTTTTGCCACCTGTTTCATACTCTACAATAAATTCAAAGCATCCCCTTGGCAACAGCAGGCCAGATGCTGGTTCACTCTCTGTTATGCTACCATGTATTAAAAAAGTTTGGTTTATGCACCCCAGTATTTTTTATTCCCTCTGTATCAAAATACAAGCCACTATGTTATACTCCCTCCGTTCCAAATTACTCGTCGCTGAAATGGATGTATCTAGGACTAAAATACATCTAGATACATCCATACGTGCGACAAGTAATTCGGAACGGAGGGAGTATTTTGATACGGAGGGAGTATTTAGTAAGTTTGTTTTGTATTCAATAATTTTGTAGTGAACCCTTTTTTTGAGTGGAACAATTGTATTCTGATGTGCCAGCTATCTGTAAAATGAGCATCACATTGGTGAAGAAAAATCAAAAGACATGAACTAGGCACAAACAACCGTAGTATAACGTGACTTGATAAGTTTGATTTATTCACTTCAATAATTTTGGATTTAATATGCTTAGTTTGATCATTCAATAATTTCGGAGTGGTATAACTCTGATACACCATACTGGACTTCTACAGATTTGAAAATAACAATCATGTCAAGTCATTTGGATTATTCATATGATAATGGGATTGAAAAGTTCTTACTGAATCATGATAAGAGACATGATATGGTACCAACTATGCTGCAGGCACGAAAGATGCAGGAGAGTGGGTGGAAACCTCGGTGGTTTGCAAAGGATAAAGGTAGCGACACATACCGCTACCTAGGTGGTTACTGGGAATCCAGAGAAAAGAGCAGCTGGGAAGGCTGCCCTGACATTTTCGGACAACTTCCAAACGATCTAATGATCACTGACTAGGTTCAAAGTAGGTTACAGGTCTTCTGGTTCTCTGTTTTTCTTCTTGTTTCTGGATCCGTTGGTTCCATTTTTAGTGGTTTATACTAGAGCAATTAAATGCCTTTCCACCTGTAAGCAAAGGCTGCCCTTCAGATACATTGTTTTAACGTACATAATAAGAGTGTCGTTCGTCCAAAAGGTCACTCTGAATCAAATGTTTTCTTGTGGGGATTTCACTCGCACAAGTTCAGAGTGGTGTCATATAGGCCATTTGTGTATATTTGAATATGTAATGTGCATTGAAGCGCCAAAGAATATTAAAGCATGCATACCGATGGTGTGGCATCGAGATGCAGTTTCATCTATCTTGGTTTCATTTCCCTTTTGTTTGCTGAACCTGTCTTGCTTAGCAGTTAGCACTCAAGAAAACAACATTCACCTTCAAAGCATTTTCTTCCTTTCGGGATGGATCACACAAGTTTGCCCCTGAAGTATGTGGTGTATTTCTTCACGATGTTTGCCAGCCAAACTTCTGCGCAACAGCACCTATTACAGGGTTTTTGTAAGTTACCTTGGCTGAAACAGCCTGGTCCTCTTCTCCGATGATTGATCGATAGCTACTGTAAAATGAGCAGCATTACTACAAGATTTTGAACATTTACTTCTTATTTTGAGTTTTTTTATGGACACTTATTTTTTGAGCTATATCTTTTTTTTTTTTTTGGAGAAATTTATACATCACCAAAAGAAATGAAACGTGGACAGCCCAAACCAAGGATATATACTGGGTTAGTAGCACGGGCCTATGTGGTGGGCTCAAGGGCGTCCGCGTGCCCGGGAATAAAAAGCGCGACTCGTAGCTCCACAGTCCGAGAAACCGCACGTCCCCCACCCCGCCGCCGTCAGCCGCCCGTGGCAAGCTTCTAACAATGCGTCCGCCGTATGATAAGATCGATCCCATCGATCCTTGCCTCCTCAGCTTCCTCAGCCACCATGGCATCGACGGCGCCTTCTAGACCCTGTCTTCCCTCGGCGATCCGAGGGCGGAGGAGACGAAGGATGCCTTCCAGAAGGTGGCTCCGATCTCTCTTCTCCTCCAGCACGATTTCTATCCATGTTCGTGTTACGGGACGCGGGAAATACGTTCACCGTAAGACGGTTTGAGTTCTGCTCCACTAACATCTGCTCAGATCGTCAGTGAATTCTGCAGAACGCCTCGGGCAGTGGACGTGGAAGGCATGGCAGATGGAAACACAGGGAAAGTGGCAACAACTAAACATCATCTCCATCTATCCACATTCCGTTGGCTGAATGCAGTAATATGTTGCCGCTAATTTGCTCTCCGTGCTTACATTAATCAGTAGTGTAACAATATTGATGTCCATTCAGCTCCTTGGCGGTGAAGAGAAACCTTGCGCCATGAAAAGAGAGCACGGGCCTGCTGAAGGCGAGCGGGACCCAAAGAAGCCAAGAACAGCAGAAGGCTCATGCATGTGACCAGGTGTGATCATTTGAGTAAATTGCAGTCTGTACTACGACGATTGAATTTGCGCGTCTTCACAGGAAACTAGTGTCATCATTTGAGTGTGACTGAGGTCTCATTTTTGGATGTACCACTTTACGTCATGCACAATCTTTCGATTGAATTTTCTTTATACACATAAAATTCGGTGTGACCGAAGCCTCGTTTTTTGGATGTGCCACTTTTTAAATTTTGCACGTCTTCAGAGGCAACTGGTGTGATCATTCGAGTAAATTGCAGTATGTATACTACGATAACTCGAGTTGCGCATCTCTTTCCTCATACTAAAGAGGCACTGTCATATTCTTAAATCTTCTCCATCACTATTATTAAGTGGTATTATGAAAGGAGATGAGACCCGTTACAGTGAGATGCAAATCAGCGAGACGGGGTCGATAGCCCAGAAAAACATCAACAAATAAAACCAATATTGAACAAGGTCCACATTGACCAAGAAGCAAAAGTAATGGTCCCACCACTTCCCCGTACATCTTAGGGTGGATATTTTTCTTCACAGTTCTTGTTTGATCACAAGGATGTGGATAAAGCAATAGCATGGCATATGCATAACAAAAGTATAACACACCTATAGCATATTAACATGGCATATCAAACATATCTAAATAAAGCGTAGCTACCACATGTAATAAAACTCCCCTGCAAAAAAATAAAACAAAATCGACAGATAAACATTAAGCATGGTCATCAAATATTTTAGAAAACTCGGATGCAAAGTTCAGAGGCATAGGTTAGGTGGTTGGCTTGCCTTAGGCAGAAGAGTATCGACAAATGGTGCGAGGAACACAAGGATGGGAGTTATCGATAATATTCTGCTCTGAAAAAGTGCAAGGTTAATTGGGCTACTATGTGCCGTCCAAAACACCTTGGGGGATTCGGTGTGCTTGACCTCGGCAAGTTCGCTCGGGCATTGCGCTTACGTTGGCTTTGGTACGAGTGGAAAGAAACGGACAAGCTTTGGGTGGGTATGGGGAACCCATGCGACAAAGTGGACATCAACCTCTTCTATGCCTCTACCATCATATCAATTGGCAATGGTGCCATTGCCCCTTTTTGGGATTCCCCTTGGCTCAATCGGAAGAAACCGAAGGACATTGCTCCCCTCATTTACTTGGCCTCATCGCGAAAAAATTGGAAAGTCAAGGAGGCCTTGGCGGACGATGCTTGGATTGGCAAGTTAAGACTCAATATGATTCTCACCATGGAGCACCTTAGGCAATTTATTGAGCTCCGGGAGCAAATTCGCCACACCCACCTCCGCGAAGATGTAATTGACGAGATGATTTGGAAGCACTCGACGAGTGGGCATTATTCTCCGGCATCGGCTTACCGTGAACAATTCATTGGATCCACGGTCATCACCTTTCACTAGTACATTTGGGGCGTTTGGGCTCCGCCAAAGGTGAAATTCTTTGCGTGGCTTGCAACCCGTAATAGAATTCGGACGTCTGACAGGCTCGCCAGGAGGGGTTGGCAAAATTGTGGACTCTGTCCACTTTGCCAATGTGTGCAAGAAAGTGGAGCACATCTTTTTTTCAAGTGTCGATTCACCGTAAGGATTTGGAACCTTATCAAAATCTGGCTCGGTCTTCATGTGATTGACACGGCAACTTGGGGAACCTTGCACTCACTCTCGCATTGGTGGAGAAACATGTCCGGAAGCAACATCCCCAATAGAAAGGCCATGGCATCCCTCACCATGCTAGTCGGCTGGACCATCTGGAAAGAGAAAAATCCTCGTGTATTCCAGCACAAATCAACTCCGGCACCGGTCATCTTCAGTATCATCAAAAGGGAGGCTAGACTTTAGGTTATCGCGGGTGCAAAAAAATTGGGAAACATAATACCGGGAGAGTAATGACCTTTCTTTATATTTGGGGTGGTGTGTAACAAACTTTATTCTCCTTCTTAATTAATAGATGAGGCAAAGCTTATGCCTCCGTTTCGAAAAAAAAGAAAAAGGCTGAAAATAAAACTGGACATGGGTGCCAAATTTATGTCATGCAGACTGAATAAAAGTGGTACCGAAAGATTGTGCTCTCCAAGAGAAACACATAGGACCGGAATCACCTCAACCGGAATTACAATTGAAAAGTTATATGGCTTTGAAGTTTCGAGGGCAAAACTAAAAAAATGACTTCTCTCTTTGAACCAGACGAACACGTACCATGTTGGGGAACGTAGTAATTTCAAAAAAATTCCTACGCACACGCAAGATCATGGTGATGCATAGCAACGAGAGGGGAGAGTGTTGTCTACGTACCCTCGTAGACCGAAGCGGAAGCGTTGACGCAACGTAAAGGAAGTAGTCGTACGTCTTCTGGTTCAACCGATCCAAGCACCGTTACTCGGCACCTCCGAGTTCTTGACACACGACAGCTCGATGGCGCACCCGATCTCCGATCCGGTAGAGAGTGCGGGAGGAGTTCCGTCGGCCTGACGGCGTGGTGGCGATCTTGATGTTCTCTGTCGCAGGCTTCGTCTAAGCACTTGCTACAATATGACCGAGGTGTAATATCGTGGAGGGGGCACCGCTGCACGCTAAGGAACGATCTCAATGATCAACTTGTGTGTCCATGGGGTGCCCCCTGCCCTCGTATATAAAGGAGTGGAGGAGGGGAGGGCCGGCCCTCTACTATGGCGCGCCCTTGGGGAGTCCTACTCCAACCGGGAGTAGGATTCCCCCTTTCCTAGTCCAACTAGGAGACCTTCCATGTATTAGGAGTATGAGACAAGGAAGGGGAAGAGAGAAGGGAAGGAAGGAGGGGGTGCGGCCCCTCCCCCTAGTCCAATTCGGACTAGGCCATGGGGGGGGGGGCGGCCTGCCCTAGGCAGCCTCCCTCTCTTTCCCGTAGGGCCCAATAAGGCCCAATACTTCTCCCCGACGAATTCCCGTAACTCTCCGGTACTCCGAAAAATACCCGAATCACTCGGAACCTTTCCGAACTCCGAATATAGTCGTCCAATATATCGATCTTTACGTATCGACCATTTCGAGACTCCTCGTCATGTCCCCGATCTCATCCGGGACTCCAAACTCCTTCGGTACATCAAAACTCATAAACTCATAATATAACTGTCATCGAAACCTTAAGCGTGCGGACCCTACGGTTCGAGAACAATGTAGACATGACCGAGACACGTCTCCGGTCAATAACCAATAGCGGGACCTGGATGCCCATATTGGTTCCTACATATTCTACGAAGATCTTTATCGGTCAGACCGCATAACAACATACGTTGTTCCCTTTGTCATCGGTATGTTACTTGCCCGAGATTCGATCGTCGGTATCCAATACCTAGTTCAATCTCGTTACCGGCAAGTCTCTTTACTCGTTCCGTAATGCATCATCCCGTAACCAACTCTGGTTACATTGCTTGCAAGGCTTATAATGATGTGCATTACCGAGAGGGCCCAGAGATGCCTCTCCGACAATCGGAGTGACAAAACCTAATCTCGAAATACGCCAACCCAACATGTACCTTCAGAGACACCTGTAGAGCACCTTTATAATCACCCAGTTACGTTGTGACGTTTGGTAGCACACAAAGTGTTCCTCCGGTAAACGGGAGTTGCATAATTCTCATAGTTACAGGAACATGTATAAGTCATGAAGAAAGCAATAGCAACATACTAAACGATCAAGTGCTAGGCTAACGGAATGGGTCAAGTCAATCACATCATTCTTCTAATGATGTGATCCCGTTAATCAAATGACAACTCTTTTGTCCATGGCTAGGAAACTTAACCATCTTTGATTCACGAGCTAGTCAAGTAGAGGCATACTAGTGACACTATGTTTGTCTATGTATTCACACATGTATTATGTTTCCGGTTAATACAATTCTAGCATGAATAATAAACATTTATCATGAAATAAGGAAATAAATAATAACTTTATTATTGCCTCTAGGGCATATTTCCTTGATCTCCCACTTGCACTAGAGTCAATAATCTAGTTCACATCGCCATGTGATTTAACACTAATAATCATATCTGTATATGATTAACACCCATAGTTCACATCGTCATGTGACCAACACCCAAAGGGTTTACTAGAGTCAATAATCTAGTTCACATCGCTATGTGATTAATGCCCAAAGAGCACTAAGGTGTGATCATGTTTTGCTCGTGAGAGAAGTTTAGTCAACGGGTCTGTCATATTCAGAGCCGTATGTATTTTGCAAATATTCTATGTCAACAATGCTCTGCACGGAGCTACTCTAGCTAATTGCTCCCACTTTTAATATGTATCCAGATTAAGACTTAGAGTCATCTGGATCAGTGCCAAAACTTGTATCGGCGTAACCTTTTACGACAAACCTTTTGTCACCTCCATAATCGAGAAATATTTCCTTAGTCCTCACTAAGGATATTCTTGACCAATGTCCAGTGATCTACTCCTAGATCACTATTGTACTCCCTTGCCAAATTCAGAGCAAGGTATACAATAGGTCTGGTACATAACATAGCATACTTTATAGAACCTATGGTGAGGCATAGGGAATGACTTTCATTCTCTTTTCTATTTTACGTCGTGGTCGGGATTTGAGTCTTACTCAATTTCACACCTTTGCAACACAGGCAAGAACTCTTTCTTTGACTGCTTCCATTTTGAACTATTTCAAAATCTTGCCAAGGTATGTACTCATTGAAAATCTTATCAAGCGTCTTGATCTATCTCAATAGATCTTGATGCTCAATATGTAAGTAGCTTTTGAGGTCTTTATTTTAAAGAACTCCTTTCAAACACTCCTTTATGCTTTGCGAATAATTCTACATTATTTCCGATAAACAATATGTCATTCACATATACTTATCGAAATGCCGCGATGCTCCCACTCACTTTCTTGTAAATCTGAGGCCTTTCCAAAAGTCTCAGATTAAATCATATCTTTGATCAACTCATCAAAGCGTATATTCCAACTCGAGATGCTTGCACCACCATAGACGGATCATTGGAGCTTGCACATTTTGTTAGCACCTTTAGGATTGACAAAACCTTCTTTAATAAATCCATTAAGGAATGCAGTTTTTGACATCCATTTGCCAGATTTCATAAAATGTGGCAATTGCTAACATGATTGAACAGACTTAAGCATCGATCTGAGTGAGAAAATCTCATCATATTCAACACCTTGAACTTGTTGAAAACCTTTCGCAACAAGTCGAGCTTGGTAGATAGTAATATTACTATCGGTGTCCGTCTTCCTCTCAAGATCCATTCATTTAACATGACTTGTCGATCATCGAGCAAGTCAATCAAAGTCCATACTTTGTTCTCATACATGGATCATATCTCGATTTTATGGCCTCGAGCCATTTCGCGAATCTGGGCTCATCATCGCTTCCTCATAGTTCGTAGGTTCATCATGGTCTAGTAACATGACTTCCGAACATGATTACTACACCACTCAGTGCGGATCTTACTCGGAAGACCTCGAGGTTCGTAGTAACTTGATCTGAAGTTTCATGATCAATATCATTAGCTTCCTCACTAATTGGTGTACTTGTCACAGAACTGATTTACGTGATGAACTACTTTCCAATAAGGAACAGTACAGATTACCTCATCAAGTTCTACTTTCCTCCCACTCACTTCTTTCGAGAGAAACTCCTTCTCTTGAAAGGATCCATTTTAGCAACGAATATTTTGCCTTCGGATCTGTGATAGAGCGTGTACCCAACTATTTCCTTTGGGTATTCTATGAAGACGCATTCTCCGATTTGGGTTCGAGCTTATCGGGATGAAACTTTTCACATAAGCATCGCAGCCCCAAACTTTAAGAAATGACAACTTGGGTTTCTTGCTAAACCACAGTTCATATGTTGTCGTCTCAACAGTTTAGATGGTGCCCTTTTAATGTGAATGCAGCTGTCTCTAATGCATAACCCCAAAAATATTGGTAAATCAAGAAGAGACATCATAGATCGCACCATATCCAATAAAGTGCGGATTCTGACGTTCGGACACGCCATAACGTTGTGGTGTTCCAGTGGCGTGAGCTGTGAAACTATTCCACATTGTTTTAATTTAAGACCAAACTCGTAACTCAAATATTCCTCTCCGCGATCGGATCGCGAAACTTTATTTTCTTGTTATGATGATTTTCCACTTCACTCTGAAATTCTTTGAACCTTTCAACTATTTCGGACTTATGTTTCATCAAGTAGATATACCCATATCTGCTCAAATCATCTGTGAAGGTCGAAAATAACGATACTTGCCACAAGCCTTCATACTCATTGGTCTGCATACATCGGTATGTATTATTTTCAATAAGTCAAGAGCTCGTTCCATTGTTCAAAGAACGGAGTTTTAGTCATCTTGCCCAAAAGGCACGGTTCGCAAGCATCAATCGATTCATAACCAAGTGATTCCAAAATCCATCTTTATGGAGTTTCTTCATGCGCTTTACACCGATATGACCTAAACGGCAATTACCACAAATAAGTTGCACTATCATTATTAACTTTGCATCTTTTGGCTTCAATATTACGAATATGTGTATCACACGATCGAGATCCAACAAACCATTTTCATTGGGTGTATGACCATAGAAGGTTTTATTCATGTAAACAGAACAATCAATTATTCTCTAACTTACATGAATAACCGTATTGCAATAAATATGATCAAATCATATTCATGCTCAACGCAAACACCAAATAACAGTTATTTAGGTTTAACACTAATCCCGAAAGTATAGGGAGTGTGCGATGATGATCATATCAATCTTGGAACTATTTCCAACACAGATCGTCACTTCACCCTTTAACTAGTCTCTGTTTATTCTGCAACTCCCGTTTCGAGTTACTAATCTTAGCAACTGAACTAGTATCAAATACTGAGGGGTTGCTATAAACACTAGTAAAGTACACATCAAATATCAAGGAGGTCCGTCCTTAGGTGACGGTTCGTGTGTCCTCCGACGATCTCGGGGCGATTAGGGTTTGGGTAGGCGCCTCCATCCAACCTGATCGTGGATGCGAGGCCCGACCCCGTTCTTGTTGAGAGTCCAATCGATCTTCACGTCGCCTTGATCCCCCGTCCACCTTCCCCACCATAGACCTTCCTTGTGCTCCCAAGGGTACAGGATCGTAAAACACTCCTAAACCCTAGGGGAAAGAGGAGGCGGCTCTGGGTTGTCAGAGGATGGAGGCAGTTGCAGGGATGCTAGGGAGTCTGAAGCTATCGAGAGGATGAAAGGAGAGGTGTCAAGATCCGGCTTGGTGGAAAGGGTAAGGGGATGATCTCGGTGCCCCAAGCAGTGGGAAGAGTCGTTTCGGAGAAGCCAGCACATCCCGATGCGATCTGCCTCTCCCTGGGGCGGATCTGGTGTCCTATTAAAGGAATTGATTGCAAGGAGGCGGGGGACAACAGATTTGTGTTCACGTTCAAGCAGGAATCCGGGAAGAGGAGAGCGCTGGAGGATGGACCTTGGATGTTTGACAAAGACCTTGTGGTTGTGGAGGATTACGATCCGGGGAAGCGCATTGAGGACTACGAATTTAATGATATCCCAATATGGGTGCGGATCTTCAATCTTCCTCTTGGCATGATGAATTAGGAATCAGCGGAAGAGATAGGGAACGTAATCGGGAGGTTTGTGGAGGTAGAGGCAGGAGCAGATGGGAGGGCCATTGGGAAGTTTTTGCGCATCAAAGTCCGAATGAATATCGAGAGGCCAGTGATGAGAGGGTTCACCCTTGATGATGGGGAGGATGGTGGAACACACTGGAGGAATAATCAGATGAACATCGAAGAAGGGGAGGAGCTGAAAGAAGTAGATGAGGGCTTATGGTGTCGTTTTGAATATGAATTCTTACCGGATTTCTGCTATACATGTGGCATAATAGGGCACGTAGCTAATGACTGCTCTGCCAGGTTAAAAAAAGGAGAGAGGGCTCAGTATGGCCCATGGCTGAGAGCAGATATTGGGAGGAGGAAGTTCATGGGAGAGGATGATCGTAGCTGGAGGATGAGGAATGGAGGGAGTGGAGGCGGGGGAGGAGGCAATAGGAACTTTGGATATAGCCGATCGGGAGGGCGAGGGGGTAGTGGGAGTGGGAGTGATAGTCTTTCTTGGCGGAAGGGTTCTGGCCAGGAGGCGGGAGGCCAAGGGGGGAAGAAGGAAGGAGAGGAGGAGGTGACGAGCCCAGCAAAAATCAGATCCTCTGGGGCGCCACCGGGGGGGAGCGTGAGAAGGCTGGATATGGATGATGGGAGGGTGCAGCCGAGGCAGGCGAGCATTGTGGCAAAAGATGGGATAGATTTGGAGGTGCAAGAGCAGAATGCAGTGGGGGAGGTGGTGCATGTCGCCCCCAGTGAGCCGATAGTCAAGGAGCCAGAGGCAGGGAATGAGGTGGCGCCAGAATCAGGGAAGGTCTTGGAGGGGGACTGATGCTGATCTTGCAAAGAACCAGAAGCGGGGAATGTTTAAAAGAAGGGCGAGTGGGGAGGAGAAACGAAGGGGTTCTGCCGGCTGTTTTGGAAATACTGTTGGTCAGAAACGTGGCCAACTGGAACTCAGCGAAGGGCTTGGTAACTTGGCAAAGAAGGGGAAGCTTGGGGAGGACGCTGGAGGGAGCAAGGTGGTAACCCATGAGGAGGGTGGAAATGATACACTTGAACAGATATCGGCCGGGCTGCTTGAGCAGTCCCGCCGGACGCAATGAAAATTATCAGTTGGAACTGCCGGGGGTTGGGGAACGGCCCGGCGGTTCGCTCTCTTCTTGAGCTAGGAAGAGTGGAGGACCCTGACATTCTGTTTTTATCGGAGACGAGGCTGTATGAGAAGGAGTTAGATCACTTGAGATGGAAGCTAGGGCTCGTCAATATGTCTGTATGGAACCCGGAGGGGAGGAGTCGAGGTATTGCTATGTTTTGGAGGAGAGGGGTGGATGTTTCGCTCAGGTCCTATGGGAGGCGGCATGTAGATGTTGATGTGAAGGAAAGGGATGCCCCGGTGTGGAGGCTCACTGGTATATATGGTGAATCAGAGACTGGCAGGAAGAAGGAGACGTGGAGAACCCTTAAAATCCTGAGGCAACAGCACCAACAGGGCCGGCCATGGCTGTGCGTGGGTGATTACAATGAAATCTTATCGGAGATAGAGAAGGTTGGAGGAGCCCCGAGGGCACAACATATGATGGACGGCTTTCGCGATGCTTTGACAACCTGTGGAATGGATGATCTCGGGTTTGAAGGTGACATGTTTACTTGGAGGAACCATAGCAAAGAAGTGAACACATACATCTGCGAGAGGCTTGACAGGGCGGTTGGGAACGAAGAATGGAGGATACAATTCCCGAATTATAGTGTCACTAATGGTATTCCACGACACTCGGATCACCGTCCTGTCATTGTGCAAACCCAAGGCGAGAGTAAGAGGTGGATGAGCGGGGACCGTGGCTTTAGATTCGAAGCTCGGTGGCTGCAGGAGGAGGGCTGTGAGGAGGTCATTCGGGAGGCGTGGGAGCGCAATTGGGCGGAGCGAGGGAGGAGTTATACGCTCTTGATCGGTGGCGGAGGCCATGCGGGTATGGGATAAAAATGTGGTCGGTGAACTGGAGGGGCGGCTGAAAATAGCGAAGAAAAACTTAGAGAGGTGCATGTTGGCGGGAGTCTCTCAGGAGAAAATTGTAGAGGAAGCAAGGCTGCGATGTCTAGTAGAGGAGTTAGAGGAGAAAAAGAATACCATGTGGAAGCAGCGGGCGCACGTTTGGTGGTTGGTAGATGGTGACCGGAACACACGTTATTTCCACCTGGTGGCGTCGGGAAGGAAGAAAGCCAATAGAATTAAGGAGCTGAGGAGGGAGGATGGCTCGGTGGTGGAGGAAGGAGACTTAACTAACTATGTCTGCTCGTTTTTTCAGGATCTCTTTTCTTCCTCCGCTGGGGATAGAACTCATGAGCTGATCGCAATGGTCAGCCCCCGGGTAACTTCTGCCATGCGAGCCCTCCTGGATGCTGAGTACACCAGGGAGGAGATCAAAGCGGCTTTGGACCATATTGGTGATCTCAAAGCTCCTGGCCCGGACGGCATGCCTTCTGTGTTCTTCAAACGGCATTGGCATTTTATGGGTGACCAGGTGGTGGAGGAGGTCCTTAAAGTTATGAATGGTGGTGACATGCCCGAGGGATGGAATGATACGCTTGTGGTTCTTATGCCTAAGGTAAAGGATCCCTCCAGAATCAAGGACCTACGCCCGATCAGTCTGTGCAATGTGGTCTATAAGCTCATCTCCAAGGTAATCGCAAATCGGTTGAAGATGGTGCTCCCGGATCTTATTTCTGAGAACCAATGTGCCTTCGTTCCAGGACGGCTTATAACAGATAACGTCCTGATTGCATATGAGATTTCACACTTGCTAAGGAACAAAAGAAATGGGAGCGAAGGGGTGACTGCGGTGAAGGCGGATATGAGTAAGGCGTATGATCGGGTTGAGTGGAACTTTCTCCAAGCAATGTTGGCTAAGTTGGGCTTCAGTCATCGGTGGATCGGCCTGGTCATGAAGTGTGTGCGGACGGTGAGGTACCAAATAAAGGTTAACGGCATTCTGACCGACCAATTCTGCCCGTCCCGTGGCCTACGTCAAGGCGATCCTCTGTCGCCCTACCTGTTCGTTATTTGCGCCGAGGGCCTCTACCTTTCTTCGCATGCGGTGAGCGATCGGGAGGATCACTGGCATCAAGATCTGCCAAGCTGCGCCGAGTGTATCACACTTGTTCTTTGCGGATGACTCAATGATACTGCTCAAGGCTAATCGTGAGGAAGCGAGCGCTCTGAGAGAGATCCTGGACCTATACGAAAACTGCTCTGGTCAATGTATCAATCTGGAAAAATCAGCCCTTATGTTCTCCCAGAACACATCGGATCAATCCAAGGGTGAGGTCAAGTCTGCTCTTGGAATTGTCAGTGAGGACTGGAACGAACGGTACCTCGGATTGCCTGTACATGTGGGAAGATCGCGGAGGAAAGTGTTCGGGTATATCAAGAAGAACCTATGTGGGCGCATGAATGGTTGGCAGGAACGACTCCTAGCAAAAACGAGCAAAGAAACGTTGGTGAAGGCCGTCGGTCAGGCTATTCCGACGTTCGCTATGTCGTGTTTCGACTTAACCAAAGGGTTTTGCAATGAACTAGATTCACTGATGGGCAAATTCTGGTGGAGTCAGCAGGACAAAGAGAACACAATGCACTGGATCAGTTGGGAGACTTTGACGCGGCCGAAGTCTATGGGAGGGCTGGGCTTCCGGAATATGCACGACTTTAACATCGCAATGCTATCACGGCAAGGATGGCGCTTTCTGCAGGATCCGGATAGCCTATGTGCACGTATTTTGAAGGCGCGCTATTTCCCCCACTGCTCTATTCTTGAGGCGGAGGAGAAGGAGGGCATATCATACTCTTGGAGGAGTATTTTGCATGGGCTCAATCTTGTTAAGCAAGGATACATATGGCGTATTGGGGATGGTAGCCAAGTCAAGATATGGTCGGACCCATGGATCCCTAGGGCCTGGTCGAGGCAAGTGATCACACCAAAGGGCCAGAATCTCCTAACGCATGTGAGCGAACTTATTTGTCCTGTCACCGGAAACTGGGACGCACAACTTGTGTCTGACTTATTCTGGCCCGACGATGCCCAACGGATTCTGCAAATCCCTCTTCGGGAAGGAGTGAGTGATTTCATAGCATGGAACTATGACACCAAAGGACAATATTCAGTTCGGAATGCGTATAAACTGCGGGTGGAACTTGAGAAGGAGAACCGAATGACACGAGCTGGGAGTAGCACCGGGATAGCAGGCAACTTTTCTAGGTGTGAGGATCAGTCCTGGAAGCGGCTGTGGAAGTTACCGTGCCCGCGGAAGATTCAGATGTTCGCCTGGAGATTGAAGCATGAGTCACTCGCCTTCAGGACAAACCTCGTTAGAAGGGGCATGAAGCTCGAAGACACTAAGTGCTTGTTCTGCGGGTGTGTGGACGAGGACGGGGCTCACCTCTTCATCAAGTGCAAAAATGTGAAACCGGTGTGGAGGGCGCTCGGTTACGAAAGAGAGAGAAGCGAGCTCGAGAAGATAACGTCTGTACATGAAATGATGGACTTCTTGTGGGGGCTGAATGAAGATGTGCGTGTGCATATTCTAACCATGTGGTGGCATTGGTGAAATAATCGAAACAAGCTCCGAGAGGGAGAGATGGTAGTACCTTCCGACGAAGTAACAAGGAGAGTACTGGCAAACTCATTGGAATACTTGGAGTTGCTCCGGAAGAAACCCAAGAAGAAGGAGAATCTAAAATGGAGGCCTCCGAGCGATGATATGATAAAGATAAACTTGGATGGGGCATTTAGACCGGGAGATAACTTTGCAACGTGGGGGGTAGTGGCCCGAGACGAAGTCAAGGATATCATCTCTGCCACAGCAGCAAGACAGAGCAGGTGTTGTGCCCGTTTGGCGCTGAAGTTACAACATTCATCGAAGCTGTCAACATGGCTGCCGACACAGGGCACTGCGTGTGGTGTTTGAGACCGATTCACGGCTACTTCAAGAGGCGCTGAATCTCCGGAGGGCCGACGCTTCACCGTATGCAGCAATTTTGGAAGACTCAAACTCCGATTGAGGATGTGGTTCTCAAAACAACAGTGCGGTATGCGTCGGGAGGCGAACTCGATTCGCATGAACTTGCCAGTTGGGGCGCCAGATGTTTGGCTAATAATTGTATCGTGTGGAGCGATGATGTACCGCCCAAGTGGCGATTTGTGTCTCTGGCGATTTAGCGGACACCGTTAAGTTATAAAGCTTTGCTTTCCTCAAAAAAAATAACATGTATATCAAATATACTTATGTTCACTTTGCCATCCTTCTTATCCGCCAATCACTTGGGGTAGTAGCTCTTCCAAACCATCTCTTTGCGGTAGAAAGCACTTAGTCTCGGGCTTAGGACCAGACTTGGGTTTCTTCACTTGAGCAACAACTTGCTTGCCGTTCTTCTTGAAGTTCCCTTCTTTTCCTTTGCCTTTTCTTGAAACTAGTGATCTTGTTAACCATCAACACTTGATGCTCTTTTCTTGATTTCTACCTTCGCCGATCTCAACATCGCGAAGAGCTCAGGAATCGTTTTCGTCATCCCTTGCATACTATAGTTCATCACGAAGTTCTAGTAACTTAGCGATGGTGACTAGAGAATTCTGTCAATCACTATCTTATCTGGAAGATTAGCTCCCACTTGATTCAAGCGATTGAAGTACCCAGACAATCTAAGCACATGCTCACTAGTTGAGCGATTCTCCTCCATCTTTTAGCTTTAGAACTTGTTGGAGACTTCATATCTCTCAACTCGGGTATTTGCTTGAAATATTAACTTCAATTACTGGAACATCTCATATGGTCCATGATGTTCAAAACATCTTTGAAGTCCCGATTCTAAGCCATAAAGCATGGTGCACAAAACTATCAAGTAGTCATCATATTGAGCTAGCCAAACGTTCATAACGTGCGCATCGCTCCTGCAATAGGTCATCACCTAGCGGTGCATTAAGGACATAATTCTTACGTGCGACAATGAGGATAAACCTTAGATCGCAGATCAAATCCGCATCATTGCTACTAACATTTTCAACACAATTTTCTCTAGGAACATATCAAAATAAACATATGAAAGCAACAACGCAAGCTATTGATCTTACAACATAATTTGCAAAATACTACGGGACTAAGTTCATGATAAATTTAAGTTCAATTAATCATATTACTTAAGAACTCTCACTTAGACGTACATCTCTCTAGTCATCTAAGTGATCACGTGATCCAAATCAACTAAACCATAACCGATCATCACGTGAGATGGAGTAGTTTTCAATGGTGAACATCACTATGTTGATCATATCTACTATATGATTCACGCTCGACCTTCGGTCTCCGTGTTCGAGGCCATATCTGTATATGCTAGGCTCGTCAAGTTTAACTGAGTATTCTGCGTGTGCAAAACTGGCTTGCACCCGTTGTAGATGGACGTGGAGCTTATCACACCCGATCATCACGTGGTGTGCGGGCACGACGAACTTTGGCAACGTGCATACTCGGGAGAACACTTCTTGATAATTAGTGAGAGATCATCTTAAAATGCTACCGTCAAACAAAGCAAGAATAAGATGTACAATAGATAAACATCATATGCAATCAAAATATGTGACATGATATGGCCATGATCATCTTGCGCTTTGATCTCCATCTCCAAAGTCTTGTCATGATCTCTATCATCAGCGCACGACACCATGATCTTCATCATCTTGATCTATATCAATGTGTCATCACATGGTTGTCTCGCCAACTATTGCTCTTGCAACTATTGCTATCGCATAGCGATAAAGTAAAGCAATTATTTGGCACTTGCATATTATGCAACAAAGAGACAACCATAGGGCTTACGCCATTCCGATAACTTCAACAAAACATGATCATCTCATACAACAACTTATATCTCATCACGTCTTGACCATATCACATCACAACATGCCTGCAAAAACAAGTTAGGCGTCCTCTACTTTGTTGTTGCAAATTTTACGTGGCTGCTACGGGCTTAGCAAGAACCGTTCTCACCTCGCATCAAAACCACAGCGATAGTTTGTCAAATAGACTCCGTTTAACCTTCGCAGGACCAAAGCGTAGTCACACTCGGTTCAACTAAAGTTGGAGAAACCGACACCGCCACCACACGTGTGCAAAGCACGTCGGTAGAACCGATCTCGCGTAAGCGTCACGTGTAATGTCGGTCCGGCCGCTTCATCCAACAATACCGCCAACCAAAGTATGACATGCTGGTAGGCGGTATGACTTATATCGTCCACAACTCACTTGTGTTCTACTCGTGCATATAACATCAAACCATAGAAACCGGGCTCGGATGCCACCGTTGGGGAACGTAGTAATTTCAAAAATTTCCTCGCACACGCAAGATCATGGTGATGCATAGCAGCGAGAGGGAGAGTGTTGTCTCGCACCCTCGTGAGCCGAAGCGAAGCGTTGGCGCAACGTAAAGGAAGTAGTCGTCGTCCTCTGGTTCAACCGATCCAAGCACCGTTACTCCGGCACCTCCGAGTTCTTGACACACGTCAGCTCGATGGCGCACCCGATCTCCGATCCAGTGAGAGGTGCGGGGAGGAGTTCCACGAGACGACGGCGTAGTGACGATCTTGATGTTCTCTGTCGCAGGCTTCGCCTAAGCACGGCTACAATATGACCGAGGTGTAATATCATGGAGGGGGCACCGACACGGCTAAGGAACGATCTCAATGATCAACTTGTGTGTCCATGGGGTGCTCCCTGCCCGTATATAAAGGAGTGGAGGAGGGAGGCCGGCCCTCTACTATGGCGCCCTTGGGAGTCCTACTCCAGCAGGGAGTAGGATTCCCCTTTCTAATCAACTAGGAGACCTTCCATGTATTAGGAGTATGAGACAAGGAAGGGGAAGAGAGAAGGAAGGAAGGAGGGTGCGGCCTCCCTAGTCAATTCGGACTAGGCCATGAAGGCGCGCGGCCTGCCCTAGGCAGCCTCCTTCTCTTTCCCTTGAGGCCCAATAAGGCCCAATACTTCTCCCGGCGAATTCCCGTAACTCTCCCAGACTCGAAAAATACCGAATCACTCGGAACCTTTCCGAACTCCGAATATAGTCGTCCAATATATCGATCTTTATGTCTCGACCATTTCTAGACTCCTCGTCATGTCCCTGATCTCATCCGGGACTCCAAACTCCTCGGTACATCAAAACTCATAAACTCATAATATAATTGTCATCGAAACCTTAAGCGTGCGGACCCTACCGTTCGAGAACAATGTAGACATGACCAAGACACGTCTCCGGTCAATAACCAATAGCGGGACCTGGATGCCCATATTGGTTCCTACATATTCTCTGAAGATCTTTATCGGTCGACCGCATAACAACATCGTTGTTCCTTTGTCATCGGTATGTTACTTGCCCGAGATTCGATCGTCGGTATCAATACCTAGTTCAATCTCGTTACGGCAAATCTCTTTACTCGTTCCGTAATGCATCATCCGTAACCAACTCTGGTTACATTGCTTGCAAGGCTTATAATGATGTGCATTACCGAGAGGGCCCGAGATACCTCTCCAGACAATCGGAGTGACAAAACCTAATCTCGAAATCGCCAACCCAACATGTACCTTGAGAGACACCAGAGAGCACCTTTATAATCACCCGATTCGTTGTGACGTTTGGTAGCACACAAAGTGTTCCTCCGTAAACGGAGTTGCATAATTCTCATAGTTACGAGAACATGTATAAGTCATGAAGAAAGCAATAGCAACATACTAAACGATCAAGTGCTAGGCTAACGGAATGGGTCAAGTCAATCACATCATTCTTCTAATGATGTGATCCCGTTAATCAAATGACAACTCTTTTGTCCATGGCTAGGAAACTTAACCATCTTTGATTCACGAGCTAGTCAAGTAGAGGCATACTAGTGACACTATGTTTGTCTATGTATTCACACATGTATTATGTTTCCGGTTAATACAATTCTAGCATGAATAATAAACATTTATCATGAAATAAGGAAATAAATAATAACTTTATTATTGCCTCTAGGGCATATTTCCTTCATACCAGACATGAATACATTTCTTTGCGGGAGAAACATAAATGAGATGAATTACGCTACTGAAAAATATAACCAGAGGGGTGTTGTGTTGTGGGCCAAAACTTGCTAGATGGGCTTGCTAACCATCGGATAGGGTGACGAATAACAGCTGGGCCATGGGCTAAAGCTGGGCTGACTTGAAGGAGATGATGGGTCGACAATTAGGCCCGACGTGATTAAGTGGCTGATGCGCAGGCCCAGGGCCTTGGAGAGGCTACGATGGGCATGGGTCAACGCGGTTTGACCGGTATTTGTCGTTTCCTCCCGCGAAAATCCGGCGAGAACAGATGGATTCTGTGACAAGGGCTATCGGGACCATTCACGACGATCTTGATATCCACGAGCTCAGCCTGATGGTGCACATCCCATTGTGTAGTCGTTGGTCGGCGGGGAGGTTGGGATCATCGACGACTTTGGCTTGCTCTGCTGCTTCTAGTGAACGACATCGACTCGCATAGCATCCAATCGAAATTTCTGTATGAGGAGAGGAATCAAGTTGCGTTGTATTGACCAAATCGGGCAAAACAATGGCAGGGCTTCCGTGAACGAATGTGAGCAAAAAAGAGGGGTATGGGTAGCGTACCTTTGGAGGGAGATATCTGATGAATAGAGAGAGAGAGCTCCGAGTGCAAAGGGAGGCTAGTGAGGGCTTAAATATGTTGGGCGAGGAGCTATGCATTAATTGCATATGGGAAGCTCCGGTGACTTCACGTGGAGTGACTGGGAGCTAAGGGGGAGGTGATCAGGCTCTAGAGGGTTTGTGCGTCGCTAGCAACTATGGACTGGGTTGGGGGTTGCTAAGAAATGGGTGGACACCGGTGCAGTCTGTCGTGGCGATCTAACGGAGTTGGGTTGTAGTCATGGCAGATTATAGAGGTCGGGGGGGGGGGGGAGGGGGGGAGGAGTTAGCTGCCTCAGGGGGGCTAGCTAGGCTAGGCATGCGTGTGACGACAAGTCGTCGGGCGCGAGGGAACGGAGCTCTGTGCCCTATCACCATGCAATATGGGCGCTCTGGATTGCTAATGGTTTTCAAACATTGTATGGGAGATGTCTCACTAGAGGTTAAGAAATATGCAGCGAGTAGAGCTCCAAGCTTGCATGAACATAACAGATATTTCAAAATTCAAATCCACAAAAAAGTGTTTGCTGCCTAACATTTGGTCGAGATTGTTAAGAATGGATCCAGTCTTTCTAGCGGGATAATTTGAGATGGTGATCATTGTGTAAAAATATCATACATAATGGATCAGAGTAAAATACAGTTCCTTCACAAAGTGTCTTTTATGATAGAAAGGGCTTTTGGATACTCTGCCCAAAATTGGAGCAAGGTTGGTTCATTACTTTGTGTCCCTAGGCATCATTAGAGTGTATATGAATTATTTAATAATTTTTGAAGCGATAGAAAAGGTAGCTGCTTTGAAAAGTGTTGTCAAATAGGCATTTCCTAAAATAGCAAAACAATATTTTTACTAAGTCAAATGGAGTCAAGAATTTTACTAGATGATAAAGTGGGCACAAACGTCCACCTAGTTTCATAATTTTTGGAGGCAGTGAAAATATACTTTGAATTTTATGGGCCAATAATTGACACAAAAGGTATATTGAATAAACAGAAATATTGCATAATGACATAACAATAGTTTTTTTTAGAAATGGGCTTTATGTACATCATAGAGGCTATGGTAAAAGTTGAAGAATCGTAGGTGCAAAGAAAGAAATACGTTTCCTACAGTGGACAAAAAATGAATGAACATATTAATATTTTGGGTCACAAGTGTCATAAGGAAGGTTCAAGGTTCCAGGCGATAGTGTTTGCCAAGCTACCAAGTTCATTCATCAAATATCCAGAAAAAATCCAAGAAAGTCAACGCAGTTAAAAAGAAAAAAAACAGGGAGGCAGATTCACACGTGAAATTTCACTAAATGGTGTTTGGTTTGTGACACTGGGTAGGGCCTACCTGAGCGATATAGCACCTATTCGCCGCTTAGAGCGATGACTAGTGGCTCCCCGACATTGTTCTTTGGGAGCTCCTATCTAGTTCTTCAGGTGTCGCGAAGATCCAAGTGGCTCGCATGAAATGCACGTGGGCCCTGTCCATTAGTGTTGGGTCCCCACAGCAGCTTCTCTCGTTCACGTGGTCGACCTTTCTATCGCACGATCACTAACTAATAAAAATCCAGTAGCCACTGGACTATGGATAAACATGTTTTTTTAGAAGAATTTGAAAAAATGTTCGTGAATCGAAAAAATGGTAGTACAAATTTTTTTTGCAAATTTAAAATTTTCTTCGCAAACTCATAATTGTCCACGAATATAAAAACTTCAATTTTTCAAAAAAGGTTTAAATTTTTAAAAATATTCAAGAATTTTAAAAGATAAATATTCACAAAAATCAACATATGCCAAACCGGAAAAGAAAAAACATGAACGATGGAACTTCCAAGAATGTTCCTTAAACCGGGATAACCACTGTGCGTTCTTTTCTCTATATCAGCCGGCCTGTTGAAAGAAATAGCAGGGAACTGGGTACGCGTAGGTACGGCTAAGGAACTATTTGGGCGCGGCTATATGCTGCCTACTGCAAGGTGCACGGCTGCCTCGCCTTAGTGTGCCGTTGGTGGGCTGACCCAGTAGGACGTGGCTCATCCTGCTGGCATCACACGAATTTACTTTAACTTATTACTAATATATGTATTTTAAATTAAATGCATATATTCAAAAAAATAAATTTACTTATGAATTTCGAAATATGAATAAAATTGTTAAAAACATTGTTAGCAAAGTTTTAGAATGTTGATAACTTTATTGTGGCACTAAAATTGTGGTTCCGAGTTTAAAAAATGTATGCCATTTTTCAAAAATGTGTATAGAATATTTATTTTAGGTAAAGTGAAAAAAAAGTTCACGATGCTAGAAAAATGTACGCCACACTTGATGAAAATATTCCCGCATTTCAAAAAAAAATGTTAAAAACTGCTTGCGTAGCTTCAAATAATTTTTGTTTCAATTAAAACATGTATGATGACATTGTAAAGAAATATTTGCGTATTTTCCAAAAATGTCCATGAAAACTTAAAAGTCCTTTATACAATGCAAAAAAAATTTATCACGTAATTTTAAAGAAATTTTTATTGGGATTTAAGAAACGTACAAATTGTATATGTAAAAGCGTTACAATGTATTAAAAAAATCAACACCTTTTTTAAATGTACATCACGTAATTGAAAATGTCTAAATTGTATCGCCAAAATGCTTCATGTTAGCTCTCAAAATTCACATTTGGTACTCACCAAAAAATAGATTTGTGATGAAAAAAAGAAAGCAAAAGAAAGAAGAAAACCAAGAATTGAACAAAAATAACCGGAAGTATAACAAAGAATGAAAAATCCAAAGAAGGCTCATGAAAAACAAATGAAATGAAAGTATAACAAAAGGAAAATGGGAGAAAACCGGTTAAAAACCATAGAAAACCAAAGGAAAATATAAAAGAAAAGAAAGAAAACCGGAGCAAGCGAGCAAATCTACAGGACGCGGCGAGAATCAGCCCAAACTGCGAGCCTTGACGACCAACATGTAAGTACACCTTGGGGTGCGACAACCATGGAAATCGCTTTGGATCACAAAATGGTGAGTAATAGTCCACGAAACGGGTCAGAATCTTAAAAAACCGCGAGTGTTGATGACCGACACGTAAACGCACCCCGGGATTCGTTAATGGTGGAAATCACTTCGAGACCCCAACACAGTGAGTAATACACCATGAAACGGGCCAGAATCGGACAAAACAGTGAGTGTTGATGACCGACACGTAAACGCACCCCGGGGTTCGTTAATCCCGAAAATCACTCCGGGACCCCAAAACAGTGACTAATAGTCCACGAAACGGGACAGAATCGGCCAAAGATGTGAGTGTTGATAACTGACACGTAAGCGCACCTTGGGGTTCGACAACCATGGAAATCGCTTTTGGGACCGCAAAACAGTGAGTGATAGTCCACGAAACGGGTCAGAATCGGCTAAAACTGTGAGTGTTGATGACCGACACGTAAACGCACGCCGGGGTTCGTTAATCATGGAAATCACTCCGGGACCCCAAAACTGTGAGTAATAGTCCACGCAATGGGTCAGAATTGGCCAAAACTGTGAGTGTTGACAACAGGCACGTAAATGCACCCCGGGGTCGTCAATCCTGAAAATCGCTTCGGGACCCCAAAATGGTGAGTAATAGTGCACGAAACGGACCACAATCGGCCAAAATTATGAGAGTTGATAACCGACATGTAAAAGCACCCCGGGGTTCGTCAATAGTGGAAATCACGCTGGGACCTCAAAACAGTGAGTAATAGTCCAAGAAACGAGCCAGAATCAGCCAAACGGCGATTGTTGCTGACCGACACGTAAGCGCAACTTGAGGTTTCACAACCATGGAAATCGCTTCGGGACCCGAAAGAGGTAATTAATAGTCCATAAAACGGGCCAAAATCGACAAAAACCGCGAGGGTTGATGACCGGCACGTAAGCGCACCTTGGGGTTCAACAACTATGAAAATCGCTTCGGGACCCCAAAACGGTGAGTAATAGTCCACGATACGGGTCCGAATTGGCCAAAACTGTCAGTGTTGATGATGGACACGAAAACAAACCCCGGGGATCGTCAATCGTGAAAATCGCTCTAGGACCCCAAAACGGTGAGTAATAGTGCACGAGATGGACCAAAATCGGCCAAAATTGTGAGTGTTGATGACGGACACGTATACGCACGCCGGGGTTCGTTAAACGTGGAAATCACTTCGGGACCCCAAAACTGTGAGTAATAGTCCACGCAATGGGTCAAAATTGGCCAAAACTGTGAGTGTTGACGACAGACACGTAAATGCACCCCGGGGTCGTCAATCCTGGAAATCGCTCTGGGACCCCAAAACAGTGAGTAATAGTCCAAGAAACGGGCCAGAATCGTCCCAAACGGCGATTGTTGCTGATCGACAAGTAAGTGCAACTTGAGGTTTGACAACCATGAAAATCGCTTCGGGACCCCAAAACGGTAAGTAAGAGTCCACGTAATGGGCCAGAATCGACAAAAACCGCGAGTGTTGATGACTAACACGTAAGCGCACCTTGGGGTTCAAGAACTATGGAGATCGCTTCGGGACCCCAAAATGATGAGTAATAGTACATGATACGGGTCAGAATTGGCCAAAATTGTGAGTGTTGACGACGAACACGTAAACGCACCCCGGGGTCGTTAATCATGGAAATCACTTCGGGACCCCAAAACTGATTAATAGTCCAAGAAACGGGCCAGAATCGGCCCAACCTGCGAGCCTTGACGACCAACACGTAAGCACACCTTGGGGTTCGACAACCATGGAAATCGCTTTGGGACCACAAAACGGTGAGTAATAGTCCACGAAATGGGTCAGAATCTACAAAACCGCGATTGTTGATGACCGACACGTAAACGCACCCCGGGGTTCGTTAATGGTGGAAATCACTCCGCGACCCCAACACAGTGAGTAATAGACCACGAAACGGGCCAGAATCGGCCAAAACAGTGAGTGTTGATGACCGACACGTAAATGCACTCCGGGATTTGTTAATCTTGAAAATCACCCTGGGACCCCAAAACAGTGAGTAATATTGCATGAAACAGGCCAGAATCGGCCAAAACTGTGAGTGCTGATAACCGACACGCAAGCGCACCTTGGGGTTCAACAACCATGGAAATCGCTTTTGGGACCCAAAACGGTGAGTTATAGTGCACGAAACGGACCACAATCGGCCAAAATTGCGAGTGTTGATGACCGACACCTGAACGCACCCCGGGGTTCATCAATCGTGGAAATCATTCGGGACCCCAAAACTGATTAATAGTCGAAGAAGCGGGCAAGAATCGGCTAAAACTGCGAGCCTTGACGACCAACACGTAAGCACACCGTGGGGTTCGACAACCATGGAAATTGCTTTGAGACCACAAAAGAGTGAGTAATAGTCCACGAAACGGGTCAGAATCTACAAAAACCGCGAGTGTTGATGACCGGCCCGTCGCACCCTGGGGTTCGTTAATGGTGGAAATCACCCCGGGACCCCAACACAGTGAGTAATAGACCACGAAACGGTTCAGAATCGGCCAAAACTGTGAGTGTTGATGACCCACACGTAAACGCACCTCGTGGTTCATTAATCATGGAAATCACTCCGGGACCCCAAAACAGTGAGTAATAGTCCACGAAACGGGCCAGAATCGGCCAAAACTGTGAGTGTTGACGACCGACACGTAAACGCATTCGGGGGTTCGTTAATCATGGAAATCACAATAGGACCCCAAAACTGTAAGTAATAGTCCACAAAATGGGTTAGAATTGGCCAAAACTGTGAGTGTTGACGACAGACACGTAAACACACCGTGGGGTCGTCAATCGTGGAAATCGCTCCGGGACCCCAAAACGGTGTGTAATAGTGCACGAAACGGACCACAATTGGCCAAAATAGTGAGAGTTGATGACCGACACGTAAATGCACCCAAGGGTTCGTCAATCGTGAAAATCACCCCGGGACCCCAAAACAGTGAGTAATAGTCCAAGAAACGGGCCAGAATCGGCCCAAATGGCGATTGTTGCTGACCGACACGTAAGTGCAGCTTGAGGTTTGACTAGGGGTGGGCACAAAAACCGACCAACCGAATACCAAACCGAAACCGAATTTTCGGTTTTTGCTGCTGGCATATTAAAATTCGGTTTTTATGTTTAATAACCGAATTGAAATCGGCAGATTTGGTATTTAACCGATAACCGAAGGAAAAACCGAATTTCACGCAATTCCTGTACGAGGCTGCAGTACGGCCGCACATCTCTCCAAGCGCCTAGACCGTCGTCCACGCAACTCCATGACCCCACGTCTCGCCAGATTTTTCTGAGGGGTTCCGCACGTCCCAACAGCGCAGAAGCCAATCGTTCACGGTGGTGCGCGTGTGTGCAGGAACATAGAGTACGAAGAGCCCAGCTAGCTTAGACCTGGTGTGATAGGGCCCGTCCACCAAAGGCCCAAATAGGATAACTAGTACTACTTATGTTGGCTGAGGAGTGTACAGCGGCAGGAGCTTGTTTAGTCCCACATCGCTCAGTTAGCTTCAAGCGACAAGGTGCTCAGCTATATAAAAGGCCGGGGTGCGCCCAGAAGTAGCGTTCATTGTAACATCTCAGCGATGACGCAATCAATCGGTATAAACTGAAAACCGAACCGAATTATCGGTTAACCGAATTATCGGTTAACCGAATTATCGGTTAACCGAATTATCGGTTAGTTGTTTTGGACTGCCATTTTCGGTTTTTGGTTTTGCTAACCGAAGTTGGAAAAAAACCGAATGGTATAAACCGAATTTTCGGTTTCTACCGAATGCCCAACCCTAGGTTTGACAACCATGGAAATCGCTTCGGGACCCCCGAACAGTGAGTAATAGTCCATGAAACGGGCCAGAATCGACAAAAACCGCGAGTGTTGATGACTGACACGTAAGCGCACCTTGGGGTTCAAAAACTAAGGAAATCGCTTCAGGACCCCAAAACGCCGAGTAATAGTCTACAATACGGGTCAGAATTGGCCAAAACTGTGAGTGTTGACGAGGGACACTTAAACGCACCCCGAGGATCGTCAATCATGGAAATCGCTCTCGGACCCCAAAACGGTGAGTAATAGTGCACGAGACGTGCCAGAATCGGCCAAAATTGTGAGTGCTGATCACCGACACGTAAACGCACCCCGGGGTTCGTCAATAGTGGAAATCATGCCGGGACCTCAAAACAGTGAGTAATAGTCCAAGAAACGGGCCAGAACCGGCCAAACGACGATTGTTGCTGACCGACACGTAAGCGCAACTTGAGGTTTCACAACCATGGAAATCGCTTCGGGACACCAAAGAGGTAAGTAATAGTCCACAAAACGGTCCAGAATCGACAAAAACCGCGAGTGTTGATGATCGGCATGTAAGCGCACCTTGGGGTTCAACAACTATGGAAATCGCTTTGGGACCCCAAAACGGTGAGTAATAGTCCACGATACGGGTCAGAATTGGCCAAAACTGTCAGTGTTGACGATGGACACGAAAACAAACCCCGGGGATCGTCAATCGTGGAAATCGCTCTAGGACCCCAAAAGCACGAGATGGACCAAAATCGGCCAAAATTGTGAGTCTTGATGACCGACACGTAAACGCACCCCGGGGTTCGTCAATCGTGGAAATCCCTTCGGGACCCCAACACAATCAGTAATAGTCCAAGAAACGGGCCAGAATCGTCCAAAACTGTGAGTGATGATTATCGACACGTAAGCGCACCTTGGGGTTCGACAACCACAAAAATCACTTTTGGGACCCCCAAACTGTGAGTAATAGTCCATGAAACGGGCCATAATCGGCCAAAACTGTAAGTGTTGATGACCGACACGTAAACGCACGCCGGGGTTCGTTAAACGTGGAAATCACTTCGGGACCCCAAAACTGTGAGTAATAGTCCACGCAATGGGTCAAAATTGGCCAAAACTGTGAGTGTTGACGACAGACACGTAAATGCACCCCGGGGTCGTCAATCCTGGAAATCGCTCTGGGACCCCAAAACGGTGAGTAATAGGGCACCAAACGGACCACAATCGGCCGAAATTGTGACTATTGATGACCGACACGTAAATGCACCCCGGGGTTTGTCAATAGTGGAAATCACTCCGGGACCCCAAAACAGTGAGTAATAGTCCAAGAAACGGGCCAGAATCGGCCCAAACGACGATTGTTGCTGACCGACACGTAAGCGCAACTTGAGGTTTGACAACCATGGAAATCGCTTCGGGACCCCAAAACGGTAAGTAAGAGTCCACGTAACGGGCCAGAATCGACAAAAACCGCGAGTGTTGATGACTAACACGTAAGCGCACCTTGGGGTTCAAGAACTATGGAGATCGCTTCGAGACCCCAAAACGATGAATAATAGTACATGATACGGGTCAGAATTGGCCAAAATTGTGAGTGTTGATGACGGACACGTAAACGCACCCCGGGGTCGTCAATCATGGAAATCACTTCGGGACCCCAAACTGATTAATAGTCCAAGAAATGGGCCAGAATCGGCCCAAACTGCGAGCCTTGACGACCAACACGTAAGCACACCTTGGGGTTCGACTACCATGGAAATCACTTTGGGACCACAAAACGGCGAGTAATAGTCCATGAAACGGGTCAGAATCTACAAAACCGCAAGTGTTGATGACCGACACGTAAACGCACCCCGGGGTTCGTTAATGGTGGAAATCTTTCCGCGACCCCAACACAGTGAGTAATAGACTACGAAACGGACCAGAATCGGCCAAAACAGTGAGTGTTGATGATCTTCACGTAAACGCACTTCGGGGTTTGTTAATCTTGAAAATCACTCCGGGACCCCAAAACAGTGAGTAATATTGCATGAAACGGGCCAGAATCGGCCAAAACTGTGAGTGTTGATAACCGACACGCAAGCGCACCTTGGGGTTCAATAACCATGGAAATCGCTTTTGGGACCCAAAACGGTGAGTTATAGTGCACGAAACGGACCACAATCAGCCAAAATTGCGAGTGTTGATGACCGACACGTAAACGCACCCCGGGCACTACAAGAAATATGTCAACTTATGACCTTTTGTCAGTGACCCTCGAAGAATTGGTCATAAATCTATGACCATTTTAGACCAATTGGTCAAAAGCTATTCAGGGGGCTCCAAACCACGAACCATTGCGACCATTTTGGTCGAAGGTCGTAATTTCCTTACGAAATGGTCACAAAGCAAATAGTGCTAGTCCGCTGCCTTATTTCTAGTTGTTAACGACCAATATAGATGGTCATAGCCTTGTAAATTGTGGTGGGTTGCTATGACTAGGCGCCACCTCATCGAGCTTTGCCTATGTGTCATGTCCATGTGGCGGTTTTGCCCTAGGTTGTGAAGCAACCTATATTTCTATCATTCCCAAAATTCCCAAAAAATCTCATAAATTCTTTGGGTCATATCTTCGTCAAATATGTAAAAACCTTCCTTGCCTATTTCAAAAATAATTCAAAAATATTCATTTTCCTATTTTGTTCAGAGTAACAGATTTGTGAAGGAAGTACCACTTTGGCATGTCCAAATAGTATCCATTTTCTACACTGCTTTCCTATGCCCAAATAACCATCCTCCACCAAATGCCAGCTCAATCCATTCATTATTTTGAGCCGAGCTTCAACATTCAGATTTATGTCCAAAGGTGTGGTGGTTTGCAAAGCAAGTACCACCTAGGCTCCTCCTTTTGAGCTGAAAATTTGTGAAAACGGTCTTCTTAGTAACTGATCATCCTCAGCCAAAACTCACGCCCATTATCCATGTACATTTCCCGTACCACTAATCAAACACTTGGCTGCTAATTCATGTTTGAGCATCGATTGGTCTCCTCATGAGAATCTTATGTTGTAATTTTCTTCCTAGCACCAACCTGGGGAGTGCCCAACCAACTAGACATGCCTAGGCCGCCCAGAACACATGGCAACGCCACGGTCACGCGGTGACCACGCGGTGGGCATCTTGAGTTCTGGCAGCTCTAGAGTTGGGGCCCTCGCCACCGCCCAAACCTCGACGTATCGCCACCAAACCATGTATTTATGATTAAATAGGTCCTTATGTAACTAGAAATGATTTTTGGAAAAATACATAGCAAACTATGAGGCATTGCAGTTCAAATTTGACCCGCTTCCAAATTGAATCGGCGAAATTTGTCTTTTTCACGAGAGGTGGATCAAAATTTTTACACCAGACCATTTTGTCAATTGTGCATTAAATATGGCCTAGTATTTTATAAAATGATTTGGTCAATTTTGCAACAATTATTTGGTAGTTCCTTCACAAAAAACCTCCTTTCGGCACTCGAGAAAATGGAAAATGGTTTTTTCGTCCAACGAAAATGAAAACTTCCTTAGGCAACATTGTTTGCTATTCCAATATGCACCCTTGTGCACAATATGAGATCATTTGAACAAACTATGCCATGAATGTGGCCATAAGATTGATCATTTGGCTTGAAAGCCATGAATCTTCACACTTGATAGCTCATTTAAAGAACACTTTTTAAAATAATTACCGTATTACAAGTTTATTATTTTTCCTGGAAACTTGGTCACATATAATGACACAATGCGAAGGTTTTCCAATTTTTTGATTTTTTTTTGAATTTTTTATGTCCGTTTCAAAATGCGGTCAAAACGGCGGGCATGACTGTTCGTAGCTAGTGGTTGAATCTTGGAAAACGTTAGATGTTTCTCTGATTAAATAGATACTTATGTACCTAGGAATGATTTTGGAAAAATAAATAGCAAACTATGAGGCAGCCACAGTTCAAATTTGACCCGCTTCCAAATTGAATCGGCTGAAATTTGTCTTTTTCACGAGAGGTGGATCAAAACTTTTTACACCCAACCATTTTGTAAATTGTGCATTAAATATGTCCTAGTATTTTAGAAAATTGATTTGGTCAAATTTTGCAACAATTATTTGGGAGGTCCTTCACAAAAAAACCTCCTTTTGGGCACTCGAAAAATGGAAAATGATTTTTTCGTCCAAAGAAAATGAAAACTTCCTTAGGCAACATTGTTTGCCATTCCAATATGCACCATTGTGCACAATATGAGATCATTTGAACAAACTATGCTATGACTGTGGCCATAGGATTGATCATTTGGCTTGAAAGCCATGAATCTTCACGCATGATAGCTCATTTCTGAGAACACTTTTTTAAAAGAATGAATGTATTACAAGTTTATATTTTTCTGGTAACTTGGTCATATATAATGACACAATCTGAAGGTTTTCCTATTTTTGAATTTTTTGAATTTTTATGCCTGTTTCAAAATGCGGTCAAAATCTATGGGAATGACCGTTCCTAGCTAGTGGTTGAATCTTGGAATTTTTTGGTGTTTCTCTGATTAAATAGATACTTAAGTACCTAGAAATGATTTTTGTAAAAAATAAAGGGCAAACTACAAGGCAGCTACAGTTCAAATTTGACCCGCTTCCAACTGAATCGGCTGAAATTTGTCTTTTTCACGAGAGGTGGATCAAAACTTTTTACACCCAACCATTTTGTCATCTGTGCATTAAATATGTCCTAGTATTTTAGAAAATTGATTTGGTCCAATTTTGCAACAATTATTTGGGAGGTCCTTCACAAAAAAACCTCCTTTTGGGCACTCGAAAAATGGAAAATGATTTTTTCTTCCAAAGAAAATGAAAACTTCCTTAAGCAATATTGTTTGCCATTCCAAGATGCACCCTTGTGCACAATATGAGATCATTTGAACAAACTATGCCATGAATGTGGCCATAGGATTGATCATTTGGCTTGAAAGCCATGAATCTTCACGCATGATAGCTCATTTCTGAGAATACTTTTTTAAAAGAATGAATGTATTACAAGTTTATATTTTTTTCTGGTAACTTGGTCATATATAATGACACAATGCGAAGGTTTTCCTATTTTTTGAATTTTTTTGAATTTTTATGCCTGTTTCAAAATGCGGTCAAAATGCGGAATGACCGTTCCTAGCTAGTGGTTGAATCTTGGAATTTTTTGGTGTTTCTCTGATTAAATAGATACTTAAGTACCTAGAAATGATTTTTGTAAAAATAAAGGGCAAACTACAAGGCAGCTACAGATTCAAATTTGACCCGCTTCGGTGAATCGGTGAAATTTGTCTTTTCACGAGAGGTGGATCAATTTTTTACACCCAACAATTTGGTCAATCGTGCATTAAATATGTCCTAGTATTTTAGAAAATTGATTTGGTACAATTTTGCAACAAATATATGGTAGGTCCTTCACAAAAAAACCCTTTTCGGGCACTCAAAAAATGGAAAATGAATTTTCCGTGCAAAGAAAATGAAAACTCCTTAGGCAACATTGTTTGAAATTCCAAGATGCACCATTGTGCACAATATGAGATCATTTGAACAAATATTTGATAGGACTTTCACAAAAAACTCAATTTGAGCACTTTGAAAAATGGAATGAAATTTTTATCTTGAATCGATCATGACCAATTTATATGGTCATAAGGTCATCAAATGGTTTGCTGCGTTACGATTGGACCATGAGCATATTACGCGGATCACGCATCAACCACCGTTGGATGCTTCCGGATCCAACGCCCAAACCCACCGAACCGAAACCCTAAGTCATCCCTCATGGACATTTTCCACCCACCCCCGCCCATTCTTTCTCTCTTCCCTTCCCCGACTCCATTCCCCCTCCCTCTCCCGATCCCTCTCGTCCCGATCCAGATCCGCCACCCTCTCCCGATCCCTCCCCGTCGCCGCCCCTTCGTCTTGCAGCAGGGGCGCCCGCCCGTCACTGGGTCGGCCAGGCGCGCCACACTCTCCCGCCGCAGCTGCCCTCCATCCAGATCCTCCTCCTCCCAATCTCCCGCCGCCACCACCTCCTCCCGTACCCGCCTCCTCCCGATCCAGTCCTCTCCCACCCACCGCCGACCTCGCCGTCCTCCCTCCCTCCCGCATCTCCACAGCCACCTCTCGCCTCAAGGAGATCGAGCAGCGCTTGAAGTCGCCCGTCCTCATGATCTCCCGATCCGATGGAGATCCAAAGCCCTAGGCCGCTCTCTCCCGCCCCACCTCCGTGTCCATGGCGACAGACGCCTCCCCTCCCGGCGCAGAGCCCGGGGCCTCGGCCGGCGACGGATCCCCGAAGACGATGCCCGCCACTGCCGGGTACATCTTCATGTGGGCGGTGAGACCAGCCCGAGTGCTTGTGTGCAGGTGTTGGGCTGCCATGGGAAGCTGGACGCCGTCTCCCAGATCAGGCGCAGCGCCGCGCTCTTCCTTTACGACTTCCACGCCAAGTACCTCTACGGGCCCTACCGTGCCAAGACGGTGCGCGCGCTGCTGGCGGGGCTCGGCGAGGACGACCGCCGAGTGGGGCTGCTTGAGGCCCAAAGCGCGTCGCCAAGGCCTTCATGACGACACCCGAGGTATAACCTGTGGATCCCTTCCCTTCGTAATTGTGCATGCTCGCGTTCGTTCCCTGTTCGTTCCCTGGACTGTCTAGAGTAAAATTTGCTTAAGTAAAATTTGATATGTGGAGTAGCAGCAGTAAGCTAGACCCTCCATCTTGCTTTGTACATAGTCAAAGCTACTCCAAGTTATCAGCACTACTGTTAACTTCTCAATGTGCTTGGATTACATTTAACTTGTAGTACTCAATAATTTTGCTTAGAGTATTTAACAAGATTGAGCTGTACATATGTGGAGTAATTTTGCTTGGAGTATTTAACAAGATTGAACTTGTCAACATTTAAAAGTATTTTTAGTAAGTATTCGAACATGCTACGGACCATCATCACCCTCCTCTATGCAGGGATGCATGTATCACACTTTGAATCAGCTGTCTTGGCCTCAAAATAACACTATCGTGCTTGTTCACTACTTACTAGATTGATGAATCAATCAGGATGCATGCTGAAACTTAAGATTCAGGCTTTTTTATGGTTCTGTACCTGTTTGGTTACGTGTTGAGATGATTTCTTGTATGGATGATGATTATGTGATGTCCTGTCCAACAGTATGTCAATCTTTTCCATGTCTACTTTGCACGTCACACAGCTACGATGAGTAGTTCTTTTTTGGTGTTTGTGATATTTCTTCTCCGAACCATGGAAAGAAATGTCAATCTGAATGTTTGCTTGTTTTTGTAAGGCCTGAATATTTCTTATCTGAACAGATGTCAATCCTGAATATTTCTTCTCCAAGCAGATGTCAATCATGAATATTTCTTCTCCGAACAGATCACAGAGGCCGTTGTTCTTCCTCCGTGCAGCCGGGGCGATGCAAGCACTGACGCCTTGCGTCCTCAACTTCAGCATTCAGCGGTATTGTTCATCCCTCGCCATCTGTACTTGAAATCCCTTGCATCCATCTCATTACACTAGCTAATATATTACAACGGAATGAATCAACTACTCTCATGGTCTATCCCATCCCATCTAGTATTATTTATTGTCTATCTGTCTATGTATTTACTCAACAAAATTCAATCGCACATCTCAGATCGCATTGCACAAATACGTATACATCCGCCTACTATTTTCTTGTTATACATTACATAGATGCATACATGCGCCAGGCTATTTCTATGTCATTTGTCGACCTCTCAAGCATGCATATCTCTTTCGTATGTCTTGAATTTTGTAACAATTTCGTTTTCCTCATACTTACGAGGATGTTGCGCTTTCGCTACTCATGTTTTCTCGATGCCGCAACAAAGGACTATATGTGGTTTCTTGATGGGGTTGTCATTGTCGCTCCTCATGTTCAATAACGTTTCAGCTCTAACTTGGTTATCTGACAGTTCAATTCACCAATCTGTTGGAACTAGTTTGTCTATTACTTGTATACATATTTTATATCCTGCCCTATGCCCTTGTCGACTTGCTTAGGTACATAATTGTTATGTCTTGCAATCTGGTATTGATGATTGTCAATGTATTCATGTATACTCCCTCTCTCTCTTTTTTACATCAATAGCTAGTATCATAAGTTGGAGCCGGTTGTACAGGAACTTAATCTGCATTTATTCAACGGATCAAGTACAAGTACATTAGTTAAGTAATATGCTATTAATACATCTCCTATTCATAAATTTCCGATTGGTGATATTCTTGTAGATATGATGTAGGTTCGATGCTTACTATTTTTGATTTGATGCATGTTACCTTCGTTTACATCTATGCCTTCTTTAGTGTTTTGCCGCCTAACTATTGGTCGTTTTGAAATATGAAGATCTGCATGTAAGCACTATTGCTGGCAATTTGGCACATCATATTAGTCTTATCCATGTTTTGTCACTAGCATACACTACAATCCCTTGTCCCGTCACTACCATACACTATAGTTTTATTAAAGGGGCATATCATTTGCTCTATATAATAGTGTTGATTTTGCGTTGATATGAACTTACAACAAATTACATTGTAGTGTTTTACGCATGTTGTTGTATCACTAGTTTCATGCCGCCTTCTCATTTGAACCTATTACTTGTTTTTGTTTTATCCTTGATTAGTATCAATTGTTGTATTGTAGACTTAAAATTGTGGTGGTTCCTCCTTTACAGAAGCTCAAGTGTGAAGTCGTGAAGTGTGAAGCAAGTGTGAAGCCAAGTGTGAAGCCGTGAAGTCCAACTCATTGTAGCATATCTATGTTGTAAAGATTGTAATACATTTATTTAGTGGTATATTTGATGAATTTTATGCGTTCTTTGTTCTATTTGAAATATTGATTATGTATATGATTTGAAAACTTGTGGAATGAAAACTTGTCCAGTGAGGCCACTTATGAAAATAATTTGTCAAATTTGTACATTTCTGACATGTGGGACCAATTTGAGAGATGAACATGACAAAGTTGGACCCATCGACTAGTGGGACCAGCTTGAATATATAATAGTTGAAAATAGAAAATCAAAATAGAAAATCAAGAGACTAAAAGGCCATGGGCCAAAAATAAAAAGGATGCAATGTTGGGCTTGGTCCATGAAGCTGACAAAAAATTCATAGAAAAAAATATAAATAGGCTGAATAAATGGGCTAGGCCCATGTAGAAAACCGATTTGGACCGGGCTGAATCTTGTGCCACATCGACTTGCCACGCCGGATGCCTCGTGGCTCAGGGAGGTTGCTAGTGACCAAAATTTTGGTCAAAGAACCAACGACCTTTACATATCACGGAGAAGGTCGCTATAGTCGATTAATGACCCTCGACTTTTGACCTTCATTTTTGGTCACAAAAGGTCGCAAATGAAAACTATGACCTTTCAAATACCAATAGTGAGGGTCACAAGTTGACATATTTCTTGTAGTGGGGGTTCGTCAATCGTGGAAATCACTTCGGGACCCCAAAATTGATTAATAGTCCAAGAAACGGGCAAGAATCGGCCAAAACTGCGAGCCTTGACGACCAACACCTAAGCACACCTTGGGGTTAGACAACCATGGAAATTGCTTTGAGACCACAAAATAGTGAGTAGTAGTCCAGGAAACGGGTCAGAATCTACAAAAACCTCGAGTGTTGATGACCGACTCGTCGCACCCCGGGGTTCGTTAATGGTGGAAATCACCCCGGGACCCCAACACACTGAGTAATAGACCATGAAATGGGTCAGAATCGACCAAAACTGTGAGTGTTGATGACCCACACGTAAACGCACCCCGGGGTTCATTAATCATGGAAATCACTCCGGGACCCCAAAACAGTGAGTAATAGTCCACGAAACGGGCCAGAATCGGCCAAAACTGTGAGTGTTGACGACCGACACGTAAATGCATTCCGGGGTTCATTAATAGTGGAAATCACAACAGGACCCCAAAACTGTAAGTAATAGTCCACGAAATGGGTTAGAATTGGCCAAAACAATGAGTGTTGACGACTGACACGTAAACGCACCCCGGGGTCGTCAATCGTGGAAATCGCTTCGGGACCCCAAAACGGTGTGTAATAGTGCACGAAACGGACCATAATTGGCCAAAATTGTGAGTGTTGATGACCGACACGTAAATGCACCCAGGGGTTCGTCAATCGTGAAAATCACTCCGGGACCCCAAAACAGTGATTGTTGCTGACCGACACGTAAGTGCAACTTGAGGTTTGACAACCATGGAAATCGCTTCGGGACCCCCAAACGGTGAGTAATAGTCCACGAAACAGGCCAGAATCGACAAAAACCGCAAGTGTTGATGACTGACACGTAAGCGCACCTTGGGGTTCAAAAACTAAGGAAATCGCTTCGGGACCCCAAAACACCAAGTAATAGTCTACAATACGGGTCAGAATTGGCCAAAACTGTGAGTGTTGACGACGGACACTTAAACGCACCCCGAGGATCGTCAATCATGGAAATCGCTCTCGGACCCCAAAACGGTGAGTAATAGTGCACGAGACAGACCAGAATCGGCCAAAATTGTAGGTGTTGATGACCGACACGTAAACGCACCCCGGGGTTCCTCAATCATGGAAATCACTTTGGGACTCCACAACAGTCAGTAATAGTCCAAGAAACGGGCCAGAATCGACCCAAATTGCGAGCCTTGACGACCAACATGTAAGCACACCTTGGGTTTCGACAACCATGGAAATCGCTTTGGGACCACAAAATGGTGAGTAATAGTCCACGAAATGGGTCAGAATCTACAAAAACTGCGAGTGTTGATGACCGACATGTAAACACATCCCGGGGTTCGTTAATGGTGGAAATCACTCCGGGACCCAACACAGTGAGTAATAAACCACGAAATGGGCTAGAATCGGCTAAAACAGTGAGTGTTGATGACCGACACGTAAATGCACCCCGGGGGTCGTTAATCTTGGAAATCACTCCGGGACCCCAAAACAGTGAGTAATAGTCCATGAAACGGGCCCGAATCGGCCAAACTTATGAGTGTTGATAACCGACACGTAAATGCACCCCGGGGTTCGTTAATCGTGGAAATCACTCCGGGACCCCAAAACTGTGAGTAATATTCCACGAAACGGGTCAGAATTGGCCAAATCTGTGAGTGTTGACGACAGACACGTAAACGCACCCCGGGGATCGTCAATCGTGGAAATCGCTCTGGGACCCCAAAACAGTGAGTAATAGTGCACGAAACGGACCACAATCGGCCAAAATTGTGAGTGTTGATGACCGGCACGTAAACGCACCCCGGGGTTCGTCAATCGTGGAAATCACTCTGGGACCCGAAAATAATGAGTAATAGTCCAAGAAACGGGCTAGAATCAGCCCAAACGGTGATTCTTGCTGACCGACACGTAAGTGTAGCTTGAGGTTTGACAACCATGGAAATCGCTTCGGGACCCCAAAACGGAGAGTAATAGTCCACGAAACGGGCCAGAATCGACAAAAACCGTGAGTGTTGATAACCAACACGTAAACGCACCCTGGGGTTCGTCAATCGGGGAAATCACTCCGGGACCCCAAAACAGTGAATAATAGTCCAGGAAACGAGCCAGAATTGGCCAAAACCACGAGTTTTGATTACCGACACGTAAGCTCACCTTGGAGTTCAACAACTATGTAAATCACTTCTGGACACCAAAACGGATAGCAATATACCATGAAACGGGTCAAAATTGGCCAAAACTACGAGTGTTGATGACAAACACGTAAACGCACTCCAGGGATCGTCTATCGTGGAAATCGCTCTGGGACTCGAAAACGATGAGTAATAGTGTGCAAAACGGATCAGAATCGGCCAAAATTGTGAGTGTTGATGACCGACACGTAAACGCACCCCAAGGTTCATTAATCATGGATACCACTCCGGGACCCCAAAACAGTGAGTAATAGTCCACGAAACGGGCCAGAATCGGCCATAACTGTGAGTTTTGATGACCGACACATAAGCAGACCTTGGGGTTCGACAACCATGGAAACCTCTTTGGGACCCCGGGGTTCATTAATCGTGGAAATCACTCTGGGACCCCAAAATAGTGAGTAATAGTCCACAAACCAGCCAGAATCGGCCAAAACTATGAGTGTTAATCACCGACACGTAAGCTCGCCTTGGGGTTCAACAACTACGAAAATCGCTTCGGGACACCTAAACGGTGAGTAATAGTCCAAGAAACGGGTCAGAATTGGCCAAAACTATGAGTGTTGACGACGGACATGTAAACACACCCCGGGGATCGTCAATCATGGAAATCGCTCTCGGACCCAAAAACGGTGAGTAATAGTGCATGAAATGGAGCAGAATCGGCCAAAATTGTGAGTGTTGATGGCCGACTCATAAATGCACCCCGGGGTTCGTTAATCATGAAAATCACTCAGGGACCACAAAACAGTGAGTAATAGTCCATGAAACGGGCCAGAATCAGCCAAAACTCTGAGTGTTGATGACCGACACGTAAACGCACTCTTGGGTTCAACAACTGTGGAAATCGCTTCGGGACACCAAAACGGTGAGTAATAGTCCACTAAACGGGTCAGAATTGGCCAAAACTGCGACTATTGACGACGAATACTTAAACACACCCCGGGGATCGTCAACCGTGGAAATCGCTCTCGGATCTGAAAACGATGAGTAATAGTGCATGAAACGGACCAGAATCGGCCAAAATTGTGAGTGTTGATGACTGACACGTAAATGCACCCCAGGGTTTGTTAATCATGGAAATCACTCCGGGACCCCAAACAGTGAGTAATAGTCCACGAAACGGGCCAGAATCGGCCAAAACTGTGAGTGTTGATGATCGCCACGTAAGCGCACCTTGGAGTTCAACAACTATGAAAATTGCTTTGGGACCCCAAAATGATGACTATAGTCCACGATACGGTTCAGAATTGGCCAAAACTATGAGTGTTGATGACAGACACGTAAACGCACCCCGGGGATCGTCAATCGTGGAAATCGCTCTGGGACTCCAAAACGGTGAGTTATAGTGCACGAGATGGACCAGAATCGTCCTAAATTGTGAGTGTTGACGACCGACACGTAAACGCACCTCGGGGTTCGTCAATCGTGGAAATCACTTCGGGACCCCGAAATAGTCCAAGAAACATGCCAGAATCGGCCCAAACTGCGATTGTTGATGACCGACACGTAAGCGCAACTTGGGGTTTTACAACCAAGGAAATCGCTTCAGGACCCCAAAATGGTGAGTAATAGTCCATGAAACGGGCCAGAATCGACAAAACCGCGAGTGTTGATGACCGACACGTAAACGCACCCCGGGGTTCGTCAATCGTGGAAATCACTCCGGGACCCCAAAACAATGAGTAATTGTCCAAGAAACGGGCCAGAATCAGCCAAAACTATGAGTGTTGATGACCGACACGTAAATGCACCTCGGGGTTTGTTAATCGTGGAAATCACTCGGAACCCCGAAACAATGAGTAATAGTCCATGATATGGGCCAGAATCGGCCAAAACTGTGATTGTTGATGACCGACATGTAAGCACACCTTGGGGTTCAACAACTATGTAAATCGCTTCGGGACCCCAAAACGATGAGTAATAGTCCATGATATGGGTCAAAATTGGCCAAAACCGTGAGTGTTGACGACGGACATGTAAACACATCCCAGGGATCGTCAATCGTAGAAATCACTCTGGGACCCCAAAACGGCGAGTAATAGTGCACGAGACGGACCAGAATCGTCATTGATGACCAACACGTAGACGCACTGCAGGGTTCGTCAATCATGGAAATCACTTCGGGACCCCGAAACTAAGTAATAGTCCAAGAAACGGGCCATAATCGGCCCAAATTGCGAGCCTTGACGACCAACATGTAAGCACACCTTGGGGTTCGACAACCATGGAAATCACTTTGGGACCACAAAATGGTGAGTAATAGTCCACGAAACGGGTCGGAATCTACAAAAACTAGGAGTGTTGATGATCGACACGTAAACACACCCCGGGGTTCGTTAATGGTGGAAATCACTCCGGGACCCCAACACAATGAGTAATAGACCACGAAACGGGACATAATCTGTCGGGGATATACCCCGTGGTCTTACCCGGTCGGAGATATGACCCGACTGGGACTTGGTGTTTGAGGGAGTCCTGGATTAGGGGGCCCTCAGATAGCGGAACTATATGCTTATGTCGGACTGTTGGACTATGAAGATACAAGATTGAAGACTTCGTCCCGTGTCGAACTCTCCTTTGCGTGGAAGGCAAGCTTGGAAATTCGGATATGTAGATTTACTTCCCTATAACCGACTCTGTGTAACCCTAGCCCCCTCCGGTGTCTATATAAACCGGAGGGTTTAGTCCGTAGGACAACAACAATCATAATCATAGGCTAGCTTCTAGGGTTTAGCCTCTATGATCTCGTGGTAGATCAACTCTTGTAATACTATTATCATCAAGAACAATCAAGCAGGAAGTAGGGTATTACCTCCATCAAGAGGGCCCGAACCAGGGTAAACATTGTGTCCCCCGCCTCCTATTACCATTAGCCTTAGATGCACAGTTCGGGACCCCCTACCCGAGATCCGCCGGTTTTGACACCGACATTGGTGCTTTCATTGAGAGTTCCACTGTGTCATCACGGTAAGGCTTGATGGCTCCTTAAATCATCTACAACGATGCGGTCCAGGGTGAGGTTTTCCTTCTCGGACAGATCTTTGTATTGGGCGGCTTCGTACTACGGGCCAACTCGCTTGGCCATCTGGAGTAGATAGATAGCTATGCCCCTGGCCATCAGGTCAGGTTTGGAAGCCTGAACTACACTGCCAACATCCGCGGAGACTTGATCTTCGATGGATTCGAGCCCATGATAGGTGCGCCCTACTGCCGCGGTGAGCATGACTTAGATCTGCCATCGGACGGCGGTCAGGAGATCACACCTACAACTGCCCCGACTTTAAATCCGGAGCAGATCGTGCCATCCGAAGACGGGTGGACGGACCCCGCCACGGAGGCCGCACACTTAGTGGCGATACAGCCGAACACCGATCTCACTTCCAAGGAGGTCTGTGTCATCGGACCATCGGACTTGTCTCCGGCCATAGGCTCCGAGCCACGTGCATCCGTGCCCATCGAATCTAACTAGGCACTTATCATGGAGTTTAGCTCCGCGGATATCTTTCAGCACTCGTCCTTGGGCGATGTGCTAAACTCTTTAAGCTCTCTCTCTCTCTCTCTCTCTCTCTCTCTCTCTCTGTTGGGAGATTCTTGGCCGAACTATGTCCCGCTTGAGTGGGAAGTGGACGACAAAGGGATTCGTTACCCACCCACCACCCACTTAATAGCCACTATGTCGATGATTTAACCGACATCTTGACTTCGACTCCGAAGACATCGATGGTATGGACGATGACGCCGGAGAAGAAGAGGAACCACCGCCCACAGGGCGCTGTACAGTCACCTCATCATATGCCATATACATGGTGGACACACCCAAAGAAGACAATGGCGAGGGTCAAAAGGGTGCAACAGAGGGTGATCCTCTTGAGAAGCAACCAAAGTGCCGACGTCAGCGGTGCTGCTCTAAGTCCCGCCATAGCAAAAACAACGATACTGGCACAAGAGACAATAGCAGTCCAGATGATGCCGAAGACGAAAACAATCCTGACCAGCCAAGCCTCGAGCAGGCCAAACGGGAGGACGGGCAAACTAGCCCTGATGAACAGAAAATGGATGGAGACTCGGAGGATGACAATTACATGCCCCTCTCCGAAGGCGAGGTGAGCCTCGGTGACGAAGAATTTATCATGCCTGAGGACCCCATCGAGCAGGAGGGCTTGAAGCGCTGGCTTATAGCCACTGCACAGAGCCTGAAGAAGAAACAGTAGCAGCTTCAAGCTGACCAAGATCTGCTCAATGATAGATGGACAAAAGTCCTGGCGGCCGAGGAATACGGACTCGAGCGCCCAACCAAAAGCTACCCGAGGCATAGGTTGTTACCTCAATTCGAGGATGAGGCACTAGAGCCTATACGGCCAACGCAGGATGTGGCTGACCGACCACCCCGTGGACGAGACAAAGTGGCGTATCAGCCCAAATACCAGCCCGCACCACGTCACCGAACAACTAAAAACACCAAGGCCCGAGGCTACACGCATGACCCGCGAGACGAATTGGAAAACAAAGCAGGACAGTCAAGATCGATCTACGGATCGCGGGGGTGCGCCCCAACGCGTGGCGATGACCGCCACTCCGGATATACTAAGTACAAATCCGTTCGAGCCGAATACAGCAGACCAGATTCATCTGAACTACGTCGCGACTTAGCCCGACACAGAGGCGCCGCACACCCCCTATGCTTCACTGACGAAGTAATGGAACATGAATTCCCAGAAGGGTTTAAACCCGTAAACATAGAACCATATGATGGGACAATAGACCCCACGGTATGGATTGAAGATTTCCTTCTCCACATTCACATGTCCCGCGGCGATGATCTACACGCCATCAAGTACCTCCCACTAAAACTCAAGGGACCAGCTCGGCATTGGCTGAATAGCCTGCCGGCAAACTCCATCGATAGTTGAGAGAACCTGGAAGACGCATTCCTCGACAACTTCCAAGGCACTTATGTGCGACCACCGGACGCTGATGACTTAAGTCACATAACCCAACAGCCCGAAGAGTCAGCCAGGAAATTTTGGACTCGGTTCTTAACTAAAAAGAACCAAATTGTCGACTGTCCGGATGCCGAAGCCCTAGCGGCCTTTAAGCATAACATCCGCAACGAGTGGCTTGCCCGACACCTTGGCCAAGAGAAGCTGAAATCCATGGCAGCCCTCACGACACTCATGACCCGCTTTTGTGCGGGCGAGGACAGCTGGTTGGCTCATAGTAATAGCACATCAGGAAATCCTGGCACTTCAGATGCCAGAGATAGCAACGGCAAGCCCCGACGCAACAGACACAAGCATCGTAATAATGGTGATAAAGCCGAAGACACGACCGTCAATGCCGGATTCAGTGGCTCCAAGTCCGGTAAACGGAAGAAGCCATTCAAAAGAAACAATCCGGGCCCGTCTAGTCTGGACCGCATACTCGATCGTTCATGCCAAATCCACGACACCCCGATAAACCAGCCAACCACACCAACAGAGAATGTTGGATATTTAAACAGGCCAGCAAGCTAAATGCCGAAAACAACGAAAAGGGGTCACATAGTGATGACGACGAGGAGCCCCGTCCGCCGAACACAGGAGGACAGAAGAAATTTCCTCCCCAAGTGAAAACGGTAAACATGATATACGCCACCCACATTCCCAAGTGGGAGCGGAAGCGTGCACTAAGGGACGTCTACGCGATGGAGCTAGTTGCCCCAAAGTTCAATCCATGGTCTTCCTGTCCGATCACCTTTAATCACAGGGACCATCCGACTAGTATCTGTCATGGCGTCTCAGCCGCGCTGGTCCTTGACCCTATCATTAACGGATTCCACCTCACACGAGTCCTCATGGACGGTGGCAGCAGCCTGAACCTGCTCTATCAGGATACAGTGTGCAAAATGGCTATCGATCCCTCAAGGATCAAACCCACCAAAACCACCTTTAAAGGTGTCATACCAGGTGTAGAGGCCTGTTGCACGGGCTCAATCACACTGGAAATAGTCTTCGGATCTCTGGACAACTTCTGAAGCGAGGAGCTAATCTTCGATATCATCCCCTTCCGCAGTGGCTATCACGTACTGCTCGGATGAACCGCATTCGCTAGATTCAATGCGCTGCCACACTATGCCTACCTCAAGCTCAAGATGCCTGGACCTCGAGGGGTTATAACAGTCAACGGAAATACAGAGCGCTCCCTCCGTACGGAGGAGCACACTGCAGCCCTTGCAGCAGAAGTACAGAGCAGCCTCCTTAGGCAGACCTTCAGTCCGGCAATAAAGCCCTCGGACACCGTCAAGCGAGTCCGAAGTACTCTACAACAGGATGGTCCGGCCCGTCTAGAGCTCGCCTAGCAATTTGGCCTCCGTCCTAGTCCCAGTCAAGCGGTGAAATTTGTGTCGCGCGTACATAATTACGCACTTAAAATACCATGGGCATAGATGGAGGCACAGCTAGACCGCGGTCTATAACGCGTCTCAACCGCCCAGGATCCGCATACCTTCACCTTTTTCTTTCTTTCAGGTCCCTCTCCACTCGAGGCTCTCCCGATAACCTGATTGTCGGACCCATCACGGGACGGAAAAACCAAGGAGGCAAGGAGCTTTGACGTACAAGGGAATCCCCAGGTGGTCTGTGATAACGATCGCTATACCTGTTTTACATACCCGCACACAGCTCGCTCTTGGTTAGGACATGTCAAATAGTCCTATTTTGCTTATCACACTACTTGTATACATACGCCTTGACGTATCATTCAAATAACAATGGAAAATAACTTACAACGTCAGCTTATTACTTTATTTCAATTTCCCTGACTGTTTATTTATCACAAATTGCACTCGCACATTCTGGTACAATCAGTTTGCCAGGGGCTTCATTGTACCCCATAACACGGAAAGAAAGTCCAAACACTTTCGACAGTGCGGCACCCCAAACTTATAGCATTATATGCATCAACTTCGAATCATGTCTTGGGTCAATAGTTGGGTTTGCCCGGCTCCCATGTTTTGCTACCTTACGTTCCGCTCTATCGGCTAAGGCGGCACAGGGAGAACTACTGCGATTGTGTCCCGGTTCTTCCGAACGAGCACCTCAGTAGAGAAAGCCGAAAACAGACTGTCATGATGCGGCGAGAGCTGGTCACTGTTTGAGAGGTTCTCAAATCCTTAAAGATTTTTCCGCTTCACGCGAGGAATCGGTTTTTGTCCGATTTAGGCGTGTATAGCGTCCCAAGTTCGGCCTTCCGAATACTAGGGGCTATGCCAAAATTTAATATTATAGAACTTCTATGGCTAAGTGAGGGTGATAAAGCTTTATAAGCCCGATTGCCTTGTTCGTTGCGCAAAACACCTCCTTAAAGGACCAAAAACTTGGATAAAGAGTGTTTAGATCCATCCCAAACACCCCTGTGCTAGTTACATGGGGGGCAGAAGTCGACGACTTGCCAACTATCAGATTTTGTAAACGGCCGCACAGAAGGTAAAATTTTAAATCAACAAGCATCATATTGCGCAAATGAACTTGTTTCATATTATAGGATAAAATGAATGTATTAATTCAAAGATTACATCCTTTGTACATTGCTCCACCACAAGGCGGGAGCCCTTCAGGATGCTGTCATAATATTTTTCGGTTTGGCGGTGCTCCTTGCCCTTTGGTGGCCCCTCGGTTATCAGCTTTTCGGCATCCATCTTCGCCCAGTGCACCTTTGCGCGGGCGAAGGCCATGCATTCACCTTCAATACAAACTGACCGCTTTGTGGCTTCGAACCGCGGGTAGGCATTCAAAAGCCGCTTCGCGAGGCCGAAGTAGCTGCTGGGCATAGGATCGGCAGGCCATAGCCGGACTATGAGTCCCTTCATGGCCAGTTTGGCTGCCTTGTGCAGCTCGACCAGTTGCTTCAGCTGGTCGCTCAAGGGCATCGGATGTTCTGTCCCAATATATTGAGACCAGAACAACTTCTCCGTCGATCTCCCTTCTTCAGCCTGGTAGAACTCTGCGGTGTCAGATATGCTGCACGACAGATCCGCAAATGCTCCTGGAGAACTCCAAATTCGGGTAAGTAAAAGGAATGTATCCCTCACATGCTTGCTTTGCATAATGAATGCCTTACCCGCCGCAATCTTCTTGGCCGCTTGGATCTCCTGGAGGGCCTTCTGGGATTCGGCCTTGGCGTGCTGCACGCTCTGGAGGGCCTTAGCAAGCTCGGACTCTTGAGTCTTAGAGTCACGCTCCAAGGACTCGCATTTTCGAACGAAATCCTGGAGCTCTTGCTGGACCTTGTTCACCCGGGCCTCTTGCTTCTCGCGCTCGGTGCGTTCCTTAACCGCTTTATCTTCACCCTCGGCCAGCGCCTTCTTAAGGGCCGCAACTTCGGTCGTGGTCCCTATCAAAACAAATGACACTTCTATCATCAGAAACCATTTATCCTTTATAACTATATAGATGAGGTATTGCGTACCTTGACTTTCCTCGAGCTGCCTCTTCACGAGGCCGAGCTCTCCTTCGGTTTGCTCCAGGTCCTGCTTTAGTCCAGAGACCTCCATAGTACGAGTGGCTACGGCCAGCAACGACGCTTGCTTATTCACATAAGAAACCTTTTGTTAGACTCATGCGAACATTAAATTGATCCTTTGTTCGGCTTTTCTTTCCGAACACCAAACGTAGCATCAGGGGCTACTGTCTATATTGTGATATTTTCTTACAATTTCATTACTTACCTCAAAGCCTGTTAGGAGGCTGGCGCAAGCTTCGGTCAATCCGATTTTGGCGGACCAAACCTTCGCAATCACCGTACTCATAAGAGTACGGTGTTCTTCATCAACTGAAGCAATGCGAAGCGCTTCTAGCAAGTTGTCTGGTGCCTCTGGATGGACAGAGGTCGTCGGCACAGGCGGCTCGCCCTCCTTCGAGGGAGGCTGACTTCCTGAACCCGGAACCACTTGGTTTCCGGAGCCGTATTCGGCTGGGGGCCAAACTGGCTGTGTCCCCCATTATCAAACTCCATGGGGGTCTTCCCCCCATGTGCTCGGCGACTAGGATTTTGCCTGAGGGCGTCTCCGGAACTGTCTCCCCTTGGCCCGGTATCCTTCGAGACAACACCTCAGTGTCGTACATGGGCCGGGGGGGGGGGAGGCAGTCAGAAGCGAATCACTATTCATCGCTGATGCGCCCAGAGACCCCTCCAAAGAGGATACGTCGATGCTGGATTTGGCTGGACTGCAAGTGCACATCTGGCATGATAAGAAGTAGTAAAACAAACATACCGGAAATGCTATTGTGTTCGGATACTTACGACTTAACCAGGGGCTTTTCCCTGGGTTCCCACTCCTCGCCGCTGTAGGTGGCTGTGGTGGAATGGTCCGGAAGGAAGGTTTTTGCCCTTCTTGGACACCTCGGCCTCCCCGTGTGGGGCGGCCTTCCTCTTCTTTCTCCCCCCGGTGGGGGGGGGGAGGGATTTCCTCCTCCTCCTCGCCCTAGGTGGAGGAGTGCATCTTGGTGTCTTCGGACGTCACGTTCGATGCAACCTTGCGCCAGAGACCTTTCCTGGTCCCCGCAGCTGTGTTCTTGGCCTTCTTCTCCGGCACCTCATATGGCGCCGAAAACAGCATCTTCGTCAGAAGCTCCAATTCTGGATCTTCAGGTAGCGGAGCAAAACAGTCAATCCGCTCCGCTATCACTACCCAGTCCTGTAAACACGGCGTGGGGGCTTAGGCTCCTCCCACAGATGTGCTGGTAAAAGGCACATCTTGCAAAATATAAAAAGTCACCGGATTGGCTTGGCGTTTTGCGCTGAGTCCATGATCTTCGTTATGGGTGGTGGTACCTCGTTGGCCTTGAACATCACCTTCCAGACATCTTCATGCATCATGCCGAAGAGCTCTCGCAGTGTCTGGTGTTCGGCCGGGTCGAACTCCCACATATTGCAGACCCGTCTCTGACATGGAAGGATCCGGCAAAGGAGCATAACCTGGACCACGTTGACAAGCTTGATTTTCTTGCCTGTCATATTTTGGACGCAGGTCTAAAGTCTGGTTAGCTCCACCGCTGAGCCCCAGGCTAAGCCCTTCTCTTTCCAGGAGGTGAGCCGCATGGGGACGCCGGATCAAAATTCGGGGGTCGCGGCCCAGTTGGTGTCGCGCGGCTCGGTGATGTAGAACCACCCCGATTGCCACCCCTTCACGGTCTCCACAAAGGAGCCTTCAGGCCAAGTGACATTTGGCATCTTGCCCACCATGGCGCCCCCGCACTCCGCTTGTTGGCCACCCACCACCTTTGGCTTCACGTTGAAGGTCTTCAGCCATAGGCCGAAGTGGGGCGTGACGCGGAGGAAGGCCTCGCACACGACAATAAACGTCGAGATGTTGAGGATGAAGTTGGGGGCCAGATCATGGAAGTCCAGCCAATAGTAAAACATAAGTCTGCGGACGAATGGGTGGAGGGGGAATCCCAGTCCGGAGAAAAAGTGAGAGAGGAATACTACCCTTTCCTGGGGTTTCAGGGTAGGGACGATCTGCCCTTCGGTCGGAAGGCGGTGAGCAATGTTTGCGGACAGGTATCCGGCCTCCTGAAGCTTCGTGATGTCCTCCTCCATGACGGAGGAGGCCATCCACTTGCCTCCCGCTCTGGACATGTTCGGAATGGTTTTGCGGAAGAGGTGAAAGCTTGGGCGCTGGAGCTCGAGCGAGAAAGAATGGATGAGCAGAGGAAGAAGAAGGCATGGGTGAAAAAGGGGAATCCTTGTCTCCTTATAAAGGCAGCAGATCATGCGCCTCCCCACTTGACCTAAAAACTCGCTTATTCCCCAAGCGCCATGCTGATGGCGCAGTTGGGTTACCCACACCCGTATTAATGAGGATCCCGTAATAAGGGGACACAATCTCTACTTCGACAAGACGTGGCAATAAAACGGCCTTGCAAGATGTGCAGTAGCAGGTTGAGAAAACGGTTCGAATAATGACCGGGCCATGGCGTGATGTCACGCTGTGAAAAAAGTTGTCAGCAGATTAGATTCGTGAAATGTTGTACTCTCTACGGTGGTATGTGGAATCTATTTTGTAGAGCTGGACACGATTCTTGTGTTCAAGATCTATTTTGGAGTATTCGAAGAAGGAACCCGCCGTGCAATGCCGAAGACAATCAGCGCGCCGGACTCATCGTTATTGAAGCCTGGTTTAGGGGCTACTGAGGGAGTCCTAGATTAGGGGGTCCTCGGATAGCCGGACTATATGCTTATGCCGGACTGTTGGACTATGAAGATACAAGATCGAAGACTTCGTCTCGTGTCTGGGTGGGACTCTCCTTTGCGTGGAAGGCAAGCTTGGCAATTCAGATATGTAAATTTCCGTCCCTGTAACCGACTCTGTGTAACCCTAGCCCCCTCCGGTGTCTATATAAACTGGAGGGTTTAGTCCGTAGGACAACAACAATCATAATCATAGGCTAGCTTCTAGGGTTTAGCCTCTACGATCTCGTGGTAGATCAACTCTTGTAATACTCATAGCATCAGGATCAATCAAGCGAGAAGTAGGGTATTACCTCCATCGAGAGGGCCCGAACACAGGTAAACATTGTGTCCCCACCTCCAATTACCATTACCCTTAGGCGCATAGTTGGGACCCCCTACCGAGATCCGCGGTTTGACACCGCAGTGTTTCATTGGTGACCCGCAGATTGTGGCCAGCGGACACGATTAAGCATTGTGCGGCGGACACGATTAAGCATTATAAGCCGGCGGACACGATTAAGCATTATGGCGGCGAGGCACGATTAAGCATTGTAAGTCGGCGGACACGAGTTAAGCATTGTGGTCATGCGACGATTAAGGAAAACAGTTAAGCGGTGACAGTTAAGCGGATGGTAAGCAGTTGTAAGGCGGATTGTAAGACCGGCTTACGTTTTTTAATGTAAAACCGTAAGGGAACCCCTACAAGATAATTGGTGCAACAAACCCAAATTGCAAGTACCATGCCTTGAACCTGGGTGGGTGGGAAGGCATCAACCCCTTCCCACCACTAGGCTATGCCTTAGTCTGCGACCGGCTTACATTAAGAAGCCCAAGACGTTAAGAAGCCCATGGTAAGACAAAAATAGGTTAAGTCTTAATCTGAGTCTGACTCTACATGTAACCCGCCCCTTCAACTTATATAAGCAGGGGCGGGGCACCCCAAGAAGGAAGAGCAAGAAAATAATCGTAAAGGCTAGACACAACTAGAGGAGAGCCAGATTTATGACGTCTCCCTCATGAGCATAATGAGACCTAGCCACAAACAGCATGTAGGGCTATTACCGAATGATGTTTCCCGGGGCCCGAAGCTGTCTAAATCCTTGTCTTGTGTGTTGATCCGCCTCGCATCTCTTGTCCCGATCAATCCCTCTCAAGCTACCACATAGATGCATTGGCCTCACAACTAAGTCCTCACATAGGACATCTGCCATGACGTTTCCACGACCGTTGGCGCCCACCGTGGTGCCTACGCACGGTGGTGTTGAGTTCTTGGAGGGATCTCTCCGAGGGATCGAGAAGCTCGAAATTTTTTTGGAGGAAGAATATCCAGCTTGAACGGATATACATCAGTTTGAAGATTGTCAGTCTAAGTTTACAATCGGTGATATCTAAAAGTTTAAGAGGTATTAGGGTTACACGGCGAATTACAAATCGAGCCGCTGCCGTCGCCGTGGGCGACTGAAGTTTCTTCGTTACAAAACTGCCATGGCAAGGAAAATCCTAAAGCAATGTATGAGATTCCAACTTGAGCCGGACTCAGACTCGCTGGTAGCGCCTCCGCCTTCGAGCCGCTACGGATACACGCCGCCTCAACTAAGGCCAAGTCCCCGCCTTCGCCTCCAGCTCCGAGCTGCTGTTGAACTGCCGTGTCCCGCGGACCTGCCAACCAACGAGTCGCCTTCGTCATTGCACGTAAGAGCCAAGCCGTTGCTGAATTGACTCCTCTGCATCGAACAAACTTCAAGCCAATCAGAGTCCAAGTCGCCTCTACCAGGGTTTCAAGTCGCCCATCTCAGGCTGAACCGCCCCGTTCTAAGTCGCGGGACTCCATCACCATTTTGTCGAGTCAGCCCTGCCTCACGGCCATCTCCGCACTAGCCCGCGCCGTTGCGCCTCAGACCGGTCCGGCCTCGCGGCCGTCTCCGCCCTGGCCTCGAGCCGGCCCTGCCTCCACACGCCTCTGCTATCGCGGGTTTGCACTTCCAAACCACCGGTGCCGCAGCTAGTCGCTGTTCCCGCGGCCTTGCTTCTTCGGTGAGCCACCTGCGCGACTCCTGCTCACCCGCCCGGCTCAGTTGCGCCGCCACTGCCCCGCATGCTGACAAACACCTCCTGCTGCTTCAGTGTCACGATGGCGTCTGAGTGCCTCCGCCTTAGCCGCGGCTCCTACCTCTAGCTTGCCTGAGCCGCCCCCGCCGGCGGTCTGTCCCGCCGCTCTCCACCTGCGCCTCGAGCCTCCCGTGTGCCGCTATGAGTTTCCGACTACCTCCGGTGTCTTGAGCCGCCACGGCCCCGTGCAACCTCAACTGCTCCATCGGGTCGAGCCGCTGTGAGTTGCCGGCCGCCTCTGGGCCTGTCCGCGCAGTCTAACCTTGCAGGACTCCATCGCCTTGGGCCGCCTACTATGATTTCGAGCCGTCGCAGTCTCCGGCTCAAATCCATTGCGTGTGGTTTCCTCTGTTTCAAGCTGCCGCTGAGTCAATTCCTCCACTTAGAAACCAACCTCGACCCATGTCGTGGAATTAACACGTCAGATGTCCTCATGAAAGGACTTAGCCATGGAGCCATCACAACGGGTTAGCTTGAAGGGGTTAAACCGGACAAGGGACACGAGAGTTTTATACTAGTTCGGCCCCTTCGATGAAGGTAAAAGCCTACATCTAGTTGTGATGGAATTGATTGGGTTTCGATGACCAGGGAGCAAATATGCTTGCCTGAGTCTCGAGTTGTTTCCGTTGTCCCTAAACCGCCGCCAGGTCGTCCCTTTATATACACAGGTTGACGCCCGGCCGGTCTACAGAGATCCAAGCCGACTCATACAAAGTGTTCGGTTTGGTCTCTCCTTCCTAACTTACATTACAAGTTACATAGTCATGGCGGTTTACCACTATGGGCCCTAATCCGCCTTTGGGATTTTAGGCCTCTAAGCTCGTTTAATAACTTCACCATCTTCTGGATTCCTCATGGGCTTTGGCATAGTCGAGGGTGAACCGGGCCCTCCTGGCCGGTTTACACTCAATAGCTATATTCCCAACATTAGGCCCCAGTTTGATTTGAACCTGTTCATGTCAATCTTCAACATCTTCAAAGACATATTGTAAACGTCCTCTTGTATCTTCATAAACCACCAGATTGCCTTCTCCTGTAAATCTTGTTAAACCGTCGTGACGTCATCTTCGGGATATAGCAACGGTCCATCATGATGTTATCTCTATATAAAAAGATTAAAAAGATTCCCTTCACTTAATGGTTATCCCGAAAATCGAGGCGACATGCGCGCCCACTCTACCGTTTCAGGCTCCTTGATTCTCGCGCCTACCATTTATTCTTTCCTCTATAAATAAGGCCCGAAGGCCCTTTCCTCTTTTCCCCCTTCTGCACCTTCTTCTTCCTCGCAACACTCTAGCTCTGAAGCTCCACCGCCGTCCTCGACCTTCGAACGCTGCATCAACAAAGGCCACTGCATCAACCTAGTTGTACCAGAGACCTTCAGTGTTCCTCCGCTGTCCTGCGCGTCCGGTAAACTTTCTTCCTCATAACCCTAGATCTGAATTTTAGGGCTCCTATTTTCACCTGCGTTCATTGGTGTTCATCTCTAGTTCCTTTGTATTTGCTTCTGCCATAGCTTTTTTGATTCAACTGTAGTATTAATCTCGTGCAGTAATCACTCTATATCCCGTTTAATACTTAGTAAGCCTTCCTTCTTGTTCAGAATCCCATGACAGAATGCATGGACTTCTCTGTTTCTGTTTAGCGCCTTTATAGATCACAGAAAAAATTTCTTTACGGAGGTGTGGTAGATCCAAATAGATTTGATCATTGTGTGAAACCTGTTTCTGTCAACACTTAGCAGAAATTTTGAATCCTGGCCCTTCTGCCTATGGGCGGTTTAACCTTTGATAGCCTATCCGCCATATATCATTAGCCCTCTCTTAAACCGCCAACTGAACCTTGCATAGTAATTTTCTGGTTTACCACTGAATTGTACACTTTAAACCGTTAAATTGTAAACCGGCATTTAGTTTTTCTTTCAGTTCCCCTCTTCCGGGATGACCAAACAATTCTCTGCTTGCAACTGGGTTCCGTCCCGGATCACGGAAACACAAATCAATGGTTATGTCACCACGGGCGCTTTAGCCTCAAAAAGGGTTCTCCATTGGCGGGTTCCGGAATCAGAATGTCCACCTGAACCTCAAGATGGAGAGGTGATTGTATTTATGCAACACTTAGACCGGGGATTCAGTCCGCCCGGATCAAAAAATTTCCGGGATGTCCTCGCAAGCTTCCAACTCCATCCGCAAGATATTGGTCGAACTACATGTCCAATATATGCAACTTTCAAGTATTCTCGCAAAGTCTATCTTCAAGAAGAGCCAACCGTGGAGCTGTTAGGGACTTCTTTCATCTGAACCGCCATCTGAAATTCTCGACGGTCCCAACACGAGCTTGGTGGCGTTTCAATTCAGAAAAGGAAAGAAGTTGACTTCCTAATGCAAAACATCATAGCCATCCTAAAGATTGGAACCGGACCTGGTTTCTATTGCCGAACACTTGCTTACGATGGAGAAAATCCTTTGCCGGGTTATCGCCCTCATCGGCTTAGCAACGGCCACCCATTACCTTCTGTTTGACCGCCGCAGCGGAAGAACTTTGCACCTCAACTTCGCCAAGCTCCGGGCTCGATGGCCAGCGGTTTGGTAGCATTGATCTTGTCTGCTTCTTTGGGTTTCTTGGGGCATTTGCCTTTAAGCCGCCGCCGGATTGATGCATGAATATCTTGGCGATGTCAAAGACCCTCAACGATATCACGAAATAGTAATGACCGATCTTGAATTTACTGAATCTTGAAGAAAATGCTTGATGAACCGATCTCGTGCATGCAGCCAAACCGGGCTGCCTCCGTTTCGTCTCAATAAACCGCCAGCGGTAAAGTTCATCTGAATACTTTCTTGATTTGCCTCTGTGTAATGCGTGTACTAACCTTGTCTTAATTTCAGGCTAACAGCTCCTTTTGAAGCGGACTAAACGGCCGGGCTCCTCGTGCAAAGACCAAGGCCACCAAGAAAGGCGGCAAGAAGAAAACCACGAGTCTTGATCCGCGGAAGATGAGAATCGAGACGCCGAGGTAGAACTTGACTCACTTGGTTCCTTTTTCAGTATATCTTATTGACAATGACTATTCCCAAGATGATGCTGAGGCCAGCCATGCAGAACATGTTGAGGTAATCCTTCTTTCTTCCGATTCAGATCTCGTACCGGTTCAAAGAATTCACCGCACAGTCCGGAAAGTAAACGATCTCACCCCCTTGCTCATTTGGATCCAAATTTTTCTTTGAAGACACAACAAGTTGAAGAGCGTCGCACAACCCGGCATAGTGGTCAGCAAATCACTTCGTCCGGTTTAGCAGATACGCCAACCCGAAAACATCGTCCAGAGGTGACTTGTTCTCCTGAAAAACGTTATCCTTTGAAAGGTTTCTTCCGATGCCCACTCAATCCGTCTGACTCGAATTACCAGGCCTCTTCCAACTCGTCTGGCGGTTCATCAACCACTCAGATGCCTCCTCTCAAAGTCGTCGCTGGGTAAATACATTACTCCTCAACTTTGTTTCTTCATGTGTCGGTTTATCATTATTCTAATCCTTTTGATGTTGTAGCGCCAAGGCTCGATTAAGCAAGAAAGCCAAGACCAGCGACCCTACTGATGATGTTGATCCGGAAAAGACCCCAGAGCATGATGGCGAAAACCCTGAAATTGCCATAGACAGCTCTGCTGCACAAAATCCAGGCGCTGATGCTGACCCGCCAGAAGTTGACATGGATGTACATGTTGATACATCACATCCTCCTGCTCCTCCAAGTCCAACAGTTGAACAGCGGGACTCAACTGCTGATCCGCCAAACCCTGTTAACAAACCGCCAAGCCCTGCTGCCAAGGCACCAAGCCCTGCTAAGAATGTCAACCCATCAAGCCCGGCCAAAGATGATGATGTTGTTGTTCCTAGCACTGGGTATACTGCCCCTGGTAATCTGGTTACTTTATCTAAGCACACTGCCAAGGATGAATTCACTGCTATGAGCAAGGGGAAGGGGAAGACTGACTTGTCAGCTTATGTCGATCTCTCTGCTCAAGACCTTCACTCCGGCTTCTTGAACCGGCTTTACACCAGCCATGATTATGAAGCTGGTTTAGTAAACCTGATGAAGGAGCGCTACGAGGTAAACAGTCTGATCTTTGCTCGGTACCTTCATTGTATTGTAGCCCCCAAGGGCTGGTTTGTCTTTAGAAAGTCAAACCGGGACTTTGTATATTCCGTACTATACTTTATGAAACTTCCTTGTGTATTTCTGATCAAACACACATTAGCCCCCAAGTGCCATGATTAAAACTTGTATTAATCCTTGGGACTTCAATAATCAGCAGAAAAATGATCCGCATTAGCCCCCAAGTGCCAAGTGTATAACTAGTTATATGCTTGGGACTTTGACAAAGATATGACATGCTCTTCTTACTGTTGCAGAGTGAGATAAACCAACAAGTCTCACAAATTGCTGACCTTCAAGAAAATCTGAAATCCCAACAAGCAGAAACCACCAATGCCAAGGATGAATTGAAAACCGCCTTAACCACCATGGAGCAGCTCAAGGAATGGTTGAAGTGCAAGCGAGCCAACTAGGATACGAAAAGGCTGGATTCTTTGAAGCGGAGCGGAAGATCTTTGAATCAGCTCTTAAACCGGTGACGAGAAGAGCTTCTTTGGATTAAGCGCCAAGTCAATGCCATGACCTCTGCAATATTTGGTAAGCCTTTGTTTGCCAAGGCTTTATGAATATTTCGCTTTGAAATTTCTCCGATTTAACATGAACTTCTTAAACCGCGATAGGTAGTCGCATTGCTCATCTGGGTTCTGATATGCGGAAGAAACTCAAGGCTGCGTATACGCTGATTGAACAGTTGTATACCGGCGCCTAGCGGGTTATTTGCGCCACTTCTTATGACAATGCAGCTCCAACACTGATCAAGGACACGTTGGACCGGCTATCTATGACGCCAGTGCAGATAGAAGAGTTGAAGCGATCCGCTGCCTGGGCTGGCACTTTATTAGCACTGACTCGAGCCAAGGCATGGATAACTGATCTTGATCCGGCTGATATAGCCAAGGGCTTCCCCAGTGAACAAGAAAATGGCGAAGTATTTGACAATGACGCCCTCAAACGGGTAACAAGGGAGATGTGTCCTCTGGCGAGTCAGTTGGCAGAAGAAGCTAACCCGACGGTTCGACGATCCTTCTATGACGCAAACAACAAACAGCTTGAAGCTGTTATTCCCGAAGTGCAGAACCTTGTTCCACCAATCCGTAAGCACACTTACGCCACGTTGATCCGGCTGAGCTTATAAGTGAAGAGGCTGTCTTTGGGCCTTAACCGGATTATTTGGACCACCAATGACTTCCAGCCATTGGATGGGGAGGAGGAGGCTGAACCGACGCTAGATGACCCATCTACTTCACATCAACCCGGCAATGGAGCTTAATCCGTCAATCCGGTTGATATGTCAGAAACTGTTCGTTGTGAAACAATTCCATATTTTGGGCCTCTAAGTGCCTTGTAATAGGGTAGAAAACTATTTTGATCTGCTGCCATCATGTAGAAGATACTTTATGTGATCCGCCATGCTAATTTCAATGTTGGTTCATATGACATAGTATGCAATCCCTGTGTCTGCATAAAAAGAAATTGTCCTGGCGGTTCACCGCCGGACGGGTCATAATGCCCAAGATAATGGCCTGATCGATAATCAAACCGTAAAAATATGAAATGATTCGTACCTGTGATGTAATATCCCTTTTAGTTGGCTGATCAACTTTGTAATAAGGGTGAAGACCTTCTGTAATATTGTATAACACCACGTATAATAAGTCATACCGGGTGATGATAAACATCAGATGATCAAAGCTGGCGACAGGTAATCAATAGCCAGGCCGGGTTAACAAACTCGGTTTAAGAATAAGGTCATCGGCGTGTAGTTACAAACCAAGCAGTTTAAAGAATACCGGGCTAATAAGATGACTAACTAGGCCAAGAAAATCGGTTTAACATAAAATTTAGCAAAAGCATAAATAAAACCGTGTAGTCGAGGCTTTTTGAGGGCTGCCGGGCCCAAATTCGAGGCTTTGTGGGCTGCCAGGGCTTTGAGTTGAACCATTTAACAAAGCCTTTTAAGATGGACCTCCAACTAACCAATCAATGTTTTAACTTTGACAAGTCAGGAGTCTCAATGAGAGTAAGCATCAAGCGTTAGGAGGGCGTGCCGAGAACCCACGATAGGAGTGTCTTACTTGATGAAGGCGAGTTAACCGGGGTTTTAGGTAAATATACCGGGCTTCCAAGCCGTGGGTCGATACCGACTACAAGGGTCCATTCAAACTCCTTGGTATTTGACACAAGGAGCCCCCAAGTAACGTGATGAGCTGTGCTCATTGGGTGCCTATGTTTGAGTTGTCATAGCATCCAAACTCTCTTTGGCCCCTTGGGTGTGAAGCTCCCAAGCTATGTTGTGGCGTGATAGCCAGTTTGATAGGTAGTACTCCGCTTTGTCAGCTGAAGCCCCCATATAACTCAAAGGATACTTGAGAAAAAACAGCAGAGGCCCCGCTTAGAGCAAGGATGCTGATTTATTTATTGATCATAATATATACATTGTCAAAATATGTACATAAGAAGAGCCTATGGCTCAAGTGTAATAAGGCCAGAGGAGAGCTATGTTCCATGGCCGCCGGGTCTCCTCCTCAGAGTTGCGTGAGTTGTCTCGAATGTCAATGAGGTAGTATGATTCGTTGTGCAGATTTTTGCTGACCACGAAGGGTCCTTCCCAAGGCGGGGATAACTTGTGCATGACGGTCTGATCTTGGATGAGCCGGAGCACCAAGTCACCTTCTTGAAAGGTTCGTGTCCTAACCCGGCGGCTGTGATAACGCCGTAGGTCTTGTTGATAAACCGCCGATCAAGCCAGAGCCTCTTGGCGAGCTTGCTCGTTGTCTGCTTCAACATAATTAGCAACCCGGGGCGAGTCATGACGTATATCACTTGGGAGAACTGCCTCTGCCCAGTATACGATAAAGAAAGGCGTGTAACCTATTGAGCGATTGGGGGTGGTGTTGATACTCCACAACACAGAAGGTAATTATTCCACCCAACAACCCAGCGTCCGCTTCAAGGAAATCATGAGTCGGGGTTTAAGACCCTTTAAAATTTCTTGATTAGCTCGCTCCGCTTGACCGTTGGATTGAGGGTGCGCCACAGATGGTAGGTCAAGCCGGATGTGCTCTCTCTGACAGAAATCCTCCATCTCACCTTTGGAAAGGTTGGTACCATTATCCGTGATAATACTGTGTGGAAAGCCAAAATGGAAGATAATCTTTTTGAGAAATTGAACCGCCGTAGGTGCATCACACTTGCTGACAGGCTCCACTTCAACCCACTTGGTGAATTTATCAACTGCCACCAACAGGTGGGTCTTCTTATTCTGGGAACGTTTAAATGGTCCCACCATATCAAGCCCCCAAGTAGCAAAAGGCCAAGTGATAGGAATCATCCATAGTTCCTGAGCCGGAACATGAGCTCTACGCGAGTTTTTTTGACAAGCATCACATCGCTTTACGAGATCCTCCGCATCAGCATGAGCTGTCAACCAGTAAAACCCATGACAGCTTTTGCAACGGGGACTTTGAACCGACATGATGACCACAATTCCTTCATGAATTTCCGTAGGATCTCTTGGCCTTCTTACGGAGAAACACACGGCTGAAATCGCTGGCTTCTGGCGGTGTAACTTCGCCATTATGAATAACCATGGACTTGGATCGCGGACTATCTGTCGAGCCAGGACTTTATCATTTGGTAGCTCGCCTCGGTTCTTATACGCCAGATATGGAACCGTCAAATCTGGTACAACATGTAAAGCGGCCACCAACTGAGCCTCCGGATCAGGAACAGCCAAATCCTCTTATGTAGGCAACTTAACAGACGGATTATGCAAGATATCTAAAAAGGTATTTGGAGGTACCGGTTTACGCTGAGATCCAAGCCGGCTTAAAGCGTATGCTGCTTAATTTTTGCGCCGATCGATGTGCTCGACCTGATACCCTTTGAAGTGACCATACAATATCCACCTCACGCTTTGTAAGCCGCCATGAGTGGATCCTTAGAATCCCAAGTACCGAAACTTGCTGAGCCACGGATCGGAATCTCGAAACACCGAACTCGACTTAAGTTCATCTCTTTGGCCACACGGAGACCATGGAGTAAAGCTTTGTACTCAGCTGCATTGTTAGTACAAGGAAACATCAAGCGGAGGACATAGCAAATTTTATCACCTCGAGGGGAAGTAAGGACAACTCCAGCCCCCAAGCCTTCCAACTGCCTGGATCCATCAAAATGAATAGTCCAGTATGTATTGTCCGGTTTATCTTCCGGTGCTTGCAACTCGGTCTAGTCATTGATAAAATCCACAAGAGCCTGAGATTTGATGGCTGTTTGAGGTACATACTTTAAACCGTGTAGACCAAGCTCAATTGCCCACTTTGCAACCCGGCCAGTTGCTTCCCTGTTTTGAATTATATCGCCCAAAGGAGCAGAACTAACCACTGTGATGGGATGGCCTTGAAAATATTGCTTGAGTTTTCGACTTGCCATAAAACCCGTACACCAACCGCCAATGTGGATAGCGTTGTTTTGACTCGTCGAGGACTCCGATGTAGTATACTGGTCGTTGAACCGGATATTCCTTCCCAACTTCTTTCGCTCAACCACAATTGCCACCTTGACCGCTCGGGCATTGGCAGCCACGATATAACGACAAAGGCTCATTATCAGCGGGGCTGCAAGAACCGTGATTCAACCAAGCTGCCGCTTTAGCTCCTCAAAAGCCGCATTGGCTGCGTCCTCCAAGCGGAATCATCCGTCTTTTCAACATCGATACAAAGGTGCCTTCTCTCCCAAGCGGTGATAAACCAGCTAAGGGCTGCAATCCGACCTGCTAGGCAGCTGAACATCATTGATACACTTGACTTGGCGAGGATGTGATTGCCTTAATCTTTTCGGATTAGCCTCGGTGCCTGTTGGACACAAGAATACCGAGAAGCTTGCCTGCCGGAACACCAAAGACACATTTATCCGGATTAAGCATCATCTTGTAAACCCGAAGATTGTGAAATGTCTCCTTGAGATCATCTATCAATGTCTCCTTCTTTCTGGATTTTACCACAATGTCATCCACATAGGCATGAACATTATGCCCAATCTGCATGTGAAGACAATTCTGCACACAACACTGATAAGTTGCCTGGGCACTCTTGAGCCAAAGGGCATAGAAACATAGCAGAAGGCTCCAAAGGGAGTGATGAAGGCTGTCTTCTCCTGGCCCTTAACTGCCATCTTGATCTGATAATATCCTGAATAAGCATCCAAAAACTTCGGTAGCTCACAACCGCCCGTCGCATCAATGATCGATCAATCTGCGGGAAAGCAAAGGGATCGGCGGGCAAGCCTTATTCAAGTCCGTGTAGTCTACACACATCGCCAGGTGCCGTTTTCTTGAACAAGCACGGATTAGCCAACCATTCATGGTGAAACACTTGACGATAAACCCGGCAGCCAGCAGCCGGGCTACCTCTTCACCAATTGCCTTGCGTCTTTCTTCATTAAAACAGCGAAGAAATTGCTTGACGGTTTAAAATTAGGATCAATATTAAGAGTGTGCTCGGCGAGTTCCCTCGGTACACTGGCATGTCGGAGGGCTTCCATGCAAAAATGTCGGTTCTCACGGATGAACTTCGATGGCGCTTTCCTATTTGGATCAGTTCGTCGCGATCTTTGAATTGCTTGGATGAATCGCCCGAGCGCAAGTCGACAAGCTTAGTCTCGTCGGCCGGTTTGAAATCACGAGGTTGGGTCATGCTCGATGGTGGGCTTCTTGGAGGGTCATATATCTTTGGATCAACATTTTCCTTATAAAACTTTAGCTCCTCTGTAGCACAAACCGACTCAGCATAAGTTGCATCACTTTCCTCGCAATCCAAAGCGATTTTTCGACTTCCATGAACCGTGATAGTCCCTTTATGACCCGACATCTTGAGCAGTAAGTAAATATAACAAGGCCTCGCCATGAATTTTGCATAAGCCGGTCGCCCAAACAGTGCGTGATACGGGCTCTAGATTCTCACCACCTCAAAGGTCAATGTCTCGGACCAGGAGTCATGTTCATCACCAAACACAACTTCCAAAGCGATCTTACCTACAGGATATGCCGATTTACCTGGTACCACACCATGAAAATAGTGTTGGACGGTTTAAGACTCTTGTCATCAACCCCATGCGATGGAAGGTCTCATATCTGAGAATGTTGATCTGCTTCCTCCATCCATGAGCACCTTGGTGAACTTATAGCCTCCACAGGCGCCACCACCAAAAGCAGTTGACCGGATTGTCAGCAGGGCGAATGATCCTCCTACTCCACACAATAGGCTGTTGGGACCACATGAGATAGCGTGGAACTGCTGGTTCAGCGGTATTGGCTGCCCTCTTGTGAAGCTTGATCACGCTTGCACAAACTAGTGGTGAATACATGATCGCCCCCATTCAAGCTGCTTTGGCTGACTCACGGTAACCCGACTCTGCTGATTCCTTGATTATTCTGCTGGTTATTACCACCTTGGTTATTCGGTTTCCATGATTATTACGAAACCTAGAGTTTGAACCGCCGCCACCATGAAAACACGGACTGAACCGCTGACGGACCCACGATCATACGGAAAAGATCGAGTTTTGAACTCCTTCATAGTGTTACAATCCTTCCAAAGATGCGTTGCGGGAGCCTCATTGGTCCCATGCTTTGGACAGGGCTGATTCAACAAAGCGCTCAGATTCGCCGCCCCCGTCTTTGGGCGGTTTACCTTCTGACGCGCACATTAGCGTTAGCCACAAAATCTGAATCCGCTTTACGCTTACCATTATTCCCATGGCCTCCTTGGTTGTGTTGCTGTCCCTTTGCACCGCCATTCTTCTTTCCCTTCTCCGGTTTCTCATTATCAGAATCGGGATCCTTGGTATTACCAGAATCGACATACTTGACCAAGGCCGCCATGAGGGTTCCCATGTCGTTGCAGTGGCGCTTGAGCCGTCTCAACTTCATCTTCAGTGACTTAAACCGGCAATTGCGCTCCAGTGTTATAATCGCTTGACTAGCGTCAATCCGGTCAGACGAGTGCAAAACCGAAACCGGTGCACCCAATGAGTTGTTGACTCGTTCTCCCCTTGAGCACAAGCATCGGATCCACAATGGACATGGGTTGTTTGCGTGTCTTTGAAATTGGCTATAAACCGGGCCTTGGCTGATCCCATGACTCGATGGAATTAGGCGGCAGATTTTTCAACCAAATGCGGGCTGTTCCTTCCAACATCATCGTGAAGTACTTTGCACGGCCGCTTCATCTACATCTAGCATCTCCATTTCCATCTCATAACTCTCAACCGCCTTAGGTGGCTGATCCGCCGTGTAGTTAGAGTCTTGTGCATGGACCCTTGAAATCTTTGGGCGAGCGCACATTACGGAGGCCGGAATGAGGCATGGCACTCCCGAGGCGAAGGCAAGCCGGTGCCTTGGTCGATTAATGCTTGGCTGAACAGGCGGGTTGATAACGACCAAAAGCGGCATCGCCGTGCCTGCCATGATCCACCATATCTTGAGCATTACGATGCCGCGCTGCTAGACACTTCCGATTCATCCATACGCCTGCTATAGCTTGGGCTCGGACGAGGGGTTGAATGAATTCTATCCCGGCTATACGAGTAAGCCTGCTGCTGTACCACGGCGGTTTGAAGAAGGTCTTTCGCCCGTCGCGTTTCAATTGCTGCTATTGAATCACCCTCCATCGGAATGGCTGCCAGGCATGACGCTGCGGCAATCATGTTATCCAGTGGGCTCGAGAAGTGACCCGGTGGTGTAGACACGTATTGCGGCGGGTTATCTGTTCGTCGGGGTGGCTCTGTTATCCGTAGTTGATCCGAAGCTGTCCTAGGTGCATCAGTCTGGTTTGTAGCTGCCGGATTGCTCGGCCCAGCGCCTGGTGTCTGAAAGAGATTTAACCCTTCATAAACCGGCGGCAGACGAGACCGGTACTTCCTTCGCATCACATCCTCTGATGCAGTCCGATCCAACATGAGCTGGTAATTCTGCGCCTGTATTCGCTGTGATTGGGCATCCAAAGCGGCCCGTTCTTCAGCCATCCTAGTATCGTCAGTTGTTAGGTCCTCCTTAGCTTGTGCTATTTGGTCCTTGACCCATAGCGTCGCATTGTGCTGATCCGCGTCTCGGGGTGGCTGTTGCGGCTAACAAAGGTCGCCAGCGTCCATCAAACGGAAGGACTTGCACGGACGGCGCGAGACTCTGCCGCGGCTGCTGATCCGGTATTCGCCGCTTCGGTAGATGAAGACTGCAGCGTGGGCTGTGTTCGGCCATATAGCAACAACCCGACTTGGCGGTTCAAGGAGTCGAATCTGTTGCCATCGAATATCCTTGAACACACGCTATGAATACATTACAAGGACTCGGTTTAGCGATGGATGACTTCGCCGTCGAATATCGGCCGTCTAGCCTTCGAACACGGTTGAGATCCGATCCCATGGACACATCCTACAAGCGCATGCTTCACGATGGAAGCTTAACGGGCTGGACTCGCCGCTGAGCCGTCTCGGCGAGTCGGTCGGATGTCGGCTCGAGGCCGGTTCGTGACCTTGCGATGAAGACATGAATTCCGCGAAGGGAACGGTACCGTACTCGTCGAGCGGCCTCGGGCCCCATCGCCGTCGTCGATGTAGAGCTTGCCGCGACGACTTTTGGTCATCCGGCCGATCACGTACCTCTTAAGTCCTTCAGAGCAGCCCTTCAAGAACTCGACACCATCGTGCAATAGCCCCATGGTGGGCGCCAACTGTCGTGGAATTAACACGTCAGATGTCCTCATGAAAGGACTTAGTCGTGGAGCCATCGCAACGGGTTAGCTTGAAGGGCATAAACCGGACAAGGGACACGAGAGTTTTATACTAGTTCGGCCCCTTGGATGAAGGTAAAAGCCTACGTCTAGTTGTGATGGAATTGATTGGGTTTCGATGACCAGGGAGCAAATATGCTTGACTGAGTCTCGAGTTGTTTCTGTTGTCCCTGAACCGCCGCCGGGTTGTCCCTTTATATACGCAGGTTGACGCCCGACCGGTCTACAGAGATCCAAGCCGACTCATACAAAGTGTTCGGTTTGGTCTGTCCTTCCCTAACTTACATTACAAGTTACATAGTCATGGCGGTTTACCACTATGGGCCCTAATCAGCCTTTGGGCTTTTAGGCCTCTAAGCTCGTTTAATAACTTCACCATCTTCTGGATTCTTCATGGGCTTTGGCATAGTCGAGGGTGAACCGGGCCCTCCTGGCCGGTTTACACTCAATAGGTATATTCCCAACAACCCGGTTCAATCCAGTCATTTGTCTTAGCGGTTCGAGTCACCTTCAACTGCATCCTTTATTCCGCCTCGGGCGGCTGCTTACCGACCCGATAACTTTGTCTTCTGGAGTCGCCAACATTGTGGCCGTGTCAAGTCACCACCACAGGACGCCGAGCACCTGCGAGCCGCCACCGGCCTCGTCGGTGTCGCTTCAAACCCTCCATTTGCAGATTCATATCCTCTGCGCAAACCACCACAGTACAGCCGGCCTCGCCAATGCCTCGCCGGCTTAATCCGTCGTGACCCGTTGTGAGCTGCCACCTCGTATTCACCCAACTCCACAACCAAGTTATTGTTAGGGCCTCAGAGCCGCCCAACTCCATCTCGCCGGGACACCCCCGCTGGAGACCGCACCAAGCCGCCTTGCGCCACTACCGGCCGCGTCCAGAGCCGCCGCGTGGAGTTATCGCCATCACGAGTCACCAACCCCACGGCTTCTTCAAGCAGCTGCCCGGCGCTCCACTGTTGAGCCGTCATCTCCGAGCCTGGCCTCACTTCGCTCCAAGTTGCCTTCCTGCCGAGAGCCGCCTGTCGCCGTCGTTGTGACTTGCCTCGCCATGGGCCTCCCCGTGCTCACCTCGCCTCCGTCGCGGCTGCGACCCGTTGTGAGCTGCTGCCTCAAGTCCACCCCCGCGGCCTCCACCTCATTCTTCTGCAGCCGTTCCGCCCCGCTGGGTCTGCTCGCTTCGTGCTGGTTTTGAGTTGCCGTGCAACACCGCTTTCTACCACGCCGAGCTGCTGCCATGGCCAAGGGCCTGTGTCCAAATCACCGGCGCCTCTCTGCTCCGAGCGCCCGCCTTCCTCGCGGATGCTTCCGCCACCTGCATGCCACCTCTGAGTTACTGAGTGGTCTCACTATTGCTATGACCCGCCCCGAGCGAGCCGCCCCGGCTTCACCTCGCCTCCAGTGTGAGCTGCCCCATGGCCCTTCTTAAGTCGCCGACGGTTGGACCGCCAGAGAGGTGCCCTGGCCCCGTCCTTGCTCAGCTCCAAGACCGCTCCGCAGCCTCGCTTGAATGCTGCTACAACTATTTGTATTTAGATAAGATGAGTCAATATTGGTTTTGATCTGATCCAGATCGAAAGAAAAAAATGGTTTCTAATCTAATGTCATGCGGGATGGCTGGACCCGGCTTCTCGGTTGATCTGCTGGTGCACGCCCATCCGGGGTTAAACCTCGAAGAGAGAAGCACAGCTATGTTTCCCACGTGCAAAGCAGGGTGCTGCATGCCCTCTCCGTTTTCAACCCATGAGCCGCCAGATGACAAAAGTTACGCAAGGATCAACGCAAGGTGCCATTTATTCATGCAAAAATTGGCCATGCAGTGATCCCACTGGTTTGACCGATTCTAAGTGGTACTTGAGGCTACCCACATGGGATTAAACACAAGAGTGCCAGCGATTTGTGGTAAGCCGCCCTATTGAGTCGCCCGACGCTTCAACGCCTCTGTCATCATCTCACCCTTGCGGTGAGCCGCCCGTAATCCGGCCTTGACCGCTTGTTGCGGCGCTTTAAGCGCCACCAGCAGTCGTTGTTCTTTGCAACCTCTGACTAACACTTCTTCATAAAAAAATCAGGTGAAATTCATCTAGTATATTTTCATATTATATATTGCTTTCTTTAAAATGGAAATTACTCTGGCTTGCAAGTGCTCCAATGCAGGTCAAGTTGTCTAAATGCAAAAGTGATTTTTATATTGCAAAGCATTGAAGCTCTCAATATCTGGTTACAATTCTGGTTCAAGAAGAATTAATTACTCGCAAGTTCAAGTTCTCAAAATAGATTAAAGGGACCAAAGAGAGTCTGTTGCAAAGCACAACTCAAACATAGGTACCCTACTTCAAATGACCATTGGGGGCTGATCGTATTCGAATCTAGCTTAACCCCTTTGGCACGGCTTCCTGATTGTATTCGAATCATAGCCGTTCAAACCACTTGATCATTTGGGGGCTGGATCGTATTTGAATCATAGCTTAACCCCTTTTGGTCTGATCCTGATTGTATTCGAATTAGAGTCATTAAATATTTAGACCACTGGGGGCTGATCGTATTCGAATCTAGCTTAACTCCTTTGGCACAGCTTCCTGATCATATTCGAATCATAGCTATTCAAACAATTTGATCATTTGGGGGCTGGATCGTATTCGAATCATAACTTAACCCCTTTTGATCCGACTCTGATCGTATTCGAATTAGAGTCGTTAAAAAAGTCTCAAGGTCACTTGGGGGCTTCCTGTTCAAACATAGGTGTCATTTACCAAAGAGAACATAGCTGTCAGTACCCACTTGATCGGCGCAATGCCAAAAGCCACTTGGGGGCTTCCTGTTCAAACGTAGGTGTCATTCACCAAAGAGAACATAGCCATTAACCCTTTTGGTCCAGCTTACTGATCGTATTCGAATCAGAAGCCTCGTGTTTTCTCTCCTTGTTGATTTAAGTTTTTTGAAACAGTCTTTTGGGTTTGTCTTGATACTTTTTTCTCATATCTGAAGTTTATATGTGGTTTGGATTAACCCATCTTGACTTTGGATGATAAGTCGCCATCATATTATTTGGAAGTTTTGGCTTCTAAAGATTGGATTATCACCCTTACAGCATTGGTATTATAAGCCGACAATATGATTCACTATCACAGGAACTGGTTTTCAAACCGGGTTATATTATTCAAATCTTTAATAGCCAACATGGCTGGATTTTTATTATGGTTATCAATAACTAATATTGTGATGGAGGTCTTCAAAGTAAACCGGTATATAATGGCTGTGTTATCAATGGATATGATTTATTTTACAATGGAGGAATAGTCGAGTCGGCTGCGAACTTCGACCCGACACTTGGGGGCTATATTATTGAAGTTGAGGTTACATCAAATATGCAAGTCCCATGTCACTGCCAGCATGCAGCATGACACTTGGGGGCTAATGTAAATACATTTTTTTGATCAACTTATTGAAGACCCGATTCCTCCCATTGTAATGAGCCGACCCTTGGGGGCTACCAGTTGCTCCTGTCAAAAATTGAAGGTACACAAGCCTCAGTCCATTATATTGAAAGATCCACTACTCAGTTGGTAGAGTACAAAGCTATTAACCTTATGGACGTGGGTTCAAGCCCTGTTGGGGATATAACTATTAGGTATGACGCGCCCAGGAGGGGGCGAGTTATACCTATGGCGACTCAAGGATATGAAGCCCAACACGACACTTGAAGATGGCGGTTCAGCTAAGGGCCCAAAGCCCAAGGGCGACTTAAGGCCCGTAGAGATAAACCGCCATATGTATGTAACTTGTATTGTAAGGCAAGAATAGTTAGAGGCAAGGCAGGACCTTTGTTTATGAGCTGTTCGGGACTTTGTGAGCAGCTGGGCGTCGACCTCTGTGTATAAAGGGACGACCCGACGGCGGTTCAGGGCAGGTAAGATAATATCAAAAACTAGGTCAAGCGGAATCGCTCCCTGGTAATTGAGACATAAGAAATCCCACTCAAAATTGGATCGTAGGCTTTTACCTTCACCGTAAGGGGCCAAACTGGTATAAACCACGTGTCCTTTGTCCCGATTAACCCCTTTAGGCTTCCTAGTTGTGATGGCTCCACGACTAAGTCATTTCACTAAGACATCTGACGTGACAATTCCATGGCAGTTGGCGCCCACCATGGGGCCAGCGCACGATGGATTTGCGTTCTTGAAGGGCAGGTTCGAAGGGCTCAAGGGATACACTGTGGGCCGGATGACCAAGAGTCATCGCGGCAAGCTCTACATCAACGACGCAGGTTGGGGCCTCGACACCAGCTCAATTGAGTACGTGTATCGGGTCCCCTTTGGCGGAATCCACATCTTCATCGGCAAGAACGGCGAGCCGGGCCCTTAGCCGGACATCTGCACCAACCTCGTCGAGACGGCTCAGTGTGCAAGACCCACCCGTGGTCAGCCTGCTATGAAGCGTGCCTTCGTGGGATGCATCCACGAAGGGGAACTTTCTGAAGGATCTGTGTCTGCCGGTGAGATGACCATCTACTCTGATGGTGAGTCGTCCATAGGTGAGACGGATTCGTTGTATCAATTACAAGACGACAGGCTTGGGGGCTGTTTCGATGGTAGTAGTATTCCGGATCTCCTTGAGCCGCCGAGCAGAGTTGGGATCTTCATGGCTGGCATGCAACCCATTCAAAACTCTCTGGCGGCGGCGATAACCTCGGTCGGCGACAGCCAAGGCGAGGAGCCTGTCGCCCGGTAGCTCAGTCTTGATGGATCTCATGGATAAGATGACAACTCTGTTAACCACCGTGGTCAATGTCGGTGTCAAAACTGGCGGATCTCGGATAGGGGGTCCCGAACTGTGCGTCTAAGGCTAATGGTAACATGTAGCAGGGGACACAATGTTTACCCAGGTTCAGGCCCTCTCTATGGAGGTAATACCCTACTTCCTGCTTGATTGATCTTGATGATATGAGTATTACAAGAGTTGATCTACCATGAGATCGTAGAGGCTAAACCCTAGAAGCTAGCCTATGATTATCATTGTTCTGGTCCAACGGACTAAACCCTCCGGTTTATATAGACACGGAGGGCTAGGGATTACAGTCGATTCTGAGAAGAAATCTACATGTCACGGTGCCAAGCTTGCCTTCAACGCAAAGGATAGTCCCACCGGACCAGGACGAACTTCAATCTTGTATCTTCATAGTCCAACAGTCCGGCTCCGCGTACATAGTCCGGCTGTCAGGGACCCCTAATCCGGGACTCCTTAGTAGCCCACAACGGGGCTTCATGATGATGAGTCCGGCCGCCAAATTGTCTTGACATTGCAAAGCGAGTTCCTTCTCCGAATACTCCAAGGTAGATTTTGAACACATGAATCGTGTCTGGCTCTACAAAACAAATTCCACATACCACCATAGTGAGCACAATATCCCACAAATCTAATCTGCTGACATTTTGTCATAGCTTGACATCACGCTACGACTTGTTCATTATTCGAATCGTTTTCCTCAACCTGCTGCTGCACGTCTTGCGAGGCGGTTTTATTGGCACGTCTTGTCAAAGAAGAGATCGTGTTCCCCTTATCATGGGATTCTCATCAATATGGGTGTGGGTAACCTAACCGTGCCGTTAGTATGACTCCTCGGTTTTAGGCAAGTTCCAAACGGCCACGCGGAGGATGCTTGATATTCACCCTCTTTATAAAGAGGTCAAGACCTGTCCTTTTCTTTCCACGCCCGATCCTTCTCCTCCCCTACCTCGAGTTCCAACACCCAAGGTTCAGTATAAGCGCTCCGGGCATTCAACCATGTCCGGGTCCAACCTTCAAGGCCGGTGGATGGCCTCCTCCATCACAGAAGAGGACATCAAGAAGGTTAGGGAGGCTAGGTATCGACCATGAAATCCTTCACGGGTTACTGCTCAAGGGCGGGTTATCCCACTCTCGAACCTTGAGAGTGTTGTATTTGTTCCACTTCCTCACGAGGCTAGGCTTTAGTCTTGATCCCTTCGTAAGAGGGCTTATGTTCTATTACGGGCTAGATTTTCATGATCTAGTTCCAGATTCCATCCTTCACATCTCGTTGTTTATCGTCGTGTGTGAGGCCTTCCTCCGCATTACCCCACACTTCAGCTTATGGCTCAAGACCTTCAATGTGAAGTCGAAGATGATTGACGGGCGACACGCGGAATGCGGAGGCTCTATAATAAGCAAAGGTGCTGACGCCCTATGGCCAAAGTGTTCCTTCCCGGAGGTGTCCGACCTATGGCAACGGGAGTGGTTTTACATCACAGCACCCCGAGGTACAAAGTGGTCAGCCGCCTTGGTCTTCCGCTCTGCCCCTCCGCCCCAACTGGCATCATGGGTCAACAAAGGGCTGGACTGGGGGCTAGTTAATGACGTGCTAACATTGCAAAGCCGCATCCGAGATCTCCTCAAGAGGGATATCAGTTTCATCAAAGTAATTCAAGTAATGTTAGTTTGTCGGGTCGTGCCCTGCCAACGTCGATCTCTTCATATGTGGGATTCAACCTGGAAGGGCCACGAACCATTTAACACTTCTTCGGCATGACGCTCGAAGGGATGTATCGATTATTCTTCGGATCATGAATAAAGTGTCCGGACACCATCGAGGATGCGAGTCTCAACTGAAACCGTCCAGATACCCAAGTAAGTAACTCCGCGACCGATCATGCTGTCATTATGCTTGTCAGAACATTATTCTGAAAAATTACCCTCGGCCAAGACTGGATAAGAAAGGCGGAGAGGATCAGGTGCTCGGCCCCTCTTCCCGAAGGCTCGCCGGATCCTGTACTAACCAGGATGCTAGCTCGCGCACCTTATCAAGTGCCATCAGGAGAAGATGAGGGGAGGAATATAGAAGCCAAAAGCGGGCTTCATGCGCTACACATCCGACCCGGGGGAATTAGTGCCTCCGCGTCGGAGGATGATCGGGGAGGTGAATCTAGAATCCCCTCTCCCCACGGGAAGAAAGGACCGCCCACGAAGACTTATAGCGGAGGTTTCCAAGCGAGGAAAAACCTTCACCGAGGGCCCACCCGGAGGGCATCCTTACCGCACAACGCCCACAAGGGGGCCAGCCGTCAACCGAGTTGTAAGTGAATGAAGGCACATTAGTAAATACACCCTGCTCTTTTCCTGAAAATAGCAACCGACACATATGTTTTGCAGTCTCGCTCATAGCCCTTCCCAACAATGTTCGTCTTCAGGGGATCTTCTTCCGGAGATGAGGGAGAGCGAAATGCCTCCTCCTGCTACCCCGCCTTATAAGGCGGACGACCCTGAGGTGTCGTACTGTAGGATTTCTCCTGATCCGCGCCAGAAGGTAACTCTTCGGCCGCCCAAAGCCCTGAGTTTCGGGCTCCTAAGGAGACAACAGAAGAAGCCCGGGATTGTCCGGTGTGCAACCAGACACATTGATGGTTCTTATGGAGCACGCGGCTATCTCAGAGGCACATCGTACCTTAATGGGTATGGTGGTTGAGAGGATTTCATCCGCAAAAAGCGGGTTGAATGAAGCTTTCACGAGCCTGCAAAGAGGCTTTGAGGTACGCAAAGTGATATACATATTTTGACCGTACCGCACACGCAAGGTGTACTCTGTATAGATAGTAGCCCCTGAGACTCTGGTTGCCGTCTAGACAAGGTGAGCAGAGGATCATAGTCTTAGGTAATGATAGAGCTGCTTTTGTGCTTGGTGACTGCAATCCGTGGTGTGAGGCTGCTGAATTTACGAATTAAAGCGGCAACTTAGCGTGGCGGATGTGGACATCAAGCTTGTAAACAAAAGCGGCTTAATGGCCTGAGGTATGTATATTGAATTGGTTAGCAAATATTAAGAAGAGCATGATGCTAGTATTTATAGTATGCTTTATTGCGAGATGGAGCTGCCGCCGTGGAGATCCTCTGGGCTGAACTTGCAGAGCCAAGGAGTAAGCCGGGAGAAGTGATCGGCATACGAAGCAGTAGAAGAATTAAAAAGCGAGCAATTGCGCGCCGCCAAAGTGAAGATAAAATAGCCAACATGGCTATTGAGCTAAAAAATGCCGCCCGGCCGATATGAGATTCTCGAAAGGAAAACCAAGCAAAAGCGGTGACACGGAGAAGGCCTTGCAAGCGACAAAACTTCGCTCTGAAATCGGGCGGCGGAAGGAGCCGGCAAATTGGTGATATCAGCGGTGGGAAGCTCTTTTTATTCTGACGAAGTTCGGCGATCGAAATATGCCCTCTTGATCAATTGTGGAGCTCTGCGAGCGCATACTCGGTTTGGCAAAATCTGGCGATCTGACGAATATTTCAAGGATCAAAAGATCATGCGGTGGAAAAATTGTTACAGTGCGATTCGATGCTCCAAAGCATCTGCTGCTGTTGAATGGCGAATGGCGAGTGGGCGAGCTCCATAGGTTGTCCGGGCTTGCCATGAAGGCTGTCGTGGACCATCTGTGGCCGAAGGAACCGAGCTCGGGTAGTTATTTTGGTTTGGTGCAACAATTTCTTCGTGTTGTGCGCATATCAATCTTTGTCGAGAGGTCGGCGTGCATAGAGGTGCGGATGGCTCTTGCCGTGTTAATACATATTAGGCGGAGATGGAGGCCACCGATGTTGCAACGAGGTCCGCCGAAGTCGAGACTTCGCCGAGCACTATTTTGAAGAAGTCCTAGAAGGTGCCCGTTTAATAGAGGCTCGATGCTCAAAAGAGTACCATGTTCGATGACATGTATCTTGATTGTGAAAACAATGCTTTTTGATAATAAAGGCTATACTTATACTTTTGCGTAAAGTATTGTAGTGCCTCTGTGTGGCCGTTTATGTATGTATGTATATAACACGAAAATTTGCGTTAAATCGGCATTTACGCATATAATGCGGGGTGTTGATAAGCGCGTAATTACACTTGACCCAACGTCTTGCTCCGTTAAGGAGGTGATAGCGCGGTGAACAAGGCAATCAGACTATATAGCTTTAACACTTTCACTTAGCTATAGGAGTTTGACAATGGGGCTACTATATAGCCCCTGGGACATATATGTTCATCCGAATACGGTGCGCGTACGTACGTGACCGGGAAACCGATCCTTCGTTAATGCGGAGGAATCGCGAAGATTCCGCTGAGTCATCGAGTGGTTGACCAGTCTCTCGCTTTATCATGACAGTCAGTTTTCGGCTTTCTCTACTGAGTTGCTCATCTAGATGAACCAGGGCACAATCGCAATAGTTCTCCTGGTGCCACCTTAGCCGATAGAGCGGAACATAAGGTAGCAAAACACGGGAACCGGGCAAACCCAACTATTGACGAAAGACATGATTCAGAGCTGATGCATATAAGGCCAAGCTTGTGATGCCGAACACTCCCGAAGGTATTCGGACTTTACAACATATGCTGGGCAGAGTACCGCCCTCGATAATGAGCCCTGAATTTCTAGGTACGTGCATTAATCTGGCGTGACGAAAGAGCTTGCCAATAATGACAGTATCCCTCTCGGTTGTTTTAAGTGCCCGGAGGGTGTGAGGTAACAAGAGACAATAAAAAAGGTTTACACAGGGTCTTAATCTAAAAAGAAACCTTTGAATGGGGCCCTGCTGCACGTCTGCGCCTTTGTCTCTGTTGTGCTGTATCCTGGAAGGGTGTAGCACGATGATCATCTGCAAAAAAGGAAAACCCAGGTGAAAGAATCTGGTGTGATCGTGCGAAAAGTTGGTTATTCTTAATGAACCATGAGAATTAAGTCTATTGTGTATTAATAGGGTCGAGCCGAACTATGGACCCTTTACATGTGGGGAGCCCCTAGCACAACATATGGGGGCATATCCATCGACCAAGCTCAGGTTTATCTGGGCTCCTACAACTAGTGGTGCGCCGGACATGTCTAGCCGTGTCCGTGGTCTCGACAACTGATCATTTATTCTGGTTGGAGAGGCTGTTGAGTGGTTCGGCTGCTAGAGCCGCCACATACTCTTCCGCATGCAAGGAACGCTCTGTGTTTCTGCCGATTGTGATGACGCCACATGGACCGGGCATCTTAAGTTTAAGATAAGCGTAATGCGGTACTGCATTGAAACAAGCGAAGGCCGTTCTTTTGAGTAGTACGTGATAGCCGCTTCGGAATGGAGCGACATCGAAGATTAGTTCTTCGCTTCGAAAGTTGTTGGGAGAAACGAATATAACCTCTAAAGTTAGAGAGCCAGTACAGCGGGCCTCTACGCCTGGTATTACTCCTTTAAACGTAGTACTGTTTTGACTAATTCTTGATGGGTCTATCCCCATTTTGCGAACAGTGTCCTGATATATCAGATTAAGACTACTGCCGCCGTCCATGAGGACTCGGGTGAGATGGTATCCTTCAATTATTGGGTCGAGCACCAAGGCAGCCGAACCTCCATGCCGGATACTAGTCAGATGATCCCTGCGATCGAAAGTGACCGAGTAGGCCGACCATGGGTTGAATTTGGGGGCTACTAGTTCTACAGCGTATACGTCTCGGAGTGCATGTTTGTGCTTCCTCTTTGGTATGTGAGTTGCGTAAATCATGTTCACTATTTTGACCTCTGGTGGAAATTTTTTCTGTCCCCTAGTGTCTGGCTGGCAAGGTTCGTCCTCATCTTCACTTGGCGGATCCCTCCCCTTGTGTTCGGCGTTTAGCTTGCCGGCCTGCTTGAAGACCCATCATTCTCTGTTGGTGTGATACGCAGGTTTCTTAGGGGTGCATTGAATCTGACATGATCTATCTAGAATTTTGTTTAGGCTGGACGGTCCATCTCTGCTGCCTTTAAATGCCTTTTCTGTTGACCGAGTCGAGAGCCCCTGAATCCGGCGTTTACCGCCGTGTTATCTGGGCTGTCTTCATTATTTCGACGCTTGTTTTTATTGTGTCGCGGCTTCCCATTGCCGTTCGACTTGGATGTGCACAGTATTGGGTGCGCTGCTTGGGCCAACCAACTATCTCATGCATAATAAGCGGGTCATAAGGCTTGTTAGGGCTGCCATTGTCATCAGTTTTTCCTGGCTGAGGTGTTTGGCGAGCTATTCGTCCTAGACACTGTGTTTGAAAGCCGCTAAGGCTTCAGCATCCGGGCGATTGACAATTAGGTTCTTTTTGGTGAGAAATCTGTTCCAAATCTTACGGGCTGACTCCCCAGGTTGTTGGATTATGTGACTTAAATCGTCTGCATCCGGAGGTCGGGCATAGGTCCCTTGAAAATTGGCCCTGAAAGCATCCTCAAGTTCCTCCCAACTTCCAATTGTGTTTTCGGGGAGGCTTTTCAACCAGTGCCTTGCTGGTCCTTTCAACTTGAGGGGCAGGTATTTGATGGTGTGGAGATCATCTCCGCGAGCCATATGGATGGAAGAATAAAGTCCTCAATCCATACTGCAGGGTCTGTCTTTCCGTTGTATGCCTATATGTTTACGGGTTTAAATCCCTCTGGAAATTCATGATCCAGCACCTCATCAGTGAAGCACAGGGGGTGTGCGGCACCCCTGTATTTGGATGTGTCGTGGCGTGCTTCCGACGGATATAGTGTTCTATGTTGATTCCGAGCTGGTATTCGATCAGTATAGTTGTTTTGGTGGTCGTGATCCTGCGTGGGGGCACGCTTCCTAGATCCATAGATCGACCTGGCCATACCGGCTCTTTTGCCCAGGTGCTCACATAGATCGTGTGCTGACTTGTGTGCGGTGTAGCCGCTCTGTCTAGGCCGGGTGGTTGGTCCGGCAGATCAGCCATATTATTTTTCGGCGGGATGGGCTCTAGGGCCTCGTCGTCGAATTCGGGCAACAGCTTGCGCTTTGGGTAGCTCTTTGTGTGGCGATCGCCACCGTGTTTTCCTTTAGTGTCGAGCACTTTGTTCCATCTATGGTTGAGCATATCCTGCGCAGCCTTAAGCCTTTGCTTCTGCTTCCTTAAGCTCCTCGCGGTGGCGATAAGCCTTTTGTGGAGGTTCTCTTGTTCCAAGTGCTTTTCCGGGATGATGAGTGCATCATCGTCCGGACTGTTCTTCTCACTGGAGACAGGTTTATAAGTTTTATCATCGGCATGGCTGTGATCAGACAGTGGCCCCGGACTATGTTCGTCGTCCCCTGGCTCATCCCGCTCCATCGCTGGGTCCACGGGGTTGTCGTTACATTTGGAGTCGTCCGGGGTATTATTCTTTCTTTTGCCGTTATCGCTGTTTTTGCTGTGGTGGGATTTAGAGCGGCGCCGCTGACGTCGGTGCTTTGTTTGCTTCTCCAGAGGATTATCCTCGGTTTCATCCTTCCGTTCCTTGCCGTTGTTTTCTTTGGGTTTGTCCACCATGTATATATCATATGATGAGGTGGCTGTCCGGTATACAATGGCGGTGGTTCTGTTCTTCTCGGCATAAATCGTTCATCTTGTCGATGTCTTCGGAGTCGAAATCAAGCACGTCGGTTGAGTCGTCGACAGTGGCTATCAAGTGGGTGGTGGGTGGGTAACAAATTTCTTTGTCGTCCGCTTCCCACTCAAGCTGGACATAGTTCAGCCAAGAGTCTCCTGACAGGGAGAGAGATTTTAATGAGTTTAGCACATCGCTCAAGGGCGAGTGTTGAAAGATATCCGCGGAGCTAAACTCCATGATCGGCGCCCAATCAGGTTTGGTGGGCATGGATATACGCGGTTCGGAGCCTATGGCCGGAGATGAGTCCGAGGGTCCGATGACACAGACCTCATTAGGGGCCAAGTCTGTGTTCGGCTCTATCGCCGATGAACATACGACCTCTGTGGCAGGGTCTATCCACCCGTCCTTGGATGGCATGTTCTGCTCCGGATCTGAGTTCAGGGCAGCGGCAGGTGCGTTCTCCTAAACACTGTCTGATGGCAGATCTAAGTCATGCTCATCGCGACTGTACGGCGCACCTGTCATGGGCTCGAATCCGTCGAAGATCAAGCCTCCATGGATGTCGGCAGTGTAGTTGGGCTTCAAACGACACGATGGCGGGCGTAGCTATCGATCTGCTCGGATGGCCAGCGAGTTGGCTGCGATTACAAAACCGCCAAATCTGAAGATCTGTCGGGAGAAAACCTCACCCTGGATCGCATCGTTGTAGATGATTGAAGGAGCCATCAAGCCTTACCGTGATGACACAGTGGAACTCTCAATGAAAGCACCAATATTGGTGTCAAAACCGGCGGATCTCGGGTAGGGGGTCCCGAACTGTGCGTCTAAGGCTAATGGTAATAGGAGGCGGGGGACACAATATTTACCCAGGTTTGGGCCCTCTCTATGGAGGTAATACCCTACTTCCTGCTTGATTGATCTTGATGCTATGAGTATTACAAGAGTTGATCTACCACGAGATCGTAGAGGCTAAACCCTAGAAGCTAGCCTATGATTATCATTGTTCTGGTCCTACGGACTAAACCCTCCGGTTTATATAGACAGGAGGGCTAGGAATTACAGTCGATTCTGAGAGAAGAAATCCACATATCCGAATTGCCAAGCTTGCCTTCCATAGAGTCCCACCTGGACACGAGACGAAGTCTTCAATCTTGTATCTTCATAGTCCAACAGTCCGGCTCACGTACATAGTCCGGCTGTCCGAGGACCCCCTAATCCAGGACTCCCTCAGTCAACCCGGTGGATCAAGATCAACATGATGCGGAAGTGGCGCAGTTAAAATAGGATATATTGCAGGCTAAGGAAGACCTGGCGGTGGAAGATGTCAGGATGACCCATGAGGCGAGCGGCTCTAGGCCTTCGGCCTCAGCGGATTGATCGTGGCTTTCCAACTCACGATGGATCAGAACGCGTCAAACAAGGTCATGAGGAGAAGGTACTAGAAGAGTCAGTCCTGCCTGCCTCTGGTTTATGATCCTCGAAACCTCTTCTGAACACCCGGGGCAGTGCCCAGTAACCCGCCGGAGGTAAAGCGGGTTGTAACGCCCGGGGCTGGGACGCCGGTTCAGCCGCGTACGCTGGAACCTCCATAGATGAATACTGCTCTGCCTCATTATGCACCAACACTAACGAGTCGTTATTCTAACCCTTTGGAAAACATGATTGCTGCAGAGGCACGATTGGCGACTCTCCCGGTAGAGGGCGACTATCCGACGCCGGTCGAAACTCGCAGGGTCAGAGAGCTTCTTTAGACAACTTTAGCGCAGCAGGAGGCACACTCATATAGTTGAGACATGATTCATTCGACCCCTCGTCCAAGCCGGAGCCCGAGTTATAGCATTCACATGGATTCAGTGGCTGTTTCAAGCAACGCCCGACGCCGTGACCAGCCGTGCGGGCATGACCCGACATGTGATGGAGCTCTTAACTTGGTTGATCAGGACATAATACGTCAAGAGGCTGAGCAGGCGGCTTACCAGTCTTTTCCGGTTTATCCGACGACTTCTATTGAGGCAGGCATGGACTGGAGGTGTCCCTTGTCTGGTGCCGGCTCTGTGTAACGAGCGTTTGCCCAAGGATTTCAAGGGGCCTCGAAAGGTGCCTAATTACACGGCCGACTTACAGCCTGGGCGTGGATTGAAAGCTATGAGATGGCTATGGATCTAGTGGAAGTCAGTGATGCTGTGATGGCCAAGTACTTCTCCATGATGTTGGATGGGACGGCCCGTATTTGGTTGAAGGGGCTGCCACCTAGTTCCATCGGTTCATGGGAAGAGTTAAAAGCCCGGTTCATTCAGAACTTCAAAGATACATGTAATCAGCCCATGTCAATTGTGGATTTGACTAATTGCAAGCAAGAGGAGGGTGAGTCCACGACCATTGGGTGCGCCGGGTCAAATCCATAATACATTCATCTGATAAGATGGATGCCGGCTCTGCAGTATTAATGCTGGAGAAAAATTGCCGTTTTACGCCTCTGAAGATGAAGCTGGGGCGGCTCAAGCGCGATTGTAATGACATGGGCCAGCTGATGGCGGCTCTAGTCAAATACACCGACTTTGATAGTACCAAGGATCCCGAGTCTGATGATAAGAAGATAGGGAAGGGAAAGAAGAATGGCAATGCCAAGGGTCCTAAGCATAACCCGACAAATCAAGGAGGTAATAATAAATGTAAGGCTGATGGTAGCATGGAGTTTGTGGCTAACACCAATGCACATGGCAACAATCAATGATGTAAGGGGAGACCACCTCCTCGGTCCGGCGGGTCAAGCCCCACGCTTGAGCAGTTACTGAATGAGCCCTGTCCAAGGCACAATACCCCACAGAAGCCGACCACTCACCTATGGAAGGACTGTACGATCATGAAAGCTTTCAAGAATTCCAACATGTTTGATGGTAATCATGGGCCGGGCAGTGTCTCAGGTGGCGGCGGCTTTCATGGCCCGGGCGGCGGTTCAAATTCCAATTTTCAAAGCTCTCAGGGTAATCAAGGTAGTTATAATCAACAATCTGGCCAGGGAGGTCAACAACAGCAGCAGGGTGGATATCAGAGTAATCCGAAGTAGCTGAATGGTGGACAATATCATGTGTTTACCACCATTTTGTGCAAATGGGACCAGAAGCTTCATAAGAGGGCTGTGAACACTGTTGAGCCGACAATTCCTCGTTACTTGAGATGGTCTGAGCAGCCTATTCTATGGAGTAGGGAAGATCACCCTCCCCTGGTTGACATTCCGGGTCACTTGGCCTTGGTGGTGGCACCTCGGGTTGGTGGATATAAATTCACTAAGGTGCTCATGGATGGAGGCAGTAGCATCAATATCCTCTATTATGAGACTTTTAAATGCATGGGTTTGGTGATAAAAATCTCAAGACTTCCAACACTATTTTTCATGGAGTGGTCCCTGGTAAGTCGGCGTACCCAGTGGGTAAGATTGAGCTGGAGGTAGCCTTTGGAGATGAGCATGATTCTAGGGATGAGAAGTTAATCTTTAAGGTGGTCAAAATCAAGATCCCGTATCATGCCTTGTTTGGACGGCCGACTTATGCCAAGTTCATGGCACAGCCGTGTTATGTTTATTTGCAGCTCAAGATGCCGGGTCATAAGGGCACCATCATAGTGCATGGGAGTCGGAAGATAGCCTTGTAATGTGAGGAAGGCGATGCTGCTTACGCTGAATCTGTTTGTGCAACAGAGGAGTTGAAGTTCTACAAGGACAATGTTGACCCGGCGTACATGACGTCTTTGAAGAATCCAACCACAGAGCATGAGTCGTTAATGAAGTTTAAGTCAGCCAATGACACCAAGCTTGTTGATTTTGTTCCAGGCGACTCATCTAAGCAGTTTAGTATTAGTGCCAATCTGGATCCCAAATAGGAAAGCGCGCTCATCGAGTTCATCCATGAGAACCGGGACATCTTTGCATGGAAACCTTCTGACATGCCGGGTGTACCGAGAGGACTCGCTGAGCACACTCTCAATATTGATCCAAAATTTAAGCCGGTCAAGTAGTTTCTTCGGCGGTTCAATGAAGAGAGGCGTAAGGCCATTGGTGAGGAAATGGTCTTGGCGGCCGGGTTCATTATTGAAGTTTTTCATCCAAAGTGGTTGGCTAACCCAGTGCTGGTACTTAAGAAGAATGACACTTGGCGTATGTGTGTGGATTACACGGATTTAAACAAAGCTTGTCCGGCTGATCCCTTCGCTCTCCCTCGTATTGATCAGATCATTGACGCTATGGTGGGTTGTGTGCGTTTGAGCTTTTGGATGCTTGTTCTGGTTATCATCAGATCAAGATGGCAGTTAAGGACCAGGAGAAGACAACTTTTATTACTCCATTTGGAGCCTTCTGCTATGTGTGTATGCCTTTTGGGCTTAAGAGTGCCCAGGCGACTTATCAGCGATGTGTGCAGAACTGTCTTCACAATTAGATTGGGTGTAATGTTCATGCTTATCTGGACGACATTGTGGTAAAGTCAAGAGAGAAGGAGACCTTGATAGATGATTTGAAGGAAACCTTTGATAATATCCGGGTCTACAAGATGATGCTTAACCTGGCCAAGTGTGTCTTTGGTGTGCCTGCAGGCAAGCTTTTGGGTTTTCTGGTTTCTAACAGAGGCATTGAAGCTAACCCAGAGAAGATCAAGGCAATCACTTCTTTGGCTAAATCGGCATGTATCAATGACGTTTAGCGTTTGGCGGGTCGTATTACCGCTTTAAGCGGTTAAATAAGCGGTTAGGTGAAAAACCATCTTGCTATATTAGATGATGAAGAAGGCAGAGCGACTTAAATGCGGGTGATCTTCTAACGCTGCCTTTGAAGATTTGAAGAGACAGACTAGATGAGCCGCGGTCCTTGCTGCTCCCATTGATAAGGAGCCATTATTGTTATATGTGGCTGCTAACACGTCTTGTCGATGTAGGCCATTGTGGTGGGCGCAAGGAGGATGGCAAGAACATCGGTTTAACGGCGGTTTACTACATCGGTGAGGTGCTTATTGAATCAATCAAAGGTATCCACATTGGCGAAGCTTCGTTTATTGGGTGTTCATGGCAAGCGGAAGCTTAAGCAATATTTCTGGGTCATCCCATCAACTTTGTGGTCGGTTCTACTCCTTTAGGAGATATCATTCAAAACAGAGAAGCCACGGGGCGAGTGCCAAGTGGGCCATTGAACTTGGGCCTCATGGTTTAAAGTATGTGCCACGCATTGCTATCAAGTCTCAAGCAGGTGGACTTCATCAGCGATTAGACGAGCAGCGGATGCACGAAGAAGCCGACAACACATATTGGACTATTCACTTTGATGGGTCGAGCAATTGGAGGCTCGGGGCTAGAGTTGTTTTAGCTTCCCTCGAGGTGACAAATTTTGTTATGTGCTCTGATTGATGTTTCCTGTACTAACAATGCAGCTGAGTATGAGGCCTTGCTCCATGGTCTTCGGATGGCTAAGGAGATGAGCTTAAGCCGGGTAAGGTGCTTTGGCGACTCAGATTTGGTGGCTCAACAAGTATCAGACAAATGGGATTCTAAGGATCCTCTCATGGCGACTTATCGCCATGAAGTTGATGCCAATGCTAGACATTTCAAGGGTTACCAAGTGGAGCACATTGACCGTAGAAAGAATGAGGCGGCTGATGCTTTGAGCCGGCTGGGGTATCAACGTAAACCGGTGCCGCCTAATACTTTCTTGGATATTTTGAATAACCCTTCTGTCAAGTTGCCTACGGAGGAAGACTTGGCTGTTCCTAACCCAGAAGCACAACTGGTGGCGGCTCTTCACATCATCCCAGATTGGACAGTGCCATACTTGGCTTACATGACTTGGGGCGAGTTGCCTGAGGATGAAACCTTGGCCAGGCAGATAACCAGGCGGTCTAAGTCAATGCAAATTGCCAATGGCGAGTTACATCATCTCAGTGTCACTGGGGCGTTTCAGCGTTGTGTTTCTCCCAAGGAAGGTCAAGAAATTCTTTGTGAAATTCATGAAGGAGATTGTGGCCATCATGCCGGTTCAAAATCCCTTGTGGCCAAGGCTTTTCGTCATGGATTTTATTGGCTGACGGCTCACGCTGGTGCGGAGGATCTGGTCAGTAAATGTGACGGTTGTCAGAAGTTCTCAAGACGTGCTCACGTGCCGGCTCAAGAGTTGAGGATGATTCCAATTACTTGTCCGTTTACAGTCCGGGGGCTCGACATGGTTGGCACTTTTAAAAGGTCCAAAGATAAAAAGACCCACCTCTTGGTGGCGGTTGACAAATTTACAAAGTGGGTGGACGCAGAGCCAGTTAGTAAATGTGATGCAGCCACGACGGTTCAATTCATGAAAAAGTTGATCTTTCGTTTTGGCTTTCCGCACAACATTATAACTGACAGTGGCGCACTAATCTGTCCAAAGGCGCCATGGAGGAGTTTTGTCAATGTGAGCATATTCGGCTTGATGTTTCATCAGTAGCTCATCCCCAATCGAATGGTCAAGCTGAAAGAGCCAATCAAGAAATCTTGAAAGGCATCAAGCCCCAGCTTTTGGTTCCTTTGCAACGGACGCCGGGTTGTTGGGTTGAGGAGTTACCTTCTGTGATATGGAGCATCAATACTACTCCCAACAGGTCTACGGGTTACACGCCTTTCTTCATGGTCTATGGAGCAGAGGCGGTTTTACCTAGTGACATTCGACATGACTCGCCCCGTGTGGCGGCTTACGTTGAAGCTGATAACGAACAAGCTCGTCAAGATGCACTTGACCTGTTAGATAAAAAGCGTGACGTGGCAGCAGCCCGCTCGGTGATTTACCACCAGGACCTGCGCTGTTATCACAACCGCCGGGTTAAGTCAAGAACCTTTCAGGAAGGTGACTTGGTGCTCTGGCTCATCCAGGGTCAAACTGATGCACACATGTTATCCCCACCTTGGGAAGGGCTCTTTGTGGTCAGCAAGAACTTGAACAACGGGTCATACTACCTTATCGATGTTTGAGAGCACAAAGACTCACGTAAGTCGGAGGAAGAGACCCGCTGGCCATGGAATATCGCTCATCTTCGGCCTTACTACACTTGAGCCACCGGCTCTCATGATGTACATATTTTTACGATGTATATATTATGATAAGTAAGAAAGCAGGACCTTTGTCCTTTTCATCCTCAATGATCATATGTCTTCATCATCATCTTTCCAAATGACCAACTAGGGGGCTGGTCGTATTCGAATCCAGCTTAAACATTTTGGTCCGGATCATGATCGTATTCGAATCTAGCTGTTCAAACTCATGATCACTAGGGGGCTTCCTGTTCAAACATAGGTCGTATTCGAACCAAAGAGAACATAGCTGTCGGCACCCTTTTGATCGGCACACTGCCAAACTCACTAGGGGGCTTCTTGATCGTATTCAAATCATAGCTTAACCCCTTTTGGGTCCAACTTTATCGTATTCGAATAAGAGTCATTAAAAAACTTTCAAGGTCATTTGGGGGCTTCCTGTTCAAACATAGGTCGTATTCGAACCAAAGAGAACATAGCTATCGGTACCCTCTTGATTGGTGCAACGCCAAAGCCACTAGGGGCTACATGATCGTATTCTAATCCTAGCTTAACCCCTTTGGAACGTTTTACTGATCATATTCGTATCAGAAGCCTTGATTTTTTTCTCTCTATTTGGCTTAAGTTTTGTTTGAAACCAATATTTGTTTTGTCTTGAGACCTTTTGGTTCAAAGGTTTAAGTGTAAGTGTGGTTCAAATTTAACCCGGATTGGTTTTGGACGAAAAGTCGCCAACATATGACAATCATCATATATTTGGAAGTGTTGATTTACAAAGATTGGGTTATCACCCTTACTGTTCGGATCACATAAACCGGCAGTACAAGTTCAAAGATCACAAGTATGATATTATAGTTGTGTTTTTAAGGCTATATTTCATAACAGGTTTATCTGCGACTCTTTGTTCTATATTAGAGGTTATATGTAAAGATATTATGACCCGCCCTACGGTAAGCCGCCAAGGGTTTCTTGTGATCTATTTACGTATGCGGGGCAATTCGAACTTGCTTACACATAAGGAAAACAGATGCTATGTATAAAAGGGGGCAAATATAAGATGGAGGCGTAACAGTGTTGAGCACCAAAAAAAACGGGCACTACGGCACGACAAAGCAAAATTATTTCTACCCTATTACATGACTCCCCGAGTCCAAATGATTCAATTGTTTTTTAGCAGGCTACAAATATGAGCCGCCTGGCAGATCAATTCCCTTGTTGACCTGAAGCTTCTGGGTCAGCCCTCTCCGCTTCTTCGCCTTGTTCCCTGTCCTGGAAGGTTGATGATGACCAGTCAATGCCATTCAAAGATTCAAATTCAGCCTCATCATCAATTAGTCCAGCCGGGTCAACTTTAGGGGCGAAGGTATGCTTACGGATTGGTGGGATCAGGCTGATCAGTTCATAATGTGGCATTGGAATTCTCCGGTTCTCTGCGTCATAACCTGACTGGTACCTAGTGAGATCCGCCTCATCAACAATCAATGTGGCCACAGGGCGTATTTCCTTCACACAAGCGGCGAAGTCCTCCTGTTCAAATGGCATGCCATCTTTGTCGGTGTCAAAACCGGCGGATCTCGGGTAGGGGGTCCCGAACTGTGCGTCTAGGCGGATGGTAACAAGAGGCGAGGACACAATGTTTTACCTGAGTTGGGGCCCTCTCGATGGAGGTAAAACCCTACGTCTGCTTGATTAATATTGATGATATGGGTAGTACAAGAGTAGATCTACCACGAGATCAAGGAGGCTAAACCTAGAAGCTAGCCTATGGTATGATTGTTGAGATGTAATGTTAGTCCCTCGGACTAAGGCCCTCCGGTTTATATAGACAGGAGAGGCTAGGAATTACAGTCGGTTACAATGATAGGAGATCTACATATCCGTATTGCCAAGCTTGCCTTCCACGCCAAGGAAAGTACCTTGGGACACGAGCGAGTCTTCAATCTTCTATCTTCGCGATATGGGGTCCGGGGATATTGATAGTCCGTTTGTCAGGACACCCCTAGTCCAAGATTCTCTCGGTAGCCTGAACCGGTCTTGATGACGATAAGTCCGGCGTGCATAATGTTCGGCATTGCAAGGCGGGTTCCCTCCTGAATAATTCGAGAGAAGATAATGAACACGAGGATAGTGTCGGCTCGCAAAATAAATTCCACATTCCAACGTAGAGAATAAAATATACACTTAGCTCAATCTGGCGGCGTATTATGCGGCGTGACATCCTGTGTGACCAAGCCCTTTTGAGTCGTTTTATTATTCCGCCTCGTACGTTTAGCGAAGCGGTTTCCTTGGCACGTCTGTCAAAGCGATTGTGTTCCCCTTGTTAAGGATTCTCATCAATACGTGCGTGGGTAACCCAACCGTGCCATTGATGATGGCACTTGGGAGATAGCGAGTTTTACCGGGCGGTGAGGGCGCATAGTTTTGTCGCCTATATATAAGGGATAAGGATTTACCTTCTCACCTACGCCTTCTTCCTCCTTTGCTCATTCATCCCTGCGAACTCAAGCTCCAACGCCCAAGCTCGCGCATCTCACCTCGACCCTTCTCCGACACTACAACAAAATTGACATACTGTGACGAAAATCCTCATGACGATGGTGGACAACGTCACAAAAAATTCCTAATGTGTGATGTTGACGTAGGTGACGTCACCAATTACCGCAAATCGGTGACGATAAACGTCACCACATTGCCTCGACCTTTCAGCACGCCTGACTCCCAATTTTGGTGACATTTTGGCAATTTCCATGACGAGCCCGCTAGGGTCGCCGAGTACTATGAATTTGTGTATATCATGTTTGTCATGTTACGTATAGTAGTTAGACCCGCCATAGCTAGGTCTTCGGTTATTGAGCGATTGGACCCATGCGTCCGTGTTGGCAGTGGGACCTGTTATAGGTTTTTCGAAGGCTACTGAGTGTTGTCATTATTATTTTCAATATAATCTAAATAGGAAGTGGGCATGGAAATACTTATAGTAATTATTTTTTATAAAGGTAAAACTTATTTTGTTCTTTTTAATATGAATAGGTAGTGGTTGGGCAAAAAACTTGAATCGAGCGTCAGTGAGCTGATGTTGTTTATCTCAAAAATAAAAATAAAAATAAGGGATCCAAGCGGAAATAAGTGAATATTATTTTCATATCTATAACATAATAAATAGTAGCGGGTATGCAAAAAACCTTCAATGGCGTACTCGTGAGCTAATGTTGTTACATTTCTATCTCAAAAGTTAAAATTGAAATATAAGAGTCGATGGGATTTTTTAAATTCTTATCACCCACCTTTTAACACGATGTCACACCAAGAATTGAGAACCACAGAGCAAAAAAAGGAAAAGAATTCAGCTCCAAGCGTAGGTCTCTCTCATGCCACGCTTTGTTCCTCCAAATAAAACCCTAGCCCAAAAAATCCCCACGTACACCTGTACCCACTTGCACCTGACTCGGATCTCATTCTCATCTCACCGGCGGCGCCTCCAAATTACTCGCCGTCAGCAGCGCTACCCGAGGTCCCTCCCTGCCTTTGCCCTCTAGTCCGCCGCCCCACCCTCTCTGTTCGCTTCCCCGTCCCCAGCCACCACTACACCGACGCCAACCTGCCCCGTTTGCTGCCTAGTCCGACCTCCATGTTACCTCCACCGCCACTTCATGGATGGTTTGTCGACCATCGCCCACTCCATCTCTGGCGCCTACCCAAGCTTCGTTTCTCACCTCGTGCCTCACCAAGATCTGGGCGCTGCCTCACCACCCCTCCATGACCCACTACTTGAGATGTAGATGGTGATTTAGAAGATTGGTTTTGTCCAGCGACCAACAAGACGGCGGCGGCGGGAGACACCAGGTTTGGGAGAGGCAACCCGATGATGCAGATAGGCTAGGGGATGGGTCGGATACTCTGCAAGGAACCCGGCTACAGCACCATTAGATCTGCTCCCCTTCAATTACTCGAGGGTAATATTTCGTTGCTTCCTTTTTCTTCCACAATTTCCTGATGTAAGATTTGTGATCTGGAATTTGATTCTTCTAACCACCTATTTGAGATCTGCTTTTCCTAGTTGCAGTTCGTCTAGATCAGGAGTAAGATCAATGCCCTTTGCTCTTATCAAAGGTATGGTTTATACTTCTATGTTCCTGACTATCTCTAAATTGAATAATTTCAACTCAAGTTTCCCCTTTAAGCTGCAAGATTATGCAATCTCCAGCATGCTCAAGAACATCTAATACGTGACTAGACTCTACGTTCAGAATATTAACAGTGAAACTGTACTAGGAATAGCCTTTTATTAGTAACTATGCACAAGAAGTAAATATTCCGTGATAACAGTTAACAAGGATATGTCGAGGGCTTGTATCATGGGCCATACCATAGGATCTAGTTGCTAAAAAATCTGTATATACTAAAAGGTTCATTCAGATGCTAATACTGTTTGGTAAAAGAGAAAATGATTATGTTATTCTGTAATATTTTTTCTCCATGTGAACACTTGCCAGTATATTGTTTCTCTACTGTTTTATTCCCCTATAATGCAGGTGCATTAATCGGCTGCTCACAGTAGGTACCAGGACTGGGTTTGCAATATCAAGATAATCATATCGACCTTGCTATGTTGGTAAAGTCTGAACCTTAAACTTTTTACTACTTGCTTGTTGCTTCTCCACTTTCTGTTTTCTTACAGTCCAATACTTGACAATTCCTTACCTGGTTGTGTATGTGTAAAATTTAAGCTCATCGTGTCCTTCCTTTGTGCATAACTTGTATTTTTATTTGTTATATTATTTTAGATCGAGGAAGCATTGTACAACTGCAGTGCAAGTACACAATTAGCTGTAGCTGCCGGGGAAGGTGTAGACAGTACTAGTACTAGTTGCTTATGGCACTTAGTTCTAAATAAGGTGATGAACGGCCAAATTCATAGCATGTCTGAATCAATTCAGATATGAGAAAACACACATTTATTAGGAATAATTTGGCCTGTAGTGGTTGGGTGATGGCCTCTAGATATTGCATTATTCCGAGATTGTTCAATATATTGAATGGATGAATGGATGTCACTCCTTACTAAAGAAACATTTTTGTGTTTTAGTCTGTGGTCTGCGAATTTTTAGTACATTACTGATCTGTTTTTTAGTGATGTGCTGATCTAAACTTCTGTAGTAACCAAACCGTCAAACAACTATACTTATGCAACTAATTATGAGATATGTCCAGTAGATTATTATAGTTCATTGTCGTACGCTGCCCTAGTGGACTCACTAGTCATTCACATGCTACTTTAGACTTTAAGCGACACTTTGGTTAAAAGTGCGTGAGGATCCATGTAAATTACTTTGTCTGGCAATTTTTATACAAGTTTGTGTCTTCTTGTTTTGGCAAACTAATATACCGTTTTATTGGCCCATCTGCATACTCGCAAATCTAGTTAATAATTTACTCAGATTCACAATTTGGTAAATTGTATGCTTCTTAGTGGTACTGTTATACGCTTTTATCTTGTATGTTTTCATCTCATTAAGATCTGACCTTATTGTTGTGTTTCCTCAATTTATAGGCATTGGGGGGAGTTAGTCGTGAGACTTGAAGCACAAGATAGAGCATTTGAAGAGATGCAAAGGAAGCATCAAGAAGAATTGGAAGCTGTGAAGAAGAGATAACAAGAGAAGAATGAAGATTGGGAAAAGAAGCAGTGTGATACATATAACCTGATTGGTTTTTTCTTCAGGGCTCAAGCAACTCAGCAAGATTCCATTGTCTTGTCTATTGTCGTGTCAAACTTAAGTCAGTGTTATTTTTTATTGTCATTTCTATTTAGAGGATGATTTGGCTAAGAGATTGAATATATAATATGATATGTCATTTGTTTCAATTTATAATGTGATTTGGCTCATAACTTATTTATATAATGTGATATGATGCTTGCTGTGATATGCATTTGCAATGTGGTGGATTTGATAATCCATTCCAAATTATTCAAAATATAGTAACTGTATTTCGATGATGTCATCTTCATCAATAATGAAAGTGTGGCTGTTGACGTGGCATGAAGTCAGTGACGTTGCTCCATCATTGAATATTGTACAATGTGGCATCTTTGCTCCTAACTTGTGACATTAATCCACCGTCATAGAAATAGCAAGTTGTTGACGTTCTAGAAAACGTCATCGAAGGTCCCATTTTCAGTGACATTGTTTTTGCTTGCAAATCGCGAGAAATCTGTGTGTGAGGATTTAAATGACGATGCTTGTGACGCCCATAAAATGTTACTCAGGTGTAATTTGTGACGTTGTTAGCTGTTCGATGACATTTTTTGGCTCATCACACTAGGCCTAATCTCTTGTAGTGCGAATATGTCCGGAGGGGGAGGCAAATGGATGGCCTCCACCGCCAAGGAGGAGGACATCACCAAGCTGCGCGACGCCGGATACCTTTCCAGCGACATCGTGCATCGGTTTGCCCGACGCGGGCGGCTCATCCCTACCCCAGGCCCCATGAGAGGTCGTCTTCCTTCCCCACTTCCTCCGTGGGTGGGCTTTTCGCTCCATCCATGTGTCAGGGGCTCATGTTTTACTCTGCCCTAGATTTCCACGATCTGGCGCCAACTTCGTCCTCAACATCTCGGCGTTTATTGTAGGTGTGCGAGGCTTTTCTCGCATCCGGCCCACTGACTGTGGCTCAAGACTTTCAGCGTCAAGCCGAAGGTTGTGAAGGGGCATAAGCGGAATCTTGGGCGCCATGTTGGGCAGCCGCCCAGCGTCCCTTAACTAGAAGGGACCTTCGTGGACTCCGTCGAGGGTGGCGATCGGGGTGGTTCTACATCACCGAGCAGCGCAAGCCCACATGGGCGGCCCCCAAATTTAGATCTGGAATCCCTCATGAGCTCACCTCCTGAAAGAAGGGCTGCGGTGGGGTGATCCGGTGGAGGTGGCGGGACTTGAGCTGCATCAAGAAGCTGGTGAGCAATAGGCTCGGCTCGTCGGCGTGGTCAGTCATGCTCCTCCGTGATTCTCCGTGCCAAACGGGCATTTAATCTGTGGGAGTTTAATCGAGCGGCACCAGGGCGTTAAGCGCTCTTGACTGGCGTCTGAAGGCGCTGGAGAATCTTGTTCAAAAAGCCAAAACCCCGCATCCATGACCAAGACCATGATTCAGCTCGCGATCTCCGTGACGAGGTAAGTGATTCGACCCCATTACGGGACACTTGAAGTAATTAGATTGACTCTAGTGAGGTTTTAATCTGCCTCTTCCTTTGTGACATTTGGATGGAGAAGGCCCGGTGCTCATCGGCCCGGCTCCCATGCGGAAGAACCGGTGGATGCCGCTTAGCAAGGCTGCTGGTTCCGCACCGTCACGTGGTCTTGGGAGAAGAAACCCAAGAAGGTGGCGCGGGGACTCGAAAGAGTTCCCGCAATCGAAATGTGACGACGGCGGCGAGGACTCCTCCCTCGAAGGCGAGGAGGAGGAGGAGTACTCTCTCCGGAGGAGAGAGAAGGAAAACCTCCCAACCGGGCGGCGAAGGGTCAGAGGGGAGAACTATCCCCGGACGGTTCCTTGACATCGGCGTTGGCGAGGATGAAATGGACTCAAGGGCGGCGTCCGGCGAGATCGTAAATATCCGGATCATTTATATGCCGTATATTGTATGTCATGTAGCGTCCTTCTAATGCCGCATTGTTCCTTTAGTCCGACGGCGACGACCTTCCCGACTTCGATGGCGGGTCGTTGGCGCCGTCGGATCTAAATTCCATCCGGCGCCTCTACCCACGCGCCGAGGAGGCGGCGGCGGATCCTGAGGGGACACGCCGGAGGAGGCTCGGGAGCGCCGTCGAGCCCCGGACTTTGTGCGAACTCTGCTCCGGAACCGTGGCGGTTCAAGTCCGACAAGCGGCATGCTCGAAAGAAGGGCAGACCGTGGCCGGCGGACCTCATCCCAACGGAGGCACGGATAACTTCTTTGGGCGCTCAAAGCGCTTCCATCGAGGAAGAACATCGCACTCTCATGAGTGCGGTGATTGAAAGGTTCACTTCGCCAAGGCGAAGTGGCCAGCTTCTGCAACCTTCTAACGAGCTTTGAGGTAAAAGGTTAAAATTAAGTAATATAATACCGCATAGACAGCAGCCCGATGCTTAGTCGGTGTTAGGAAGAAAAGCGGACTAAGGATCTTAACAAGATATCTGTGAGGTTTCTAAAATATGTCAATATGGGTTTGCAGGCTGCCTGTTGACCTCTGCCGCGTGCTGGCCGGAGGTCGAGGCGCTGAAAAAAGACCTTGAGCGGTCGGCGCAAGAGCTCGGCCATGCCAAGAGGCAGCTCAAGGTGAATAACACCACTTAAAATAAGTACCTTACAGAAAAGGGTTTTGGTTGCAAACAAAAATAAGGATAATATATGTATTGCGGGGCCACTAAGGAGGTGGCAGCCACGAAGGATGCCGTGTCGTGGCGAGCATAATCTGACCACAGCAAGCCGGCGAGAAAAGCAAGTGGCGCTGGTGGCGGAAGTGCGACAAGAGCTCCGAGGCTCTCACGGAAAACATGAGAGTTTGGGCGTGACTCCAAGACTTCGAGTCGAGCTTGCCTCGGCTCTCGAAAGTGCCCGATCCGCCAAGGCCGAGGCCGAAGGCCCTTGAGGTAGAGGACATAAAGAAGATAGCGGCGGTAAGGCCTTTTCATGCAGGCGAGCACGTTAATGTAAATTACGGATACTTACGGTCGGAGCTCTCGAGGCGTTTGCGGATCTGCCGCGTGGTCGTCGATGCCGCCGCTTTCTATCGTGGCGAGGAGGAGCTCGGCGGAGAAGGTCTTGGTCTCGATATCTGAGGCCGGCCATCCGTGCCCCAAGCGACCGGTGAAGCGGTGGTCGAACTCCTAAAGTAGGTGAGGAGGCCATGAAGGGCCTCATAGTCCGACTATGGCTGGACGGGCCATGCTGGCAGCTACTTTGGCCTAGTCTGGCGGCTGGTGGATCGTGCCCAGTGGATGTGATCAGCGCTCACTTTGTATTGAAGGTGCTCGTCGGGCCCTTGCCCGCATAAAAAGGTGCAATGGGGCAAAGCTGGATGCGGAGAAGCTTCTCACGGATCCGCCGCCGCCGGAAGGAAGGAGCATCGCCGCCGGGCGATATTATAAAGTTGTCTGAAGGGGCTGCGATATGCGGATGAGTGCCCCGAGATGTAATTTTGAGTGAACTCCACATGTATTTATCACATGCTGAAAACTTCGTTTATATCGCCATGAGCAACGCTTGTTGAATTTAAAATATTACCTTACATGCGGCCGTTTGTAAAATCGAGAGATGGCAAGTCGTTGGCTTGACCCCTGTGCTACAAAGGCTGGGGTGTTGATGATAAACTTGAGCACTCTTGTTCCCATTATTGGGTCCATCTAGGGGCGCTCAACCTGACGAACAAAGGCGATCGGACTTATAATGCTTGAACACTCTCACTTAGCCATAGAATTCTATAATTTTAAATTTAGTGAAGCCCCAGGTATTCGGAAGACCGAATCAGGCGCTATCCACGCCTCGTCGGACATCATCCGAACTTAGCTCGGCGGCGGGAGCCTTTAGGGACCCAAAGAACCTCTCGAACAACGACCAGTCTCTCGCCTTATCATGCTAGTCGGTTTAGCTTTCTCCTTTGGCGTTAACCCGGCTCAACAGGCGCAATCACGATGGTTCTCCAGTGCTACCTTAGCCGACGGAACGGGCGTAAGGTACCAAAACATGGGAGCAGGCAAGCCAACTATTGACCCAAGACATGATTGAGCTGATTCATATAATGCTATAAGTTGGGTGCCGCACTTGTGAAAGTGTTAGGACTTAATCACACCATAATATAGGGAGCGAAGCCCTTGGTGTATTCGGCCGTACCAAAGTATCTGGTGCAAGATGTCATATAATGAACATATGTAAAGATAACACAATTGCAATGAAAAGGTAATGTACTTGCAAGAAGGAAGTGTTGCGTTTTTTATGAAAGAAGGTGCGCTAATATAGCGGTGATACAAATAGTCTTGATAAGCAAGGGATTGAGACTAAATTAACATGTCCCCCTCGGGGATAAGCTGCAGACTTGGTGTATGTAATCGAATTTAATGCTCGTAATGGAGACCACACGAGTGTTAAATGCAGCCTTCTTTAATCCTGATTGTTGCATCGTGAGTTCGCAAGTTCGCCGTCGGACGAGAACTTACAGTTAATGGAGTCTGTGTATGTAAAAGAAGAAAAGATAAAAAACAAAGTCAAGGGGCGTCGCATGAGCCCCTTGTGTGGTCGAGCCGCACTCTTTGGTCCTTGTGGTTAAGCCCTCCCTGCGCCCATGGTATCTCCAAAGCGTAATGATGTACGCGAGTGTTATTCTAGTGATCGTCTTGGCGGGGTTGGGGCGCATTACTCGCGATGCTCGATCACGCCAGTGGTCTTGGTTGGTGTTGCTCCGGCGCGCTTTAATGTATCCGGCTTTTTAATTGCGGACTAGAGAATGCCGTGAAGGTTGCTCAGTACTTCTACGCGAGAGTCATTGTATGTTCCTCCGTTCGGAGGGCGTTCCGTATTCCATTGACCGTAATGACTCCACGAGGGCTGGCATCTTGAGTTTTAGGTATGCATAATCGCGCACGCGTTGAATTTAGCAACGCGTTCGTCCGAAAGCGAGGCATGATAGCCGCTTCTGAGCAGGACTATATCGAAGATTAACTCTTAACCGGAAATTATCCGGGATCCGAAGACCACTTCGGTGTGACCGAGCACTGTCTGATTGGCTTCCACTCACAGGATGACACCTTTAAAGGTTGTTTTAGTAGGTTTAATCCTAAATGGGTCTATGCCCATTTTGCGACTTGTGTCCCGATAAAGCGGTTCAGCTCTTGCCGCCGTCCATCGGACTCTTGTGAGGTGAAATCCATCGACGATTGGGTCTAAGACCAATCGGCGAATCCGCCATAAGCGTATGCTGGTCGGATGGTCTCGCTGTTCGAAAGTGATCGGACGGAGGACCATGGATTGAACTTGGGCGTCGCTCCATCGCATAGGCGTCCGTGGTCGCGCTTCCTCTCCCTCTTGGGTATATGGGTTGCGTAAATCATATTCACCGTTCGCACTTGTGGGGAAACCCTTCATCCTCTCTTGTTCGTGGCGGGGGTCTCTTCCTCGTCGTCGCTATTTAGCCCCTTGTCATTGTGTTCCGCAATTAACTTGCGGCCTACTTGAACACCCAACAATCTCTATTGGTGTGATTAGCTGGCTTTTGGGGTGCCATGTATCGGCATGGCGGTCGAGTATTCGGTCCAGATTAGACGGACCCGGAGTTGTTCTTTTAAATGGCTTCTTCCGTTGACCGGGTTTGGAGCCTCGGAATCCGGCATTGACTACCGTGTCCTCTTTGTCGTCGCCGTTAATGCGGCGTTTGTTTTTGATTCGGCGTGACTGCCGTGGTTGTCCTTAGTGTCCGGACTGCGAATTTTTATGGAGATTGTTGCTGCGGGCTAGCGGTTGTCCTCTCCCGCACAAAAGCGGGTCATTAACGATGTGAGGGCTGCCATGGATTTGGCTTCTCCTGCCCAGTGCGGGCTAGCCATTCGTCCGGATGTTATGTTTGAAGGCTGCAAGGGCCTTCGCATCCGGACGATCGGCGATTTGATTTTTCTTCGTCAAGAACCGTGTCGAAATTATGCGGCGATTCGTCTAGCTGCTGAATAATGTGGCTTAGGTCATCGGCGTCGGTGGTCACATATGTACCTTGGAAGTTATCAAGGAATGCGGCCTCGTGTCTTCCCAACACCAATTGACTCTGCGGGCAGTTGTTAAGCCAATGCCGGCTGGTCCTTTAAGCTTGAGTGGGAGATATTTGATGGCGTGGAGATCGTGCGCGCGGGCCATATGGATGTGGAGAAGATAATCTTGATCCACACCGCGGGTCTGTTGTACCATCATAGGATTCGATATTCTGGGTTTGAACCCTTGGGATCGATGATCCATTACTTCGTCGATGAAGCATAGCGGGTGTCTGGCGCCCTATATTGAGCAATATCGCGGCGCAGCTCAAGGGGCGCGCCGCGCTATGTTCGGCCCGGCGGCGTTATGTCCGCGCGACGGTATTCGTTAGGGTCGTGGGCGCCCACATGATCCATAGATGGATCTGGATTGTCTTGCTTTGTCCTCAATATGTCTATAAGTCCGTAGCGTTCCTTTTGGCTTTGTACTCTTGGATCGATGTCGAGTGCGGTCTTGGTGGGGGCTGAATGCCTCTCTGTCGCGACCACGGGGTGGTCGGTCGACCATGTCGTCTTGTTGGTGATGAAGGTATGTATGCTTCCTCCTCTAATCGGGGAGCAGCTTGCGTCTTAGGTAGCTTTTGGAGGGAGTTGAGTTTATACTCTTGACCGTGAGGACCTTAGTCCATCGATTGGCTAGCAGATCTTGATCGACTTGGGTATCATTGCTTTTTCTTTAGGCTGTTTGCCGTGGCTATGAGCTGCGCTGAAGCGCTCTTGTTGACGGGATCCTCGTGTATGGCGAATTCATCATCGTTGAGGCTTGCTTCGTCTTGGAGGAGGCATATAGTTATCATCCTCAACCCCTTAAATGCCGCCGCCTGTCGTGAGGGCTTTCTTCTGCGTCCTCTGCGCTGAGTCTTGCGAGGAGGGATCGTCTTCGGCACTCTCCGAGTGTTATTGTCTCCGTGCGGAATCTCCATTCTTGTTGTGGCGGGATTTAGGCGGCGCCACGACGCCGGCGTTTGGGTTGCTTCTTTAGAGAATCTTCCTCCGCTTCTTTTTCGCCATCCCTTCTTTTGGGGTATCCACCATGTAGGCGATAAATGCGAGGTGGCCTTCCAGATTACCTGTGGGCGCTGGGTCTGATAAATCTCCGGCATCGTCGTCCATAGCGTCAATGTCATCGGAGTCGTAGTCTAGCATGTCGGTTAAATCTTCGACAGTGGCTATAAAGTGGGTGGTGGGTGGGCTCTGAATTTCTTCGTCGTCCGAACTCCAACCGCCCTGGCCATAGTCCGGCCAGGGTTCTCCTGATAGCGAGAGATGCTTCAGAGAATTCAGGATATCGCCAAAAGGCGAGTGCTGGAAGATGTCCGCGGCGGTGAATTCCATAACCGGCGCCCAATCCGGTTTAATTGGCAGGGGCGCGGGAGGCTCGGAGTCCGGCGAGGAGTCCGACGCCTCGGGATCACGAGTTTTGCAGGGGATAAGATTGGTATTAGGCTCCATCGCCGTTGATGTTGAAGCCCCCGGGGCGGCGTCTATCCACCGACCCTCGACATGGGCAATCGGCTCCGGGCTAGTGGCCGGAGCGGATCCGAGTGCGGCCTCCAAAGCACTGTCCGGCGGCAGAGCTAGATCATGCCCATCGTCACAGTGCGGCATGCTTGGCTGTGGCTCGAGTCCGTCGAAGATCAAGTCTCCGCGGTCATCGGCCGTGAAGTTCAAGCTTCCGAATCTGACTTGACGGCCAGGGGCGTAGCTTTCGATCTGCTCCAGATGGCCAAGAGAATTGGCCCGTAGTGCAAAGCCGCCAAATAGGAAGATCTGTCCGGGGAGAAAAGTCTCACAGTGGACAGCGTTGATGGTTGAAGATGCCTTCGAGCCTATCGGTGACGACACAGAGGAACTCTCAATGAAAGCACCAATGTCGGTGTCAAAACCGGTGGATCTCGGGTAGGGGTCCCGAATGCAGCGTCTAGGCGGATGGTAACAAGAGACGAGGGACACAATGTTTTACCTGAGTTGGGCCCTCTCGATGGAGGTAAAACCCTCGTCCCGCTTGATTAATATTGATGATATGGGTAGTACAAGAGTAGATCTACCACGAGATCAAGGAGGCTAAACCCTAGAAGCTAGCCTATGGTATGATTGTTGAGATGTAATGTTAGTCCCTACGGACTAAGGCCCTCCGGTTTATATAGACACCGGAGAGGCTAGGGTTACAGTCGGTTACAATGGTAGGAGATCTACATATCCGTGTTGCCAAGCTTGCCTTCCACGCCAAGGAAAGTACCTTCCGGACACGAGCCGGAGTCTTCAATCTTCTATCTTCGCAGTATGGGAGTCCGGCGGATATTGATAGTCCGGCTGTCCGGACACCCCCTAGTCCAGGATTCCCTCAATCTTCCTTAAGGCTTGGATACCCAATGGCGATGTCGGCCGGGTCTAATTGCAGACGACCGCCTTAGTTCAGTGAACCGCTGAGGCAGCACAGAATGCTTCCTTAGTACATCCGCCAGCAGTGTGGGGACTTCATTTGACTGGCTACTGTGGCTAAGGCACGCTGAGATCCGGTGTAGAGTTGTTCCACCAGCGTGTAAACCGCCTTCAGCTTTATCAGCATGTCTTGGTTAAGATTTGAACTCCTCGGGCCTGCATAACAATGTCAGGTGAGTTAATAATGATTTATATGCTCATTGGAAAGATTCAAATATTTAACACTTGCAAGGAGACTTACCAAAGATTGCTGAGACCATCTGGGATACATGGCGTTTTAAGCCGAATAATTCGGCGGTCGCCTCTTCAAGAGCCGCCTCTGCGTTCTCAGCTCGATTGGTCAAAGCAATCTTTTCTTCAGCCCAGGCCTTTTTCTCCATTTCAAAGTCTTTTTTCAGTTTCTCTTGTTCAGATACACTGAATTCAAATTTGGAGTTGGCTCTTTGGGTTTCTGTCTCTTGTGCTTCCAGGCGGTTCTTCAAGTCAGATACTTTTGATTGAAGTTGAGTAGTGGTGGCCTGTACAAATACCGGGTCAAGATCATGACTGTTAGCATACAATATTAAGTCCCAAGCCTTTTGCAAGCAACAACACTTGGCACTTGGGGGATAATGTCTACCAAAGAATTTTATCTAGGTGGCGGTTCATGAGAGTAAGTCCCAAGTACTTTGCAAGCAAGATCACTTGGCACTTGGGGGCTAATGCATATTGTTGTTAAGTCCATACAAGTACTAAATTCTATACAAGCATGTGAAGGGCCGTCTCATTCAGGTGGATTAAGACGACCCTTGGGGGCTACGGGTTAAGCCGGAATTTTACCGGTTTGATCAAAGGATATCACTAATGCTTAGATATTTTGTTCTAAGCCTACATCATATTCGTCATAAGCAATAGACTTGGGGGCTATCATAGTAAGGATAATTCAAGGGAAGAGATTGTACCTCAAACTTCTAGTGCATCTGCTTCACCATATCAATTTCAACGACATGACTACTGCGTACTTGGCTCAGATAGCCAGAAAAAACTTCTCCAATACTCATGTGAGTAAAATCAGCAACATCAAACCTGACCTTGCAGCATTCCAGGTGCTCTTCTTTGGCAGAACATTTGGCCAGCACAGTAGGTCTCCCTGTCTCAATGTAGTCGGTCTTGGTGATCTCGACATTAGTGTCTTGAGGGTCGTCTGTCTTGGCCGGGCTAGAGACTTTCGGGTTTTCAGAGCCATCGATGGCTTGTTCAGCAGGCGGGTCAGCAGTTGGCGTTGGCGTGTCATGAGCTGGTTCAGGTGGCGGCTCATGAACAGAGGCCTCAGGCGCGGCCGTCCCAAGTTTCGGCTGTTTGAAGATTGGTTCTTCGACCGACTTATTTTTCTTTGACTTTTTGCTGGGCTTTGTTTTCCCGCTACATAAGATCAAAAGATCAGTACAAATATAACGAATTGAAATGAATACAAGATAAGCAAGTCATCATTACCCTGGAGCGGTCTTGAAAGCCGGCAAGTTGGACTGCATTGAGTCGCTGGAGGAAGGTTAAGTTTCCTGATAATTCGAGTCAGAAGAGTTGAGTGGTTGACGAGTGAGATCTGCCAAAGGATAAAAGGGATTTAAATCGGAGGTGACCTCGTTCCGGCGCTTCTTTGGTGTATTCGGTAAGCCAGAGGAGAGTTCTGCATCTTTGATGGTCCGGGTTTGCCTCTGGCTCTCATGAATCTGTGGCTTCAAAAGAAATTGAGGATCTTGATAAGCTAAGGGATGTGAAAATCTTACTTTCCGGGTTACTCTTCGGATTTTCTGTCTTGGCAAAGGCTCAGAGTCGGAGGAAACGATAGTTACCTCTTCATCCTTTCCATGACTTGTTCCCGTGTCCTCCTGATGATAATCAATGTCAATAAGGTGGTTAAAAAAGGATCCAAGAGAGTCAAGGGCTACCTCCGACTCAGAAGTCTCTTCTAGTCGAAGCAAGTCAGAGGCACTGGCCTTCTTTCCCTTCTTCTTGGCGGCTTCTTTCCTGGCGGCTCTCTTGGCCTTCCTGGATCTCTTTGCAGCCTCGTGATCATATTTTGCTTTCCAAAATGTATCACCAGCCTGTGAAAATCAGCAAAGGTAGAGTATAGACAAACCCCAAGGTTACATGTAATTTACTTAGGTTCGCGGCTTACTGCTGGAGCCGGGTTAGCTTCGCAGAAGGGGCTTGAGCCCACTTTACCGCAATCTGCTAGGCCTTCGTTCAGGAGTGACTTTGTCATGTCATCAATGATGTGGTCCGGTAAATCGTCAGAACTGTGCCACAGAGGGTCATTTTTCTTGCCTGTGGGCGGCGGCTTAATGGAATGATCCGCCAGGCAAGCCAAACCCGGACCTAGTCGATACCATGTAGCCCGTTCCCCAAAAGAGCATTGATTTTAGCCATAGTGGGGGCGAGTGTCTGGCATTCAGCGGCTATAATCTTGTCAGGAAGCAGGTGATTGGACTCAAGACGCAGAGCACGAAAGTCGGGCAGAGGGTTCTCATCAGCTGGAGAAGTGTCTTGGCAATAGAACCATGTGTGGCTCCAGTCTTTGGGATGACTTGGTGGATTGGCATAAGGAAAAATGACGTCTCTCCGACGTTGGATTGAGACCCCGCCAAGTTCCAAGCTAGATCCATTGGCACATTCATTCTGGCGGTTCAAGTAGAATAACTCTCTAAAGAGTAGTAAGCTAGGTTCTTCTCAAAGATATACCTCACTGAACACTTGAAAATTGCAAATATTAGACACGGAATTGGGTCCGATGTCTTGAGGACGGAGGTCAAAGAAGTGCAGGACATCCTTGAAGAATTTTGAGCCTGGTGGTGAAAAACCCCGGTTCATATGGTCAGTGAAGACGATGACCTCCCCCTCTTTAGGCTGAGGAATTTCCTCCGTCGGATCAGGAGGATGATATGACATAACTTCCTTCTTCGGCAGATAGCCGGTCTTCACAAAGTCATCGAGCGTACTGTCTGTGACGATGGATTTGACCGAATTGCATGACGTGGGTTGTTTGGGCGGCTTTGTGATAGAAGCCTAAGAAAGAGTAAAATTTCCGGTTCAAATTTAATCCAGAGAGAAACATTACAGTACATATTCAAGATGGCGGCTTATAAAGGGGCCAAATGGTATATGGCCAATTATGTCAAGTTATTTAAGCCACCAAGAGCGCCATGAGCAGTCAGGTTATTTAAACAGCTATGAGTGGTTAAGGTTATCAATTGAGCATTGCAATTGTAAGCCGATGATAAGAGTCGCCGTGACTAGGTGGATCTAAAAAAATACAGTTTTTGCTTAAGGGTTACACAAACAAGTTTCACAAGTTGCAGCTATTATTTTGGATCAACGGCTGTTCAGAAAAGAAAATATTCTAGACCTAAAAAACTAGTACAGATGAGTTTGTGTGTTCTAAAGAGGCCTCTTTACTGGATAAAGGGATCTGCTAATATAAAAAATGGACGCAAAACAACTCCCGCATGAGTTCCATATTACTTTTGGACCAAAAGAGGCTGTGGTGGAAGAACTACGAAGAAACCATGATGAACCACGAAGAACACAGAGGAACATGCAAACCCTAATGTGGATCTGAGGTGCGGGAAGGAGAAGACTTATAGCTGCAAATCTACTGCGGAGGGTTGCCGTCGTTCCCTGGATCGACTCAGGTTGATGCAGCGACCGAGGTTGAGGAAGACGAGGTGCTCTGCGGCGGCGGCAAAGCTCGAGTGGCAGTAGGGTTACGAGAGGAAGAAGATGAGCAAAGGGGAGAATGAGGAAAGACATGGTCGTGTCTATTTATAAGGGAAGACTGATAAGTGGGCGTGAAAAACTAGGAGGCCAAAAACATGGTTTTTGAGCTACAAGGACGCCTCGATTCTCGGGATGGTCATTAAGATAAGGACCCGTTGAGATATGTTGGACAAAACGTGCATTAATGGCAGATGATGTCATGGCGGGTTACCACAGATCCAAAGGATGACGTCATGGCGGGTTACAAAATTTTTATACAAGCAAAGAGCAGAAGATTTTTTTAAGTGTTGAAGATTGACATGAACGAGTTCAAATCAATCTGGGGCCTAATGTTGGGGATATAACTATTTGGTATGACCCGCCCAGGAGGGGCCGGGTTATTCCCTATGGCGACTCAAGGATATGAAGCCCAAGAGACACTTGAAGATGGCGGTTCAGCTAAGGGTCCAAAGCCCAAGGGCGACTTAAGGCCCGTAGAGATAAACCGCCATACGTATGTAACTTGTATTGTAAGGCAAGAATAGTTAGAGACCGAGCCGGACACTGTTTATGAGCCGTTCGGGACTCTATGAGCCATTGGGTGTCGACCTGTGTATATAAAGGGACGAACCAACGGCGGTTCAGGGCAGGTAAGATCAGATCGAGAACTAGGTCAAGCGGAATCGCTCCCTGGTAATCGAGACATAAGCAATCCCACTCAAAACTAGATCGTAGGCTTTTACCTTCACCGTAAGGGGCCGAACCACTTTAAACCCCGTGTCCTTTGTCCCGATTAACCCCTTCAAGCTTCCTAGTTGCGATGGCTCAACGACTAAGTCCTTTCACTAGGACATCTGACGTGACAATTCCAGGGCTACACGTTGCTGCTCAAGTCTACATGCTCATATTTACAAAGTCCCTGCTCATTGTTTCATAATGACCCGGTACTTGGGGGCTACAAGTGATAAGAACATAATGGAGGTACATTTTCAAGTTTGATGTTAGCAACAATTATGAGCCAGTGCCATCAATACTTCCAAACTGGATATTTTGGCAAAGATAAACTGGCAAGTTCTACATCTTCAAGCTGGCTAAAAATCAGATGAGTATTTCATGAACAATGTTTTTGATTATGAAGCTGGCCTATTGACCCGGATTTTCTAGAAGTAAGAAATACCAAGGAGTTAAGGATGATCAGGTGCCGGCTTACAAGAGTTCTTAACCTGGAGCATAATCTGTCAAAATTGTTCGTGTGTTTGTTTGACAGGATCAGTTTAACATGGATGAATCCAAATTAAACTGGGGTTAACGTCGGGGATATACCCTGTGGTGTGACCCGGCCGGAGATATGACCCGGCTGGGACTTGGTGTTTCATTGGTGACCCTACAGATTGTAAGCCGGCCGAAACAGTTAAGCAGTGTAAGCCGGAGGACACAGTTAAGCATTGTAAGCAGGCGGACACAGTTAAGCATTGTAAGCTGGCGGATACAGTTAAGCATTGTAAGTCGGCGGACATAGTTAAGCATTGTAAGCCGGCGGACACAGTTAAGCATTGTAAGCCGGCGGACACAGTTAAGCCAGATAGTTAAGCCAGCAGACAGTTAAGCCAGATGGTAAGCTAGATTGTAAGTCAGATTGTAAGCCGGATTGTAAGACCGGCTTACGTTAAGAAGCCCAAGATGTTAAGAATCCCATGGTGAGAAGCACATGGTAAGACGTCAAAATAGGTTAAGTCCTAGTTGGAGTTTGACTCTACATGTAACCTGCCCCTTCAACTTATATAAGGAGGGACGGGGCACCCCAAGAAGGAAGAGGAAGAAAATAATCCTTAAGGCTAGACACAACTGGAGGAGAGCCAGATTTATGATGTCTCCCTCATGAGCATAATGAGACCTAGACACACACAGCATGTAGGGCTATTACCGGATGATGTTTCCCGGGGCCCGATGATGTCTAAATCCTTGTCTTGTGTGTTGATCCGCCCCGCATCTCTCGTCACGATCAACCCCTCCCAAGCTACCACATAGATGCGTTGGCCTCACGACTAAGTCCTCACACTAGGACATCTGCCGTGACGTTTCCACGACAGAATCGGCCAAAACAGTGAGTGTTGATGACCGACACGTAAACGCACCCCGGGGTTCGTTAATCTAGGAAATTACTCCGGGACCCAAAAACAGCGCTAATAGTCCAGGAAACGGGCCAGAAACAGCCAAAATTGTGAGTGTTGATAACCGACACGTAAGCGCACCTGGGGGCTCGACAACCATGGAAATCACATTGGGACCCCAAAACGGTGAGTAATAGTCCATGAAACGGGCGAGAATCGGCCAAAACTGTGAGTGTTGATAACCGACACGTAAATGCACCCCAAGGAAATCACCCCGGGACCCCAAAACTGTGAGTAATATTCCACGAAACGGGTCAAAATTGGCCAAACCTGTGAGTGTTGACGACAGACACGTAAACGCACCCCGGGGATTGTCAATCGTGGAAATCGCTATTGGACCCCAAAACGATGAGTAATAGTGCACGAAATTGACCACAATCGGCCGAAATTGTGAGTGTTGATGACCGACACGTACACGCACCAAGGGGCTCGTCAATCGTGGAAATCACTCCGGGACCCCAAAACAATGAGTAATAGTCCAAGAAACGGGCCAGAATCAGCCCAAACGGCGATTCTTGCTGACCGACACGTAAGTGCAGCTTGAGGTTTGACAACCATGGAAATCGCTTCGGGACCCCAAAACGGTGAGTAATAGTCCACGAAAAGGGCCAGAATCGACAAAAACCGCGAGTGTTTATGACTGACGCGTAAACGCACCCTGGGGTTCGTCAATCGTGGAAATCACTCCGGGACCCCAAAACAGTGAGTAATAGTACGGGAAACGGGCCAGAATTGGCCAAAACCACGAGTTTTGATGACCGACACGTAAGCTCACCTTGGGGTTCAACAACGATGGAAATCGCTTCAGGACACCAAAACGGTGAGTAATAGTCCACGAAACGGGTCAAAATTGGCGAAAACTATGAGTGTTGACGACGAACACGTAAACACACCCTAGTGATCGTCTATCGTGGAAGGTGCTCTGGAATCCGAAAATGGTGAGTAATAGTGCACGAAACGGACCAGAATCAGCCAAAATTGTGAGTGTTGATGACCGACACGTAAACACACCCCAGGGTTCGTTAATTATGGAAACCACTCCGGGACCATAAAACAGTGAGTAATAGTCCACGAAACGGGCCAAAAGCGGCCAAAACTGTGAGTGTTGATGACCGACACGTAAGCGCACCTTGGGGTTCAACAACTATGGAAATCGCATCGGGTCACCAAAACGTTGAGTAATAGACCATGAAACGGGCAAGAATCAGCCAAAGGAGTGAGTGTTGATGACCTACACGTAAGAGCTCCTTGGGGTTTGACAACCATGGAAATCGCTTTGGGACCCCAAAACGGTGAGTAATAGTCCACGAAACGGGCCAAAATCGGCCAAAACTATGAGTGTTGATTACCGACGCGTAAACACATCCCGAGGTTCGTTAATCGTGGAAATCACTCCGAGACCCCAAATCTGTGAGTAATATTCCACGAAACAGGTCAGAATTGGCCAAAACCCTGAGTGTTGACGACAGACACGTAAACGCACCCCGGGGATCGTCAATTGTGGAAATCGCACTTGGACCCCAAAACGGTGAGTAATAGTGCACGAAACGGACCACAATCGGCCGAAATTGCGAGTGTTGATGACCGACACATAAACGCACCCCGGGGTTCGTCAATCGTGGAAATCACTCCAGGACCCCAAAATAGTGAGTAATAGTCCAAGAAACGGGCCAGAATCAGCCCAAACAGCGATTCTTGCTGACTGACACGTAAGTGCAGCTTGAGGTTTGACAACCATGGAAATCGCTTCAGGACCCCAAAACGGTGAGTAATAGTCCACGAAACGGGCCAGAGTCGACAAAAACCGCGAGTGTTGATGACCGACGCGTAAACACACCCTGGGGTTCGTCAATCGTGGAAATCACTCCGGGACCCCAAAACAGTGAGTAATAGTCCAGGAAACGGGCCAGAATTGGCCAAAACCACGAGTTTTGATGACCGATACGTAAGCTCACCTTGGAGTTCAAAAACGATGGAAATCGCTTCAGGACACCAAAATAGTGAGTAATAGTCCATGAAACGGGTCAAAATTGGCCAAAACTATGAGTGTTGACGATGAACATGTAAACGCACCCCTTGGATCGTCTATCGTGGAAATTGCTCTGGAATCCGAAAACGGTGAGTAATAGTGCACAAAACGGGCCAGAATCACTCCATGACCACAAAACAGTGAGTAATAGTCCATGAAACGGGCCAGAATCGGCCAAAACCGTGAGTCTTGATGACCGACACGTAAACACACCTTGGGGTTCGACAACCATGGAAACCGCTTAGGGACCTCGGGGTTCATTAATCATGGAAATCACTCCGGGACCCCAAAACGGTGAATAATAGTCCACAAACCAGCCAGAATCGGCTGAAGCTGTGAGTGTTGATCGCCGACACCTAAGCTCACCTTGGGGTTCAACAACTATGAAAATCGCTTCGGGACACCAAAACGGTGAGTAATAGTCCAGGAAACGGGTCAGAATTGGCCAAAACTGTTAGTGTTGACGACGGACACGTAAATGCACCCCGGGGATCGTCAATCGTGGAAATCGATCTGGGACCCGAAAACGGTGAGTAATAGTGCACGAAAGAGAGCAGAATCGGCGAAAATTGTGAATGTTTAGGTCGACACGTAAATGCACCCCGGGGTTCGTAAATCAAGGAAATCACTCCGGGACCCCAAAATAGTGAGTAATAGTCCAGGAAATGGGCCAGAATCAGCCAAAACTGTGAGTGTTGATGACAGACACGTAAATGCACCTCGGGGTTCAACAACTGTGGAAATCACTCCGGGACCCCAAAACTGTGAGTAATATTCCACGAAATGGGTCAGAATTGGCCAAAACTGTGAGTGTTGACAACGGGCACGTAAACGCACCCCGGGGATCGTCAATTATGGAAATCGCTCTGGGACATCAAAACGATGAGTAATAGTGCACGAAACGGACCAGAATCGGCCCAAATTATGAGTGTTGATGACCGACATGTAAATGCACCCCAGGGTTTGTTAATCATGGAACTCACTCCGGGACCCCAAAACAGTGAGTAATAGTCCACGAAATGGGCCAGAACCGGCCAAAACTGTGAGTGTTGATGACCGACACGTAAGCGCACCTTGGGGTTAACCAACTATGGAAATCGCTTTGGGCACCAAAACGGTGAGTAGTAAACCACGAAACGGGCCAGAATCAGCCAAAACTGTGAGTGTTGATGACACCGACACATAAGCGCTCCTTGGGGTTTGACAACCATGGAAATCGCTTTGGGACCCAAAACAGTGAGTAATAGTCCATGAAACGGGCCAGAATAGACCAAAACTGTGAGTGTAGATTACCGACACGTAAACGCAGCCCGGGGTTTGTTAATCGTTGAAATCACGCAGGGACCCCAAAATGGTGAGTAATAATCCACGAAACGGGCCAGAATCGGCCAGAAGTCTGAGTGTTTGACCGACCCGTAAGCGCACCTTGGGGTTCAGCAACTATGAAAATCACTTCAGGACACAAAGACGGTGAGTAATAGTCCACGAAACGGGTCAGAATTGGCCAAAACTTTGGGTGTTGATGAAAGAAACGTAAACGTACCCTGGTGATCGTCAATCGTGGAAATTGCTCTGGGACCACAAAAATGGTGATTAATATTGCATGAAATGGACCACAATCGGCCAAACCTGTGAGTGTTGATCACCGACACGTAAGCTCACCTTGGGGTACAACAACTATGGAAATCGCTTCGGGACACCAAAACAGTGAGTAATAGTCCACGAAACGGGTCAGAATTGGCCAAAACCTTGAGTGTTGACGACGGACACGTAAACGCACCCCGGGGATCGTCAATCGTGGAAATCGCTCTGTGACCCGGAAACGGTGAGTAATAGTGCACGAAATGAAGCAGAATCGGCTAAAATTGTGAGTGTTGATGGCCTACACGTAAATGCACCCTGGGGCTCGTTAATCATGGAAATCACCCCGGGACCCGAAAACAGTGAGTAATAGTCCACGAAACGGGCCAGAATCGGCCAAAATAGTGAGTGTTGATGACCGACACATAAACGCACCCCGGGGTTCAACAACTGTGGAAATCGCTTCGGGACACCAAAACTGTCAGTGTTGATGACCGACACGTAAGCGCTCCTTGGGGTTCGACAACCATGGAAATCACTTTGGGACCCCAAAATAGTGAGAAATAGTCCACGAAACGGGCCAGAATCGGCCAAAACTGTGAGTGTTGATGATCGACACGTAAGCGCACCCCGGGGTTCGACAACCATGAAAATCGCTTTGGGACCCCAAAACTGTGAGTAATAGTCCACGAAACGGGTCCGAATTGGCCAAAACTGTGAGTGTTGATGATGGACACGTAAACGCACCCCGGGGATCGTCAATCATGGAAATCGCTCTCGGACCGGAAAATGGTGAGTAATAGTGCATGAAACGGACCAGAATCGGCCAAAATTGTGAGTGTTGATGACCGACACATAAATGCACCCTAGGGTTCGTTAATCATGGAAATCACTCCGGGACCCCAAAACAGTGAGTAATAGTCCACGAAACGGGCTAGAATCGGCCAAAAACTATGAGTGTTGATGACCGACATGTAAGCGCACCTTGGGGTTCAACATATATGGAAATCGCATCGGGACACCAAAACGTTGAGTAATAGACCATGAAATGGGCAAGAATCAGCCAAAAGAGTGAGTGTTGATGACCGACATGTAAGCGCTCCTTGGGGTTTGACAACCATGGAAATCGCTTTGGGACTCCAAAACGGTGAGTAATAGTCCATGAAACAGGCAAGAATCGGCGTAAGCTATGAGTGTCGATTACCGACGCGTAAACGCATCCTGGGGTTTGTTAATCGTGGAAATCACTTAGGGACCCCAAAACGGTGAGTAATAATCCACGAAACGGGCCAGAGTTGGCCAAAAGTGTGAGTGTTGATGACCAACATGTAAATGCACCTTGGGGTTCAACAACTCTGAAAATCGCTTCGGGACACAAAAACGGTGAGTAATAGTCCATGAAATGGGTCAAAATTGGCCAAAACTATGAGTGTTGATGACAGACACGTAAACGCACCCCGGGGATCGTCAACCGTGGATATTGCTCTGGGACCTGAAAACGGTGAGTAATAGTGCACTAAACGGACCACAATTGGCAAAAATTGGGAGTGTTGATAACCGACGCGTAAACGCACCCTGGGGTTTGTCAATCGTGGAAATCACTCCGGGCCCCAAAACAGTGAGAAATAGTCCAAGAAACGGGCCAGAATCGGCCCAAATGGCGATTATTGCTGACCGACATGTAAGCGCAACTTAAGGTTTGACAACCATGGAAATCGCTTCGGGACCCCAAAACGGTGAGTAATAGTCCATGAAACGGGCCAGAATCAACAAAAACCGCGAGTGTTGATGACCGACAAGTAAACGCACCCGGGGTTCGTCAATCATGGATATCACTCCGGGACCCTAAAACAATGGGTAATAGTCCGAGAAATGGGCCAGAATCAGTCAAAACTGTGAGTGCTGATGTCCGACACGTAAACACACTCTAGTGTTCGTTAATGGTGGAAATCACTCCGGGACCCCAACATAGCGAGTAATAGACCACGAAACGGGTCAGAATCGGCCAAAACAGTGTGTTTTTGACCAACACGTAAACGCACCCCGGGGTTCGTTAATCTTGGAAATTACTCCGGGACCCCAAAACAGTGAGTAATAGTCCACGAAACGGGCCAAAATCGACCAAAATTGTGAGTGTTAATAACCGACACGTAAGCGCACCTTGGGGTTCGACAACCATGGAAATCGCTTTGGGACCCCAAAACGGTAAGTAATAGTCCATGAAACGGGCCATAATCGGCCCAAATTGCTAGCCTTGACGACCAACACATAAGCACACCTTGGGGTTCGACAACCATTAAACCGCTTTGGGACCATAAAATGGTGAGTAATAGTCGACGAAATGGGTCAGAATCTACAAAAACCACGAGTGTTGATGACCGACACGTAAACACACCCCGGGGTTCGTTAATGGCGGAAATCACTCTGGGACAGCAACACAGTCTGTAATAGGCCATGAAACGGTCCAGAATCGGCCAAAACAGTGAGTGTTGATGACCGACACAAAAGCGCACCGGGACCTCAAAACAGTGAGTAATAGTCCACGAAATGGGCCAGAATCGGCAAAAACTATGAGTTTTGATGACTGAAACGTAAGCACACCTTGGGGTTCAACGACTATGGAAATCCCATCGGGACACCAAAACTTTGAGTAATAAACCATGAAACGGGCCAGAATCAGTCAAAAGTGTGAGTGTTGATGACCGACACACATAGTTTTAAATAGCCGGCTATAGTTCCACTATAGCCCGCTATATAGCCTTTTCAGCAGGATGCGGCTAAATGGTCGCCTTCACAAATAGCGCGCTATAGCCCGTTATAGCTCAGCTATAGCTCCGCTATAGCTGGTTTGAAGGCCCGCCGCTATTTTTTCATAGCCCGCTATTTAAAACATTGCCGACACGTAAGCGCACCTTGGGGTTCGACAACCATGGAAATCGCTTTGGGACCCCAAAACGGAGAGTAATAGTCCATGAAACGGGTCAGAATTGGCCAAAACTGCGAGTGTTGACGACGGACACGTAAATGCACCCCGGGATGGTCAATCGTGGAAATCGCTCTGGGACCCGAAAACTGTGAGTAATAGTGCATGAAATGGACAAGAATCGGCCAAAATTGTGAGTGTTGATCACCGACACGTAAATGCACCCCAGGGTTCGCTAATCATGGAAATCACTACGGGACCCCAAAGTAGTGAGTAATAGTCCATGAAACGAGCCAGAATCGGCCAAAACTGTGAGTGTTGATGACCGACACGTAAGCGCACCTTGGGGTTCAACAACTATGGAAATCGCTTCAGGACACCAAAACGGTTAGTAATAGACCACAAAACGGGCCAGAATCAGCCAAAACTGTGAGAGTTGATGACCGACACGTAAGCGCTCCTTGGGGTTTTGACAACCATGGAAATCACTTTGGGACCCTAAAACGGTGAGTAATAGTCCACGTAAACACATCCCCGGGTTTGTTAATCATGAAAATCACTCCGGGACCGCAAAATAGTGATTAATAGTCCATGAAACGGGCCAGAATCGGCCAAAACTGTGAGTGTTGATGACCGACACATAAGCGCACCTTGGGGTTCAAAAACTATGGAAATCGCTTTGGGACACCAAAAGGGTTAGTAATAGACCACGAAACGGGCCAGAATCAGCCAAAACTGTGAGGGTTGATGACCGACATGTAAGCGCTCCTTGGGGTTTTGACAACCATGGAAATCGCTTTGGGACCCTAAAACGGTGAGTAATAGTCCACGTAAACACATCCCCGGGTTTGTTAATCATGGAAATCACTCCGGGACCCCAAAATAGTGAGTAATAGTCCACGAAACGGGCCAGAATCGGCCAAAACTGCCAGTGTTGATGACCGACATGTAAACACACCCCGGGGGGGTTCAACAACTATGGAAATCGCTTCGAGACACCAAAACGGTGAGTAATAGACCATGAAGCGGGCCAGAGTCGACCAAAATTGTGAGTGTTGATGACCGACACTTAAGCGCACCCCGGGGTTCGACAACCATGGAAATCGCTTTGGGACCCCAAAACGGTGAGTAATAGTCCACAAAACGGGCTAGAATCAGCCAAAATTGTGAGTGTTGATTACCGACACGTAAACGCAACCCTCGACCGTTAATCATGGAAACCACTCTGGGACCCCAAAACAATGAGGAATAGTCCATGAAATGGGTCAGAATCGGCCAAAACTGTGAGTGTTGATGATCGACACGTAAGCGCACCATGGAGTTCGACAACCATGGAAACCGCTTTGCGACCCCGGGGTTCATTAATCATGCAAATCACTTCAGGACCCCAAAAGGTGAGTAATAGTCCACAAACCGGCCAGAATCTGCCAAAACTGTCAGTGTTGATCACCGACACGTAAGCTCACCTTGGAGTTCAACAACTATGGAAATCGCTTCGGAACACCAAAACGATGATTAATAGTCCATGAAACGGGTCAGAATTGGCCAAAACTATGAGTGTTGATGACGGACACGTAAACGCACCCCGTGGATCGTCAATCGTGGAAACCGCTCTGGGACCCGAAAACGGTGTGTAATAGTGCATGAAACGAAGCAGAATCGGCCAAAATTATGAGTGTTGACGACCGACACGTAAGTGCTCCTTGGGGTTCGACAACCCTGGAAATAGCTTTGGGACCCCAAAACGGTGAGTAATAGTCCATTAAACGGGCCATAATCGGCCCAAATTGCTTGCCTTGACGACCAACACATAAGCACACCTTGGGGTTCGACACCCATGAAATAGCTTTGGGACCACAAAATGGTGAGTAATAGTCCATGAAACGGGTCAGAATCAACAAAAACCGCGAGTGTTGAAGACCGACACGTAAACACACCCCGGGGTTCGTTAATGGTGGAAATCACTCTGGGACACCAACACAGTTTGTAATAGGCCACGAAACGGTCCGGAATCGGCCAAAACAGTGAGTGTTGATGACCGACACGAAAACACACCCCGGGGTTCGTTAATCTTGGAAATCACTCCAGGACCTCAAAACAGTGAGTAATAGTCCATGAAACGGGCCAGAATCGGCAAAAACTATGAGTTTTGATGACCGACACGTAAGCACACCTTGGGGTTCAACGACTATGGAAATCGCATCGTGACACCAAAACTTTGAGTAATAGACCATGAAACGGGCCAGGATCAGCCAAAAGTGTGAGTGTTGATGACCGACACGTATACGCACCTTGGCGTTCGACAACCATGGAAATCGCTTTGGGACTCCAAATCGGAGAGTAATAGTCCATGAAACGGGTCAGAATTGGCCAAAACTGTGAGTGTTTACGACGAACACGTAAACGCACCCCGGGATGGTCAATCTTGAAAATCGCTTTGGGACCCGAAAACGATGAGTAATAGTGCACGAAACGGACCAGAATCGGCCAAAATTGTGAGTGTTGATGACCGACACGTAAATGCACCCCAGGGTTCGCTAATCATGGAAATCACTCCGGGACCCCAAAGCAGTGAGTAATAGTCCATGAAACGAGCCAGAATCGGCCAAAACTGTGAGTGTTGATGACCGACACGTAAGCGCACCTTGGGGTTCAACAACTATGGAAATCGCTTCGGGACACCAAAACGGTTAGTAATAGGCCACGAAACGGGCCAGAATCAGCCAAAACTGTGAGGGTTGATGACTGACACGTAAGTGCTCCTTGGGGTTTTGACAACCATGGAAATCGCTTTGGGACCCTAAAACGGTGAGTAATAGTCCACGTAAACACATCCCCGGGTTTGTTAATCATGGAAATCACTCCGGGACCCCAAAATAGTGAGTAATAGTCCACGAAATGGGCCAGAATCGGCCAAAACTGCGAGTGTTGATGACCGACACGTAAACACACCCGGGGGGGGGGGGTTCAACAACTATGGAAATCGCTTCGAGACACCAAAACAGTTAGTAATAGACCATGAAACGGGCCAGAGTCGGCCAAAATTGTTATTGTTGATGACCGACACTTAAGTGCACCCCGGGGTTCGACAACCATGTAAATCACTTTGGGACCCCAAAATGGTGAGTAATAGTCCACAAAACGGGCTAGAATCGGCCAAAACTGTGAGTGTTGATTACCGACACGTAAACGCACCTCTCGACCGTTAATCATGAAAACCACTCCGGGACCCCAAAACAATGAGGAATAGTCCATGAAACGGGCCAGAATCGGCCAAAACTGTGAGTGTTGATGATCGACACGTAAGCGCACCATGGAGTTCAACAACCACGGAAACCGCTTTGCGACCCCGGGGTTCATTAATCATGCAAATCACTTCCGGACCCCAAACCGGTGAGTAATAGTCCACAAACCGGCCAAAATCGGCCAAAACTGTCAGTGTTGATCACCGACACGTAAGCTCACCTTGGAGTTCAACAACTATTGAGATCGCTTCGGAACACCAAAACGATGATTAATAGTCCACGAAACGGGTCAGAATTGGCCAAAACTATGAGTGTTGATGACGGACACGTAAACGCACCCCGTGGATCGTCTATTGTGGAAACCGCTCTGGGATCCGAAAACGGTAAGTAATAGTGCACGAAATGAAGTAGAATCGGCCAAAATTGTGAGTGTTAACGACTGACACGTAAGAACTCCTTGGGGTTCGACAACCATGGAAATCGCTTTGGGACCCCAAAACGGTGAGTAATAGTCCACGGAACGGGCCAGAATCGGCAAAAACTGTGAGTGTTGATGACCGACACGTTAGCGTACCCCGGGATTCGACAACCATGCAAATCGCTTTGGGACCCAGAACTGTGAGTAATAGACCACGAAACGGGTCAGAATTGGCCAAAACTGTGAGTGTTGACGACGACACATAAACCTACCCCGGGGATCGTCAATCGTGGAAATCGCTCTGGGAGTTGAAAACGGTGAGTAATAGTGCACGAAGCGGACCAGAATCAGCCAAAATTGTGAGTGTTTATGACCGAGATATGCACCCAGGGTTTGTTAATAATGGAAATCACTCCATAACCCCAAAACAGTGAGTAATAGTCCATGAAACGTGCCAGAATTGACCAAAACTGTGAGTGTTGATGACGGACACGTAAGCGCACCTTGGGGTTCAACAACTATGGAAATCGCTTCGGGACACCAAAACGCTGAGTAATAGACCACAAAACGGGTCAGAATCAGCCAAACTATGAGTGTTGATGACCGACACATAAGCGCTCCTGGGGTTTGACAACCATGGAAATCGCTTTGGGACCCCAAAATGGCGAGTGTAGTCCACGAAACGGGACAGAATCGGCCAAAACAGTGAGTGTTGATTACCGACACGTACGCATCCTGGATTTGTTAATCGCGGAAATCACTCAGGGACCCCAAAACGGTGAGTAATAATCCACGAAACGGGCCAAAATCGTCCAAAAGTGTGAGTGTTGATGACCGACACGTAAGTGCTCCTTGGGGTTCGACTACCATGGAAATCGCTTTGGGACCCCAAAACGGTGAGTAATAGTCCAAGAAACGGGCCAGAATCGGCCAAAACTATGAGTCTCGATGACCGACACGTAAGCGCACCCCGGGGTTTGGCAACCATGGAAATCGCCTTGGGACCCCAAAACTGTGTGTAATAGTCCATGAAATGGGTCAGAATTGGCCAAAACTATGAGTGTTGATGACAGACAAGTAAGCGCACCCCGGGAATCGTCAATCATGGAAATTGCTCTGGGACCCCAAAACGGTGAGTAATAGTGCACGAAATGGACCACAAAAGGCCAAAATTGGGAGTGTTGATGACCGACACATAAACGCACCCCGGGGTTCGTCAATCATGGGAATCACTCCGAGACCCCAAAACAGTGTGTAACAGTCCATGAAGCAGGCTAGAATCGGCCAAAACTGTGAGTGTTGATGACTGACATGTAAACGCACCTCGGGGTTCGTCAATCGTGGAAATCAATCCGGTAACCCAAAACAGTGAGTAATAGTCCACGAAACGGGCCACAATCGGCCAAACTGTGAGCCTTATGACCAAGACGTAAATGCACCCTAGGGTTCGTCAATCGTGGAAATCACTTTGGGACCCCAAAACGGTGAGTAATAGTCCAGAAACGGGCCAGAATCGGTCCAAACTGCAATTGTTGATGACCGACACGTAAGCACACCTTGGGGTTTGACAACCATGGAAAACACTTCGGTACCCCAGAACGGTGAGTAATAGTCCATGACACGGGCCAGAATCGACAAAAACCGCGAGTGTCGATGACAAACACGTAAACGCACCCCCGGGGATCCTCAATCATGGAAATCACTCCGGGATCCCAAAACAGCGAGTAATAGTCCAAGAAACGGGCCAGAATCGGCCCAAACAACGAATGTTGATGACCAACACGTAAACGCAACCCGGGGTTCATCAATCGTGGAAATCACTCCGGGACCCCAAAACAGTCAGTAATAGTCCAAGAAACGGGCCAGAATCGGCCCAAACTGCGAGTCTTGATGACCAACACGTAAGCACACTTTGGTTTCGACAACCATGGAAATCCTTTTGGGACCACAAAACGGTGAGTAATAGTCCATGAAACGCGCCAGAATCGGCCAAAACTGTGAGTCTTGATAACCGACACGTAAACGCACACCGAGTTCGATTAACCCGGCTTGACTTTTGAAAGCACATTTGCTCCCTGGGTGGTTTTGGTAATTAATGACAACATACTTTGTGGTTGGACTAATGCTTTTATCAAGTATGTTTCAGGAAAGTCAATCACTCTGGCATGGCAAAAGGACTGGAAAGGTGGACCCCTAAGATGCTAAGGCAAGCATTGGCAAGAGCTCAAGACTCCATTTTTGGTTTAGTGATCCAAGATCACATTGAGTCTATAGGAAAGCCAATACTATTAAAAGGGATGAGGTTATGATAATGATCTAGTTGCTCAAAGTGCTTAGTGATACATCTCCTAGACTATCAGCACCTCTCACTTCAATACACACTCATAAGTAATCTCGGTCCCACCGATTCCATAAACTCAGTCACACCGAGATGAACCACCTCACCACAAAGCGAAACCCTAGTAATTTCGGTTTTTCCGATTCCAAACTCGGTCTCACGAAACTAGTGTTGCCAACCTTCAGAACATTCAGAATCAAATCGGTGTCACCGAGATGATAAAGTCGGTCCCACCGAGAATGGCAAACCCTAGTCTTTGGAAGAATCGGACTCACCGAGATTGTATTTTCGGTCCCACGAAAATCCCAACGCTCACAAGATTTGAACTTTCGGTCTCACCGAGTTGTCAACTTCGGTCCGACCGAGATTGGTCAAATGTGTGTAACGGTTGGATTTTGTGTGGAGGCTATAAATACCCTCCACCTCCTCTTCATTCGTGGAGAGAGCCATCGAAAGAACTACCACTCCTACCTTACATTTCGAGAAGAAAACTACCTACCCTTGTGTTGAGATCAAGTTGCTCCACTCCCACCATATGATACTTGATTTCTAGCCTTCCCAAGTTGCTTTCCACTCAATCCTTTCTTCCACCACAGCCAAATCGGTGAGGAGAGTTGAGTGTTGGGGAGATTATCATTTGAAGCACAAGAGCAAGGAGTTCATCATCACCAACACCATCTATTACCTTTTGGAGGGTGGTGCCTCCTAGATTGGTTAGGTGTCGCTTGGGAGCCTCCGTCAAGATGTGGAGTTGAACCAAGAAGTTTGTAAGGGCAAGGAGATCGCCTACTTCGTGAAGATCTACCCCGAGTAAGGCTAGTCCTTCGTGGGCGTATGCCATGATGGCATAGACAAGGTTGCTTCTTCGTGGACCCTTCGTGGGTGGAGCCCTCCGTGGACTCTCGCAGCCGTTACCCTCCGTGGGTTGAAGTCTCCATCAATGTGGATTGACGATAGCACCACCTATCGGAACCACGAGAAAAATCTCCATGTCTCCAAACTGCGTTTGATCTTCTCCACTTCTCTTTACTACTTGTGCAATTTACTTTCCGCTGCCCATACTCTAGAATTGCATGTGTAGTAAGCTACTTGACTTGTGTGATATGCAAAATCTGCCATAAACTTGTCTTTGTCTAAAGGCATAATTTTTATCTTGTCGAGTAGTCTAATCACCCCCCCTCTAGACACTCTTACCTTCAACGATCCTACAATTGGTATCAGAGCATTGGTCTCCATTGCTTTGGTTTGCACACCATTGGAGGAAGATGGACGTGTCTACGTTTGGGAGTGTTAGCCATAGAGTGCCTATTCTTGATGGAGTGTCCTATAACTCGTGGAGGATTGAAATGCTTGCTATCTTTAAGATGTACAACTTATGCAAATATGTTGAAACCCCATATGTACCTCCATTTGACCCCTTGCACCCTACTATGGATGAAGAGCTTGATTTGCTTCAGAACCTTAGAACTGTAAATCTTATCATTAGAGGTTTGCCCGATAACTTACTTGAGCTTGTCACAAACTTTGAGTGCGCCTATGCCATATGGAAGTTCTTGGAAGAACTTTATCCGGACTACTCTTTGAGAGGTCTTGATGAAATTCTATACAAGACTATTGAATTTGATATGATGCGCCCCAATGATCCCAACTTTGATAAATGCTTCTTTGAGCTTCGTGATAATATGAAAAAGAAGGGTGATCCCGGACTTATCAATGTTCTAATTAGAAATGCTCTTGTATTGCATTCCGATGATTATTGTCACATTGACAAAACTAACACAAGTAGTTGTCAAATTGACCTAGGTGTTGATGATGAACTATCTATGGGTCAATATGATGATGAGCATGAGCATGATGACGATTACTCTGATTCGGACACCGAGCTAGACAAGATCATGAAGAGTCTCAATCTTATGGCAAATTTGAGAGACTACATATCCGGTGGAAAAGAGTGGATTCTTGATAGTGGATGCACCGATCACATGACGGGAGATGAAGACATGTTTCGAGAGCTTGCAAAGAACGATGGTCCACGCAAGTATGTGACTTTTGGAGACAACTCCAAGGGTAAGGTACTTGGCCTTGGTAAGGTGGCCATATCTCATGATAGCTCCATTCAAAATGTCATGCTTGTTGAATCACTTGGATACAATTTACTTTCCGTGTCTAGATTAGCTGACTTTGGATTCAATGTGCTATTCACCAAAGTAGATTGCCAAGTTTTTCATCGTGACAATCATAACATGGTATTTACCGGTATCCGTAGAGGTGATCTATATATCGTTGATTTCACTAAGAAAGCTCAACCTAGAACTTGCTTCATTGCTAAATCTGCTAAAGGTTGGTTGTGGCATAGAAGGCTTGGACATGTTGGTATGCGTAATCTAGACAAACTAATCAAAGGTGATCATATTCTTGGTGTTAAAGATGTTTTCTTTGACAAAGATAGACTCTGTAGTGCTTGTCAAGCAGGGAAAACAAGTAGGTGGAAGTCATCCGTGAAGAACATCATGACCACAAGGAGACCGCTTGAGCTTCTTCATATGGATCTCTTGGTCCCAATGCTTACAAAAGCCTTGGTGGTAACTCCTTTGGTCTAGTTATTGTTGATGATTATTCCAGATTTACGTGGGTATTTTTCCTTGATGACAAATCGCAGGTTCAGAGAATCTTCAAAACCTTTGCTAGAAAGGCCCAAAATCAATTCGAGGTGAAGATCAAGAAAGTTCGGAGTGACAATGGAACGGAGTTCAAGAACGCCCATGTGGACTCTTTTCTCGATGAGGAAGGAATTCTACATGAGTTCTCAGCTACGTACACACCTCAGCAAAATGGAGTTGTTGAGAGGAAGAACCGAACGCTCATTGAGATGGCAAGAACAATGCTTGATGAATACAAGACACCGAAACACTTTTGGGGAGAAGCCGTCGAGACAGCTTGTCATGCTATCAACAGGCTTTACCTTCACAAGCTCCTCGGCAAGACTTCATACGAGCTCCTCACCGGTAACAAACCCCAAGTGGGATACTTTCGTGTCTTTGGTTCAAAATGCTATATCCTTGATAAGCATCGTCGGTCTAAGTTTGCTCCTAAAACTCATGAAGGCTTTTTCCTCGGTTATGGATCAAACTCCCACACCTACCGTGTCTACAATAATTTCACCCAAAGGTTGAAGAAACGGTAGATGTGAAGTTTGATGAATCTAATGGCTCGCAAGTAGAGCAAATGCCTATTGATGTAGGAGACAAAGACCCATCTGAAGCCATTCAAGATTTATCTATTGGAAAGATTCGTCCCATGGAAGTGAAGGAGAGTACCTCATCTACATATGTGGAGCCCCCTACCTCACGGAGAGATGAACCTCAAGGCAACATGGAGGCTTCCACAAGTGGAACTCACCAAGATGAGGAAGTGCGACAAGAAGATCCACCACAACCTCTTTCTCCACCGCCTCAAGACAACACCAACAACAATGAAGAAGAAGAGGAAGATGAGGATGATGAGGAAGCTCAGCCGCGACCACAACAAAAGCTATCTCGAGTTCGAGCAAGAGTCAAGAAGAATAATCCCGTGGAACAAATGATGAATGACATCGACTCCGGGAGAATTACTCGCTCTAAAACTCGTTTAGTTAACTTTTGTGAGCATTACTCATTTATCTCTAGTCTTGAACCTATGAAGGTAGAAGAAGCGCTTGAAGACCCGGATTGGGTGAACGCTATGCATGAAGAGCTACACAACTTCGAGAGGAACAACGTTTGGACTTTGGTAGAGAAGCCCAATGATGACCAAAACGTCATTGGAACCAAATGGGTGTTTCGGAACAAGCAAGATGAAGATGGACAAGTCATCCACAACAAGGCTCGTCTCGTAGCTCAAGGTCACACACAAGTCGAAGGTATGGACTATGGTGAGACCTATGCCCCCGTTGCTAGACTTGAGTCCATTCGCATTCTTCTTGCTTATGCCAACCACCATGATATTACTCTCTATCAAATGGACATTAAAAGTGCTTTCCTAAATGGTGAAATTGAGGAGGAAGTATTTGTGAAACAACCTCCCGGATTTGTGAATCCTAAAAAGCCTAATCATGTTTACAAGTTGCACAAAGCTCTTTATGGTCTTAAACAAGCCCCTAGAGCTTGGTACAAATGCTTGACTAGCTTTCTTCTTGAGAAAGGATTTGAGATTGGAAAAATAGACTCAACGCTATTCACGAAAAGGGTTGATGGTGAACTATTTGTGTGCCAAATATATGTTGATGATATTATCTTTGATTCAACTAACCCTCATTTTAGCGAGAAGTTTGGAAAGCTCATGTCGGAAAAGTATGAGATGTCCATGATGAGTGAACTCAAATTCTTCCTTGGGTTGCAAATCAAGCAATCTAAGGAGGGTACCTTTGTCTCACAAACAAAGTACACCAAGGATCTCTTCAAGAAGTTCAACATGCAAGAAAGCAAAGGTATGAGAACCCCCATGCCTACTAGTGGACATAATGACTTGACAAAAGATGGAGAACCTGTTGATCAAAAAGTTTATCGATCCATGATTGGTTCTCTACTATATCTCTGTGCTTCTCGTCCTGACATAATGTTGAGTGTATGCATGTGTGCTCGATATCAAGCAGCCCCTAAAGAATGTCATCTTAAAGCTGTTAAAAGAATTGTGAGATACTTGATACACACACCTAACTTTGGCATTTGGTATCCTAAGAGGGCCTCTTCGATCTTGTTGGCTATTCCGACTCGGACTATGCCGAGACAGGTTGATAGAAAGTCAACTTCGAGATGCGTGTCAATTTCTTGGTCGATCCCTTGTATCTTGGTCCTCCAAGAAACAAAATTGATATCATTATCTCTTGCCAAGGTAATATATAGCTGCTGGCTCATGTTGTGCTCGGTTGCTATGGATGACACAAACGCTTAAGGATTATGGGATACATGCGAGACATGTTCCTTTGCTTTGTGACAATGAGAGTGCGATTAAGATTGGACACAATCCAGTGCAACACTCTCGCACGAAACATATTGAAGTTCGTCACCATTTTATTCGTGATCACATTGCCAAGGGTGACATCAATCTTAAGCATGTTCGTACTGACAAACAGCTTGCAGATATCTTTACAAAACCACTTGATGAGAAAGTGTTTTGTCGCTTAAGGAGTGAGTTGAACATCATTGATGCTTCAAACTTGGAGTGAAAACTCCATTGATGCATGCAAGGCATGAGCCTAATTGACTAATCCTTGATATTTCTCTTATGATGATGATCATATGTCTAGGACACATTTGCCCCTTTGTATTGCATCTAACTCCTTGCAGGTACTTGGATGGTCTACATTCCACAAGATTACCACACACTCACATCTTGAGTAATCTTGTCATTGACCAAGTATCTAGCCCTTTGGGATGTTGAGTTCAAGGAACAAAACTCCACATATCCTTTTTGACACCTTATACATCTAGTATTTCACTCTTGTCATCTTGGATATTCTTGAGTATTTCCTTGCTTGCCTAACCCATGTAGGAAGATGAACTACACAAGAGGAAATGGTGCTCCAACTTCACATTCTATGAGCATCTACATCAAGTTCCCCTACATGAACAAAGCAACAACAAGCCCAAGGTATGTTTTTCACATCTTGAAGGAACTTTGCTCAAAGTACAAGCAACTTCATAAGATGTGATCACATTAAATGCTTAATTGAAAAATGGCAACCCCATTTTGAGCTTAAACGATGAGTATGACCTATGATCAAATGTTCTCATTTGACTCCTAAGTCAATATACTCAAACATAGGTGACCTAGTCACCAACCCCTATCTAGATGAAGTTCATATGTTTTGGAGTTCTCTATTTTCTCTTATGACTCTTTCATTGAGTTTTTCTTAAAAAAAAAACTTCATCTAGCAATCCTTTTATTTCTACTCTTTTGTTTTTGTGAATATCTTTTTGGCTCTGATCAATTCCCTGAAAATCATTTTACAAATTCATTGCAAATCTCTTGAAACATTCCTTGCAAAGTGAGCAGAATTATTTCTGAATTTCCTTGGAATTAAACTCGGCGTCACCGACTTAAAACTTTCGGTCTGACCGACAAAGGATCTGCCCTAAGTCCCTGACTTTCGGACCCACCGATCCATCTCACTTCGGTGTCACCGATTTTCTTTCAGGAAAGCATCTTCTGTAGCTCAACTCAATGATTCTTTATGCATGTTTCTTATTGCCTTGTTGTGATTCATAAGGATCCCACTTCTTTCCTTCCATCTTTCCTGACCTTCCTAGTTTACTGTCCTTTTCGGCACTTGATGTCAAAGGGGGAGAAGATTTAGGGGGAGCTTAGGGGAGTTTGGGAGATAAAGGGGAGAAGAGAAGATTTAGGAGGAGAAGAAGAGCAATCTTACCTTAAGGGGGAGAGAATTACATCAAAGCTTTGCCGTGTTCCATATTGGATATTACATTTGGCATCATTCTTTTGATTTTGCTTTCTTCTCTCACACAATTGGTATCTTATGAAAAGCAAAATCTCTCAGAGCTCATTGAAAATCTTTTTAGTCTTGGGAGACATGTTTGCTGATTCAAGCTTGTGCTCAATATGAGACACTCCTTATACATGTCAATCCCTGGCTTGGTACTCTTGATGTTCTTGTAGTTGGTTGAAGAAATAATCTTGTGTTATCTAACCCTATTTTCCCAAGTCTATTTCTTCAGGTACAATGCCAAGGAACCTCAAGGTAAGTATATGCATCTTGCAGAATGTGCATGATGGTGACTTGCTTGTGAATATCTGTTTGCAAGAGATCACCATGCACATATGCATTATCACTCACTTCCTTTCATCTCTTTCGATGCATATAGCCAAGCTGCATGTAGCACATCTTGCTTTTCTCTCTTGTGTGCTTGTGGTAGTCCAAAACCATAATCTATGAAAATCTTGCACACTTGTAGGGGAGTCTGTACTACATGTTTGTCAAAGCTTTAATGATAATTCTGTCTTTATTTCAGCAAGCTTTGATATCTTCTTTTGTGTGTTGCCATCAATTACCAAAAAGGGGGAGATTGAAAGCACATTTGCTCCCTGGGTGGTTTTGGTAATTAATGACAACATACTTTGTGGTTGGACTAATGCTTTTATCAAGTATGTTTCAGAAAGTCAATCACTCGCATGGCAAAAGGACTGGAAAGGTGGACCCCTAAGATGCTAAGGCAAGCATTGGCAAGAGCTCAAGACTCCATTTTTGGTTTAGTGATCCAAGATCACATTGAGTCTATAGGAAAGCCAATACTATTAAAAGGGGATGAGGTTATGATAATGATCTAGTTGCTCAAAGTGCTTAGTGATACATCTCCTAGACTATCAGCACCTCTCACTTCCAATACACACTCATAAGTAATCTCGGTCCCACCGATTCCATAAACTCAGTCACACCGAGATGAACCACCTCAGCCACAAAGCCAAACCCTAGTAATTTCGGTTTTTCCGATTCCAAACTCGGTCTCACCGAAACTAGTGTTGCCAACCTTTGTAACCTTCTGTAATCAAATCGGTGTCACCGAGATGATAAAGTCGGTCCCACCGAGAATGGCAAACCCTAGTCTTTGGAAGAATCGGACTCACCGAGATTGTATTTTCGTCCCACGAAAATCCCAACGCTCACAAGATTTGAACTTTTGGTCTCACCGAGTTGTCAACTTCGGTCCGACCGAGATTGGTCAAATGTGTGTAACGGTTGGATTTTGTGTGGAGGCTATAAATACCCTCCACCTCCTCTTCATTCGTGGAGAGAGCCATCGAAAGAACTACCACTCCTACCTTACATTTACGAGAAGAAAACTACCTACCCTTGTGTTGAGATCAAGTTGCTCCACTCCCACCATATGATACTTGATTTCTAGCCTTCCCAAGTTGCTTTCCACTCAATCCTTTCTTCCACCACAGCCAAATCAGTGAGGAGAGTTGAGTGTTGGGGAGATTATCATTTGAAGCACAAGAGCAAGGAGTTCATCATCACCAACACCATCTATTACCTTTTGGAGGGTGGTGCCTCCTAGATTGGTTAGGTGTCGCTTGGGAGCCTCCGTCAAGATGTGGAGTTGAACCAAGAAGTTTGTAAGGGCAAGGAGATCGCCTACTTCGTGAAGATCTACCCTGAGTAAGGCTAGTCCTCCGTGGGCGTATGCCATGATGGCATAGACAAGGTTGCTTCTTCGTGGACCCTTCGTGGGTGGAGCCCTCCGTGGACTCTCGCAGCCGTTACCCTCCGTGGGTTGAAGTCTCCATCAACGTGGATTGACGATAGCACCACCTATCGGAACCACGAGAAAAATCTCCGTGTCTCCAAACTGCGTTTGATCTTCTCCACTTCTCTTTACTACTTGTGCAATTTACTTTCCGCTGCCCATACTCTAGAATTGCATGTGTAGTAAGCTACTTGACTTGTGTGATATGCAAAATCTGCCATAAACTTGTCTTTGTCTAAAGGCATAATTTTTATCTTGTCGAGTAGTCTAATCACCCCCCCTCTAGACACTCTTACCTTCAACGATCCTACAACTTTGGACGATAAGTCGCCAGCATATTGATAACCCACAAGTATAGGGGATCGCAATAGTTTTCGAGTGTAGAGTATTGAACCCAAATTTATTGATTCGACACAAGGGGGGCTAAAGAATATTCTCAAGTATTAGCAGTTGAGTTGTTAATTCAACCACACCTGGATAACTTAGTATCTGCAGCAAAGTATTTAGTAGCAAAGTAGTATGATAGTAATGGTAACAGTAGCAAAAGAAACGATAGCAGTTTTGTAGTAGTTGTAACAGTAGCAACGGAAAAGTAAATAAGCAGAGCACAATATGTGAAAAGCTCATAGGCATTGGACCAGTGATGGATAATTATGTCGGATGCAATTCATCATGTAATAGTTATAACATAGGGTGACACAGAACTAGCTCCAGTTCATTAATGTAATGTAGGCATGTATTCTAGATATAGTCATACGTGCGTATGGAAAAGAACTTGCATGACTTCTTTTGTCCTACCGTGCCATGGAAGCGGGGTCCTAATGGAAACTAAGGGATATTAAGGCCTTTTTTTAATAGAGTTCCGGACCAAAGCATTAACACATAGTGAATACATGAACTCCTCAAACTACGGTCATCACCGAGAAGTATCCCGATTATTGTCACTTCGGGGTTGTCGGATCATAACACATAACAGGTGACTATAGACTTGCAAGATAGGATCAAGAACTCATATATATTCATGAAAACATAAGTTCAGATCTTAAATCATGGCACTCGGGCCCTAGTGACAAGCATTAAGCATAGCAAAGTCATAGCAACATCAATCTCAGAACATAGTGGATACTAGGGATCAAACCCTAACAAAACTAAGTTGATTACATGGTAAATCTCATCCAACCCATCACCGTCCACCAAGCCTGCGATGGAATTACTCACGCACGGTGGTGAGCATCATGAAATTGGTGATGGAGGATGGTTGATGATAACGACGAGAACGAATCCCCCTCTCCGAAGCCCCGAACGGACTCCAGATCAGCCCTCCCGAGAGAGATTAAGGCTTGGCAACGGCTCTGTATCGTAAAACGTGATGAAACTTTCTCTCTGGTCTTTTTCTCCGCGAAACGGAATATATAGAGTTGGAGTTGAGGTCGGTGGAGCATCAGGGGCCCCACAAGACAGGGGGTGCACCCAGGGGGAGGGGGCGCGCCCCCCACCCTCGTGGACAGGGTGTGGGCCCCCCGGCCTTGATTCTTTTGCCAGTATTTTTTATATTTGCCAAAAGTTATCTCCGTGGGTTTTCAGGTCATGCTGAGAACTTTTGTTTTCTGCACAATAAACAACACCATGGCAGTTCTGCTGAAAACAGCGTCAGTCCGGGTTAGTTTCATTCAAATCATGCAAGTTAGAGTCCAAAACAAGGGCAAAACTGTTTGGAAAAGTAGATACGTTGGAGACATATCAACTCCCCCAAGCTTAAACCTTTGCTTGTCCTCAAGCAATTCAGTTGACAAACTGAAAGTGATAAAGAAAAACTTTTACAAACTCTGTTTGCTCTTGTTGTTGTAAATATGTAAAGTCAGCATTAAAGTTTTCAGCAAAGATTATGAACTGACCATATTCACAATAACATTTAGGTCTCATTTTTACTCATATCAATGGCATAATCAACTAGCGAGCAATAATATTAAATCTCGGATGACAACACTTTCTCAAAACAATCATAATATGATATAACAAAATGGTATCTCGCTAGCCCTTTCTGAGACCGCAAAACATAAATGCAGAGCACCTTTAAGGATCAAGGACTGACTAAACATTGTAATTCATGGTAAAAGACATCCAGTCAAGTCATACCCAATATAAACTAATAGTAATGCATGCAAATGACAGCGTGCTCTCCGGCGGGTGCTTTTTAATAAGAGGGTGATGACTCAACATAAAAGTAAATAGATAGGCCCTTCGCGGAGGGAAGCAGGGATTTGTAGAGGTGCTAGAGCTCGATTTTAAAATAGAGATGAATAACATTTTGAGCGGCATACTTTCACTGTCAACGCAACAACTATGAGATGGCGATATCTTCCATGCTACACACATTATAGGCAGTTCCCAAACAGAATGGTAAAGTTTATAGTCCCCCACCACCAACAAGCATACTCCACGGCCATACGAAACAATGGGGTACTATCCATACCAACAACAGTCCTGGGGGAGTTTTGTTTTAATTATTTTGATTTGTTTTGATCTTTTTGATCATGGTACTGGGCATCCCGGTTACCAGCCATTTTCTCATGAATGAGGAGTGGAGTCCACTCCCCTTGAGAATAACCCACCTAGCATGGAAGATACAGACAACCCTAGTTGAAACATGAGCTTCTCGAGCATACAAAATAGAATTTCATTTGAAGGTTTGGAGTTTGGCACATACAAATTTACTTGGAACAACAGGTAGATACCGCATATAGGAAGGTATGGTGGACTCATATGGAACAACTTTAGGGTTTATGGAGTTTGGATGCACAAGCAGTATTCCCGATTAGTACAAGTGAAGGCTAGCAAAAGACTGGGAAGCGACCAACTGAGAGAGCGACAACAGTCATGAACATGCATTAAAATTAATCAACACCGAGTGCAAGCATGAGTAGGATATAATCCACCATGAACATAAATATCGTGAAAGCTATGTTGATTTGTTTCAACTACATGCGTGAACATGTGCCAAGTCAAGTCACTCAAATTATTCAAAGGAGGATACCATCCCATCATACCACATCATAACCATTTTAATAGCATGTTGGCATGCAAGGTAAACCATTATAAGCTCCTAGCTAATTAAGCATGACACAAGCAACTATAATCTCTAAATGTCATTGCAAACATGTTTACTCAAAATAGGCTGAATCATGAACGATGAACTCATCATATTTAAAAAAACAAAAGAGGTAGTTCATACCAGCTTTTCTCATCTCAATCAGTCCATCATATATCGTCATTATTGCCTTTCACTTGCACGACCGAACGGTGTGGATAATAATAATAGTGCGCGTGCATTGGACTAAGCTGGAATTTGCAAGCATTCAATTCAAGAGAGAAGATAAAGTAATATGGGCTCTAAGTTAAATCAACAATCATGCATATGAGAGCCACTAAAAATTTTCAATATGGTCTTCTACTCTTGACCCCAAAAGGAAAGAAAAGAAATGGAACTATTTACACGGGAAAGCTCCCAACAAGCTAAAGAAGAACAAGAAATCTTTTTGAGTTTTCATTTTAATTACTACTAGAAGCATGGAAATTAAACTAACTATTTTTTTTGGTTTTTCTTAAAGTTTATCAAACACACAAGAAAAAGCCAGAAAAATAAATTAAACCAGCATGGATAATACAATGAAAGAGTATGAGCACCGACAACTGGAATAGTGTGTGAACATGAATGTAAAGTCGGTGAGAAATACGTACTCCCCCAAGCTTAGGCTTTTGGCCTAAGTTGGTCTAATGCCAAGTATCGCGACTACTCTCCCCGGTGTACTGAGGAGTGTCATCTGGATACCACTGGCTGACGATCTCTTCCGGATCCTACTGATAACATGATGGACGATAAGGGTCCAGTGGCGGTTCCGGCTCAGGTTCTGGAGCGGATGTCTGGCCTCGATGCGCGTACACAACTTTTGGCAAGACAAGGTAATGACTGTTCGATCCGGTCGTGGAGGAGTCGGTGAGGCCAGCATTTTCAGCCAATGAATAAAAGTCTTCATAAATCCCGGCTGCTCTCAAGAAATTATCACATGGCCACTCACAAGGCCTTACTTCCGCTACACGAGGAAGATTATACTTGGCCTTTTCTTTATTCTTAGCTTGTTTATCCTTGGAGCTTTGGCTAGAAGAGCCCCTCAATAATCTTCTCATCATTTTCTGAAAAATTCTGAAATTTTCAGTAACTTCAAAATAAAAGTGAATCAAACTAAACAAGATTGATAGCAACTACTCCCACAAGTGCCTAGAGCCTATATCATGCATCAGAATTACTTGGGACCTCATAAATTTGACATGCAAGCTCAAGAACAGGGTCACCTATGCAGCAAAAATTTGCAATGAATAAAGCACTAGAACAAAAACTAATTCGACCAATGGAGGAGTCACATACCAAGCAACAATCTCCCAAAGCAGTTTTGTGAATGGGGCTTTGAGCAAGGAGATTGAAAATCGCAGCAAAATGAGCTAGAACTCGTGCTTGAACTAGATGGGGATTTTTTGGGAGGAATATGGAGTGTCTGGGTTCAGGAATAAGTGGAGGGGGGCCACCATGGGCCCACGAGATAGGGGGACGCGCCCGGGGGATTGGGCGCGCCCTCCACCCTCGTGGCCAGGTGCTTGCCCCCCTGCTGTGTTCTCAGTGCCTAAAATCCTCAAATATTCCATAAAAAATCATACTTAATTTGCAGGGCATTTGGAGCACTTTTATTTTTGGGATTTTTTTATTGCATGGATAATTCAGAAAACGACAGATAATACTATTTTTGCTTGATTTATTCTAAACAGCAGAAAATAAAAATAGAGTACAGAAGGTTGTGCCTTCTAGTTTCATCCATCTCATGATCATCAAGATGAATCCACTAACAAGGTTGATCAAGTCTTGTTAACAAACTCATTCTGAATAACATGGAACCGGAGAAATTTCGAATAACACTAGGTTACCTCAACGGGGATATGCACATCCCCAACAATAATAATATCATTTTTTTTGACAGTAGGAAGAGGAAATTCAAAACCTCCAATAATGATAGTTGGAATTTTTCCAATAGAATTGATACTATGAACTTGAGGTTGTTTCCTCGGAAAAGTGTACCGTATGCTCATTACCATTAACATGAAAAGTGAAATTGCCTTTGTTTTAATCAATAACAGCCCCTGCAGTATTCAAGAAGGGTCTACCAAGGATAATCGACATACTATCGTCCTCAGGAATATCAAGAATAACCAAGTCCATTAAAATAGTAACGTTTGCAACCACAACAGGCACATCCTCACAAATACTGGCAGGTATAGTAGTTGATTTATCAGCCATTTGCAAAGATATTTCAGTAGGTGTCAACTTATTCAATTCAAGTCTACGATATAAAGAGAGAGGCATAACACTAACACCGGCTCCAAGATCACATAAAGCAGTTTTAACATAATTTCTTTTAATGGAGCATGGTATAGTTGGTACCCCTGGATCTCCAATTTTCTGTTGTATGCCACCTTTAGAAGTATAATTAGCAAGCATGGTGGAAATTTTATCTTCCGATATCTTTCTTTTATTTGTAATGATATCCTTCATATATTTAGCATAAGAATTTACTTTAAGCATATCAGTTAAGCGCATACATAAGAAGATAGGTCTAATCATTTCACCAAAGCGCTCAAAATCCTCATCATCCTTTGTCTTGGATGGTTTAGGAGGAAAAGGCATGGGTTTCTGAACCCATGGTTCTCTTTCTCTACCGTGCTTCCTAGCAACAAAATCTCTCTTATCATAACATTGATTCTTTGATTGTGGGTTATCAAGATCAACAGCATGTTCAATCTCTACTTCATTATTATTGCTAGGTTGAGCATCAACATGAACATTATCATTAACATTATCAATAGGTTCTGGTTCATCACCTGATTCTGTTTCAGCATCAGAAATAGAAATATCATTGGGATTCTCAGGTGAGTCTACAACAGGTTCACTAGAAGCATGCAAAGTCCTATAATTTTTCTTTTTCTTCTTTTTAGAAGGACTAGGTGCATCTAAATTATTTCTCTGAGAATCTTGCTTAACTCTCTTATGGTGGCCTTCAGGGTACAAAGGTTCCTGAGTCATTCTACCAGTTCTAATAGCCACACTAACAATAAAATCATGTTTATTATTTAATTCATCGAGCAAATCACTTTGAGCTTTAAGTACTTGTTCTGCTTGAGTGGTAACCATAGAAGCATATTTGCTGATGAGTTTAAGTTCACCTTTAACTCTAGCCATATAATCACTAAGTGTCCTATCATGAAGGCATTACTCTTTAATTCTCTACCAACATAAGCACTAAAACTTTCTTGTCTAGCCATAAAGTCATCAAATTCATCTAAGCATTGGCTATGAAATTTAGTAGACGGGATTTCAACTTTATCATATCTATAGAGAGAATTTACCTTTACTACCTGTGTTGGGTTATCAAGACAATGTGTTTCTTCAATAGGTGGTATATTAAGACCATGAATTTCTTCAACAGGAGGTAAATTCTTAACATCTTCAGCCTTAATACATTTTCTATCATTGATTTCTTTGCCTCTTGCATATCTTTAGGACCGATAAATAGAACTCCCTTTTTCTTTGAAGTTGGTTTAGGAGTTGGCTCAATTGGTTCAGGAATTAGCTCAGGAGGAGTCCAATTATTTTCATTAGTAAACATATTATTCAATAACAATTCAGCTTGGTTGACCGTTCTTTCCCCGAAAACACAACCTGCACAACTATCCAAGTGGAACTTGGAAGCATCAGTTAGTCCATTATAAAAGATATCAAGTATTTCATTTTTCTTAAGAGGATGATCAGGTAAAGCATTAAGTAATCAGAGAGGCCTCCCCCAAGCTTGTGGGAGACTCTCTTCTTTGATTTGCACAAAATTATATATTTCCCGCAAGGCAGCTTGTTTCTTATAAGCAGGGAAATATTTAGCAGAGAAGTAATAAATCATATCCTGGGGACTACGAACACAACCAGGATCAAGAAAATTAAACCAAGTTTTAGCATCACCCTTTAATGAGAATGGAAATATCTTAAGGATATAGTGATAACGGGATTTCTCATCATTAGTGAACAGGGTGGCTATATCATTTAACTTGGTAAGATGTGCCACAGCAGTTTCAGATTTATAGCCATAAAAAGGATCAGATTCAACCAAAGTAATTATCTCAGGATCAACAGAGAGTTCATAATACTTATCAGTTACAAAGATAGGTGAAGTAGCAAAAGCAGGGTCATATTTCATCCTAGCATTCAGAGTTTTCTGTTTAAGTTTAGTTAGTAATTTCTTAAGATCAAATCTATCATTGCAAGCAAAAATATCTCTAGTAGTTTCTTCATCCATAACATAACCCTCAGGAACAACAGGCAATTCATATTTAGGGGGAGAACCTTCATCATCACTATCATCGATGATTACATCTTCAATAATTTCATTCTCTCTAACCCTAACAAGTTGTTCATCAAGAAATTCACATAATGGCAAAGTAGTATCAAGCATAGAAGTAGTTTCATCATAAGTATCATGCATAGCAGAAGTGGCATCATCAATAACATGTGACATATCAGAATTCATAGCAGTAGCAGGTTTAGGTGTCGCAAGCTTACTCAAAATAGAAGGAGAATCTAGTGCAGAGCTAGATGGCAGTTCCTTACCTCCCCTCGTAGTTGAGGGAAATTTTTTAGTTCTTTTGTCTTTCAAGTTCCTCATAGTGATCAGCAGATATAAATCCCAAGTGACTCAAAGAATAGAGCTATGCTCCCCGGCGACGGTGCCAGAAAATAGTCTTGATAACCCACAAGTATAGGGGATCGCAACAGTTTTCGAGGGTAGAGTATTCAACCCAAATTCATTGATTCGACACAAGGGGAGCCAAAGAATATTCTCATGTATTAGCAGTTGAGTTGTCAATTCAACCACACCTGGATAACTTAGTATCTGCAGCAAAGTATTTAGTAGCAAAGTAGTATGATAGTAATGGTAATAGTAGCAAAAGTAACGATAGCAGTTTTGTAGTAGTTGTAACAGTAGTAATCGAAAAGTAAATAAGCAGAGCACAATATGTGAAAATCTCGTAGGCATTGGATCAGTGATGGGTAATATGTCGGATGCAATTCATCATGTAATAGTTATAACATAGGGTGACACAGAACTAGCTCCAGTTCATCAATGTAATGTAGGCATGTATTCCGGATATAGTCATACGTGCTTATGGAAAAGAACTTGCATGACATCTTTTGTCCTACCCTCCCGTGGCAGCGGGGTCCTAATGGAAACTAAGGGATATTAAGGCCTCCTTTTAATAGAGTACCGGACCAAAGCATTAACACATAGGGAATACATGAACTCCTCAAACTACGGTCATCACCGAGAAGTATCCCGATTATTGTCACTTCGGGGTTGTCGGATCATAACAAATAATAGGTGACTATAGACTTGCAAGATAGGATCAAGAACTCACATATATTCATGAAAACATAATAGGTTTGGATCTGAAATCATGGCACTGGGGTCCTAGTGACAAGCATTAAGCATAGCAAAGTCATAGCAACATCAATCTCAGAACATAGTGGATACTAGGGATCACACCCTAACAAAACTATCTTGATTACATGGTAAATCTCATCCAACCCATCACCGTCCAGCAAGCCTACAATGTAATTACTCATGCATGGCGGTGAGCATCATGAAATTGGTGATGGAGGATGGTTGATGATGACGGCGGCGATGAATCTTCCTCTCCAGAGCCCCGAACGGACTCCTGATCAGCCCTCCCGAGAGAGATTAGGGCTTGGCGGCGGCTCAGTATCGTAAAATGCGATGAAACTTTCTCTCTGATTTTTTTCTCCGCGAAACGGAATATATTGAGTTGGAGTTGAGGTTGGTGGATCATCAGGGGGCCCACGAGACAGGGGGGCGCGCCCAGGGGGAGGGGGCGCGACCCCACCCTCGTGGATAGGGTGTGGGCCCCCTAGCCTTGATTCTTCCGCCTGTATTTTTTATATTTTCCAAAAGTTATCTTCGTAGATTTTTAGGTCATTCTGAGATCTTTTGTTTTCTGCACAATAAACAACAACATGGTAGTTCTGCTGAAAACAGCGGCAGTCAGGGTTAGTTTCATTCAAATCATGAAGTTAGAGTCCAAAACAAGGGCAAAAGTGTTTGGAAAAGTAGATACGTTGGAGACGTATCACATATTATTTGGAAGTTTTGGCTTCTAAAGATTGGGTTATCACCCTTAATGCATTGGTATTATAAGCCGACAGTATGATTCACTATCACAAGAACCGGTTTTCAAACCGGGTTATATTATTCAAATCTTTAATACCAATATGGCTGGATTTTTATTATGGTTATCAATAACTAATATTGTGATGGAGGTCTTCAAAGTCGCTTCAGCGCAACGGTTATTATTTATCAATGGATATGATTTATTTTACAATGGAGGGAATAGTCCCGAGTCGCTGCAGGCTTACGACTTGACACTTGGGGGATATATTATTCAAGTTGAGGTTACGTCAAATATGCAAGTCCCATGTCACTGCCAGCATGCAGCATGGCACTTGGGGGCTAATGTAAAGTAATTATTTTGATCAACTTATTAAAGACCCGACTCATCCCATTGTAATGAGCCGGCCCTTGGGGGCTACCAATTGCTCCTGTCCAAAATTCAAGGTACACAAGCCTCAGTCCATTATATAGAAAGATCCACTACTCAGTTGGTAGAGTACAAAGCTCTTAACCTTATGGACGTGGGTTCAAGCCCCATGGTGGAGATTACATCATATGATGTTATTATCAATGAATTATATACAAAGTCCCAGCTCAGTATTATCTTAATGAGTCGGCCCTTGGGGGCTACGCATTGCTGATCAAGTCTACATGATCATATTTACAAAGTCCCTGCTCATTATTTCATAATGACCCGGCACTTGGAGGCTACAAGTGATATGCACATAATGGAGGTACATTCTCAAGTTTGATGTTAGTAACAATTATGACCCAGTGCCATCAATAGTTACAAACTGGATATTTTGGCAAAGATAAACCGGCAAGTTCTACATCTTGAAGCCGGCTGATAATCAGATGAGAATTTCATGAACAATGTCTTTGATTAGGAAGCTAGCCTATTGACCTGAATTTTCTAGAAGAAGTAAATGCCAAGGAGTTGAGGATGATCAGGTGCCGGCTTCCAAGAGTTCTTAACCCAGAGCATAATCTGTCGAAATTGTTTTTGTGTTTGTTTTACAGGATCAGTTTAACATCGATGAATCAAAATTAAACTAGGGGCTAATGTCGGGGATATACCCCACGGTGTGACCCGACCGGAGATATGACCCAGCTGGGACTTGGTGTTTCATTGGTGACCCGGCAGATTGTAAGCCCGCGGACACAATTAAGCAATCGTAAGTTTACGGACATAGTTAAGCGATGTAAGTCATGACACGATTAAGCATTGTAAGTCATGGACACAAGATTAAGCATTGTAAGTCGGATACTGATTAAGCATTGTAAGTCGGCGGACACAGTTAAGCATTGTAAGCCGACGGACACAGGTAAGCATTGTAAGCGGACACAGTTAAGCATTGTAAGCCGGCAGACAGTTAAGCCGACATACAGTTAAGCCAGATGGTAAGCCAGATTGTAAGTCAGATTGTAAGCTGATAAGTCTCCAACGTATCTATAATTTTTGATTGTTCCATGCTATTATATTACCCGTTTTGGATGTTTATGGGCTTTATTTTACACATTTATATCATTTTTGGGACTAACCTACTAACTGGAGGCCCAGCCCATATTGCTGTTTTCTTGCCTGTTTCAGTGTTTCGAAGAAAAGGAATATCAAACGGAGTCCAAACGGAATAAAACCTTCGTAAAAGTTATTTTTGGAACAGAAGCAATCCCGGGAACTTGGTGTGCAAGCCAGGGAAGCATCGAGGAGGCCACGAGATAGGGGGGCGCCCACCCCCTGGGCGCGCCCTCCACCCTCGTGGCCCCCTCGAGGCTCCCCCGACCGACTTCTTTCGCCTATATATTCCCATATACCCTAAAAGCATAGAACAACAAGATAGATCGGGAGTTCCGCCGCCGCAAGCCTCTCTAGCCACCAAAAACCTCTCGGGAGCCCGTTCTGGCGCCTTGCCGGAGGGGTATCCCCCATCGGTGGCCATCTTCATCATCCCGGTGCTTTCCATGATGAGGAGGGAGTAGTTCACCCTCGGGGCTAAGGGTATGTACCAGTAGCTATGTGTTTGATCTCTCTCTCTGTCTCTCTCGTGTTCTCTCTATGGCACGATCTTGATGTATCGCGAGCTTTGCTATTATAGTTGGATCCTATGATGTTTCTTCCCCTCTACTCTCTTGTGGTGAATTGAGTTTTCCCTTTGAAGTTATCTTATCGGATTGATTCTTTAAGGATTTGAGAACACATGATGTATGTCTTGCCATGCTTATCTGTGGTGACAATGGGATATCACGTGATCCACTTGATGTATGTTTTGGTGATCAACTTGCGGGTTCCGCCCATGAACATATGCATAGGGGTTGGCACACATTTTCGTCTTGACTCTCCGGTAGAAACTTTCGGGCACTCTTTGAAGTACTTTGTGTTGGTTGAATAGATGAATCTGAGATTGTGTGATGCATATCGTATAATCAGGCCCACGGATACTTGAGGTGACAATGGAGTATCTAGGTGACATTAGGCTTTTGGTTGATTTGTGTCTTAAGGTGTTATTCTAGTATGAACTCTTGAATTGATCGATCAGAAAGGATAACTTTGAGGTGGTTTCGTACCCTACCATAATCTCTTCGTTTGTTCTCCGCTATTAGTGGCTTTGGAGTGACTCTTTGTTGCATGTTGAGGGATAGTTATATGATCCAATTATGTTATTATTGTTGAGAGAACTTGCACTAGTTAAAGTATGAACCTTAGGCCTTGTTTCCTACCATTGCAATACCGTTTACACTTACTTTTATCATTAGTTACCTTGCTGTTTTTCTATTTTCAGATTACAAAAACCTATATCTACCATCCATATTGCACTTGTATCATTATCTCTTCGCTGAACTAGTGCACCTATACAATTTACCAATGTATTGGGTGTGTTGGGGACACAAGAGACTCTTTGTTATTTGGTTGCAGGGTTGCTTGAGAGAGACCATCTTCATCCTACGCCTCCTACGGATTGATAAGTGTTAGGTCATCCACTTGAGGCAAATTTGCTACTGTCCTACAAACCTCTTCACTTGGAGGCCCAACAACGTCTACAAGAAAAAGCTTGTGTAGTAGACATCATAAGCCGGATTGTAAGGCCGGCTTACGTTAAGAAGCCCATGGTAAGACGTCAATATAGGTTAAGTCCTAATCCGAGTTTGACTCTACATGTAACCCGCCCCATCAACTTATATAAGGAGGGGTGGGGCACCCCAAGAAGGAAGAGCAAGAAAATAATCGTTAAGGCTAGACACAACTAGAGGAGAGCCAGATTTATGACGTCTCCCTCATGAGCATATTGAGACCTAGCCACAAACAACATGTAGGGCTATTACCGGATGATGTCTCCCGGGGCCCGAAGCTGCCTAAATCCTTGTGTTGTGTGTTGATCCGCCTCGCATCTCTCGACCCGATCAACCCCTCTCAAGCTACCACATAGATGCGTTGGCCTCACGACTAAGTCCTCACACTAAGACATCTGCCGTGACGTTTCCAGGACAGAATCGGCCAAAACAATGAGTGTTGATGACCGACACGTAAACGCACCCCGGGGTTCGATAATCTTGGAAATCACTCCGTGACCCCAAAACAGTGAGTAATAGTCCACGAAACGGGCCAGAATCGGGCAAAACTGTGAGTGTTGATAACCATCACGTAAGCGCACATTAGGGTTCGACAACTATGGAATCGCTTTGGGACCCCAAAACAGTGAGTAATAGTCCACAAAACGGGCCAGAATCGACCAAAACTGTGAGTGTTGATAACGGACACGTAAACGCACCCCGGGGTTTGTTAGTCGTGGAAATCACTCTGGGACCCAAAACTGTGAGTAATATTTCACGAAACAGGTCAGAATTGGCAAAAACTGTGAGTGTTGACGACAGACACGTAAACGCACCCCGGGGATCGTCAATCGTGGAAATCGCTCTGGGGCCCCAAAATGGTGAGTAATAGTACACGAAACGGACCACAATCGGCCAAAATTGTGAGTGTTCATGACCGACACGTAAACGCACCCCGGGGTTCGTCAATCGTGGAAATCACTCCGGGACCCCAAAACAGTGAGTAATAGTCCAAGAAACGGGCCAGAATCAGCCCAAACGGCGATTCTTGCTGACCGACACGTAATCTCACCTTGGGGTTCAACAATGATGGAAATAGTCTAGGAAACGGGCCAGAATTGGCCAAAACCACGAGTTTTGATGACCGACACGTCAGCTCTCCTTGGGGTTCAACAACGATGGAAATCGCTTCAAGACACCAAAACGGTGAGTAATAGTCCACGAAACAGGTCAAAATTGGCCAAAACTATGAGTGTTGACGACGAACACGTAAACGCACCCCAGGGATTGTCTATGGTGGAAATCGCCCTAGGACCCGAAAACGGCGAGTAGTAGTGCACGAAACGGACCGGAATCGGCCAAAATTGTGAGTGTTGATGACCGACACGTAAATGCACCCCGGGGTTCGTTAATCATGGAAACCACTCCGGGACCCCAAAACAACGAGTAATAGTCCACGAAACGGGTCAGAATCGGCCAAAACTGTGAGTGTTGATGGCCGACACATAAGCGCACCTTGGGGTTCGACAACCATGGAAACCGGTTTGGGACCTCGGGGTTCATTAATCGTGGAAATTACTCTAGGACCCCAAAACGGTGAGTAATACTCCACAAACCGGCCAGAATCGGCCAAAACTGTGAGTGTTGATCACCGACACGTAAGCTCACCTTGGGGTTCAACAACTATGAAAATCGCTTCGGAACACCCAAACGGTGAGTAATAGTACACGAAACGGTTCAGAATTGGCCAAAACTGTGAGTGTTGACGACAGACACGTAAACGCACCCCGGGGATCGTCAATAATGGAAATCACTCTGGGACCCGAAAACAATGAGCAATAATGCACGAAACAGAGCAGAATCGACCAAAATTGTGAGTGTTGATGGTCGACACGTAAATGCACCCCGGGGTTCGTTAATCATGGAAATCACTCCGGGACACCAAAACTGTGAGTAATAGTCCATGAAACGGGCCAGAATCGGCCAAAACTGTGAGTGTTGATGACCGACACGTAAATGCACCCCGGGGTTCAACAACTGTGGAAATCGCTTCGGTACACCAAAATGGTGAGTAATAGTCCATGAAACGGGTCAGAATTTGCCAAAACTTTGAGTGTTGACGACGGACACGTAAACGCATTCGGGGTTTGTCAATCGTGGAAATCGCTCTGGGACCTGAAAACGATGAGTAATAGTCCACGAAATGGGCCAGAACCAGCCAAAATTGTGAGTCTTGATGACTGACACGTAAGCGCTCCTTGGGGTTTGACAACCATGGAAATCGCTTTGGGACACCAAAACGGTGAGTAATAGTCCACGAAACGGGCCAGAATCGGCCAAAACTGTGAGTGTTGATTACCGACAAGTAAACGCAGCCCGGGGTTTGTTAATCGTGGAAATCACTTAGGGACCCCAAAACGGGGAGTAATATTCCACGAAACGGGCTAGAATCGGCCAAAAGTGTGAGTGTTGAGACCGACACGTAAGTGCACCTTGGGGTTCAACAACTATGAAAATCACTTCGAGACACAAAAACGGTGAGTAATCGTCCACAAAACAGACCAGAATTGGCCAAAACTGTGAGTGTTGACGACAGAAACGTAAACGTACCCCGGGGATCGTCAATCGTGGAGATTGCTCTGGGACCCCAAAAGTGTGATTAGTAGTGCACGAAATGGACCACAATCAACCGAAATTGTGAGTGTTGATGACCAACACGTAAACACACCCCGGGGTTCGTCAATCGTGGAAATCACTCTGGGACACCAAAAATGAGTAATAGTCCAAGAAACGGGGCAGAATCGGCCCAAACTGCGATTGTTGATGACCGACATGTAAACGTAACAAGGGGTTTTAGAAACAAGGAAATCTCTTGGGGACCCCAAAACGTTGAGTAATAGTCCATGAAACGGGCCAGAATCGACAAAAACCGCGAGTGTTGATGACCGACATGTAAACGCACCCCAGGGTTCATCAATCGTGGAAATCACTCCGGGACCCCAAAACAATGAGTAATAGTCCAAGAAACGGGCCTGAATCGGCCAAAACTGTGAGTGCTGATGACCGACACGTAAACGTACCTCGGGGTTCGTTAATCGTGGAAATCACTCGGGATCCCGAAACAATGAGTAATAGTCCATGAAACGCGCCAGAATCGGCCAAAAGGGTGAGTGTTGATGACCGATACGTAAGCGCACCTTGGGGTTCAACAACTATGTAAATCGCTTTGGGACCCTAAAACGATGAGTAATAGTCCATGATATGGGTCAAAATTGGCCAAAACCGTGAGTGTTGACGACGGACATGTAAACACACCCCAGGGATCGTCAATCGTAGAAATCACTCTGGGACCCCCAAAACGGTGAGTAATAGTGCACGAGATGGACCAGAATCGTCATTGATGACCAACACGTAGACGCACTGCAGGGTTCGTCAATCATGGAAATCACTTCGGGACCCCGAAACTAAGTAATAGTCCAAGAAACGGGCCAGAATCGGCCCAAATTGTGAGCCTTGATGACCAACACGTAAGTACACCTTGGGGTTGGACAACCATGGAAATTGCTTTGGGACCACAAAATGGTGAGTAATAGTCCACGAAACGGGTCAGAATTGGCCAAAACTATGAGTGTTGACGACAGACACGTAAACGCACCCCGGGGTTCGTTAATCTTGGAAATCACTCCGGGACCCCAAAACAGTGAGTAATAGTCCATGAAACGGCCAAAATCGGCCAAAACTGTGAGTGTTGATAACCGACACGTAAGCACACCTTGGGGTTCGACAACCACGGAAATCACTTTGGGACCCCAAAACGGTGAGTAAGTCCATGAAACGCGCCAGAATCGGCCCAAATTGCGAGCCTTGACGACCAACACATAAGCACACATTGGGGTTCGACAACCATGAAATCACTTTGGGACCACAAAATGGTGAGTAATAGTCCACGAAACGGGTCAGAATCTACAAAATCCGCGATTGTTGATGACCGACACGTTAACACACCCCGGTGTTCATTAATGGTGGAAATAACTCCTGGACACCAACACAGTGTGTAATAGACAACGGATCGGTCCAGAATCGGCCAAAACAGTGAGTGTTGATGACCGACACATAAATGCACCCCGGGGTTCGTTCATCTTGGAAATCACTTCGGGACCTCAAAATAGTGAGTAATAGTCCAAGAAACGGGCCAGAATCGTCCTAAATTGTGAGTGTTGATAACCGACACGTAATCGCACCTTGGGGTTCGACAACCAAGAAAACAATGAGTAATAGTGCATGAAATAGACCACAGTCAGCCAAAAATTATGAGTGTTGATGACCGACGCGTAAACGCACACTACTAGGAAAAGGGCTATAGATAGGATTGACACTAATGGCGCACCAGGGAAGTAGTGCGCCACTACTATATACTAATGGCGAACCAGTTGGTGATGCGCCATTAGTGTGGAAGACACTAATGGCACACCAGACAAAAGGTGCGCCACTAGTGATAAAGTTTTTTTTTCATTTTTACATACATACTAACGGCGCATCCGACCGAAGTGCGCCATTACTAGTTCTATCTAGTAATGGCGCACTGCACAAGGAGTGCGCCAAGACCTTGAATTTTTTATTCTTTTTTTTGCAAAACTACTAATGGCGCACCGTGTCACAGTGCGCCATTACTACTTTAAACTAGTAATGGCGCACTACTACGCGGTGCGCCATTAGTATATATATATTTTGCACTACTACACGACTATCTCGGTTATGGATATCTCGCGGGGCAGGTAGTCCACGGATTTTCTGGATGCGTAAGGTGCATGGATGACACAACGTATCGCCAGCTAGATAGAGATCCCGGGTCTTCGAAAACCGTGTTCAAGGGACATCGACGTCCCCCTTGCCGCCGCCGATCAACCGCACCCTCCCCCGCTCCACCACCGCCGACGATCAACCGCACCCTCCCCCGCTCCATCGGCCGCTGCCGCCCACCCCCGGCCCGCACCCTCCCCCACTCCACCGTCGCTGATGACCCACCGCACCCTCCACTCCACCTTTTTCATATTCATAAATATTTTCAAATAACAAATTTGAACATATTTTAAAAAAATTATTACTGTTTTATAAAAAATATTATCATTATGATTTAAACAAGTTTGAACATATTTAAACACAAATAAATATCAAACAACATTTTATACAATCGAGAAATGATCCGTCCCCATTCCACCGTCGCCGATGACCCACCGCACCTCCCCGCCCCACTGGCCTCCGCCACCGACCCCGCCCTCATCCTCCCCACTCCACCGCCGACGATCAACCGCACCTCCCGCCTCACCGCCACCACCTCGGCCCGCACCTCCCACTCCACCGTCAGCCGATGACCCACCGCACCTCCACTCCACCTTTTTCAGATTCATAAATATTTTCAAATAACAAATTTGAAAATATTTTTGAAAAATTATTATTGTTTTTATAAAAAATATTATGTTATGATTTAAACAAGTTTGAACATATTTAAACACAAATAAATATCAACCAACATTTTATACAATCGAGAAATGATCCGTCCCCACTCCACCGTCGCCGATGACCCACTGCACCTCCCGCTCCACTGCCGCCGCCACACCCCAGCCCCATCCTCCCCATTCCACCGCCACCGACGATCAACCCCACCTTCCCGCCCCACCGGCCACCGCCATGCGACCCCGACGCACCTCCCCACTCCACCGTCGCCGATGACCCACCGCACCCTCCACTCCACCTTTTTCACATTCATAAATATTTTCAAATCACAGATTTGAACTTATTTTTTAAAAAATTATTACTGATTTTATAAAAAAAATATTACTATTATGATTTAAACAAGTTTGAACATATTTAAACACAAATAAATATCAAACAACATTTTATACAATCGAGAAATGATCCGGTCCCCACTCCACCGTCGCCGATGACCCACTGCACCTCCTCGCTTCCACCGGCTGCCGCCACGACCTCGCCCGCACCTCCCCCACTCCACCGCCGATGATCAACCGCACCTCCCACTCCACCGGTCGTCGCCGCCGACCCCGCCCGCACCCTCCCCCTCCACCGTCGCTGATGACCCACCGCACCTCCACTCCACCTTTTCATATTCATAAATATTTTCAAATAACAAATTTGAACAAATTTTAAAAAAATTATTACTGTTTTTATAAAAAATATTATCAAGTATGATTTGAACAAGTTTGAACATATTTCAACACAAATAAATATCAAACAACATTTTAAATGCATAAAAATAAAAATTGGGGAGCCTTGACATATTTAAAAAAAATTATTATTGTTTTTTTTAAATATTACTATTATGATTAAAACAAGCTTGAACATATTTAAACACAAATAAATATCAAACAACATTTTAACTGCATAAAAAAAATTGGGGAGCCTGGGAATCGAACCCAAGACCTCCTAGTGTGTGTGCTGCATGCTGACCAGTCGGGCTAGTGGGCGAGTTCTGATGTAGATTGGGTTAGGTGGAATATAACCTGAGGGCTCAAACTGTAATAAAAAAACATTCTAATGGCGCACCGCTCCTGGGTGCGCCATTAGTAAGCTTCCCCCACTCCACCTATTCCTCCCTCCTTCCTCCCCACTGACCTAATTGCCCCCTCCGCCTCAACTGCACAGCGCTTGCACACCTCCAGACACCCCCTCCGTCCCCTCCGTCCCCACGCCCGCCCAAACCCCGCCAGATCCACCCCCGCCTCCCTGGGCCCCTGCCTCTGCGCCGCCTCCTCGCGTCGGCCCCTGCCCTGCACCGCTGCTGACCCCGACCCCTCCGGCGACCGGCCGCACCCGCCCAGGTACCTCTCCTCCTTCCTCCTTCCTCACTCTCCACCCTTCCTCCCCATTCCCTACCTCCCTCCCCTTCCGCCGCGCCCTCCACCTCCCCTCCACCCTTCTCCCCGCCGTCAGCCCCGCCCCCAAGTCCGAAGCTCCCCGCCTCCCCACCGTCCGCCTCGCCGCCACCCGCCGCGCTCCCCCTCCAAAGCCCGCGCCTTACACACCGCCCCCACCACTAGCCCTAATCATTGATCTTTCCATCTTCGTTCTGCATAGGAGTAGATTTTTCCCTCTTTGTTCTGCATAGGACCATGGTGCATCATGATCTTTGCCTCTTTGTTCTGCATAGGAGTAGATTTTTCAAGACAGTGTATGGGGTTCAGAAGAAATTTAGTTTGCAGTCAGGGTTGTACATTCGTTTTCAACATTTTGTTACAGTAGAGTCTTGCTTCCTATTAACTATAGCTTAGGCCGGCAGCTTGGGCCACTTGTTGTATTTATAATCATCATTTGATTAGTGAGTGCGCTACAGAACAGTCGGTTAACCTATCTATGTTCAGGCAATTTGTTCCATGTATAACCATTGATTATGCATTTGAGGCAGTTAGTTAACCTCTCACCTATGTTCATGCAGGGATTCTTGGAAAAGCCATCACAGACGGAATAGAAAGATAAGCGGTACCTATCTTCAGTCCCAATCTAACAGGGTAGTCCATGGATTCAAACTAGCTAAAGGAGATTCAAAATGCCGAACCTTTAGGTTAACAACTCAACACAAACCAATCCCTGAAAGCAAAAACTCAACACAAACCAAGTGCATTATTTTTGTGACTGTTTCCATGTTTGCAGAACCAATATTTTTGTGCCAACAATCAGTTTACTCCCTCATGCCAACAACCACTCATTTTTCAGTTAACTCCTTACAGTTTAGATCATATTTGAGTGTGTCATTCTTGCTATGGTCATGTAAGAGAAATGCTCTGCCTTGCTAATTTTACCATGAGATTTGGGGTAATCAGTTAGTTCTGGTCAAAGCAAGTGGTTTTCCTGAGCTATGCCTTGGTTAGAAAATGATGCAAGATGGGAGTAATTTTTGGTGTCAAATCACTCAAGCAGTAACTGAATTTTCAAACTAAACTTGACACAATACTATTCAGTTAATTTGCTTGGACAGTAGTATATTTGCTCATCACTTTATGTATGGTGTTATGCCCTGTTATCTCTGTTCAGTTGACAAATGAAGCACTAGGCTCATCCATGGTACAAGTTCACCTGTGAACACTTGAAATTAGTCAGGACATCCCGTACTGATAGATGTAAATTGTGTCCAAGACGCTTTGAAGCACCGGTTTTCCTGCTTCTAACTCGAATCGATATAAACCATTCGGTTGGCATAAGTGGTCTTTTGTATATGTGCTGATGCTTTGTTAATATAAAGGTATAGATGATGTTGTACTTGTGATGATGCTACTTGTGATCTTCTGGAATGACCCATTGGCGACTTCATTACGCGGGGATAATGATATTGCAGGTACCCCGAGAGGCCCTTGAGTTTGCCGGAATGTCGATTAACTTCCGTTCCGGAAAATTCGGGTACTCCATATGTCCTATCTTCAGCAAAGGTCATGCTGAAATTTTCCGTGAATTTTAGCATGACTTTGCTAAGAATAGGACATATGGGGTACTTGCGACTAATGCCTGTTATCATGCATGTTTTATGATCTGTTGTAAGGGTACTAATTGGTCTCTTCTGCTGCTTATCAGAGATGGCGGGAAGCAGCCACCGCCGCTCTGCGACACCGCAGTACGAGTTGGATGCTTTCGAGTTCTTCACTATCATACTTGGGACTTCAGTATCATCCATGACGCAGGTATATAAAACGAGAGATCTCCCCTTCACCCATCTCATTATGATATCTGTTGTTCGCTACATCACTCATTGTCCCAAACTGCAGAGGCTGCCTGACAGTTTTATGAACATGCTGATGGGTGAAGATCCGCCAACTAATGTGAAGCTGCGACAGGTCGGCAGCGGGTTTCGTAGGCAGTGGGATGTGGAGTTGGTGATCAAGGAGGTCCACATGTACTTGTCTCGTGGGTGGGAGAAGTTCTACCGTGCGTACGACCTGCGGCTGGGGTACTTCCTTCTCTTCAGGTACGACGACGACGCCACCATGCTCATCGTGAAGGTGTTCAACGCGACTATGTGTCGCATGTGCTACGCTGACAATGATGATGCCGGTACGTTCTGACTCTTCATATTCCTCTACATTTGGCTTTGTCTCACATCGATTGTTAACGGTCATTGTTGCATTTGGACAAGTAATGGGAGCAGCAGCAGCAACACTGGCTACAGCCAAAGCAGCAGCGACTATGGCTGTAGCGAAAGCAGCAGCGATGTTGGCAGCAGCATAGACAACAAGAATGATGATCCGGACTGGAGTGCGGGAGAAGAGGAGCAGAGTGGGGATGAGGAGCTGCAGGATGACGATGGGCATCAGGCTGAGGATGACCTAGCGCTGGTGGTGGCTGACCAAGGGCAAGAGATGGTGGTGGCTGACCATGGGCAAGAGATGGTGGTGGCTGGCCATGGGCAAGAGATGGAGGTGGCTGAGGATGACCTAGCGATGGTCGTGCCTGAAGGTGGCCTCGCGATGGTGGTGGTGCCTGACAATGACCACGCACCGGTGGTGGCACTGGCGATCCCACAGCTGGGCGACATGAATACGCCAATTGTGGTAGAAGACTACATCCCACTGCCTCCACTGCCTCCACCGCCTCGCCGCTCTTGGCGCATCAGGCTGAGGAAGGAGAAGGAGAAGAACAATGCATGAGAACTGAACTTTGTCAGGTATGTCAGATCCCCAAAATGATATATATATATATATATATATATATACTTAGTTACCTATGTTATCTCTAATATGCTTAGTTTCCTATAGGTTAGCTTCATTTTACCTAAGTTGGCTCTAATATGCTAACTTAGAGCTTATATGCTTAGTTTCCTATAGGTTAGCTCCAAAATAACTTATGTTAGCACAAAATGATCAAGTTTACATAATAAGCTTATAGTCATTTTCTTATTCTTCTTCTTTTCCAAAATGACATAGGTTAGCTTCATTTTACCTAAGTTGGCTCTAATATGCTAACTTAGAGCTTATATGCTTAGTTTCCTATAGGTTACCTCCAAAATAACTTATGTTAGCACAAAATGATCAAGTTTACATAATAAGCTTATAGTCTTTTTCTTATTCTTCTTCTTTTCCAAAATGACATAGGTTAGCTTCATTTTACCTAAGTTGGCTCTAATATACTAACTTAGAGCTTATATGCTTAGTTTCCTATAGGTTAGCTCCAAAATAACTTATGTTAGCACAAAATGATCAAGTTTACATAATAAGCTTATAGTCTTCTTCTTATTCTTCTTCTTTTCCAAAATTCTTCTTATTCTTCTTCTAGTGTTCTTCTTCTTCTAGTATTCTTCTAGTCTTCTTCTTTTTCTTCTTCTAACTTCTTGTTTATCATTTTGCAGATTTGATTTAATTCATGGAAGCTTGCATGGATGGAGTGCTTCTTTTCCATTTGTGTTTTTATTTTGTATCAATGTGAAACTTTTGTGAATTGATGGATAACCGTGTTGGATGAACAATGTGAAATTTTTGTAATATGTAACGATGGAACTATGTGTTGGCTATGTATGTATATATGATGGAACTTGTGTGTTGGCTATGTATGTATATATGATGGAACTTGTGTGTTGGCCATGATTGTTATATGGATGCTTGTTGTATATATATGTCTTGGATATCTCATAGGTGAAATAGTGACCTGAGATTAAGAAAAAAAAATTAAAAAAATTGTTACTAATGGCGCACTACCATGTGGTGCGCCATTAGTATAGTAGACACTAGTGGTGCACTGTGGGCAAAAATAATGGCGCACTGCCTGGTGCGCCATTAGCATACCAGATACTAATGGCGCACCAGTGGTGCGCCATTAGTAAAAAATTCTAGTGGCGTGATACTAATGGTGCACCGGTAGTGCGCCATTAGCAAGCAAAACCGGTGCGCCATTAGTAGGACTTTTCCTAGTAGTGGCACCCCGGGGTTCGTCAATTGTGCAAATCACTGCGGGACCCCAAAACAGTGAGTAATTGTCCAAGAAACGGGACAGAATCAGCCCAAACGGTGATTCTTGCTAACCCACACGTAATTTCAGCTTGAGGTTTGACAACCATGGAAATTGCTTTGGGACCCCAAAACGGTGAGTAATAGTCCACGAAACGGGCCAGAATCTACAAAACCGCGAGTGTTGATGACCGACACATAAACGCACCCTGGGGTTCGTCAATCGTGGAAATCACTCTGGGACTCCAAAACAGTGAGTAATAGTCCAGGAAACGGGCCAGAATTGGCAAAATCCATGAGTTTTGATGACCGACATGTAAGCTCACCTTGGGGTTAAACAACGATGGAAATCGCTTCACGACACGAAAACGGTGAGCAATAGTCCACGAAACGGGTCAAAATTGGCCAAAAGTGTGAGTGTTGACGATGGAGACGTAAACGCACCCCAGGGATCGTCTATCGTGGAAATCGCTCTAGGACCTGAAAACGGTGAGTAATAGTGCACGAAACGGACCAGAATCGGCCAAAATTGTGAGTGTTGATGACCGACACGTAAACACACCCCGGGGTTTGTTAATCATGGAAACCACTCCGGGACCCCAAAACAGTGAGTAATAGTCCATGAAACGGGCCAGAATCGGCCAAAACTGTGTGTGTTGATGACCGACACGTAAGCGCACCTTGGGGTTCGACAACCATGGAAACCGCTTTGGGACCCCGGGGTTCATTAATCGTGGAAATCACTCCCGGACCCCAAAACAGTGAGTAATAGTCCACTAAACGGGCCAGAATCAGCCAAAACTATGAGTGTTGATCACCGACACGTAAGCTCACCTTGGGGTTCAACAAGTATGAAAATCGCTTCGGAACACCAAAACGGTGAGTAATAGTCCACGAAACGGGTCAGAATTGGCCAAAACTGTGAGTGTTGACGACGGACATGTAAACGCACAACGGGGATCGTCAATCGTGGAAATCGCTCTGGGACCCGAAAACGGTGAGTAATAGTGCATGAAACGAAGCAGAATCGGCAAAAATTCTCAGTGTTGATAGCTGACCCGTAAATGCACCTCGGGGTTCGTTAATGATGGGAATCACTCTCGGACCCCAAAACAGTGAGTAATAGTCCATGAAACGGGCCAGAATTGGCCAAAAATTGTGAGTGTTGATGACCATTACATAAATGCACCCCGGGGTTGAACAACTATGGAAATCGCTTCGGGATACCAAAACTGTGAGAGTTGATGACCGACACGTAAGCGCTCCTTGGGGTTCTACAACAATGGAAATCGCTTTGGGACCCCAAAACGGTGAGTAATAGTCCACGAAACGGGCCAGAATCGGCCAAAACTGTGAGTTTTGATGACCGACACGTAAGCGCAACCCGGGGTTCGACAACCATGAAAAACGCTTTGGGACCCCAAAACTGTGAGTAATAGTCCACAAACCGGGTCCGAATTGGCCAAAACTTTGAGTGTTCACAACAGACATGTAAACGCACTCCGGGTATCGTCAATCGTGGAAATCTCTCTCGGACCCGAAAATGGTGAGTAATAGTGCATGAAACGGACCAGAGTCGGCCAAAATTGTGAGTGTTGATGACCGACACATAAATGCACCCCAGGGTTCGATAATCATGGATATCACTCCGGGACACCAAAACAGTGAGTAATAGTCCACGAAACGGGCCAGAATCGGCCAAAAACTATGAGTGTTGATGATCGACACGTAAGCGCATCTTGGAGTTCAACAACTATGGAAATCGTATTGGGACACCAAAACGTTGAGTAATAGACCATGAAACGAGCCAGAATCAGCCAAAAGAGTGAGTGTTGATGACCGACACGTAAGTGCTCCTTGGGGTTTGACAACCTTGAAAATTGCTTTGGGACCCCAAAACGGTGAGTGTTGATGACCGACACGTAAACGCACCCCGGGGTTCGTCAATCATGGAAATCACTCCGGGAAACGGGCCAGAATCGGCCAAAACTGTGAGTGTTGATGACCAACACATAAATGCACCCTAGGGGTTCGTTAATGGTGGAACTCACTCCGGGACCCCAACATAGTGAGTAATAGACCAAGAAACGGGCCAGAATCGGCCAAAACAGTGTATTGTTGATTGACAGGTAAACGCACCCCGGGGTTTGTTGATCTTGGAAGTCACTCCGGGACCCCAAAACAGTGAGTAATAGTCCACGAAACGGGCCAAAATCGGCCAAAACTGTGAGTGTTGATAATTGACACATAAGCGCACCTTGGGGTTCGACAACCATGGAAATCGCTTTGGGACCCCAAAACGGTGAGTAATAGTCCAAGAAATGGGCTAGAATCGGCCCAAATTGCGAGCCTTGACGACCAACACGTAAGCATCCTTTGAGGTTCGACAACCATGAAATCGCTTTGGGACCACAAAATGGGGAGTAATAGTGCACGAAACGGGCCTGAATCTACAAAAACCTCGAGTGTTGATGACCGACAGGTAAACACACCCCCGAGTTCGTTAATGGTGGAAATCACTCCAGGACAACAACACTCTGTGTCATAGACCACGAAACGGTCCAGAATCGGCCAAAACAGTGATTGTTGATAACCGACACGTAAACGCACCCCGGGGTTCGTTAATCTTGGAAATCACTCTGGGACCTCAAAACAGTGAGTAATAGTCCACGAGACGGGCCAGAATCGGCAAAAACTGCGAGTCTTGATAACTGACACCTAAGCGCACCTTGGGGTTCGACAACCATGAAAACAGTGAGTAATAGTGCATGAAACGGACCATAGTCGGCCAAAATGGTGAGTGTTGATGACCGACACGTAAACGCACTCTGCACGCCAATCATGGAAATTACCCCGGGACCCCATAATAGTGAGTAGTAGTCCAAGAAACGGGCCAGAATCAGCCCAAACGGTGATTCTTGCTGACCCACATGTAAGTGTAGCTTGAGGTTTGACAACCATGGAAATCGTTTCGGGACCCCAAAACGGTGAGTAATAGTCCACGAAACGGGCCAGAATCGACGAAAACCGCGAGCGTTGATGACCGAAACATAAACGCACCATGGGGTTCGTCAATCGTGGAAATCACTACGGGACCCCAAAACAGTGAGTAATATAGTCCAGGAAGCGGGATAGAATTGGCCAGAACCACGAGTTTTGATGACTGACATGTAAGCTCACCTTGGGGTTCAACAATGATGGAAATCGCTTCTGGACACCAAAACTGTGAGTAATAGTCCACGAAACGGGTCAAAATTGGCCAAAACTGTGAGTGTTGACGACGGACACGTAAACGCACCCCAGGGATCGTCTATCGTGGAAATCGCTCCGGGGCCCGAAAACAGTGAGTAATAGTGCATGAAACCGGCCAGAATCGGCCCAAACTATGAGTGTTGATGACCGACACGTAAGCGCACCATGGGGTTCGACAACCATGGAAACCGCTTTGGGACCCCGGGGTTCACTATTTGTCGAAATCACCCCGGGACCCCAAAACGGTGAGTAATAGTCCACAAACCGGCCAGTATCGGCCAAAACTGTGAGTGTTGATCACCGACACGTAAGCTCACCTTGGGGTTCAACAACTATGAAAATCACTTCGGGACACCAAAACGGTAAGTAATAGTCCACGAAACGGGTCAGAATTGGCCAAAATTGTGAGTGTTGACGACAGACACGTAAACGCACCCCGAGGAACATCAATCGTGGAAATCACTCTGGGACCCGAAAACCTTGAGTGATAGTGCACGAAACGAATCAGAATTAGCCAAAATTGTGAGCGTTTATGGCCGACACGTAGCTGCACCCCGGGGTTCATTAATCATGGAAATCATTCCGGGGCCCCAAAACAGTGAGTAATAGTCCATGAAACGGGCCAGAATCGGTCAAAACTTTGAGTGTTGATGACCGACACGTAAACGCACCCCGGGGTTGAACAACTGTGAAATCGCTTCGGGACACCAAAACTATGAGTGTTGATGACCGACACATAAGCGCTCCTTGGGTTCGACAACCATGGAAATCGCTTTGGGACCCCAAAACGGTGAGTAATAGTCCACGAAACGGGCCAGAATCGCCCGAAACTGTGAGTATTGATGACCGACACGTAAGCGCACCCCGGGGTTCGACAACCATGAAAAATGCTTTGGGACCCCAAAACTGTGAGTAATAGTCCATGAAACGGGTCCGAATTGGCCAAAACTTTGAGTGTTCACGACGGACATGTAAACGCACTCCGGGGATCGTCAATCGTGGAAATCTCTCTCGGACCCGAAAACGGTGAGTAATAGTGCATGAAACGGACCAGAGTCGGCCAAAATTGTCAGTGTTGATGACCGACACATAAATGCACCCTAGGGTTCGATAATCATGGAAATCACTCTAGGACCCCAAAACAGTGAGTAATAGTCCACGAAACGGGCCAGAATCGGCCAAAAACTATGAGTGTTGATGATCGACACGTAAGCGCACCTTGGAGTTCAACAACTATGGAAATCGTATTGGGACACCAAAACGTTGAGTAATAGACCATGAAACGAGCCAGAATCAGCCAAAAGAGTGAGTGTTGATGACCGACACGTAAGTGCTCCTTGGGGTTTGACAACCTTGAAAATTGCTTTGGGACCCCAAAACGGTGAGTGTTGATGACCGACACGTAAACGCACCCCGGGGTTCGTCAATCATGGAAATCACTCTGGGAAACGGGCCAGAATCGGCGAAAACTGTAAGTGTTTATGACCGACACGTAAATGCACCCCAGGGGTTCGTTAATGGTGGAACTCACTCCGGGACCCCAACACAGTGAGTAATAGACCAAGAAACGGGCCAGAATCGGCCAAAACAGTGTGTTGTTGACCGACACGTAAACGCACCCCGGGGTTCATTGATCTTGGGAGTCACTCCGGGACCCCAAAACAGTGAGTAATAGTCCACGAAACGGGCCAGAATCGGCCAAAACTATGAGTGTTGATAGTTGACACGTAAGCGCACCTTGGGGTTCAACAACCATGGAAATCGCTTTGGGACCCCAAAACGGTGAGTAATAGTCCAAGAAATGGGCTAGAATCGGCCCAAATTCCGAGCCTTGACGACCAACACGTAAGCACACCTTGGGGTTCGACAACCATGAAATCGCTTTGGGACCACAAAATGGTGAGTAATAGTGCACGAAACAGGCCTGAATCTATAAAAACCTCGAGTGTTGATGACCGACACGTAAACACACCCCCGGGTTCGTTAATGGTGGAAATCACTCCGGGACACCAACACTGTGTGTAATAGACCACGAAACGGTCCCGAATCGGCCAAAACAGTGAGTGTTGATAACCGACACGTAAACGCACCCCGGGGTTCCTTAATCTTGAAAATCACTCTGGGACCTCAAAACAGTGAGTAATAGTCCACGAGACGGGCCAGAATCGGCAAAAACTGCGAGTCTTGATAACTGACACCTAAGCGCACCTTGGGGTTCGACAACCATGAAAACAGTGAGTAATAGTGCATGAAACGGACCATAGTCGGCCAAAATTGTGAGTGTTGATGACCGACACGTAAACGCACCCCGGGTACGTCAATCATGGAAATTACTCCGGGACCCCAAAATAGTGAGTAGTAGTCCAAGAAACGGGCCAGAATCAGCCCAAACGGTGATTCTTGCTGACCCACATGTAAGTGCAGCTTGAGGTTTGACAACCATGGAAATCGTTTCGGGACCCCAAAACGATGAGTAATACTCCACGAAACGGGCCAGAATCGACAAAAACCGCGAGCGTTGATGACCGACACATAAACGCACCATGGGGTTCGTCAATCGTGGAAATCATTACGGGACCCCAAAACAGTGAGTAATATAGTCCAGGAAGCGGGATAGAATTGGCCAAAACCACGAGTTTTGATGACTGACATGTAAGCTCACCTTGGGGTTCAACAATGATGGAAATCGCTTCTCGACTCCAAAACGGTGAGTAATAGTCCACGAAACGGGTCAAAATTGGCCAAAACTATGAGTGTTGACGACGGACACGTAAACGCGCCCCAGGGATTGTCTATCGTGGAAATCGCTCTGGGGCCCAAAAACGGTGAGTAATAGTGCATGAAACGGGCCAGAATCAGCCAAAACTATGAGTGTTGATGACCGACACGTAAGCGCACTTTGGGGTTCGACAACCATGGAAACCGCTTTGGGACCCCGGGGTTCACTAATTGTCGAAATCACCCCGGGACCCCAAAACGGTGAGTAATAGTCCACAAACCGGCCAGTATCGGCCAAAACTGTGAGTGTTGATCACCGACACGTAAGCTCATCTTGGGGTTCAACAACAATGAAAATCACTTCGGGACACCAAAACGGTGAGTAATAGTCCACGAAACGGGTCAGAATTGGCCAAAATTGTGAGTGTTGACGACAGACACGTAAACGCACCCCGAGGACCGTCAATCGTGGAAATCGCTCTCGGACCCGAAAATGGTGAGTAATAGTGCACGAAACGAAGCAGAATCAGCCAAAATTGTGAGTGTTTATGGCCGACACGTAGCTACACCCCGGGGTTCATTAATCATGGAAATCATTCCGGGGCCCCAAAACAGTGAGTAATAGTCCACGAAACGGGCCAGAATCGGTCAAAACTTTGAGTGGTGATGACCGACACGTAAACGCACCCCAGGGTTGAATAACTGTGAAATCGCTTCGGGACACCAAAACTATGAGTGTTGATGACCGACACATAAGCGCTCCTTGGGTTCGACAACCATGGAAATCACTTTGGTACCCCAAAACGGTGAGTAATAGTCCATGAAACGGGCCAGAATCGCCCGAAACTGTTAGTATTGATGACCGACACGTAAGCGCACCCCGGGGTTCGACAACCATGAAAATCGCTTTGGGACCCCAAAACGGTGAGTAACAGTCCACGAAACGGGGCCGAATTGGCCAAAGCTGTGAGTGTTGACGAAACGGGGGATCGTCAATCGTGGAAATCGCACTCGGACCCGAAAATGCTGAGTAACAGTGCACGAAACAGACCAGAATCGGCCAAAATTGTGAGTGTTGATGACTGACACATAAATGCACCCCAGGGTTCGTTAATCATGGAATCACTCCGGGACCCCAAAACAGTGAGTAATAGTGCACGAAACGGGCCAGAATCAGCCAAAAACTATGAGTGTTGATGACCGACACGTAAGCGTACCTTGGGGTTCAACAACTATGGAAATTGCATCAGACACCAAAATTTGAGTAATAGACCATGAAATGGGCCAGATCACCAAAAGTGTGAGTGTTGATGTCCAAACGAAGCGCACCTTGGGGTTCGACAACCATGGAAATCGCTGGGACGCCAAACGGTGAGTAATAGTCCACAAAACGGGTCAGAATTGGACAATACTGTGAGTGTTGACAACGGACGCCTAAACGCACCCCGGATATTGTCAATCATGGAAATCGCTCTGGGACCCAAAAACGGTGAGTAATAGTGCACGAAACGGACCAGAATCGGCCAAAATTGTGAGTGTTGATGACCGACACGTAAATGCACCCCAGGGTTCGTTAATTATGGAAATCATTCCGGGACCCCAAAACAGTGAGTAACAGTCCACGAAACAGGCCAGAATCGGCCAAAACTGTGAGTGTTGATGACCGACTCGTAAACGCACCCAGGGGTTCAACAACTACGGAAATCGCTTTGGGACACCAAAACGGTGAGTAGTAGACCATGAAACGGGCCAGAATCAGCCAAAACTATGAGTGTTGATGACCGACTCGTAAACGCACCCGGGGGTTCAACAACTACGGAAATCGCTTTGGGACACAAAAACGGTGAGTTGTAGACCATAAAACGGGCCAGAATCGGCCAAAACTATGAGTGTTGATGACCGACACCAAAGCGCACTTTGTGACCCCGGGGTTCATTAATTGTTGAAATCATTCCGGGACCCCAAAACGGTGAGTAATAGTCCACAAACCGGCCAGTATCGGCCAAAACTGTGAGTGTTGATCACCGACACGTAAGCTCACCTTGGGGTTCACCAACTATGAAAATCACTTCGGGACACCAAAACGGAGAGTAATAGTCCACGAAACGGGTCAGAATTGGCCAAAACTGGGAGTGTTGACGACGGATACGTAAACGCACCCCGAGGATCGTCAATCGTGGAAATCGCTCTGGGACCCGAAAACGGTGAGTAATAGTGCACGAAACGAAGCAGAATCAGCCAAAATTGTGAGTGCTTATGGCCGACACGTAACTGCACCCCGGGGTTCGTTAATCATGGAAATCATTTCGGGACCCCAAAACAGTGAGTACTAGTCCATGAAACGGCCAGAATCGGTCAAAACTTTGAGTGTTGATGACCGACACATAAACGCACCCCGTGGTTGAACAACTGTGGAAATCGCTTCGGGACACCAAAACTATGAGTGTTGATGACCGACACATAAGCGCTCCTTGGGTTCGACAACCATGGAAATCACTTTGGGACCCCAAAACGGTGAGTAATAGTCCACGAAACGGGCCAGAATCGCCCGAAACTGTTAGTATAGATGACCGACACGTAAGCGCACCCCGGGGTTCGACAACCATGAAAATCGCTTTGGGACCCCAAAACGGTGAGTAACAGTCCACGAAACGGGGCCGAATTGGCCAAAACTGTGAGTGTTGACGAAACGGGGGATCGCAATCGTGGAAATCGCACTCGACCCAAAATGGTGAGTAATAAAGGCACCAAATGCACCAGAATCGGCCAAAATTGTGAGTGTTGATGACTGACACATAAATGCACCCCAGGGTTCGTTAATCATGGAATCACTCCGGGACCCCAAAACAGTGAGTAATAGTGCACGAAACGGGCCAGAATCAGCCAAAAACTATGAGTGTTGATAACCGACACGTAAGCGTACCTTGGGGTTCAACAACTATGGAAATTGCATCAGGACACCAAAAATTTGAGTAATAGACCATGAAATGGGCCAGAATCAGCCAAAAGTGTGAGTGTTGATGTCCGAAACGTAAGCGCACCTTGGGGTTCGACAACCATGGAAATCGCTTTGGGACGCCAAAACGGTGAGTAATAGTCCACAAAACGGGTCAGAATTGGACAATACTGTGAGTGTTGACAACGGACGCCTAAACGCACCCCGGATATTGTCAATCATGGAAATCGCTCTGGGACCCAAAAACGGTGAGTAATAGTGCACGAAACGGACCAGAATCGGCCAAAATTGTGAGTGTTGATGACTGACACAAAAATGCACCCCAGGGTTCGTTAATTATGGAAATCATTCCGGGACCCCAAAACAGTGAGTAACAGTCCACGAAACAGGCCAGAATCGGCCAAAACTGTGAGTGTTGATGACCGACTCGTAAACGCACCCAGGGGTTCAACAACTACGGAAATCGCTTTGGGACACCAAAACGGTGAGTAGTAGACCATGAAACGGGCCAGAATCAGCCAAAACTATGAGTGTTGATGACCGACTCGTAAACGCACCCGGGGGTTCAACAACTACGGAAATCGCTTTGGGACACCAAAACGGTGAGTTGTAGACCATAAAACGGGCCAGAATCGGCCAAAACTATGAGTGTTGATGACCGACACCAAAGCGCACTTTGGGACCCCGGGGTTCATTAATTGTTGAAATCATTCCGGGACCCCAAAACGGTGAGTAATAGTCCACAAACCGGCCAGTATCGGCCAAAACTGTGAGTGTTGATCACCGACACGTAAGCTCACCTTGGGGTTCAACAACTACGAAAATCACTTCGGGACACCAAAACAGAGAGTAATAGTCCACGAAACGGGTCAGAATTGGCCAAAACTAGGAGTGTTGACGACGGATACGTAAACGCACCCGAGGATCGTCAATCGTGGAAATCGCTCTGGGACCCGAAAACGGTGAGTAATAGTGCACGAAACGAAGCAGAATCGGCCAAAATTGTGAGTGCTTATGGCCGACACGTAACTGCACCCCGGGGTTCGTTAATCATGGAAATCATTTCGGGACCCCAAAACAGTGAGTACTAGTCCATGAAACGGCCAGAATCGGTCAAAACTTTGAGTGTTGATGACCGACACATAAATGCACTCCGTGGTTGAACAACTGTGGAAATCGCTTCGGGACACCAAAACTATGAGTGTTGATGACCGACACATAAGCGCTCCTTGCGTTCGACAACCATGGAAATCACTTTGGGACCCCAAAACGGTGAGTAATAGTCCGCGAAACGGGCCAGAATCGCCCGAAACTGTGAGTTCTGATGACCGACACGTAAGCACACCCCGGGGTTCGACAACCATGAAATCGCTTTGGGATCCCAAAACTGTGAGTAAGAGTCCACAAAACGGGCCCGAATTGGCCTAAACTGTGAGTGTTGACGACGGACACGTAAACGCTCCCCGGGGATCGTCACTCATGGAAATCGCACTTGGACCCGAAAACAGTGAGTAACAGTGCACGAAACAACCAGAATCGACCAGAATTGTGAATGTTGATGACCGACACATAAATGCACCCCAGGGTTCGTTAATCATGGAAATCACTCCGGGACCCCAAAACAGTGAGTAATAGTCAATGAAACGGGCCAGAATCAGCCAAAAACTATGAGTGTTGATGACCGACACGTAAGCGCACCTTGGGATTCAAAAACTATGGAAATCGCATCAGGACACCAAAACTTTGAGTAATAGACCATGAAACGGGCCAGAATCAGCCAAAAGTGTTAGTGTTGATGACCAAAACGTAAGCGCACCGTGGGGTTCGACAACCATGGAGATCGCTTTGGGACGACAAAACGGTGAGTAATAGTCCACAAAACGGGTCACAATTGGACAAAACTGTGAGTGTTGACGACGGACGCGTAAACGCACCCCGGATATTGTCAATCATGGAAATCGCTCTGGGACCCAAAAACGGTGAGTAATAGTGCACGAAACGGACCAGAATCGGCCAAAATTGTGAGTGTTGATGACCGACACGTGAATGCACCCCAGGGTTCGTTAATCATGGAAATCACACCGGGACCCCAAAACAGTGAGTAATAGTCCATGAAACGGGCCAGAATCGGCCAAAACTGTGAGTGTTGATGACAGACACGTAAGCTCACCTTGGGGTTCAACAACTACAGAAATCGCTTTGGGACACCAAAACGGTGAGTAATAGACCACGAAACGGGCCAGAATCAACATAAACTGTGAGTGTTGATGACCGACACGTAAGCGCTCCCTGGGGTTTTGACAACCATGGAAATCGCATTGGGACCCTAAAACGGTGAGTAACAGTCCACGACACGGGCCAGAATCGGCCAAAACTATGATTGTTGATTACCGACACGTAAACACATCCCCGGGTTTGTTAATCATGGAAATCACTCCGGGACCCCAAAACAGTGAGTAATAGTCGAAGAAACGGGCCAGAATCGGCCAAAACTGTGAGTGTTGATGACCGACTCATAAACGCACCCAGGGGTTCAACAACTATGGAAATCGCTTTGGGACACCAAAACGGTGAGTAGTAGACCATGAAACGGGCCAGAATCGGCCAAAACTGTGAGTGTTGATGACCGACACATAAGCAATCGTTGGGGTTCGACAACCATGGAAAGCGCTTTGGGACCCCAAAACGGTGAGTAATAGTCCATGAAACGCGCCAGAATCGGCCAAAACTGTGAGTGTTCATTACCGACACGTAAACGCACCCCGGGGTTCGTCAGTCATGGAAATCACCTCAGGACCCCAAAACTGTAAGTAATAGTCCACGAAACGGGTCAGAATCGGCCAAAAGTGTGAGGTGTTGATTACCAACATGTAAACGCAACCCGGGGTTCATCAATCGTGGAAATCACACCAGGACCCCAAAACAGTGAGTAATAGTCCAAGAAACGGGCCAGAATCGGCCCAAACTGTGAGTCTTGATGACCAACATGTAAGCACACTTTAGGGTTCGACAACCATGGAAATCACTTTGGGACCACAAAATGGTGAGTAATAGTCCCCGAAACGGGCCAGAATCGGCAAAAACTATGAGTGTTGATGACCAACATGTAAACGCACCCCGTGGTTTGACCATGAAACAATGAGTAATAGTCCATGAAACGGGCCAGAATCGGCCAAAACTGTGAGTGTTGATGACCGACACGTAAGCGCACCTTGGGGTTCAAGAACTATGGAAATCGCTTCAGGACCCCAAAACGGTGAGTAATAGTCCACGAAACGGGTCAGAATCGACAAAACCGCGAGTGTTGATGCCCCACTAGGGTTCGCCAATCTTGGAAATCACTCTGAGACCCCAAAACGTGAGTACCAGTCCACGAAACGCGCGAGAATCGGCCAAAACTGTGAGTGTTGATGATCGACACGTAAACTCACTCTGGGTTCATTAATCGTGGAAATCAAACCGGGACCCCAAAACAGTGAGTAATAGTCCACGAAACGGGCCAGAATCGGCCAAAACTGTGAGTGTTGATGACCGACACGTAAATGCACACTAGGGTTTGTCAATCATGGAAATCACTCTGGGACCCAAAAACGGTGAGTAATAGTCCAAAAACAGGGGCAGAATCGGCCCAAACTGCGATTGTTGCTGACCGACACATAAGCACAGCTTGGGGTTTGACAACCATGGAAAACGATTTGGGACCCCAAAACGGTGAGTAATAGTCCAAGACTCATAGTGAGTAATAGTCCAACACGTAAACGCAACCCGGGGTTCGTCAATCGTGGAAATCACTGCGGGATCCCAAAAAGTGAGTAATAGTCCAACAAACGGGCCAGAATCGGCCGAAATTGCAAGTCTTGACGACCAACACGTAAGCACACTTTGGGGTTTGACAACCATGGAAATACCTTTGGGACCACAAAATGATGACTAATAGTCCATGAAGCGGGCCAGAATCGGCAAAAACCGCGAGTGCTGATGACCGACACATAAACGCACCCCAGGGTTCGTCATTCGTGGAAATTACCTCGAGACCCCAAAACAGTGAGTAATAGTCCATGAAACGGGCAGAATCAACCAAATTTGTAAGTGTTGATGACCAATATGTAAACGCAACCCGGGGTTCATCAATCGTGGAAATCACTCTGGGACCCCAAAACAGTGAGTAATAGTCCAAGAATCGGGCCAGAATTGGCCGAAACTGCGAGTCTTGACGACCAACATGTAAGCACACTTTGGGGTTCAACAACCAAGCAAATCCCTTTGGGACCACAAAATCATGAGTAATAGTCCACGAAACGCGCCAGAATCGGCCAAAACTATGAGTGTTGATGACCAACACGTAAACGCACCCCGGGGTTCGTTAATCGGTGAAACCACTCTAGGACCCCAAAAACAGTGAGTAATAGTCCACGAAACGGGCCAGAATCGGCCAAAACTGTGAGTGTTGATGACCAACACGTAAACGCATCCCGGGGTTCGTTAATTGTGGAAATCACTCGGGACCCCGAAACAACGAGTAATACTCCATGAAACGCGCCAGAATCGGCCAAAACTGTGAGTGTTGATGACCGACACATAAGCAATCGTTGGGGTTCGACAACCATGGAAAGCGCTTTGGGACCCCAAAACGGTGAGTAATAGTCCACGAAATGCGCCAGAATCGGCCAAAACAGTGAGTGTTGATTACCGACACGTAAACGCACCCCAGGGTTCGTCAATCGTGAAAATCACCTCAGGACCCCAAAACTGTGAGTAATAGTCCATGAAACGGGCCAGAATCGGCCAAAAGAGTGAGTGTTGATGACCAACATGTAAACGCAACCCGGGGTTCATCAATCGTGGAAATCACACCGGGACCCCAAAACAGTGAGTAATAGTCCAAGAATCGGGCCAGAATCGGCCCAAACTGCGAGTCTTGACGACCAACATGTAAGCACACTTTGGGGTTCGACAACCAAGGAAATCCCTTTGGGACCACAAAATGGTGACTAATAGTCTATGAAACGCGCCAGAATCGGCCAAAACTATGAGTGTTGATGACCGACACGTAAACGCACCCTGGGGTTCGTTAATTGTGGAAATCACTCTATGACCCCAAAACAGTGAGTAATAGTCCACAAAACGGGCCAGAATTGACCAAAACTGTGATTGTTGATGACCAACACGTAAACGCATCCTGGGGTCCGTTAATTGTGGAAATCACTCGGGACCCCGAAACAATGAGTAATACTCCTTGAAACGGGCCAGAATCGGCCAAAACTGTGAGTGTTTATGACCGACACGTAATCGCACCTTAGGGTTCAAATACTATGGAAATCACTTTAGGACCCCAAAACGGTGAGTAATAGTCCACGAAACATGTCAGAATCGACAAAAACCATGAGTGTTGATGACCAACAAGGAAACGGATACTAGGGTTCGTCAATCGTGGAAATCACTCCAAGACCCCAAAACAGTGAGGAATCGTCCACGAAACGCGCAAAAATCTGCCAAAACTGTGAGTGTTGATGACCGATACGTAAACGCACCCCGGGGTTCGTCAATCAGGGAAATCACTAGGGACCCCAAAATAGTGAGTAATAGTCCATGAAAAGGGCCAGAATCGGCCAAAAATGTGAATGTTGATGACCGACACGTAATCGCACCTTGGGGTTCAACAACTATGGAAATCGCTTCAGGACCGCAAAATGGTGAGTAATAGTCCACGAAATGGGTCAGAAGCGACAAAAACCACGAGTGTTGATGACCAACCCGTAAATGCACCCTATGGTTCGTCAATCGTGGAAATCACTCGGGACCCCAAAACAGTGAGTTATAGTCCACGAAACGGGCCAGAATCGGCCAAAACTGTGAGTGTTCGTGACCAACACGTAAACGCAACCCGGGGTTCATCAATCGTGAAAATCACTCCGAGCCCCCAAAACAGTGAGTAATAGTCCAAGAAACGGGCCAGAATCGGCCCAAACTGAGAGTCTTGATGACCAACATGTAACGACACTTTGGGGTTTGACAACCATGGAAATCCCTTTGGGACCACAAAACGGTGAGTAATAGTCCAGGAAACGCGCTAGAACCATCCAAAACTGTGAGTGTTGATGATCGATAGGTAAACGCACCCCGGGGTTCGTTAATCGTGGAAATCACTCAGGACCCTGAAAACAACGAGTAATAGTCCATGAAACGGGCCAGAATCGGCCAAAACTGTGAGTGTTGATGACCGACACGTAAGCGCACCTTGGGGTTCAACAACTATGGAAATCGCTTCAGGACCCCAAATGGTGAGTAATAGTCCACGAAACGGGTCAGAATCGACAAAACTGCAAGTGTTGATGCCCAACACGTAAACGCACACTAGGGTTCGTCAATCCTGGAAATCATTCTGAGACCCCAAAAAGTGAGTAACAGTCCACGAAACACGCCAGAATCTGCCAAAACTGTGAGTGTTAATGACCGACACGTAAACGTACCCTGGGGTTCGTTAATCGTGGAAATCAATCCAGGACCCCAAAACAGTGAGTAATAGTCCACGAAACGGGCTAGAATAGGACAAAACTGTGAGTGTTGATGACCGACACGTAAACGCACACTAGGGTTTGTCAATCATGGAAATTACTCCCGGACCCCAAAACAGTGAGTAATAGTCCAAAAACCGGGCCAGAATCGTTCCAAACTACGATTGTTGATGACCAACACGTAAGCGCACCTTGGGGTTTGACAACCATGGAAAACGCTTTGGGACCCCAAAACGGTGAGTAATAGTCCACGAAACGGCAAAGAATCGATAAAAACCGCGAGTGTTGATGACCAGCACGTGAATGCAACCCGGGGTTCGTCAATCGTGGAAATCACTCCGGGATCCCCAAACAGTGAGTAATAGTCGAAGAAAGGGCCAGAATTGGCCCAAATTGCGAGTCTTGACGACCAACACGTAAGCACACTTTGGGGTTCAACAACCATTAAAATCCCTTTGGGACCACAAAACGGTGAGTAATGATCCACGAAGCGGGCCAGAATCGACAAAAACCGCGAGTGCTGATGACCAACACGTAAACGCACCCCGGGGTTCTCATTCGTGGAAATCACCTCGGGACCCCAAACAGTGAGTAATAGTCCATGAAACGGGCCAAAATCAGCCAAAACTGTGAGTGTTGATGTCCAACATGTAAACGCAACCAGAGGTTCATCAATCGTGGAAATCACTCCGGGACACCAAAACAGTGAGTAAAAGTCCAAGAATCGGGCCAGAATCGGCCCAAACTGTGAGGCTTGACGACCAACACGTAAGCATGGAAATCCCTTTGGGACCACAAAATGGTGAGAAATAATCCATGAAACGTGCCAGAATCGGCCAAAACTGAGAGTGCTGATGACTGACACATAAGCGCACCTTGGGGTTCAACAACAATGGAAATCGCTTTAGGACCCAAAAACGGTGAGTAATAGTCCACGAAATGGGCCAGAATCGACAAAAGCCGCGAGTGTTGATGACCAACACGTAAATGCACCCTAGGGTTCGTCAATCGTGGAAATCACTCCGGGGCCCAAAACGGTGAGTAATAGTCCAAAACGGTGAGTAATAGTCCAAAAACCGGGCCAGGATCGTTCCAAACTGTGATTATCCGACACGTAAGCGCACCTTGGGGTTTGATAACCATGGAAAACGCTTCGGTACCCCAAAACGGTGAGTAATAGTCCATGAAACGGTCCGGGATTGACAAAAACCGCGAGTGTCGATGACCAACACATAAACGCACCCCGAGGTTCCTCAATCCTGGAAATCACTCTGGGATCCCAAAACTGTGAGTAATAGTCCAAGAAACGGGCCAGAATCGGCCCAAACTGTGAGTGTTGATGACCAAGACGTAAACGCATACTGGGTTCATCAATCGTGGAAATCACTCCGGGACCGCAAAACGGTGAGTAATAGTCCATGAAGCGGGCCAGAATCGATAGAAACCACGAGTGCTGATGACCGACATGTAAACGCACCCAGGGTTTCGTCACTCGTGGAATTCACCTCGGTACTCCAAAACGGTGAGTAATAGTCCATGAAACGGGCCAGAATCGGCCAACACTATGAGTCTTGATGACCAACCCGTAAACGCAACCCGGGGTTCATCAACCGTGCAAATCACTCCGGGACCACAAAACAGTAAGTAATAGTCCAAGAAACGGGCCAGAATAGGCCCAAGCTGCGAGTCTTGACGACCAACGCGTAAGCAGACTTTGGGGTTCGACAACCATGGAAATCCTTCTGGGACCACAAAACGGTGAGTAATAGTCCATGAAACGAGCCAGAATCGGCCAAAACTGTGAGTGTTGATGACCGACACGTAAACGCACCCCAGGGTTCGTTCATCGTGGAATTCACTCCGGACCCCAAAACAGTGAGTAATAGTCCAAGAAACGTGCCAGAATCGGCCCAAACTGCGAGTCTTGACGACCAATACGAAGCACACTTTGGGGTTCAACAACCATGGAAATCCCTTTGGGACCACAAAACGGTGAGTAATAGTCCACGAAACATGCCAGAATCGTCCAAAACAGTGAGTGTTGATGACCGACACGTAAACGCACCCCGGGGTTCATTAATCGTGGAAATCACTATGGGACCCCAAAACAGTGAGTAATAGTCCATGAAACGGGCCAGAATCGGCCAAAACTGTGAGTGTTGATAACCGACACGTAAATGCACCCCGGGGTTAGTTAATCATGGATATTACTTGGGACCTCGAAACAATGAGTAATAGTCCACGAAGCGGGCCAGAATCGGCCAAAACTGTGAGTGTTGATGACCAACATGTAAACGCAACCCGGGGTTCATCCATCGTGGAAATAACTGCGGGATCCCAAAACAGTGAGTAATAGTCCAACAAACGGGCCAGAATCGGCCGAAATTGCGAGTCTTGACGACCAACACGTAAGCACACTTTGGGGTTCGACAACAATGGAAATACCTTTGGGACCACGAAACTATGACTAATAGTCCATGAAGCGGGCCAGAATCGGCAAAAACCAAGAGTGCTGATGACCCCGGGGTTCGTCATTCGTGGAAATTACCTCGGGACCCCAAAACAGTGAGTAATAGTCCAGGAAACGGGCCAGAATCAGCCAAAGTTCGGAGTGTTGATGACTGACACATAAGCGCGCCTTGGGGTTCAACAACTATGGAAATCGCTTTAGGAGCCCAAGACGGTGAGTAATAGTCCACGGAACTGGTCAGAATTGACAAAAACTGCGAGTGTTGATGACTAACACTTAAACGCACACTATGGTCCGTCAATCGTGAAAATCACAGCAAGACCCCAAAACAGTGAGTAACAATCCACGAAACGCGCCAGAATCGGCCAAAACTGTGAGTGTTGATGACCGACACGTGAACGCACCCCGGGTTTCGTCAATCATGGAAATCAATCCGGTACCCCAAAACAGTGAGTAATAGTCCATGAAAGGGCTAGATTCGTCCAAAACAGTGTGTGTTGATGACCGACACGTCAACTCATGCCGGGGTTCGTTAATCGTGGAAATCACTCAGGATCCCGAAGCGGTGAGTAATAGTCCATGAAATGGGCAAAAATTGGTGAAAACTTTGACTGTTGATGACTGACACGTAAGCGCACCTTGGGCTTCAACAACTATGGAAATCGCTTCAGGACCCCAAAACAGTGAGTAATAGTCCATGAAATGGGTCAGAATCGACAAAAACCGCGAGTGTTGATGACCAATACGTAAATGCACCCTAGGGTTTGTCAATCATGGAAATCACTCTGCGACCCCAAAACAGTGAGTAATAGTCCAAAAACGGGCCAGAGTCGGTCCAAACTGCGATTGTTGATGAGCGACACGTAAACGCACCTTGGGGTTTGACAACCATGGAAGACGCTTTGGTACCCCAAAATGGTGAGTAACATTCCATGAAATGGGTCAGAATTGACAAAAACCGCGACTGTCGATGACCAACACGTAAACGCACCCCGGGGTTCCTCAATCGTGGAAATCACTCCGGGATCCCAAAACTGTGAGAAATAGTCCAGGAAACGGGCTAGAATCGACCCAAACCGCGAGTGTTGCTGACCAACACGTAAACGCGCACTAGGGTTCGTCAATTGTGGAAATGACTCCGGGACCACAAAACGGTGAGTAATAGTCCATGAAACGGGCCAGAATAGACAAAAACCGCGAGTCCTCATGACCCACACGTAAACGAACCCCGGGGTTTGTCGCTCATGGAAATCACTTCGGGACACCAAAATAGTGAATAATAGTCCACGAAATGGGCCAGAATCGGCCAAAACTGTGAGTCTTGACGACCAACACCTATGCACACTCTGGGGTTCGATAACCATCGAAATACCTTTGGGACCACAAAACAGTGAGTAATAGTCCATGAAGCGGGCCAGAATCGACAAAAACCGCGAGTGCTGATGACCGACACGTAAGTGCACCCTGGGGTTCAATAATCATGGAAATCACCTCGGGACCCCAAAACAGTGAGTAATAGTCCACGAAACGGGCCAGAACCGGCCAAAACTGTGAGTGTTGATGGCCGACACGTAAACGCACCCCGGGGTTTAGCAATCATGGAAATCACTATGGGACCCCAAAACAGTGAGTAATAGTCCATGAAACGGGCCAGAATCGGCCAAAACTGTGAGTGTTGATAACCGACACGTAAATGCACCCCGGGGTTCCTTGATCGTGGATATTACTCGGGACCCCGAAACAATGAGTAATAGTCCATGAAACGGCCCAGAATCAGCCAAAGTTGTGAGTGTTGATGACCAACACATAAACGCACACTACGGTCCGTTAATCGTGGAAATCACACCAAGACCCCAAAACAGTGAGTAACAATCCACGAAACGCGCCTGTATCGGCCAAAACTGTCAGTGTTGATGACCGACACGTAAACGCACCCCGGGTTCGTCAATCATGGAAAATTATCCGGTACCCCAAAACAGTGAGTAATAGTCCATGAAACGGGCCTGAGTCGGCCAAAACAGTGAGTGTTGATGACCTACACGTGAATGCACGCCGGGGTTTGTTAATCGTGGAAATCACTCAGGATCCCGAAACGGTGAGTAATAGTCCATGAAATGGGCAAAAATTGGTGAAAACTTTGAGTGTTGATGACTGACACGTAAGCGCACCTTGGGGTTCAATAACTATGGAAATCGCTTCAGGACCCAAAAACAGTGAGTAATAGTCCATGAAATGGTTCAGAATCGACAAAAACCGCGAGTGGTGATGAGCAATACGTAAATGCACCCTAGGGTTTTTCAATCATGGAAATCACTCTGCGACCCCAAAACAGTGAGTAATAGTCCAAAAACGGGCCAGAATCGGTACAAACTGCGATTGTTGATGACCGACACGTAAACACACCTTGGGGTTTGACAACCATGGATGACGCTTCGGTACCCCAAAATGTTGAGTAACATTCCATGAAATTGGTCAGAATCGACAAAAACCGCGATTGTTGATGACCAACACGTAAACGCACCCCGGGGTTCCTCAATCATGGAAATCACTCGGGGATCCCAAAACTGTGAGAAATAGTCCAGGAAACGGGCTAGAATCGACCCAAACCGCGAGTGTTGCTGACAAACACATAAACGCACACTAGGGTTGGTCAATCGTCGAAATCACTCCGGGACCACAAAACGGTGAGTAATAGTCCAAGAAATGGGTCAGAATCGACAGAAACCGCGAGTGCTGATGACCGACACGTAAGTGCACCCAGGGGTTCGTCAATCGTAGAAATCACCTCGGGACCCCAAAACAGTGAGTAATAGACCACGAAACGGGCCAGAATTGGCCAAAATTATGAGTGTTGATGACCAAGACGTAAACGCCCCCCGGGGTTCATCAATCGTGGAAATCACTCCTGGACCCCAAAATAGTGAGTAATAGTCCAAGAAACGGGCAAGAATCGGCCCAAACTGCGAGTCTTAACGACCAACACATAAGCACATTTTGGGGTTCGACAACCATGGAAATCCCTTTGGCACCACAAAAAGGTGAGTAATAGTCCACGAAACGCGCCAGAAGCCAAAACTGTGAGTGTTGATGACCAACACGTAAACGCACCCCGGGGTTCGTTAATCGTGGAAATCACTCCGAGACCCCAAAACAGTGAGTAATACTCCACGAAACGGGCCAGAATCGGCCAAAACTATGAGTGTTGATGACCAACACGTAAACGCACCCCGGGGTTCTTTAATCGTGGAAAGCACTCGAGACTCTGAAACAATGAGTAATACTCCATGAAACAGGCCAGAATCGGCCAAAACTGTAGTGTGTATGACCGACACGTAATCGCACGTTGGGGTTCAAATTCTATGGAAATTGCTTTAGGGCCCCAAAACGGTGAGTAATTTTCCACGAAACGGGTCAGAATTGACAAAAACCGCGAGTGTTGATGACCAACACGTAAACGCACACTATGGTTGGTCAATCGTAGAAATCACTCCAAGACCCCAAAACAGTGAGTAATCGTCCATGAAACGCGCCAGCATCAGCCAAAACTGTGAGTGTTGATGACCGACACATAAATGCACCCTGGGGTTAGTCAATCAAGGAAATCACTCGGGACCCCAAAACAGTGAGTAATACTCCATGAAACGGGCCAGAATCGGCCAAAACTGTGAATGTTGATAACCGACACGTAAGCGCACCTTGGGGTTCAACAACTATGGAAATCGCTTCAAGACCCCAAAATGCTGAGTAATAGTCCACGAAATGGGTCAGAATCGACAAACACCGCGAGTGTTGATGACCAACATGTAAATGCACCCTAGGGTTTGTCAATCGAGGAAATCACTCTGGGACCCCAAAACGGTGAGTAATAGTCCAAAAACGGGCCAGAATCGGTTCAAACTGCGATTGTTGATGACCGACATGTCAGCGCACCTTTGGGTTCAACAACTATGGAAATCGCTTCAGGAACCCAAACCGGTGAATAATAGTCCACGAACTGGGTCAGAATCGACAAAAACCGCGAGTGTTAATGACCAACACGTAAATGCACCCTAGGGTTCATCAATCGTGGAAATCACTCCGGGTCCCAAAAACGGTGAGTAATAGTCCAAACACGGGCCAGTATCGGTCCAAACTACGATTGTTGATGACCAAAACGTAAGCACACCTTGGGGTTTGACAACCATGGAAAACGCTTGGGTACCCCAAAATGGTGAGTAATAGTCCATGAAACGGGCCAGAATCGACAAAAACCGCGAGAGTCGATGACCAATATGTAAACACATCCCGAGGTTCCTCAATCCTTGAAATCACTCCAGGATCCCAAAACGGTGAGTAATAGTCCAAGAATCAGCCCAAAACGCGAGTGTTGATGACCAAGACGTAAACACACACTAGGGTTCATCAATCATGGAAATCACTCCGGGACCGCAAAACGATGAGTAATAGTCCATGAAGCGTGCCAGAATCGACAGAAACCGCGAGTGCTGATAACCAACACGTAAACGCACCCGGGGTTCGTCAATCGTGGAAATCACTCCGAGACCCCAAAAAGTGAGTAACAGTCCGCGAAACGCGCCAGAATCGGCCAAAACTGTGAGTCTTGATGATCAACACGTATAACCACCCTGGGTTCGTTAATCGTGGAAATCAATCCAGGACCCCAAAACAGTGAGTAATAGTCCACGAAATGTGCGAGAATAGGCCAAAACTGTGAGTGTTGATGACCGACACGTAAACGCACCCCGGGGTTCATTAATCGTGGAAATCACTCCGGGACCCCAAAAAAGTGAGTAATACTCCACGAAACAGGCCAAAATCGGCCAAAACTGTGAGTGTTGATGACCAACACGTAAACGCACCCCGGGGTTCGTTAATCATGGAAATCGCTCAAGACCCCGAAACAATGAGTAATACTCCATGAGACTGGACATAATCGGCCAAAACTGTGAGTGTGTATGACCGACACGTAATCGCACCATGGGGTTCAAATTCTATGGAAATTGCTTTAGGACCCCAAAACGGTGAGTAATTGTCCATGAAACGGGTCAGAATCGACAAAAACCGCGAGTGTTGATGACCAACACGTAAATGCACACTATGGTTGGTCAATCGTAGAAATCACTCCAAGACCCCAAAACAGTGAGTAATCGTCCATGAAACGCGCCAGCATCAGCCAAAACTGTGAGTGTTGATGACCGACACGTAAACGCACCCTGGGGTTAGTCAATCAAGGAAATCACTCGGGGCCCCAAAACAGTGAGTAATAGTCCATGAAACGGGCCAGAATCGGCCAAAACTGTGAATGTTGATGACCGACACGTAAGCGCACCTTGGGGTTCAACAGCTATGGAAATCGCTTCAAGACCCCAAAATGGTGAGTAATAGTCCACGAAATGGGTCAGAATCGACAAACACCGCGAGTGTTGATGACCAACACGTAAATGCACCCTAGGGTTCGTCAATCGAGGAAATCACTCCGGGACCCCAAAACGGTGAGTAATAGTCCAAAAACGGGCCAGAATCGATCCAAACTGCGATTGTTGATAACCGACATGTAAGCGCACCTTGGGGTTCAACAACTATGGAAATCGCTTCAGGAACCAAACCGGTGAATAATAGTCCACGAAATGGGTCAGAATCGACAAAAACCGCGAGTGTTGATGACCAACACGTAAATGCACCTTAGGGTTCATCAATCGTGGAAATCACTCCAGGGCCCCAAAACGGTGAGTAATAGTCCAAAAACGGGCCAGAATTGGTCCAAACTACGATTGTTGATGACCAAAACGTAAGAACACCTTGGGGTTTGACAACCATGGAAAATGCTTCGGTACCCCAAAATGTGAGTAATAGTCCACGAAACGGGCCAGAATCGACAAAAACCGCGAGAGTCGATGACCTACACGTAAACGCACCCCGAGGTTCCTCAATCCTGGAAATCACTCAGGATCCCAAAACGGTGAGTAATACTCCAAGAAACGGGCCAGAATCGGCCCAAAACGCGAGTGTTGATGACCAAGACGTAAACACACAATAGGGTTCATCAATCATGGAAATCACTCCGGGACCGCAAAACAGTGAGTAATAGTCCATGAAGCGGGCCAGAATCGACAGAAACCGCGAGTGCTGATAACCAACACGTAAACGCACCCGGGGTTCGTCAATCGTGGAAATCACCTCGGTACCCAAGAACAGTGAGTAATAGTCCACGAAACGGGCCAGAAGCGGCTAAATCTGTGAGTGTTGATGACCAACACGTAAATGCAACCCGGGGTCCCTCAATAGTAGAAATCACTCCGGGATCCCAAAACAGTGAGTAGTAGACCAAGAAACAGGCCAGAATCGGCCCAAACCGCGAGTGTTGATGACCAAGATGTAGTACCCCACACTAGGATTCGTTAATCATGGAAATCAGTCCGGGTCCAGAAAATGGTGAGTAATAGTCCATGAAACGGGCTAGAATCGACAAAAACCGCGAGTGGTGATAACCGACGCGTAAACGCACCCCGTGGTTCCTTAATCGTGGAAATCACTCCGAGACTCCAAAACAGTAAGTAACAGTCCACGAAACGGGCCAAAATCGGCCAAAACTGTGTGTGTTGATGACTGACACGTAAACGCACCCCGGGGTTCATCAATCGTGGAAATCACCTTGGGACCCCAAAACAGTGAGTAATAGTCCACGAAACGGGCGAGAATCGGCCAAAACTGTGAGTGTTGATGACCAACACGTAAACACAACCCGGGGTTCATCAATCGTGGAAATGACACCCAGACCCCAAAACAGTGAGTAATAGTCCAAGAAATGGGCCAGAATCGGCCCAAACTGCGAGTCTTGATGACCAACATGCAAGCACACTTTGGGGTTCGACAACCATGGAAATCCCTTTGGGACCACAAAACGGTGAGTAATAGTCCATGAAACGCGCCAGAATAGGCCAAAACTATGAGTGTTGATGATCGACAGGTAAACCCCGGAGTTCGTTAATCATGGAAATCACTCCGGGACCCCAAAACAGTGAGTAATACTCCACGAAACGGGCCAGAATCGGCCAAAACTGTGAGTGTTGATGACCAACACGTAAATGCACCCTGTGGTTTGTTAATCATGGAACTCACTCAGGACCCTGAAAACAATGAGTAATAGTCCATGAAACGGGCCAGAATTGGCCAAAACTATGAGAGTTGATGACCAACACGTAAGCGCACCTTGGGGTTCAACAACTATGGAAATCGCTTCAGGACCCCAAAACGGTGAGTAATAGTCCACAAAACGGGTCAGAATCGACAAAACCGCAACTGTTGATGCCCGACACGTAAACGCACACTAGGGTTCTTCAATCATGGATATCACTCCGAGACCCCAAAAAGTGAGTAACAGTCCACAAAACACGCCAGAATCGGCCAAAACTGTGAGTGTTGATTACCGACACTAAAATGCAGCCCGGGGTTTGTTAATCGTGGAAATCACTTAGGGACCCCAAAACGGTGAGTACTATTCCACGAAATGGCCAAGAATCGACAAAAACCGCGAGTGTTGATGACCACCACGTAAATGCAACCTGGGGTTCGTCAATCATGGAAATCACTCCGGGTTCCCAAAATAGTGAGTAATAGTCCGAGAAAGGGCCAGATCGGCCCAAATTGCGAGTCTTGACGACCAACACGTAAGCAAACTTTGGGGTTCGACAACCTTGGAAATCCCTTTGGGACCACAAAACGGTGAGTGATAGTCCACGAAGCGGGCCAGAATCGACAAAAACCGTGAGTGCTGATGACCGACACATAAACGCACCCCGGTGTTCTTCATTCACGGAAATCACCTCGGGACCCCAAAACAATGAGTAATAGTCCACGAAACGGGCCAGAATCAGCCAAAACTGTGAGTGTTGATGGCCTACACGTAAACGCAACCCGGAGTTCAAATACTATGGAAATCGCTTTAGGACCCCAAAACGGTGAGTAATATTCCACGAAACGGGTCAGAATCGACAAAAACCGCGAGTGTTGATGACCAACATGTAAACCCAGACTAGGGTTCGTCAATCGTGGAAATCACTCCAAGACCCCAAAACAGTGAGTAATAGTCCAAGAATCTGGCCAGTATCGTCCATGAAACGCGCCGGAATTAGCCAAAATTGTTAGTGTTGATGACCGACACGTAAACGTACCCTGGGGTTCGTCAATCAGGGAAATCACTCGGGACCCCAGAACAGTGAGTAATAGTTCATGAAACGGGCTAGAATCGGCCAAAACTGTGAATGTTGATGACCGACACGTAAGCGCACCTTGGGGTTCAACAACTATGGAAATCGCTTCAGGACCCCAAAATGGTGAGTAGTAGTCCACGAAATGGGTCAGAATCGGCCCAAACCGCGAGTGTTGATGACCAACACGTAAATCCACCCTAGGGTTCGTCAGTCGTGGAAATCAGTCTGGGACCCCAAAACGGTGAGTAATAGTCCAAAAATGGGCGAGAATCGGTCCAAACTTCGATTGTTGATGACCGACACGTAAGCACACCTTGGGGTTTGACAACCATGGAAAACGCTTCGGTACTCCAAAACGGTGAGTAATAGTCCATGAAACGGGCCAGAATCGACAAAAACCGCGAGTGTCGATGACCAACACGTAAACGCACCCCGGGTTCCTCAATCGTAGAAATCACTCCGGCATCCCAAAACAGTGAGTAATAGTCCAAGAAACAGGCCAAAATCGGCCCAAAAGGCGAGTGTTGATGACCAAGACATAGTACCCCACACTAGGGTTCGTCAATTGTGGAAATTGCTCCGGGTCCAGAAAACGGTGAGTAATAGTCCATCAAACGGGCTAGAATCGACAAAAAACGCGAGTGCTAATAACCCACGCGTAAAGGCACCCCGGTGTTCCTTAATCGTGGAAATCACTCCGAGACTCCAAAATAGTGAGTAACAGTCCACGAAACGGGACAAAATCGGCCAAAACTGTGAGTGTTGATGACCGACACGTAAACGCACCCCGGGGTTCGTCAATCGTGGAAATCACCTCGGGACCCCAAAACAGTGAGGAATACTCCACGAAACGGGCTAGAATCGGCCAAAACTATGAGTGTTGATGACCAACACGTAAACCCAACCCGGGGTTCATCAATCGTGGAAAGCACTCCGAGACCCCAAAACAGTGAGTAATAGTCCAAGAAATAGGCCAGAATCGGCCCAAACTGCGAGTCTTGATGACCAACATGTAAGCACACTTTGGGGTTCGACAACCACGGAAATCCCTTTGGGACCACAAAACGGTGAGTAATAGTCCACGAAACGCACAAGAATCAGCCAAAACTGTGAGTGTTGATGATCAACAGGTAAACACACCCCGAGGTTCGTTAATCATGGAAATCACTCTGGGAACCCAAAACAGTGATTAATAGTCCATGGAATGGGCCAGAATCGGCCAAAATTGTGAGTTTTGATGACCAACACGTAAACGCACCTTGTGGTTCGTTAATCGTGGAAATCACTGAGGACCATGAAAACAATGAGTAATAGTCCATGAAACGGGCCAGAATCGGCCGAAACTGTGAGTGTTGATGACCGACACGTAAGAGCACCTTGGGGTTTAACAACTATGGAAATCGCTTCAGGCCCCCAAAACGGTGAGTAACAGTCCACGAAACAGGTCGGAATCGACAAAACCGCAAGTGTTGATGCCCAACACGTAAATGCACACTAGGGTTCGTCAATCATGGAAATCACTCCGAGACCCCAAAAAGTGAGTAACAGTCCGCGAAACGCGCCAGAATCGGCCAAAACTGTGAGTGTTGATGATCAACACGTAAAACCACCCTGGGTTCGTTAATCGTGGAAATCAATCCAGGACCCCAAAACAGTGAGTAATAGTCCACGAAACGGGCCAGAATAGGCCAAAACTGTGAGTGTTGATGACCGACACGTAAACGCACACTAGGGTTTGTCAATCATGGAAATTACTTCGGGACCCCAAAAGAGTGAGTAATAGTCCAAAAACCAGGCTAGAATCGTTCCAAACAGCGATTGTTGATGACCAACACGTAAGCGCACCTTGGGGTTTGACAACCATGGAAAACGCTTTGGGACCCCAAAACGGTGAGTAATTGTCCACGAAACGACCAAGAATCGACAAAAAGCGCGAGTGTTGATGACCAGCACGTAAATGCAACCCGGGGTTTGTCAATCGTGGAAATCACTCCGGGGTCCAAAACAGTGAGTAATAGTCCAAGAAAGGGTCATAATTGGCCCAAATTGCGAGTCTTGACGACAAACACGTAAGCACACTTTGGGGTTCGACAACCATGGAAATCCCTTTGGGACCAAAAATGGTGAGTAACAGTCCATGAAGCGGGCCAGAATCGACAAAAACCGCGAGTGCTGATGACCGACACGTAAACGCACCCCGGGGTTCTTTAATCATGGAAATCACCTCAGGACCCCAAAACAGTGAGTAATAGTCCATGAAGCGGGCCAGAATCAGCCAAACTTATGAGTGTTGATGTCCAACACGTAAACGCAACCGAGCTTCATCAATCGTAGAAATCACTCCAGGACCCCAAAACAGTAAGTAATAGTCCAAGAATCAGGCTAGTATCGGCTCAGACTGCGAGTCTTGACGACCAACTCGTAAGCACACTTTAGGGTTCGACAACCATGGAAATCCCTTTGGGACCACAAAACGGTGAGTAATAGTCCACAAAACGTGCCAGAATCGGCCAAAACTGTGAGTGTTGACGACTGACACATAAGCGCACCTTGCGGTTCAACAACTATGGAAATTGCTTCAGGACCCCAAAATGGTGAGTAATAGTCCACGAAATGGGACAGAATTGACAAAAACCGCAAGTGTTCATGACCAACACGTAAATGCACCCTAGGGTTCGTCAATCGTGGAAATCACTCCGGCGCCCCAAAACGGTGAGTAATAGTACAAAAACGGGCCAGAATCGGTCCAAACTGCGATTGTTGATGACCGACACGTAAGCGCACCTTCGGGTTTGACAACCATGGAAAACGCTTCGGTACCCCAAAACGGTGAGTAATAATCCATGGAACAGGCCAGAATCGACAAAAACCGCTAGTGTCGATGACCAACACGTACACGTACCCCGAGGTTCCTCAATCCTGGAAATCAATCCAGGACCCCAAAACAGTGAGTAATAGTCCAAGAAACGGGCCAGAATCGGCCCAACCGCGAGTGTTGATGACCAAGACGTATACGCACACTAGGGTTCATCAATCGTGGAAATCACTCTGGGAACGCAAAACGGTGCCTAAGAGTCCATGAAGCGGGCCAGAATCGACAGAAACCGCGAGTGCTGATAACCGACACGTAAACGCACCCTGGGGTTCGTCAATCATGGAAATCACCTCAGGGCCCCAAAACAGTGAGTAATAGTCCACGAAACGGGCCAGAATCGGCCAAAACTGTGAGTGTTGATGACCAACACGTATACGCAACCCGGGGTTCATCAACCGTGGAAATCACTCCGGGACCCCAAAACAATGAGTAATAGTCCAAGAAACGGGCCAGAATCGGCCCAAACTGCGAGTCTTGACGACCAACGCGTAAGCAGACTTTGGGGTTCGACAACCATGGAAATCCTTTTGGGACCACAAAACGGTGAGTAATAGTCCACAAAACGAGCCAGAATCGGCCAACACTGTGAGTGTTGATGACCGACACGTAAACGCACCCCGGGGTTCATTCATCGTGGAACTCACTCCGGGACCCGAAAACAGTGAGTAATAGTCCACGAAACTGGCCAGAATCGGCCAAAACTGTGAGTGTTGATAACCGACACGTAAACGCACTCCGGGGTTCGTTAATCGTGGAAATCACTCGGGCCCCCGAAACAGTAAGTAATAGTCCATGAAACGGGCCAGAATTGGCCAACACTGTGAGTGTTGATGACTGACACATAAGCACACCTTTGGGTTTGACAACCATGGAAAACGCTTCGGTACCCCAAAATGGTGAGTAATAATCCATGGAACGGGCCAGAATCGCTAAAAACCGCGAGTGTAGATGACCAACACGTAAACGCACCACGGGGATCCTCAATCGTGGAAATCACTCTGGGATCCCAAAACAGTGAGTAATAGTCCAAGAAACGGGTCAGAATCGGCCCAAACTACGAGTCTTGACGACCAACACGAAGCACACTTTGGGGTTCGACAACCATGGAAATCCCTTTGGGACCACAAAACAGTGAGTAATAGTCCACGAAACGCACCAGAATCGGCCAAAATTGTGAGTGTTGATGACCGACACGTAAACACACCCTGGAGTTCGTTAATCGTGGAAATCACTATGGGACCCCAAAACAAGGAGTAATAGTCCATGAAACAGGCCAGAATTGGCCAAAACTGTGAGTGTTGATGACCGACACGTAAATGCACCCTGGGGTTCCTTAATCGTGGAAATCACTCGGGACCCTGAAACAATGAGTAATAGTCCATGAAACGGGCCAGAGTCAGCCCAAATTGCGAGTGTTGATGACCGACACATAAGCGCACCTTGGGGTTGAACAACTATGGAAATCGCTTCAGGACCCAAGACGGTGAGTAATAGTCCATGAAATGGGTCAGAATCGACAAAAACCGCGAGTGTTGATGACCAACACATAAACGCACACTACGGTCCGTCAATCGTGGAAATCACACCAAGACCCCAAAACAGTGAGTAACAATCCACGAAACACGCCAGAATCGGCCAAAACTGTGAGTGTTGATGACCGACACGTAAACACACCCCGGGTTCGTCAATCATGGAAATCAATCCGGTACCCCAAAACAGTGAGTAATAGTCCATGAAACTGGCCAGAATCGGCCAAAACTGTGACTGTTCATGACCGACACGTCAACGCACCCCGAAGCGGTGAATAATAGTCCATGAAATGAGCCAGAATTGGCCAAAACTTTGAGTGTTGATTACTGACACGTATGCGCACCTTGGAGTTCAACAACTATGGAAATCGCTTCAGGACCCCAAAACGGTGAGTAATAGTCCACGAAATGGTTCAGAATCGACAAAAATCGCGAGTGTTGATGACCAACACGTAAATGTGCACCCTAGGGTTTGTCAATCGTGGAAATCACTCTGGGACCCCAAAACAGTTAGTAATAGTCCAAAAATGGGCCAGAATCGGTCCAAACTGCGATTGTTGATGACCGACACGTAAATGCACCTTGGTGTTTGACAACCATGGAAGACGCTTCGGTACCCTCAAACGGTGAGTAATATTCCATGAAATGGGTCAGAATCGACAAAAACCGCGACTGTCGATGACCAACATGTAAACGCACGCCGGGGTTCCTCAATCGTGGAAATCACTCCGGGATCCCAAAACAGTGTGTAATAGTCCAAGAAACGGGCTAGAATCGACCCAAACCGCGATTGTTGATGACCAACACGTAAACGCACAGTTGGGTTTGTCAATCATGGAAATCACTCCGAGACCACAAAACGGTGAGTAATAGTCCATGAAACGGGCCAGAATCGACAAAAATCGCGAGTGCTGATGACCGACACGTAAACTCACCCCGGGGTTCGTCGCTCATGTAAATCACTTCGGGACACCAAAATAGTAAGTAATAGTCCATGAAACGGGCCAGAATCGGCCAAAACTATGAGTCTTGACGACCAACACGTATGCACACTCTCGGGTTCGACAACCACCAAAATACCTTTGGGACCACAAAGCGGTGAGTAATAGTCCATGAAGCGGGCCAGAATCGACAAAAACCGTGAGTGCTGATGACCGACATGTAAGTGCACCCTGGGGTTCGTCAATCATGGAAATCACCTCGGGACCCCAAAATAGTGAGTAATAGTCCATGAAACGGGACAGAATCAGCCAAAATTGTGAGTGTTGATGACCAACACATAAACGCCACACCGGGGTTCATCAATCGTGGAAATCACTCGTGGACCCCAAAACAGTGAGTAATATTCCAACAAACGGGCAAGAATCGGCCCAAACTGCGAGTCTTGATAACCAACACGTAAGCACACTTTGGGGTTCGACAAGCATGGGAATCCCTTTGGGACCACAAAAAGGTGAGTAATAGTCCACGAAACGCGCCAGAATCGACCAAAACTGTGAGTGTTGATGACCAACACGTAAATGCGCACCCTAGGGTTTGTCAATCGTGGAAATCACTCCGGGGCCCCAAAACGGTGAGTAATAGTCAAAAAACGGGCCAGAATCGGACCAAACTGCGATTGTTGATGACCGAAACGTAAGCACACCTTAGGGTTTGACAACCATGGAAAACGCTTCGGTACCCCAAAATGGTGAGTAATAGTCCACGAAACGGGCCAGAATCGACAAAAATCGCGAGTGTCGACGACCAACACGTAAACGCACCCCGAGGTTCCTCAATCCTGGAAATCACTCCGGGATCCCAAAACGGTGAGTAATAGTCCAAGAAACGGGCCAGAATCGGCCCAAACCGCGAGTGTTGATGACCAAGACGTAAACGCACACTAGGGTTCATCAATCGTGGAAGTCACTCCAGGACCGCAAAACGGTGAGTAATAGTCCATGAAGCGGGCCAGAATCGAAAGAAACCGCGAGTGCTGATGACCGACACGTAAACGCACCCCGGGGTTTGTCAATCGTGGAAATCACCTCGGGACCCGAAAATAGTGAGTAATAGTCCATGAAACGGGCCTGAATTGGCTAAAATTGTGAGTGTTGATGACCAACACGTAAACGCAACCCGGGGTTCCTAAATCGTAGAAATCACTCGGGGATCCCAAAACAGTGAGTAATAGTCCAAGAAACAGGCCAGAATCGGCCCAAACCGCGAGTGTTGATGACCAAGACGTAGTACTCCACACTAGGGTTCGTTAATCATGGAAATCAGTCCGGGTCCCGAAAACGGTGAGTAATAGTTGATGAAACGGGCTAGAATCGACAAAAACCACGTGTGCTGATAACCGGAGCGTAAACGCACCACGGGGTTCCTTAATCGTGGAAATCACTCCGAGACTCCAAAACAGTGAGTAACGGTCCACGAAACGAGCCAAAATCGGCCAAAACTGTGAGTGTTGATGACCGACGCGTAAACGCACCCTCGGCTTCGTCAATCGTGGAAATCACCTCGGGACCCCAAAACGTTGAGTAATAGTCCACGAAACGGGCCAGAATCGCCCAAAACTGTGAGTGTTGATGAACAACACGTAAACACAACCCAGGGTTCATCAGTCATGGAAATCACTCCGAGACCCCAAAACAGTGAGTAATAGTCCAAGAAACGGGCCAAAATCGACCCAAACTGCGAGTCTTGATGACAAACATGTAAGCACACTTTGGGGTTCGACAACCATGGAAATCCCTTTGGGACCACAAAACGGTGAGTAATAGTCCACGAAACGGGCCAGAATCAACCAAAATTGTGAGTGTTGATGATCGACAAGTTTACGCACCCCGGAGTTCGTTAATCGTGGAAATCACTTCGGGATCCCAAAACAGTGAGTAATAGTCCACGAAACGGGCCAGAATCGGCCAAAACTGTGAGTGTTGATGACCGACACGTAAGCGCACCTTGGGCTTCAACAACTATGGAAATTGCTTCAGGACCCCAAAACGCTGAGTAATAGTCCACAAAACGGGTCAGAATCAACAAAACCGCAAGTGTTGATGCCCAACACGTAAACGTACACTAGGGTTCGTCAATCGTGGAAGTCACTCCGAGACCCCAAAAAGTGAGTAACAGTCCACGAAACATGCCAGAATCGGCAAAAACTGTGAGTGTTCATGACCGACATGTAAACGCACCCTGGAGTTCGTTAATCGTGGAAATCAATCCAGGACCCCAAAACAGTGAGTAATAGTCCATGAAACGGGCCAGAATAGGCCAAAACTGTGAGTGTTGATGACCGACACGTAAACGCACACTAGGGTTTGTCAATCATGGAAATTACTTCGGGACCCCAAAGCGTTGAGTAATAGTCCACGAAACGGGCCAGAATCGGCCAAAACTGTGAGTATTGATTACCGACACTTAAACGCAGCCCGGGGTTTGTTTATCGTGGAAATCACTCAGGGACCCCAAAACGAGGAGTAATATTCCCCGAAACGGCCAAGAATTGACCAAAACCGCGAGTGTTGATGACCAGCACGTAAATGCAACCCGGGGTTCGTCAATCATGGAAATCACTCCGGGATCCCAAAACAGTGACTAATAGTCCAAGAAAGGGCCAGAATCATCCCAAATTGCGAGTCTTGACGACCAACACGTAAGCACACTTTGGGGTTCGACAACCATGGAAATCATTTTGGGACCACAAAACGGTGAGTAATAGTCCCTGAAGCGGGCCAGAATCGACAAAAACCGCGAGTGCTGATGACCGACACGTAAACGCACCCCGGGGTTCGTCATTCGTGGAAATCACCTCGGGACCCCAAAACAGTGAGTAATAGTCCATGAAACGGGCCAGACTCAGCAAAAACTATGAGTCTTGATGACCAACACGTAAACGCAACTCGGGGTTCATCAATCGTGGAAATCACTCTAGGACCCCAAAACAGTGAGTTGTCCAAGAATTGGGCCAGAATCGGCCCAAACTGCGAGTCTTGACGACAAACATGTAAGCACACTTTGGGGTTCGACAACCACGGAAATCCCTTTGGGACCACAAAACGGTGAGTAATACTCCACGAAACGCGCCAGAATCGGCCAAAACTGTGAGTGTTGATGACCGACACGTAAATGCACCCTGGGGTTTGTTAATCGTGGAAATCACTCTGGGACCCCCAAACAGTGAGTAATAGTCCACAAAACATGCCAGAACCGGTCAAAACTGTGAGTGTTGATGACCGACACGTAATCGCACCTTGGCGTTCAAATACTATGGAAATCGCTTTAGGACCCGAAAACGGTGAGTAATAGTCTATGAAACGGGTCAGAATCAACAAAAACCGCGAGTGTTGATGACCAAACGCACACTAGGGTTCATCAATCGTGGAAATTACTCGAAGACCCCAAAACAGTGAGTAATCGTCCGCGAAACACGCCAGTATCAGCCAAAACTATGAGTGTTGATAACCGACACGTAAACGCACCTCAGGACTCATCAATCATGGAAATCACTCGGGACCCCAAAACAGTGAGTAATAGTACATGAAACGGGCCAGAATCGGCCAAAACTGTGAATATTGATGACCGACACGTAAGCGCACCTTGGGGATCAACAACTATGGAAATCGCTTCAGGACCCCAAAGTTGTGAGTAATAGTCCATGAAAAGGGTCAGAATCGACAAAAACTTCAAGTGTTGATGACCAACACATAAATATCCCCTAGGGTTCGTCAGTCGTGGAAATCACTCCGGGACCCCAAAACGGTGAGTAATAGTCCAAAAACGGGCCAGAATCGGTCCAAACAGTGATTGTTGATGACAGATACGTAAGTACAACCATGGAAGACGCTTCGGAACTCCAAAACGGTGAGTGTCGATGACCAACAAGTAAACGCACCCCGGGGTTCCTCAATCGTAGAAATCACTCCGGAATCCCAAAACAGTGAGTAATAGTCCAAGAAAGAGGCCAAAATCGGCCCAAACCGACTTAGTACCCCACACTAGGGTTCGTCAATCATGGAAATCACTCCGGGTCCAATAAACGGTGAGTAATAGTCCATGAAACGGGCTAGATTCGACAAAAACCGCGAGTGCTGATAACCGACGCGTAAAGGCACCCCGGTGTTCCTTAATCGTGGAAATCACACCGGGACTCCAAAATAGTGAGTAACAGTCCATTAAACTGGCCAAAATCGGCCAAAACTGTGAGCGTTGACGACCGACACGTAAATGCACCCCGGGGTTCGTCAATCATGGAAATCACCTCAGGACCCCAAAATAGTGAGTAATAGTCCACGAAACGGGCTAGAATCGGCCAAAACTGTGAGTGTTGATGACCAACACGTAAGCGCAACCCGGGGTACATCAATCGTGAAAATCACTCCGAGAACCCAAAACAGTGAGTAATAGTCCAAGAAACGGGCCAGAATCGGCGCAAAATGCGAGTCTTGATGACCAGCAAGTAAGCACACTTTAGGGTTCGACAACCATGGAAATCCCTTTGGGACCACAAAACGGTGAGTAATAGTCCATGAAACGCGCCAGAATCGGCCAAAACTGTGAGTGTTGATGATTGACAGGTAAAGGCGCCTCGGGGTTCGTTAATCATGGAAATCACTTTGGGACCAGAAAACAGTGAGTAATAGTCCACGGAACGGGCCAGAATCGGCCAAAACTGTGAGTGTTGATGCCCGACACGTAAACGCACCCTGTGGTTCGTTAATCGTGGAAATCACTCAGGACCCTGAAAACAATGAGTAATAGTCCATGAAACGGGCCAGAATCGGCCGAAACTGTGAGTGTTGATGACCGACACGTAAGCGCACCTTGGGGTTCAACAACTATGGAAATCGCTTCAGGACCCCAAAACGGTGAGTAACAGTCAACGAACTGCGTCAGAATCGACAAAACCGCAAGTGTTGATGCCCAACACGTAAATGCACACTAGGGTTCGTCAATCGTGGAAATCACTCCGAGACCCCAAAAAGTGAGTAACAGTCCACGAAACGCACCAGAATTGGCCAAAACTGTGAATGTTGATGATCGATACGTAAACGCACCCTGGGTTCATTAATCGTGGAAATCAATCCAGGACCCCAAAATAGTGAGTAATAGTCCATGAAACGGGCCAGAATAAGCCAAAACTATGAGTGTTGATGACCGACACTTAAACGCACACTAGGGTTTGTCAATCATGGAAATTACTCCGGGACCCCAAAACAGTGAGTAATAGTCCAAAAGCCGGGCCAGAATCGTTCCAAACTGCGATTGTTGATTACCAACACGTAAGCATACCTTGGGGTTTGACAACCATGGAAAACGCTATGAGACCCCAACACGGTGAGTAGTAGTCCACGAAACGGCCAAGAATCGACAAAAACAGCGAGTGTTGATGACCAGCACGTAATTGCAACCCGGGGTTCGTCAATCGTGGAAATCACTCCGGGATCCCAAAACTGTGAGTAATAGTCCAAGAAAGGGCCATAATTGGCCCAAATTGCGAGTCTTGACGACCAACACGTAAGCACACTTTGGGGTTCGGCAACCATGGAAATCCCTTTGGGACCACAAAACGGTGAGTAATATTCCATGAAGCGGGCCAGAATCAACAAAAACCGTGAGTGCTGATGACCGACACATAAACGCACCCCGGGGTTCGTCATTCGTGCAAATCACCTCGGGACCCCAAAACAGTGAGTAATAGTCCATCAAGCGGGCCAGAATTAGCCAAAACTGTGAGTGTTGATGTCCAACACGTAAACGCACCCCGAGGTTCATCAATCGTGGAAATCACTCCAGGACCCCAAAACAGTGAGTAATAGTCCAAGAATCGGGCCAGAGTCGGCCCAAGCTACGAGTCTTGACGACCAACATGTAAGCACACTTTGGGGTTCGACAACCATGGAAATCCATTTGGGACCACAAAACGGTGAGAAATAGTCCACGAAACGCGCCAGAATCGGCCAAAACTGTGTGTGTTGATGACTTACACATAAGCGGACCTTGGGGTTCAACAACTATGGAAATCGCTTCAGGACCCCAAGACGGTGAGTAATACTCCACGAAATGGGTCAGAGTCGACAAAAACCGCAAGCGTTGATGACCAACACGTAAATGTACCCTAGGGTTTGCCAATCGTGGAAATCACTCTGGGCCCCAAAACGGTGAGTAATAGTCCAAAAACGGGCCAGAATCGGTCCAAACTGCGATTGTTGATGACCGACACGTAAGTGCTCCTTGGGGTTTGACAACCATGGAAAACGCTTCGGTTCCCCAAAAATGGTGAGTAATAGTCCACGAAACGGGCCAGAATCGACAAAAACCGCGAGTGTCGATGACCAACACGTAAACGCAACTCGAGGTTCCTCAATCCTCGAAATCACTCTAGGATCCCAAAACAATGAGTAATAGTCCAAGAAACAGGTCAGAATCGAACCAAACCGCGAGTGTTGATGACCAAGACGTAAACACACACTAGGGTTCATCAATCGTGGAAATCACTCCGGGACCGCAAAACGGTGAGTAATAGTCCACGAAGCGGGCCAGAACCGATAGAAACCGCGAGTGCTGATGACCGACACGTAAACGCACCCCGGGGTTCGTCAATCGTGGATATCACCTCGGGACCCCAAAACAGTGAGTAATAGTCCATGAAACGGGCCAGAATCGACCAAAACTGTGATTGTTGATGACCAATACGTAAACGCAACCCGGGGTTCACCAACCGTGGAAATCACTCTGGGACCCCAAAACAGTGAGTAATAGTCCAAGAAACGGGCCAGAATCGGCCCAAACTGAGAGTGAGTAATAGTCCATCGTGGAATTCACTCCGGGACCCTAAAACAGTGAGTAATAGTCCACGAAACTGTCCAGAATCGGCCAAATATGTGAGTGTTAATGACTGACACGTAAACGCACCCCGGTGTTCGTTAATCCTGGAAATCACTGTGGCCCCCGAAACAGTAAGTAATTGTCCATGAAACGGGCCAGAATCGGCCAAAACTATGAGTGTTGATGACCGACACATAAGCGCACCTTGGGGTTTGACAACCATGGAAAACACTTCGGTACCCCAAAACGGTGAGTAATAATCCATGAAACGGGCCAGAATCGACAAAAACCGCGAGTGTAGATGACCAACATATAAACGCACCACGGGGTTCCTCAATCATGGAAATCACTCTAGGATCCCAAAACAGTGAGTAATAGTCCAAGAAACGTGCCAGAATCGGCCCAAACCTTGAGTCTTGACGACCAACACAAAGCACACTTTGGGGTTTGACAACCATGGAAATCCCTTTGGCACCACAAAAAGGTGAGTAATAGTCCACGAAACGCGCCAGAATCGGCCAAAACTATGAGGGTTGATGACCAACACGTAAACGCACCCCAGGGTTCGTTAATCGTGGAAATCACTATGGGACCCCAAAACAATGAGTAATAGTCCATGAAACGGGTCAGAATTGGCCAAAACTATGAGTGTTGATAACCAACACGTAAATGCACCCTGGGGTTCGTTAATCGTGGAAATCACTCGGGACCCCGAAACAATGAGTAATAGTCCATGAAACGGGCCAGAATCAGCCAAAACTATGTGTGTTGATGACTGACACATAAGCGCACCTTGGGGTTCAACAACTATGGAAATCGCTTCAGGAGCCCAAAACGGTGAGTAATAGTCCACGAAACGGGTTAGAATTGACAGAAACCGCGAGTGTTGATGACCAACACGTAAATGCACCCCGGGGTTTGTTAATCTTGGAAATCACTCCGGGACCCCAAAACAGTGAGTAATAGTCCACGAAACAGGCCAGAATTGGCCAACACTTTGAGTGTTGATGACCGACACGTAAACGCACCCCGGGGTTCGTTAATCATGGAAATCACTCGGGACCGCGAAACAGTGAGTAATAGTCCATGAAACAGGCCAGAATCGGCCAAAACTGTGAGTGTTGATGACCGACACGTCAATGCACCCCGGGGTTCGTTAATTGTGGAAATCCCTTGGACCTCGAAACGGTGAGTAATAGTCCATGAAACAGGCCAATCGACAAAAATCGCGAGTGTTGATGACCAATACGCAAACTGATACGTCTCCAACGTATCTATAATTTTTTATTGTTCCATGCTATTATATTACCCCTTTTGAATGTTTATGGGCTTTATTTTACATATTTATATCATTTTTGGGACTAACCTACTAACCGGAGGACCAGCCCGTATTGCTGTTTTTTTTGCCTATTTTAGTATTTCGAAGAAAAGGAATATCAAACGGAGTCCAAATGGAAAGAAACCTTCGGGAGCGTGATTTTTGGAACGAACGTGATCCAGGGGACTTGGAGTGCAAGTCAAGAAGCAGTCGAGAAGGCCACGAGAGGGTAGGGCGCGCCCCCCTATAGGGCGTGCCCCCCTGTCTCGTGGGCCCCTTGGGCGGCCACCAATGTACTTCTTCCTCCTATATATACCTACGTACCCTGAAAACATCCAGGGAGCCAACGAAACACAATTTCCACCGCTGTAACCTTCTGTATCCGCGAGATCCCATCTTGGAGCCTTCGTCGGCGCTCTGCCGGAGGGCGAATCGACCACGGAGGGCTTCTACATCAACACCACAGCCCCTCCGATGAGTTGTGAGTAGTTTACCACAGACCTTCGGGTCCATACTTATTAGCTTGATGTCTTCTTCTCTCTTTTTGGATCTCAATACAATGTTCTCCCCCTCTCTTGTGGAGAGCTATTCGATGTAAACTCTTTTTGCGGTGTGTTTGTCGAGATCCGATGAATTTTGTGGGTTTATGATCAAGTTTATCTATGAGAAATATTTGAATCTTCTCTAAATTCTTTTATGTATGATTGAGTTATCTTTGCAAGTCTCTTCGAATTATCAGTTTGGCTTGGCCTACTAGATTGTTCTTTCTTGCCATGGGAGAAGTGCTTAGCTTTGGGTTCAATCTTGCGTGTCCTTACCAAAGGATGTAAAGGGTTGCAAGGCACGTATTGTATTGTTGCTATCGAGGATAAAAAGATGGGATTTATATCATATTGCATGAGTTTATCCTCTACATCATGTCATCTTGCTTAATGCGTTACTCGTTCTTATGAACTTAATACTCTAGATGCAGCAGTGAGTCGGTCGATGTGTGGAGTAATAGTAGTAGATGCAGGGCAGAGTCGGTCTACTTGTCACGGACGTGATGCCTATATGCATGATCATGCCTAGATAATCTCATAATTATTCGCTTTTCTATCAATTGCTCGACAGTAATTTGTTCACTCACCGTAATACTTATGCTATCTTGAGAGAAGCCTCTAGTGAAACCTATGGCCCCCGGGTCTATCTCTTATCATATTTGTTTCCAATCTACTTTTATTTGCATCTTTACTTTTTGCATCTATATTATAAAGTACCAAAAATATATTTATCTTATCATACTATCTCTATTAGATCTCACTTTACATGAAGTGGCGTGAAGGGATTGACAACCCCTTTATTGCGTTGGTTGCAAGTTCTTTGTTTGTTTGTGTAGGTGCATGGGACTTTTGAGGAGCCTCCTACTGGATTGATACCTTGGTTCTCAAAAACTGAGGAAAATACTTACGCTACTATTGCGGCATCACCCTTTCCTCTTCAAGGAAAACCAACGCAAGCTCAAGACGTAGCAAGAAGGATTTTTGGCGCCGTTGTCGGGGAGGTCTTCGCTCAAGTCAAGACATACCAAGTACCTATCACAAACTCATCCCCCTCGCATTTACATTATTTGCCATTTTCCTCTCGTTTTCGTCTCCCCCACTTCACCCTTGCCGTTTTATTCGCCCTCTCTTTCCCAATCTCCTCCTCTCTCTTTCGCTTGCCTTTTTCTGTTGGCTTGTGTGTTGGATTACTTGTTGCCGTGGCGCAAGATAATACCAAATTGTGTGATTTCTCGAATACCAATAATAATGATTTCCTTAGTACTCCGATTGCTCCTCTTAATGATGTTGAGTCTTGTGAAATCAATACTGCTTTGCTGAATCTTGTTATGAAAGACCTATTCGCCGGCCTTCCTAGCGAAGATGCCGCTACTCATCTAAACAACTTTGTTGATTTGTGTGATTTGCAAAATAAGAAAGATACGGATAACAATATTTTTAAATTGAAGTTATTTCCGTTTTCACTTAGAGATCGTGCTAAAGTTTGGTTTTCGTCTTTGCCTAAAAATAGTATTGATTCTTCGAACAGGTGCAAAGATGCTTTTATCTCTAAGTATTTTCCTCCCGCTAAGATTATCACTCTTAGGAACGATATTATGAATTTTAAACAACTTGATCATGAGCATGTTTCCCAATCATGGGAAAGAATGAAATTGATGATTCGTAATTGCCCTACTCATGGTTTGAATTTATGGATGATCATACAAAAGTTTTATGCCGGTTTGAACTTTGCTTCTAGAAATCTCTTAGATTCGGCCGCGGGAGGCACGTTTATGGAAATCACATTAGGAGATGCTACAAAACTTCTTGATAATATTATGGCTAATTATTCTCAATGGCACACCGAAAGATCTTCTAGTAAAAAAGCGCATGCTATAGAAGAAATCAATGTTTTGAGTGGAAAGATGGATGAACTTATGAAATTGTTTGCTACCAAGAATACTCCTCTTGATCCCAATGATATGCATTTGTCTACTTTGATTGAGAATAATGATGAATCTATGGATGTGAATTTTGTTGGTAGGAATAGTTTTGGAAACAACGCTTATAGAGGAAACTTTAATGCTAGACCGTTCCCTAGTAATCCCTCTCATAATTATGGAAATTCCTACAATAATTATTGTGGTAATTTTAATAAGATGCCCTCTGATTTTGAGAATAGTGTTAAAGAATTTATGATTTCTCAAAAGAATTTTAATGCTTTGCTTGAAGAAAAATTGCTCAAAGTTGATGATTTGGCTAGGAACGTTGATAGACTTTCGCTTGATGTTGATTCTCTTAAACATAGATCTTCTTCTCCTAAGCATGATATCAATGAGTCTCTCAAAGCAATGAGAATTTCCATTGATGAGTGCAAGGAATGAACCGCTAGATTGCGTGCTAAGAAAGATAGCTTTATAAAGGCGTGTTCTTCTAGTTTCCATGAAAATAATGATGAAGATCTTAAAGTTATTGATATGTCCCCTATTAGATCTTTGTTTTGCAATATGAATCTTGATAGTTATAGGACTGAAGATGAGTCAACTTTACCTAGAAGGCGTCCCAAGAATTCGGAGTTTTTAGATCTTGATGCTAAATTTGTTAAAAGTGGGATTGGAGAGGTCATGACTTTAAATAGCATTGAACCCACTATCTCGGATTTCAAGGAATTTGATTATGATAATTGTTCTTTAGAAGGTTGTATTTCCTTGTTGCAATCCGTTGTTAATTCTCCTCATGCTTATAGTCAAAATAAAGCTTTTACCGAACATATCGTTGATGCCTTGATGCAATCTTATGATGAAAAACTTAATTTGGAAGTTTCTGTACCCAGAAAACTTAATGATGATTGGGAACATACTATAAAGATTAGAATTAAAGATCATGAGTGTTTTGCTTTGTGTGATTTGGGTGCTAGTGTTTCCACGATTCCGAAAACTTTATGTGATATTCTAGGTTTCTATGATCTTGATGATTGCTCTTTAAATTTGCACCTTGCGGATTCCACCATTAAAAAGCCAATGGGAAGGATCAATGATGTTCTCATTGTTGCAAATATAAATTTGGTTCCCGTAGATTTTATCGTTCTTGATATAGATTGCAATCTTTCTTGCCCTATTATTCTTGGTAGACCTTTCCTTAGAACGATTGGCGCGATTATTGATATGAAGGAAGGGAATATTAGATTCCAATTTCCATTAAAGAAAGTCATGGAGCACTTTCCAAGAAATAAAGTCAAATTACCTTATGAATCTATCATGCGGTTTACTTATAAATTTAGTGCCAAAGATGGCACTACTTAGATCTATCTTCGTTTTTATGCCTAGCTAGGGGCGTTAAACAATAGCGCTAGTTGGGAGGCAACCCAATTTTCTTTGTGTTTTTTGTTTTTGTTCCTGTTTAGTAATAAATATTGCATCTACCTTATGTTTAGATGTGTTTTTATCTTTTAATTAGTGTTTGTGCCGAGTAGAACCTATAGGATAACCTATGATGATAGTTGATTTGATTCTGCTGAAAAACAGAAACTTTGCGCGCAAGAATTTAGTTTTGTTAAATCACAGAAACGTGATTTTGTGTTGATTCTTTTTTCTGCTGATCAATAGAAAATTTTTCCAGGACTTCCTTTTTTCGTAGGATTTTTAGAGTTCCAGAAGTTTGCGTTAGTTACAGATTGTTACAGACTGTTCTATTTTTGACAGATTCTGTTTTTCGTGTGTTGTTTGCTTATTTTGATGCATCTATGGCTAGTAAAATAGTTTATAAACCATAGAGAAGTTGGAATACAGTAGGTTTAACACCAAAATAAATAAAGAATGAGTTCATTACAGTACCTTATGTGGTGGTTTTGTTTTCTTTCCCTAACGGAGCTTATAAGATTTCCTGATGAGTTTTGTGTTGTGAAGTTTTCACGTTTTGGGTAAAGCTTTTATGGACTATGGAATAAGGAGTGGCAAGAGCCTAAGCTTGGGGATGCCCATGGCACCCCAAGATATTCAAGGATAGCCAAAAGCCTAAGCTTGGGGATGCCCCAGGAAGGCATCCCTCTTTAAATCTTCGCTCATTGGTAACTTTACTTGGAGCTATATTTTTATTCGCCACATGATATGTGTTTTGCTTGGAGCGTCGTGTATTATATTAGTATTTTCTTTTTAGTTTACCACAATCATCCTTGATGTACACACCTTTTTGGAGAAGCCTACTTGATTAGAATTTGCTAGAATACTCTATGTGCTTCACTTATATCTTTTGAGCTTGATAGTTTTTGCTCTAGTGCTTCACTTATATCTTTTAGAGCACGGCGGTGAATTAATTTTGAAGAAATTGCTAGTCTCTCATGCTTCACTTATATCTTTTTGAGAGTCTTTTAGAACAGCATGGTATTTTCTATGGTTACAAATTTGGTCCTAGAATGATGAGCATCCAAGTTGGGTATAATAAAAACTATCATAGAAAGTGAATTGGATGCTATGATCAATTTGATGTTTGATAATTGTTTTGAGATATGGAGGTAGTGATATTAAAGTCATGCTAGTTGGGTTGATTATGATAAATACTTGTGTTGAGGTTTGTGATTCCCGTAGCATGCACGTATGATGAACCGCTTTGTATTGAAGTTGGAGCACAATTTTATTTATTGATTGTCTTCCTTATGAGTGGCGGTCGGGGACGAGCGATGGTCTTTTACTACCAATCTATCCCCCTAGGAGCATGCGCGTATTGCTTTTGTTTTTGATAACTTCTAGATTTTTGCAATAAGTACATGAGTTCTTTTGACTAATGTTGAGTCCATGGATTATACGCACCCTTTCACCCTTCCACCATTGCTAGCCTCTCTTGTGCCGCGCAACTTTCGCCGGTACCATACACCCACCATATATCTTCCCCAAAACAGCCACCATACCTACCTATTATGGCATTTCCATAGGCATTCCGAGATATATTGCCATGCAACTTTCCATCGTTCCGTTCATATGACACACATTACTTTTGTCATATTGCTTTTTGCATGATCGTCTAGTTGACATCGTATTTGTGGCAAGGCCACCTTCATAATTTTCATACATGTCGCTCTTGATTCATTACATATCCCGGTACATCGCTGGAGGCATTAATATAGAGTCATATCTTGTTCTAGCTTTGAGTTGTAATTCTTGAGTTGTAAATCCATAAAAGTGTGATGATCTTCATTATTAGAGCATTGTCCTAGTGAGGAAAGGATGATGAAGACTATGATTCCCCCCACAAGTCGGGATGAGACTTCGGACTTTACAAAAAGAAAAAAAAGAAAGGCCAAAAAGAAAGAAAAAGAAAGGCCAAAGAAAAAAAGGAAACAAAAAGAAAAAAAGAAAAAGAAAACAAAGGAAAAAAATAAAATGAGAGAAAAAGAGAGAAGGGACAATGCTACTATCTCTTTTTCCACATTTGTGCTTCAAAGTAGCACCATGATCTTCATGATAAAGAGTCTCATATGTTGTCACTTTCATGTACTAGTGGGAATTTTTCATTATAGAACTTGGCTTGTATATTCCAATGATGGGCTTCCTCAAAATGCCCTAGGTCTTCGTGAGCAAGCAAGTTGGATGCACACCCACTTAGTTTCTTTTGTTGAGCTTTCATATATTTATAGCTCTAGTGCATCCGTTGCATGGCAATCCCTACTCACTCACATTGATATCTATTAATGGGCATCTCCATAGCCCATTGATACGCCTAGTTGATGTGAGACTATCTTCTCTTTTTTGTCTTCTCCACAACCACCATTCTATTCCACATATAGTGCTATGTCCATGGCTCACGCTCATGTATTGCGTGAAAGTTGAAAAAGTTTAAGATTATTAAAGTATTAAACAATTCACTGGTAGAAAAAAGGCCTTTAGTCGCGGTTCGCAAAGGCCTTTAGTCGCGACTCTTGTAGAATCATGACTAACTATGCGATGACTAAAGCCCCTTTAGTCGCGGCTGCTTAAGAACTGCGACTAACGGCCCGTCCACGGGCGCCAAAGGGTTGTCAGGGGAGGACCTTTAGTCGCGGTTCTTCGCCAACCGCGACTAAAGGCCGCTTGCAGGTTTAGGGTTTTAGCCCCCCTAAACCTCTTTTCTGCTTAATTTGTATTGTTTTATTTCTTTTGTGCTTTATTTTAATTTTGAAGGAGTTTCATATATTCTACGGTACTACATACATGCATATGAATGTACAATTTCAAATAAATTTGAAATTAGAACCAAAAGAATTCAAGAGGAATATACAATATATATTCAATATCATCGGATGACCATATACAATTTTGAACAAGTTTCCATACATGATTTAATCCATATAAATTTCTACGCCCTCGTAATAGTGTTCTCCTTTAGGATGGAGGACTTCCTTCGAACCATCCAGCTAGTTCCTCTTGAAGTGGTCGAAGCGAGCTTCGACTAAGCATCCACGGAGGTTATTCCTCCGAGCATTGGTATCACTCGGATCAACCCGCCAGAGGTGTATCTCCGATCCTCTCACGCATATAGTATGCACATAGATTGGTCAACGGTGGCTGAATATCCCCAAATTCTTAGGCTTTAACAATTTGAATTCTAGCTCTTTTTTGAATTCACCGACCTTTGTATCTACGAACCGTCTCCAAACCCTACGAGGCAAAGAAAATTAAATGAACAAGAGAGTTATTAGTTACTTGATATTAGGAAATGAACCAAATAGGCCGATCGATATAGAGCGCAAATGAATGAAAATAATTACTTCTGCAGCATTTTTCTCATGTCGGCCCAAAGCTTTGGATCCTTATTCAGAGAGTCGTGGGCGAGACATTACGAGGTGTTAACTTTAATTACTAGCGTAATCCAAAGGAACTGCGGACACGATACATGCACAAGACGTCATGCATAACTCATCGATTAGCCGCCACATACCATGCATGGAGTAAACAAAAGAGAATGTGCTCAAGATGTAAACACTCACCCAAAATGGTAAGGAAATAGAATATCACTTTTGAGTTCCTGCTTTGTAAGAAATCGCCACAGTGTCCGCCTCCACGTCGGCGGGGTAATGCTGCAACACAATATCATTAACGATGTGTGGGTCAATGAACCCAACATCATGGATGTTCCTTACTCGCATTCCTTAATCTTCATTCTCGCATGTATAATAGAGGACACAACAATATAGTTAGGACATATATATAGTGCGAGCAATATGAACGAGATGGGTAGAAATTAATAAATCACTTACGTAACGTAGCAACCGATGATAGATTTGTCGAGCTCATGCAGATTGAAAAGTCGGAACAATTCACTCAGTTCAATTTGTACATAGTAATGTTTGAAGTGATGCTCATGTCTAACTTCCGCATAAATATATTCATTGGCGTTTTATTTTTATGTAACCCTTGTACCAATTCAGCAGACGTTTCATTTGGTCGTAGATCCTTTTCTCAAGCAGCTCGACGAGAGGCCCATTCTTTACATATGTAATTACTACCTCCTTCACCGGCAACTCATCAAGGTCTAATAGTTCACGAAGAGTAATACCTAAGTTGGCCGCTTGTTCTCCGCACTCACGTACTCAATCCTCAGGTCTTGCCGCAGCTTGTATGATCTCGGGGCATCCGGACGTAAGGCTTCCACTATAAGCGGGCAATCGATTGTTTACTTTGTTGGGAATATGCCCTAGAGGCAATAATAAAAGGATTATTATATTTCAATGTTCATGATAATTGTCTTTTGTTCATGCTATAAATGTATTATCCGGAAATCGTAATACACGTGTGAACACTTAGACCCAATGAGTCCCTAGTGAGCCTCTAGTTGACTAGCTCACAGTGATCAATAGATAGTCATGGTTTCGACTATGGACATAGGATGTCGTTGATAACGAGATCACATCATTAGGAGAATGATGTGATGGACAAGACCCAATCATAAGCATAGCATAAAAGATCGTATAGTTCGCTTTGCTAGAAGCTTTGCCAATGTCAAGTATCTATTCCTTCGACCATGAGATCGTGTAACTCCGGTTACCGTAGGAGTGCCTTGGTGTATCAAACGTCACAACGTAATCGGGTGACTATAAAGGTGCATTACGGTATCTCCGAAAGTATCTGCGGGTTGACACGGATCGAGATGGATTTGTCACTCCGTATGACGGAGAGGTATCTCTTGGGCCCACTCGGTAATGCATCATCATAATGAGCTCAATGTGACCAAGGTGTTGGCCACGGATCATGCATTACGGTGCGAGTAAAGTGACTTGCCGAGGAACGAGACCGAACAAGGTATTGGGATACCGACGATCGAGTCTCGGGCAAGTAACGCACCGATTGACAAAGGAATTGTATCAGGGTTTGATCGAATCCTCGACATCGTGGTTCAACCGATGAAATCATCGAGGAGCATGTGGGAGCCAACATGGATATCCGACCCGCTGTTGGTTATTGCCCGAGAGTCGCCTCGGTCATGTCTGCGTGTCTCCCGAACCCGTAGGGTCTACACACTTAAGGTTCGGTGACGCTAGGGTTAGTAGGAAGTCAAGTATGTGACCACCGAATGTTGTTCGGAGTCCCGGATGAGATCCCTGGACGTCACGAGGAGTTCGGAAGGGTCCGGAGGTAAAGAATAATATATAGGAAGTGGTGTTTCGCCATCGGGAAAGTTTCGGGTTACTGGCAAAATCACGGACCACCGGAAGGGTCCCGGGTCCACCGGTGGGGCCACCTATCCGGAGGGCCCCATGGGCCGAGAGGGAAGGAACCAGCCCACAGGGGCTGGTGCGCCCCAGGCCCACCTAGCGCCTAGGGTTGAAACCCTAGGGGTGGGGCGCCCACCGGCTTGGGGGCACTCCACCCCTTGGCCGCCCCCTTGTAGATTGGATCTCTGGGGGCGCCACCTGGGGCCTATATAAAGAGGGGGGAGGGGCTGCTGTACACACATCCCAAGGCGCAGCCCTCCCTCCCAACACATCTCCTCCTCCGTGAGAGCTTGGCGAAGCCACAGCCGAGATCTCGCTTCTCCACCATCATCACGCCGTCGTCTTTGCCGGTGGAGCTGTCTTCCTCAACCTCTCCTTTCCCTTGCTGGATCAAGAAGGAGGAGACGCCGATCGTCCCGCACGTGTGTTGAACGCGGAGGTGCTGTCCGCTCAGCACTTGGCATCGGTGATCTGAATCACGTTCGAGTACGACTCCATCATCACCTTGCAAGCTTCCGCACGCGATCTACAAGTGGTATGTAGATGTTATCTCTCTCCCGTTACTCGTTGCTTAGATGAACTCATAGATGGATCTTGGTGAAGCCGTAGGAAAAATTTTAATTTTCTGCAACGTTCCCCAACATACTTTGTTCCCCGAGCTGGGCAACTTGTTTCCCGCTTTTTTTACTTTCGGCCTTCTCCCACTCTTTGTTCTCCTTGAACATGAGTGCCTGCCTGCGAAGTTCACGTTCATAGTCGTTAGGCGATTCTTCATGCTTGGGACGGTGTGCTCAAAATGACTTAGCCCACTTCTTTTGCTCATCGAAAATCTTGGCTTGGGCTCGGGCTCTCTTTTCTTCTTGCAGTCCGCCTTCCATTTCTCCAAATCAGCAGCAGCGTCATGTCGACTTGCTCGGCACTACATTCCCAAGGCCTTGTGGGGAGAGGCTTGATGATGGCTCCGGTACCTTTGTGGTCTTAGGTACATAAGGGTCCGGGTTAATAATCCAGATCTATACGCTTCTTTGCCGTAGGTGGATTGGGGGGCGGCGTCTGATCACCCGCCGGACGAGGACTGGGGGGCGGCGGATGATCACCCGCCGGACGTTGTGGACTGGGGGGCGGCGTCGGCTGATGTGACGGAGGTGTAGGTGAACCGCCACCACCACCACCGTAGGGGGGTGGACTTGTTGTCCTTGGCGCCTCGCCTGGAAACTTGATAAACTTCTTTTGCCATAGAATGTAATGGCGCTTGACATCTCCAAGTCTTTTCTCCCTTCGTGTAGCAATGTCAATCTCCGTGTCCTCAAACCCTTGGACTATGTCCTCCACCGTGACACGAGCATAGCCATCTTGAATGGGGTTGTTGTGGTGGAGTGCTCGAGTAAACATGGTAAAGCATCGCCGATGGCTACCTTCATGGACATGTTCCCGATAGGATAATGAGATGACATTCTTTCATCTCCTTTATATCGCCCACGGGTAGCGAGGAGGCTCGGTGCAGTAATTTCGATCACCGAGGCTCCGGTGCAGTAATTTCGATCGTCGGTGCATCTGCACCAGCCGGTGGGGCCTCCGTGGAAGCCACGCTGCTTCTCCGCCGCTGGCTTCCGAGATCCGCCGGATGATCTTCATGCTTTGCACCCGAGCTGAATCTCTTTCGCTACTAGTACACTCATGGTTTTCTTCATCACTTCCATTTCCGATGCCAACCGCGCCACAACATCCGCTTCCCGATCCATCTTTCTCTACGGCTTCAGAATCAGACGGGTCATCGCTCGGGGAACCCTATTTTCCACGGAATGTGCCCCATGCCTCGTACACGCCCTCCGTGTTCGGGATTCCCGAGGGCTTTTGTCGCGTCGTTCTCTCTGTTGAACTTGATCTTCCCTGCTGAGCATCCTTCATTGCGTCAATAAGGGCTTGGGTGGGTTTAATTAATTTGCCACTGTAAACACACTCCCCTGTCTCCGGTTCAGCGTTCCCCATGCCCGCACCACCAGCTTTTGGCCCTTGGGTCCCATCCTCCGCACTGGACGGATTCCTCGCGCCCTCACTCGTTCTCCATCTTCTCGAACCTAGGCACCCAAATGCGATACCCTCCCGGCCCCATAACATGATTGTACTCCTTCTTAGCCGCATTTTCCTTATTTTGTTTCGATATTTGAATGAACTGCTCCGATTTCTTTTGCTTCACAAATTCTGGCCAATCATCTTTCGGTTTCTCATATTGTCCTTTGAAATCCGGAGTCTTGTTCGCTTGACAAAGTCACGGGCTAGATTTTGCTTGAATTTCCTAATGCGTCGGCCATCTTATGAAGAGTGAACTGTTTGACTAGCCTCCTCCTCTCCTTGTTTTCCTCAATCTTGTTACCCTCCTCATCGAATTTGTTGTATTCCGAGGTAGAACGAAATGTTCCATAAGCTTCTTGAAGCAATCTTTTTTGTTCTCTTATCGACAAAAGTGAAACCATCAATTCGCGCCTTCTTTGGCTCATTCCACTCTGACGGTGATCGAGACGTTGTCTCTAACAATGGCTCCGCATTGGTGACAAACTTGGTGGCGTTCTTGCGGGCTCCAGCTGCCCGCCGTTGCCTTGTCGACAAACGCGATGGTGCATGTTTCTCCTTGTTTCATCTTCTTGGTTGCGCCACGCTTTGACGACGTACTCGATTGTTTCGACGATCCGCCGAGGGCTAAAATAAGAAAGAGAGTCGCGCGTTAGTACACACATATTTATTCAAATCGGTTAGTTTGTATCACCGAGGCTCAATGTATATATATACCTCGCCGGGAGGTGGTTGCTACTTCCATTTGAAGATCGCTGCTTTATCGACGCTTTCTTGACATCATCTTGTTGACGGCGCCTTCATCTTCACCGTCAAGGTTCGGATAAGAAGAGATATCATCTTCTTCTTCTCCGGTCGGCACATATTGAATATCGCCGCTTATGATGCCGAACATATGTGCTTCACCGTCCGGATCATAGTTGTCCATAATCGGTCACTCTATCGTCCGCCATTATGTCACCCGAAAACATGTAGTAAAAACAAATTAATTAAGTGAAGAAGGGGGGCGGTGGCGGTGGCGGTGGCGAAAGGGCGGTGGCAAAAAGAGGGGGCGAGGAAGGGGTGGGAGAGGGTGTCGCGGTAGAGCGCGAGACGGGGCGGCAGACGACGGCGTCACGGAGAGGGAGGCGAGGACAACACATTTATAACCCTCGCCGTCCCCTCTCGATCCCTAAAAAAACACCGCGCGCATCGCCGCCCCCCTCGCCGCCCCCTCTCCGTATATACGTTTTTTTGTTAATTATCAAATTTTACGGTTTTTTTTGTTAATTATCAAGTTTTAAGTTATTTACCGTTTTTGTTAAACTAATTAACTAGTTAAAATTAAAAAGAATAAATAAAAAGAAAAAAAAGAAAAAATTCCGGTGGCCTTTTTTCTTCCTTTTTTTTGTTTTTCATCTGTTTTTTTTTCTTCTTCCTTCTTTCTTCTTCTTCCTTTTCCTTTTCTTTCTTCTTCTTCTTCCTTTTCTTGTTCTTTCTTTTACTAAATAATTATCAAGTTTTAAGTTATTTTACCGCTTTTGTTAAACTAATTAACTAGTTAAAATTAAAAAGAACAAAAAAGAAAAAAAAGAAAAATTCCGGTGGTTCATGGCGCCTCTCTCTCTCCACGATCTCGCTCTCGTCTCGAGAGAGGCGCGTGCGAGGGCGGGCTGAGGCGGCCGGGCGTTGAGGGCGGGCGAGGCGAGGCACACAGACGCAGTGGGCGAGCGAGGCAGGTGATAGCGGCCCGCGCCCAGACGTATGCGAGAGGGGCGTGGGCGGGCGGGCGCGTGCCAACATACGGCGGACGGGCGGCCGGGCACGAGAGGACGATGATAACACAAGCGGCGACGACGGCGGCGAGGGCGAGGGCGAGGGCGCAATGGCGCGCGGAGGCGAGGGCGACGGCGGCGGCGAGGCGAGGGCGACGCGAGCCTTCTGGCAGAGAATCGAGAAGACGAGAATGGAGGCGACAGTTGAGCCCTTGTATTTATAGCCCCCTTTAGTCGCGGTTGGGAGGCGACCATGATTAGTAGGTAACCTTTAATCGCGATTGGCGCACCAACCGCGACTAAAGGGTTTTTTATGGTTTTTATGTTCCTCACATAGCGACCTTTAGTCATGGTTGGCGAATCATGACTAAAGGTATTTTTCAAAATACTTTTTCTTTTTCAAAATCTTAAAAATACAAATAATATATCAAAAATTCACAAAAATAAAACTAATTCAATTCAATATGTTAAAAACACAAATATTATATCAAAAATTCAGAAAAATAAAACTAATTGAATTCAAAATTCTAAAAATACAAATAATATATCGAAAAATTAAGAAAAATAAAACTAATTCAATTCAAAATGTTAAAAATACAAATAATATATCAAAAATTCAGAAAAATAAAACTAATTCAATTCAAAATCTTAAAAATACAAATAATATATCAAAAATTAAGAAAAATAAAACTAATTCAATTCATTATGTTAAAAATACAAATAATATATCAAAAATTCAGAAAAATAGAACTATTTCAATTCAATATGTTAAAACACAAATATTATATCAAAAATTCAGAAAAATAAAACTAATTCAATTAAAAATTCTAAAAATACAAATAAAATATCAAAAATTAAGAAAAATAAAACTAATTCAATTCAAAATGTTAAAAATACAAATAATATATCAAAAATTAAGAAAAATAAAACTAATTCAATTCAAAATGTTAAAAATACAAACAATATATCAAATGGACACCAAACACATCACGGGTAATATAATTCACATGATCCATTCAACAAAGTTTGGTACAATAAATTATTACACATCAATTCTTCCCTTGTGTCCCCGCTGCTTACGATTGTGCCGTATCCATGGAGCATCCTCATCATTTAACTTAATGCTTGGGTCGGTGTTCACTTTGAAGGGCGGAATTTCAGCAAACATATTATAATCTTCCGACATGTCATCTTGTCCTCCACTCCCACGATGTTTCTTTTCCCGAAAGAACAATGTGGCGCTTTGAATCATCGCATGATGTAATTGATCGCTTTCTTATCTTTCCGCTTCCTCGGTTTGCTACTCATGTCCTTCACATAGAAAACCCGAGCGACATCTTTCGCTAGGACGAATGGTTCGTCAAGGTAACCAAGATTGTTGAAATCCACCATTGTCATTCCGTATTGCTGGTCCACCTTTACCCCACCTCCCGTTAGCTTGAACCATTTGCACCGAACAAAGGGACCTTAAAGGAGGGTCCATAGTCAAGTTCCCATATCTCCTCTATGTAACCATAATATGTGACCTTTTGCCCATTCTCGGTTCTTGCATCAAAGCGACACCACTGCTTTGGTTGGTGCTCTTTTATCTTGGGCGATCGTGTAAAATGTATTCCCATTTATCTCGCACCCTTGGAAAGTCGTTATAGTCGAAGATGGTGTCTTGGCCAACATGTACAACTGATCTACAACATCATTGTCATTCATTAAATGTTTTCTCAACCAACCGCCGAAAGTCTCCATGTGGGCCTTCCTAATCCAGATTCAGGCTTCCCGGGTTGTCCGAAAGCGTAAAATATTCTTGTGTTTCTCAAAGTACGGAGCCACCAAGTTGGAATTGGTCAAGACAAGGTGGTGTGCTTCATCGGAAGAATGGCCGTCCATACATATCGTTGATTTCCTTCCGATCGTGCCTTTTCCACTTAGTCTCCCCTCGTGCGCGATCGAGGAAGACCAATCGGCTTAAGGTCGGGAACAAAGTCAACACAAAACTCAATTACCTCCTCATTTCCATAGCCCTTGGCGATGCTTCCTTCGCCTAGCACGGTTACTGAACATATTTCTTTAATACTCCCATGAACCTCTCAAGGGGAACATATTGTGTAGAAATACAGACCGAGAACGGAAATCTCTTCGACTAGGTGAACCAGGAGGTGCGTCATAATATTGAAGAAGGATGGCGGAACACCAACTCAAATCGACAAGACATTGGATCACATCGCTCAGAACCGTGGTAGAACTTCCGGATTGATTACCTTCGAGAGATTGCATTGAGGAATGCACATAGCTTCACAATGGCTAATCGAACATTTTCCGGCAGAGCCCCTCAAAGCAATCGGAAGCAATTGCGTCATAATCACGTGGCGATCGTGAGACTTGTGTTTTGGAACTTTTTCTCCGCCATGTTTATTATTCCCTTTATATTGGGCGAGAATCCAGACGGGACCTTCATACCGCTTCGGGCATTCAAAAAGATGACCTTCTCTTCTTTGGTCGAGCGTAGGCGCACGACCTTGAAACCATTCCGGATGCCGGTCATCGTGGTCTTTCAAACGTTCTGGTCCCGCCGTGCTTCCTTTGTATCATTTGTCTTCCCATACACGCCCAAGAAGCTTAGGAGGTTCACGCAAATATTCTTCGTAACGTGCATCACGCCGATTGCAGAGCGGACATCTAGGACTTTCCAATATTCTAGCTCCCGAATATAGATTTCTTCTTCCACATGGCTGCGTGCCCGTCGGCTCCCTTCGAACCGATTGTCCGCCAGACCTTTCCAAAGATGACTTTCAAATCCTTGACCATATCAAATACCTCAAAGACCACCGGTCGTTCCGCAGCTTCGCCGGTGATATGCCTTGCCGTTGTAATGCTTGCCTTTCTTTCATCGGATGAATTTTCGAAGAAATCGACGATGCCCAAGGTACACGTTCTTCTTACAATTTGGCAAATGTACACTTTCGGTCTCATGTAGCGATGCGTGCATGCATTGTATCCCTTATTTGACAGTCCGAAAGGTTACTAAGAGCAGGCCAATCGTTGATGGTTACGAAAAGCAACGCTCGAGGTCAAATTCCTCTTGTTTGTGCTCATCCCACACACGGACACCACCCCACACCGTAAAAGTTCATCAACTAATGGCCTTAGGTACACATCGATGTCGTTGCGGGTTGCCGGACCTTGGATGAGCACGGCATCATAATGAACTTCCGCTTCATGCACAACCAAGGAGGAAGGTTGTAGATGCATAGAGTCACGGGCAGTGCTATGGCTGGAGCTCGCTCGCCAAAAGGATTCATGCAATCCGTGCTTAGAGCAAATCTTATGTTCCTTGCGTCACCGCAAAATCTCCGAACCATCTCGATCTTTCTCCATTATGCTCCATCTGCGGTGTGTCTCAACTCCCGTCCGACTTACGTTCCTCTTTGTGCCATCGCAACAACTTGGCATGCTCTTTGTTCATGAACAGACGTTTCAACCGTGGTATTATAGGAGCATACCACATCACCTTGGCGGAACCCTCTTCCGGTTTCGCCCTCAACATCGCCACCGGGTCATCGCCTCGATCTTATAACGCAATGCAAAGGCATACCGGGCATTCATTCAAATTCTCGTATTCATCATGGTAGAGGATGCGATCGTTGATGCATGCATGTATCTTCGTAACCTCTAAACCTAGAGGGCGGACAACCTTCTTTGCTTCAGATGTATCAAGGGCAACTCGTTATCCTTTGGAAACATATTCTTCAACATTTTCAGCAAGTTTTCAAATGCCGAGTCAGCTACACCTCGCCTCGCCTTCCATTTCAGCAAATCCGAGCAGCCCAGCTTTTTCGACCATCATCGCATCCGGTACAGCGCCTTTCTCGTGATCCTCTAACATGCGATCCAAATTCTCCTCTCCTTTTCGGTTTAGCAGCGTCTCCGTGCATCAAGAATGGTCCGACCAAGATCATCAACGGGATCATCACGTGCCTCTTCTTCACCTTCCCTTCACCTTCAAATCCTCCATGAAAGTATCACCGAAATGAGCAAGATAGCTTTCATCGATGAAATCATCCCTTCTTCATCTTCTTCCATTATAACCCTCTTTCTCCATGCTTGGTCCAACAATTATAGCTTGGCATGAAACCCTTCAAGCGGATGCATGTGAACAACTCTTGAGGAAGAGTAACCCTTCTCATTCTTACAGATAACACATGGACAGATAACAAAACCCCCGCTTGTTCGCATTAGCCACTACGAGGAAATCTTTCAAACCCGTAGTGAACTCATGGAGAGTCGGTTACCGTACATCCATTGCCGATTCATCTGCATTATTATAATATAAAATATATAATTAACCATCATGCATTTGTTATGAACTACACACATGCATATTGACACATCAAAGGTTCATCAAGTTGCTAACCGCGATCGAAGAGTGTGGCTCCAACACTTCATGTCATGTTTGTTTCATGCTCTTGGGGCATTTCATCAAACACCTTATGTGCATAAGAGGAACCAAAAGCAAACCTACACCCACTTGTGAAGAGAATGGCTCCAAAATGGCTAAGTGTTGGCTGCTGGATGGGTATATATAGGGAGGGCTTTAGTCGCGGTTGGCACAGCAAACCGTGACTAAAGGTGCCCAAGGCCTTTAGTCGCGGTTGTCTGGCCAACCGCGACTAAAGCCCTCACGCACCACCACCGCCACCGAGCGCCTGGCCTTTGGTCGCGGTTCACCTCCAGAACCGCGACTAAAGATCCCATTGCTCGCGGTTCCTACAGCTTCGCGACTTATGGGGCTGGACGGAAAGCCTGTTTTTCCACTAGTGATTGTGGCTTGTCATCGGGGTTGTGCATGATTAAATATTTGTGCGATGAAGATAGAGCAACAGCCAGACTAGATGATTTTGTAGGGATAACTTTCTATGGCCATGTTATTTTGAGAAGACATGATTACTTTGATTAGTATGCTTGAAGTATCACCATTTTCATGTAAATGTGAACTTTTATTTTGAATCATTTGGATCAGAACATTCATGCCACAATAAAGAAAATTACATTGAGAATTATGCTAGGTAGCATTCCGCATCAAAAACTACATTGAGGACGAGCAGGAATTAAGCTTGGGGATGCTTGATACGTCTCCAACGTATCTATAATTTTTGATTGTTCCATGCTATTATATTACCCCTTTTGGATGTTTATGGGCTTTATTTTACACATTTATATCATTTTTTGGACTAACCTACTAACCGGAGGGCCTGTATTGCTGTTTTTTTTTTTGCCTATTTCAGTATTTCGAAGAAAAGGAATATCAAACGGAGTCCAAACGGAATGAAACCTTCGGGAGCATGATTTTTGGAACGAACGTGATCCATGGGACATGGAGTGCAAGTCAAGAAGCAGCCGAGGTGGCCACGAGAGGGTAGGGCGCCCCCCCCCCCCACCATATAGGGCGCGCCCCCTGTCTCGTGGGCCCTCGGGCGGTCACCGACGTACTTCTTCCTCCTATATAAACCTACGTACCCCGAAAACATCCAAGGAGCCAACGAAACACAATTTCCACCGCCGTAAACCTTCTGTATCTGCGAGATCCCATCTTGGAGCCTTTGTCGGCGCTCTGTCGGAGGGGGAATCGACCATGGAGGGCTTCGACATCAACACCATAGCCCCTCCGATGAGTTGTGAGTAGTTTACCACAGACCTTCGGGTCCATAGTTATTAGCTAGATGACAACTTCTCTCTTTTTCGATCTCAATACAATGTTCTCCCCCTCTCTTGTGGAGATCTATTCGATGTAAACTCTTTTTGCGGTGTGTTTGTCGAGATCCGATGAATTGTGGGTTTATGATCAAGTTTATCTATGAGAAATATTTGAATCTCCTCTGAATTCTTTTATGTATCATTGAGTTATCTTTGCAAGTCTCTTCGAATTACCAGTTTGGTTTGGCCTACTAGATTGATATTTCTTGCCATGGGAGAAGTGCTTAGCTTTGGGTTCAATCTTGTGGTGTCCTTACCCAGTGACAGAAAGGGTTGCAAGGGACGTATTGTATTGTTGCCATCGAGGATAAAAATATAGGGTTTATATCATATTGCATGAGTTTATCCCTCTACATCATGTCATCTTGCTTAAGGCGTTACTCTATTTTTATGAACTTAATACTCTAGATGCAGGCAGGAGTCGGTCGATGTGTGGAGTAATAGTAGTAGATGCAGGCAAGAGTCGGTCTACTTGTCACGGACGTGATGCCTATATACATGATCATGCCTAGATAATCTCATATTTATTCGCTTTTCTATCAATTTCTCGACAGTAATTTGTTCACCCACCGTAATACTTATGCTATCTTGAGAGAAGCCTCTAGTGAAACCTATGGCCCCCGGGTCTATCTCTTATCATATTTGTTTCCAATATACTTTTATTTGCATCGTTACTTTTTGCATCTATATTATAAAATACCAAAAATATATTTATCTTATCATATTATCTCTACTAGATCTCACTTTTGCAAGTGGCCGTGAAGGGATTGACAACTCCTTTATTGCGTTGGTTGCGAGTTCTTTGTTTGTTTGGGTAGGTGCGTGGGACTTTTGAGGAGCCTCCTACTGGATTGATACCTTGGTTCTCAAAAACTGAGGGAAATACTTACGCTACTATTGCTGCATCACCCTTTCCAAACCAACGCAAGCTCAAGACGTAGCATAAACGCACACTAGGGTTCGTCAATCGTGGAAATCACTCCAAGACCACAAAGCAGTGAGTAACGGTCCACAAAACGCGCCAGAATCAGCCAAAACTGTGAGTGTTGATGACCGACACGTAAACACACATCGGGGTTCGTTAATCGTGGAAATCAACCCGGGACCTCAAAACAGTGAGTAATAGTCCACGAAACGGGTCAGAGTCGGCCAAAACTGTGAGTGTTGATGACCGACACGTCAACGCACACCGGGGTTTGTTAATCGTGGAAATCACTCGGGGCCCCGAAACAGTGAGTAATAGTCCAAGAAACAGGCGAGAATCGGCCAAAACTGTGAGTGTTGATGACCGACACGTAAGCGCACCATGGGGTTCAACTACTATTAAAATCGCTTCAGGACACAAAAACGGTGAGTAATAGTCCACGAAATGGGTCAGAATGCAAAAATCGCGAGTGTCGATGACCAACACATAAAGGCACACTAGGGTTCGTCAATCGTGGAAATCACTTCGGGGCCCCAAAACAGTGAATAATAGTCCAAAAACGGGCCAGAATCGGTCCAAACTGCGATTGTTTATGACCGACACATAAGCACACCTTGGGGTTTCACAACCATGGAAAACGCTTTGGTACCCCAAAACAGTGAGTAATAGTCCAAAAACGGGCTAGAATCGACCCAAACCGCGAGCGTTGATAACCAACACGTAAACGCACACTAGACTTCGTCAATCATGGAAATCACTCCGGGATCCCAAAATAGTGAGTAATAGTCCATGAAACAGGCCAGAATCGGTCCAAACTGCGAGTCTTGACGACCAACGCGTAAGCACACTTTGGGGCTTGACAACCATAGAAATCGCTTTGGGACCACAAAATGGTGAGTAATAGTGAACGAAACAGGCCAGAATCGACAAAAACCGCGAGTGCTTACGACGTAAATGCATCCCGGGGATCGTCAATCGTGGATATCGCTCTGGGACCCAAAAACGGTGAGTAATGGTGCATGAAACGGAGCAGAATCGGCCAAAATTGTGAGTGTTGATGGCCGACACGTAAATGCACCCCGGGGTTCGTTAATCTTGGAAATCACTCCGGGACCCCAAAATAGTGAGTAATAGTCCATGAAACGGGCCAGAATCGGCCAAAACTGTGAGTGTTGATGACCAACACATAAACGCACCCCCGGGGTTCGTTAACCGTGGAAATCAGTCGGGACCCCGAAACAGTGAGTAATAGTTAATGAAACGGGCGAGAGTCGGCCAACACTGTGAGTGTTGATGACCGACATGTAATCGCACCTTGGGGTTCAAATACTATGGAAATCGCTTTAGGACCCCCAAAATGGTGAGTAATAGTCCACGAAACGGGTCAGAATCGATAAAAACCGCGAGTGTTGATGACCAACACGTAAACGCACACTAGGGTTCATCAATCGTGGAAATCACTCCAAGACCCCAAAACAGTGAGTAATAGTCCACAAAACGCGCCAGAATCAGCCAAAACTGTGAGTGTTGATGACCGACACGTAAACGCACACCGGGGTTCGTCAATCAGGGAAATCAATCTGGTACCACAAAACTGTGAGTAGTAGTCCATGAAACGCGCCAGAATCAGCCAAAACTGTGAGTGTTGATGACCGACAAAACAACGCACCCTGGGGTTCGTTAATCCTGGAAATCACCCGGGACCCCAAAACGGTGAGTAATAGTCCAAAAACGGGCCAGAATCGGTCCAAACTGCGATTGTTGATGACTGACACGTAAGTGTAACGCCCCGGATACAACTTTCCGTATTCATAACTCCAACTCTTGCCTTTTCTGGAGAGGCGATATGATATTTCCTTCGTGGTTGGGTTTTTGTGTTTTTGTTTTGCATTTTGTTCTTGGCGTGCATCTCATCTCATAGCATCATGCGCATTGTATTTGCATGTTTTCATAAAAACTCGTAGCCGTTCGCAGTTGCCCTTTCTCTCTTTGCCTCCGTTGTCATTTTGTCAGACCCTTGTCCTCGTTGACCTCTCTTGACCCCTCTCGCGCGTGTCCGAAACTTCCCCGAACCCGACCCGGACAGTCATCACCGTTGGTTCCGGATCATCCCCTAACGTCTATAAAACATCCCCGTTTTCTTATTTGGAATCCCTAGCCTATTTTTCTCGACCGTCCGATTTTTATCGGATGATCCAAACTCTCCTCCTTTCCATATATATAGTCCACCCCTAGTCTATTTTGCAAACCCTATAACCTAGGGATCCTGTCCCATCCTCCATTCCCTGTCCGCCGCCGCCGCTCTCTCCAAAATCCCCCTCGGGATCCATCCCTCCCAACCATTGCTCGCCACCTACAACCTCCAGATCCCCTCGCCCTCCTCCCTCTTCGAGCCCGAGGCCTTGCCTCCTTTGCTCGAACCCACCAGCGCAAGCCACTTCTTCCCTCGATCTCGATTGGATCGTGTAGCTGCTCGAGGCCCGAGTAGGAGCGCTCGGCCTCATCCCCTCGCGCCACCACCATCTACAACCGTACCTCGCCGGAGCTCGTCCGCGAGCAGGACCGCCCTTCCCTCTCCTTCATTTCCCCCATCTCGTTTCTCCTCCCCCTCTCATGGTCTCTCTCCCATGGATCACAGGGACCCCGCCGCCACCGATCGAGCTCCCCACGCCCGTCACCACCAGGGAGCCATCGCCCCGCCAAGTCCCTCGACCCGCCTCTGCTCGCATGCTTTGCCAGCGCCAAGCCTCGCTCGCGTTGACCGCACCAACCGCCTCGACGCCGTCCAAGCTCCGGACCTCACCTTGCCTGCTCCTCCCCGTCAGTTCCCTCATCGCCTCCCCATGCCTGAGAGGCCACGTCGGCCATCTTCCTCGCCAGGGTGCCCCGCCTTGGCCTGCCTCGACCCGACTCCTGCCTCCTCCTCGCGTGTGCCCGGCCGCGACACCGGAGTCCTGCAGGTCGCGCACCCGTCGCCCTCGCCTTCTCTCTTCTTCCCCTTTCTGCTCTGCTTCTCTGAATATCTATCTCTCTGTTCTTCAGATTCGAGCAGGAGAACGCTCGCCCGAGCCTGTTGACTCCGTCGTCCCGCGCGTGGGCCACGATGGCGCCGAGTCCCAGCAGCGCTTCTTCCTTCGCCAGCTCCTGCGGCCCAGCTCCCGCGCCAAGCCTGCCAGCCTCCGCGGGCCAAAGGCCACAAGGGCCCGATGTGAGCAGCTTCCCCAGCCCTCCAGATTCGGCCTGCATCGTTTTTTTCCAGTTCTGAACGATTTGTCTATTATTCCAGAGATTACAGTTTTGCAGAAAAACCCTAAGCATCATGGATATAATAACTCTTGAACCGTGCATCGGATTAAAATGTTTTATATATGTAAAATGCTTAGAATTTCATCTAGTTTCATATTTTGCCTTTCGCATCCATGTTTAAAATGTTTAAATTGATGTTTGCATTAATTTGCTTAAATGCCATGTTAAAATGATTTATTTCATAACTAAATAACCGTAGCTCCATTTTAAATAAACTTTATATGTAAATGGGGTGGAAAAATGCCTAGTTTAACATGGTCCACTTTATTTTCCTGTTTAGCAACCTTAAAATATGGTTTAGGTCAGAACATTACCAAATTCGAATATGCACATGGGGATTTTCCGGAATTGTTGGTTCTTGTTCCGGCCTCATTTAGACTTGCCTAGTTAGGTAGTTTTCTTATGCTTCACCTCTTGCCATGTTTAACAACTTTTAATATTGATGAGTAGCATAAAGGGAGAGAACTAAATAAATGAATGTGGTGTTTTGTCAATATGCAACTCGTTGCATATTGAGCTCCACTTAACTTGTAGTATTGTTTGTTGCACTTTGCCATGCCATGCCTCATTAAACCGGACATGCATCATACTTGTTTGTGCATCATGCCATGATTATGCTTGTGTGTTTACCATGTTGGTTGCTTCTTTCCGGTTTGCTTCTCTCATTAGCTTCAGTTCCGTTCCGGAGTTGTGAGGATTCGTTCGACTACTCCCGTTCGTCTTCTTCATGGATTCGTTCTTCTTCCTAGCGGGATTTCAGGCAAGATGACCGCTACCCTGGATCTCACTACTATCATTGCTATGCTAGTTGCTTCGTTCTATCGCTATGCTGCGTTACCTATATTTTGCTCATCAAGCCTCCCAAATTGCCATGAACCTCTAACCTTTGACACCCTTCCTAGCAAACCGTTGTTTGGCTATGTTACCGCTTTGCTCAGCCCCTCTTATAGCGTTGCTAGCTGCAGGTGAAGTTGAAGATTGCTCCATGGTGGACAGGGTTATGTTGGGATATCACAATATCTCTTATATTATTAATGCATCTATATATTTGGTAAAGGGTGGAAGGCTCGGCCTTATGCCTGGTGTTTTGTTCCACTCTTGCCGCCCTAGTTTCCGTCATACCGGTGTTATGTTCCCGGATTTTGCGTTCCTAACGTGGTCTGGTGATTTATGGGACCCCCTGACAGTTCGCTTTGAATAAAACTCCTCCAGCAAGGCCCAACTTTGGTTTTACCATTTGCCTCACCTATTACCTTTTTCCCTTGGGAGTCGCGCATCCCAAGGGTCATCTTTATTTTAGCCCCCCCGGGCCAATGCTTGTCTAAGTGTTGGTCCAAACTAGAGCCACTTGCAGCGCCACCTCGGGGAAACTTGAGGGCTGGTTCTAGTTGTATGTAGTGCTCATCCGGTCGTGGCCTGAGACGAGATACGCGCGGCTACTATCAGGATGTCGGCACGCCGGGAGGTCTTGCTGGTCTTGTTTTACCATTGTCGAAATGTCTTGTAAACCGGGATTCCGAGACTGATCGGGTCTTCCTGGGAGAAGGTCTATTCCTTCGATGATCGCGAGAGCTTGTCATGGGCTAAGTTGGGACACCCCTGCAGGGTATAAACTTTTGAGAACCGTGCCCGCGGTTATGTGGCAGATGGGAATTTGTTAATGTACGGTTGTAGATAACTTGACACCAGATCCGAATTAAAATGCATCAACCGCGTTTGTAGCCATGATGGTCTCTTTTCGGCGGAGTCCGGGAAGTGAACACGGTTTCTGGGTTATGTTTGACATAAGTAGGAGTTCAGGATCACCTCTTGATCACTGCTAGCTTCACGACCGTTCCTTTGTTTCTCTTCTCGCTCTCATTTGCATATGTTAGCCACCATACATTGCTTAGTCGCTGCTGCAACCTCACCACTTTACCCCTTCCTTTCCCATTAAGCTTTGCTAGTCTTGATACCCATGGTAATGGGATTGTTGAGTCCTCGTGGCTCACAGATTACTACAACAACAGTTGCATGTACAGGTTATGCGATGATCATGACGTGAGAGCGATGTTTGCTTGTCTTGGAGTTCTTCTTCTGCTTCTTCGATCAGGGGATAGGTTCCGGGTTGGCAGCCTGGGCTAGCAGGGTGGATATTGTTTGAGTTTCTGTTTATGATTCATCCGTAGTCGGATTTTGTTCTTGTATGTTGTATTGTTGTATTCATGTGACATTGTATGCCTCTTGTATGTATCCCCACTATTATGTAATGTTGATGTAATGATATCCACCTTGCAAAGTGTTTCAATATGCGGGTCTATCCTTAGTGGGACCTTCGAGTTCCTTTTGGATAGGGTCGCATATTGGGCGTGACAGTAAGCACTTGGGGTTTGAGAACCATGGAAAACCCTTTAGTACCCCAAAACTGTGAGTAATAGTCCACGAACGGGCCAGAATCGACAAAAACCGCGAGTGTCGATGACCAACACGTAAACGCACCCCGGGGTTCCTCAATCGTAGAAATCACTCCGGGATCCCAAAACAGTGTGCAATAGTCCAAGAAACATGCCAGAATCGTCCCAAACTGTGAGTGTTGATGACCAAGACGTAGTACCCCACACTAGAGTTCGTTAATCGTGGAAATCACTCCGGGTCCAGAAAACGCTGAGTAATAGTCCATGAAACGGGCTAGAATCAACAAAAACCGCGAGTGCTGATAACCGACGCGTAAACGCACCCCGGGGTTCCTTAATCGTGGAAATCACTCTGAGACTCCAAAAGAGTGAGTAACACTCCACAAAACGGGCCAAAATCGGCCAAAACTGTGAGTGTTGATGATCGACACGTAAACGCACCCCGGGGTTTGTCAATCGTGGAAATCACCTCGGGACCCCAAAACAGTGAGTAATAGTCCACGAAACGGGCCAGAATCGGCCAATACTGTGAGTTTTGATGACTGACACGTGAACGCACCCCGGGGTTCGTCATCGTGGAAATCACCTCAGGACCCCAAAACGGTGAGTAATAGTCCAAGAAACGGGCCGGAATCGGCCCAAACTGTGAGTCTTGATGACCAACTTGTAAGCACACTTTGGGGTTCGAAATCCATGGAAATCCCTTTGGGACCACAAAACGGTGAGTAATAGTCCACGAAACGCGCCAGAATCGGCCAAAACTATGAGTGTTGATGGCGATAGGTAAACGCACCCCGGGGTTCGTTAATCGTGGAAATCACTCCGGGGCCCCAAAACAATGAGTAATAGTCCACGAAACGGGCCAGAATCGGCCAAATTTGTGAGTGTTGATGACCGACATGTAAACGCACCCTGTGGTTCGTTAATAGTGGAAATCACTCGGGACCCTCAAAACAATGAGTAATAGTCCATGAAACGGGCCAGAATCGGCCAAAACTGTGAGTGCTGATTACCGACACGTAAGCACACCTTGGGGTTCAACAACTATGGAAATCGCTTCAGGACCCCAAACGGTGAGTAATAGTCCACGAAACAAGTCAGAATCGACAAAACCGCAAGTGTGGATGACCAACACGTAAACGCACACTAGGGTTCGTCAATCGTGGAAATCACTCCGAGACCTCAAAAAGTGAGTAACAGTCCACGAAACGCGCCAGAATCAGCCAAAACTGTGAGAGTTGATGACCGACACATAAACGCAACCTGGGGTTCGTTAATCGTGGAAATCAATCCGGGACCCCAGAACAGTGAGTATAGTCCATGAAACGGGCCAGAATAGGCCAAAACTGTCAGTGTTGATGACCGACTCATAAACGCACACTAGGGTTTGTTAATCATGGAAATTACTCCGGGACCCAAAACGGTGAGTGATAGTCCAAAAACCGGGCCAGAATCGTTCCAAACTGCGATTGTTGATGACTGACACGTAAGCGCACCTTGGGGTTTGACAACCATGGAAAACGTTTTGGGACCCCTAAACGGTGAGTAATAGTCCACGAAACGGCCAAGAATCGACAAAAATTGCGAGTGTTGATGACCAGCACGTAAATGCAACCCGGGGTTCGTCAATCATGGAAATCACTCCCGAATCCCAAAACAGTGAGTAATAGTCCAAGAAAGGGCCAGAATCAGCCCAAATTGCGAGTCTTGACGACCAACACGTAAGCACACTTTGGGGTTTGACAACCATGGAAATCCCTTTGGGACCACAAAACGGTAAGTAATAGAAGCGGGCCAAAATCGACAAAAACCGCGAGTGCTGATGACCGACACGTAAATGCACCCCGGGGTTCGTCATTCGTCGAAGTCACCTCGGGACCCCAAAATAGTGAGTAACAGTCCATGAAATGGGCCAGAATTAGCCAAAACTATGAGTGGTGATGACCAACACGTAAACGCAACCCGGGGTTCATCAATCGTGGAAATCACTCCGGGGCCCCAAAACAGTAAGTAATAGTCCGAGAATCGGGCCAGAATCGGCCCAAACTGTGAGTTTTGACTACCAACACGTAAGCACACTTCAGGATTCGACAACCATGGAAATCCCTTTGGGACCACAAAACAGTGAGTAATAGTCCACGAAACGCGCCAGAATCGGCCAAAACTCTGAGTTTTGATGACCGACACGTAAACGCACCCCGGGGTTTGTTAATCGTGGAAATCACTCGGGACCCCGAAACAATGAATAATACTCCATGAAACGAGCCAGAATCGGCCAAAACTGTGAATGTTGATGACCGACACGTAAATGCACCCCGGGATTCGTTAATCGTGGAAATCACTCGGGAACCCGAAACACTGAGTAATAGTCCATGAAATGGGCCAGAATCAGCCAAAACTGTGAGTGTTGATGACTGACACATAAGCGCACCTTGGGGTTCAACAACTATGGAAATTGCTTCAGGAGCCCAAAACGGTGAGTAATAGTCCACTAAATGGGTCAGAATCGACAAAAACCGTGAGTGTTGATTACCAACACGTAAATGCACACTATGGTCTGTCAATGGAAATCACACCAAGACCCCAAAACAGTGAGTAACAATCCATGAAACGCGCCAGAATCGGCCAAAACTATGAGTGTTGATGACCGACACGTAACCGCACCCCGGGTTCGTCAATCATGGAAATCAACCCGGTACCTCAAAACAGTGAGTAATAGTCCACGAAATGGGCCAGAATCGACCAAAACTGTGAGTGTTGATGACCGACACGTCAACGCACCTCGGGGTTCGTTAATCATGGAAATCACTCGGGACCCCGAAACGGTGAGTAATTGTCCATGAAACGGGCGAGAATTGGCCAAAACTGTGAGTGTTGATGATTGACACGTAAGCGCACCTTGGGGTTCAACAACTATGGAAATCACTTCAGGACCCCAAAACGGTGAGTAATAGACCATGAAATGGGTCAGAATCGACAAAAACCGCGAGTGTTGATGACCAACACGTAAATGCACCCTAGGGTTTGTCAATCGTGGAAATCACTCTGGGACCCCAAAACTGTGAGTAATAGTCAAAAATTGGGCCAGAATCGGTCCAAACTGCGATTGTTGATGACCGACACGTAAACGCACCTTGGGGTTTCACAACCATGGAAGACGATTCGGTACCCCAAAACGGTGAGCAATATTCCATTGAATGGGTCAGAATCGACAAAAACCGCGAATGTCGATGACCAACACGTAAACGCAACCCGGGGTTCCTCAATCGTGGAAATCACTCCGGGATCCCAAAACAGTGAATAATAGTCCAAAAACGGGCTAGAATCGACCCAAACCGCGAGCGTTGATGGCCAACACGTAAACGCACACTAGGCTTCGTCAATCGTGGAAATCACTCCGGGACCACAAAATGGTGAGTAATAGTCCATGAAAAGGGCCAGAATCAACAAAAACCGCGAGTGCTGATGACTGACACGTAAACGAACCCCGGGGTTCGTCGCTCATGGAAATCACTTCGGGACACCAAAAGTGACTAATAGTCCATGAAACGGGCCAGGATCGGCCAAAACTGTGAGTCTTGAGGACCAACACGTATGCACACTCTAGGGTTCGACAACCATCGAAATACCTTTGGGACCACAAAACGGTGAGTAATAAGTCCATGAAGCGGGCTAGAATCGACAAAAACCGCGAGTGCTGATGTCCGACACGTAAGTGCACCCCGTGGGTCGTCACTCGTGGAAATCACCTCGGGACCCCAAAACAGTGAGTAATAGTCCACGAAATGGGCCATAATCGGCCAAAATTGTGAGTGTTGATCACCAACACGTAAACGCCACCCCGAAGTTCATCAATCGTGGAAATCACTCCTGGACCCCAAAACAGTGAGTATTAAGAAACGGTCAAGAATTGGCCCAAACTGCGAGTCTTAACGACCAACACGTAAGCACACTTTAGGGGTCGACAACCATGGAAATCCCTTTGGGACCACAAAAAGGTGAGTAATAGTCCACGAAACGCACGAGAATCGGTCAAAACTGTGGGTGTTGATGACCGACACGTATACGCACCCCGGGGTTCGTTAATCATGGAAATCACTCCGGGACCCCAAAACAGTGAGTAATAGTCCATGAAACGGGCCAGAATCGGCCAACACTTTGAGTGTTGATGACCGGCATGTAAACGCACCCCGGGGTTCGTTAGTCGTGGAAATCACTCGGGACCGCGAAATAGTGAGTCATAGTCCATGAAACGGGCCAGAGTCGGCCAAAACTGTGAGTGTTGATGACCAACACGTAAGCGCACCTTCGGGTTCAACAAATATGGAAATCGCTTTGGGGCCCCAAAACGGTGATTAATAGTCCACGAAACGGGCCAAGACAAATATCGCGAGTGTTGATGACCAACACGTAAATGCACACTAGGGTTCGTCAATTGTGAAAATCACTCCGAGACCCCAAAACAGTGAGTAACAGTCCACAAAACGCGCCAGGATCGGCCAAATCTGTGAGTGTTGATGACCGACACGTAAATGCACGTCGGGGTTCGTTAATCGAGGAAATCAATTCGGAACCCCAAAACAGTGAGTAATAGTCCAAGAAATGGGTCAGAATCTGTCAAAACTATTTGTGTTGATGACCGACACGTAAGCGCACCATGGGGTTCAATAAATATGAAAATCTTTTCAGGACCCCAAAACGGTGAGTAATAGTCCATGAAATGGGTCAGAATCAACAAAAATCGTGAGTGCTTAGGACGTAAATGCATCCCGGGGATCGTCAATCGTGGATATCGCTCTGGGACCCAAAAACGGTGAGTAATGGTGCATGAAACGGAGCAGAATCGGCCAAAATTGTGAGTGTTGATGGCCGACACGTAAATGCACCCCGGGGTTCGTTAATCTTGGAAATCACTCTGGGACCCCAAAACAGTGAGTAATAGTCCATGAAACGGGCCAGAATCGGCCAAAACTGTGAGTGTTGATGACCAACACGTAAACGCACTTCGGTTCGTTAACAAGTGGAAATCGATCGACCCAAGCAGGAGTAATAGTTAATGAAACAGGCGAGAATCGGCCAACACTGTGAGTGTTGATGACCGACATGTAATCGCACCTTGGGTTCAAATGCCATGGACATCGCTTTAGGACCCCAAAAATGGTGAGTAATAGTCCACGAAACGGGTCAGAATCGACAAAAACCGCGAGTGTTGATGACCAACACGTAAACGCACACTAGGGTTCCTCAATCGTGGAAATCACTCCAAGACCCCAAAACAGTGAGTAATAGTGCATGAAACGCGCCAGAATCAGCCAAAACTGTGAGTGTTGATGACCGACACGTAAACGCACACCGGTGTTCGTCAATCAGGGAAATCAATCCGGTACCCCAAAACTATGAGTAATAGTCCCTGAAACGCGCCAGAATCAGCCAAAACTGTGAGTGTTGATGATCGACAAATCAACGCACCCCGGGGTTCGTTAATCGTGGAAATCACCCGGGACCCCAAAACGGTGAGTAATAGTCCAAAAACGGGCCAGAATCGGTCCAAACTGCGATTGTTGATGACTGACACGTAAGCACTTGGGGTTTGAGAACCATGGAAAACGCTTTAGTACCCCAAAACGGTGAGTAATAGTCCACGAACGGGCCAGAATCGACAAAAACCGCGAGTGTCGATGACCAACACGTAAACGCACCCCGGGGTTCCTCAATCATAGAAATCACTTCGGGATCCCAAAACAGTGCGTAATAGTCCAAGAAACAGGCCAGAATCGTCCCAAACTGCGAGTGTTGATGACCAAGACGTAGTACCCCACACTAGAGTTCGTCAATCGTGGAAATCACTCCGGGTCCAGAAAACGCTGAGTAATAGTCCCTGAAACGGGCTAGAATCAACAAAAACCGCGAGTGCTGATAACCGACGCGTAAACGCACCCCGGGGTTCCTTAATCGTGGAAATCACTCCGAGACTCCAAAAGAGTGAGTAACAGTCCACGAAACAGGCCAAAGTCGGCCAAAACTGTGAGTGTTGATGATCGACACGTAAACGCACCCCGGGGTTCGTCAATCGTCGAAATCACCTCGGGACCCCAAAACAGTGAGTAATAGTCCACGAAACGGACCAGAATCGGCCAATACTGTGAGTCTTGATGACCGACACGTAAACGCACCCCGGGGTTCTTCATCGTGGAAATCACCTCAGGACCCCAGAACAGTGAGTAATAGTCCAAGAAACGGGCCAGAATCGGCCCACACTGCGAGTCTTGATGACCAACATGTAAGCACACTTTGGGGTTCGAAATCCATGGATATCCCTTTGGGACCACAAAACGGTGAGTAATAGTCCACGAAACGCGCCAGAATCGGCCAAAACTATGTGTTGATGGCGATAGGTAAACGCACCCCTGTGTTCGTTAATCATGGAAATCACTCCGGGACCCCAAAACAGTGAGTAATAGTCCACGAAACGAGCCAGAATCGGCCAAATTTGTGAGTGTTGATGACCGACACGTAAACGCACCCTGTGGTTCGTTAATAGTGGAAATCACTCGGGACCCTCAAAACAATGAGTAATAGTCCATGAAACGGGCCACAATCGGCCAAAACTGTGAGTGCTGATTACCGACACGTAAGCGCACCTTGGGGCTCAACAACTATGGAAATCGCTTCAGGACCCCAAACGGTGAGTAATAGTCCACGAAACAAGTCAGAATCGACAAAACCGCAAGTGTGGATGCCCAACACGTAATGCACACTAGGGTTCATCAATCGTGGAAATCACTCCGAGACCTCAAAAAGTGAGTAACAGTCCACGAAACGCGCCAGAATCAGCCAAAACAGTGAGAGTTGATGACCGACACGTAAACGCAACCTGGGGTTCGTTAATCATGGAAATCAATCCGGGACCCCAGAACAGTGAGTATAGTCCATGAAACGGGCCAGAATAGGCCAAATTTGTGAGTGTTGATGACCGACTTATAAACGCACACTAGGGTTTGTTAATCTTGGTAATTACTCTGGGACTCCAAAACGGTGAGTAATAGTCCAAAAACCGGGCCAGGATCGTTCCAAACTGCGATTGTTGATGACTGACACGTAAGCGCACCTTGGGGTTTGACAACCATGGAAAACGCTTTGTGACCCCAAAACGGTGAGTAATAGTCCACGAAACGGCCAAGAATCGACAAAAACCGCGAGTGTTGATGACCAGCACGAAAATGCAACCCGGGGTTCGTCAATCATGGAAATCACTCCCGGATCCCAAAACAGTGAGTAATAGTCCAAGAAAGGGCCGAAATCAGCCCAAATTGTGAGTCTTGACGACCAACACGTAAGCACACTTTGGGGTTTGACAACCATGGAAATCCCTTTGGGACCACAAAACGGTGAGTAATAGTCCATGAAGCGGGTCAGAATCGACAAAAACCGCGAGTGCTGATGACCGACACGTAAACGCACCCCGGGTTTCGTCATTCGTCGAAGTCACCTCGGGACCCCAAAATAGTGAGTGGTGATGACCATGAAACGGGCCAGAATTAGCCAAAACTATGAGTGGTGATGACCAACACGTAAACGCAACCCGGGGTTCATCAATCGTGGAAATCACTCCGGGGCCCCAAAACAGTGAGTAATAGTCCAAGAATCGGGCCAGAATCGGCCCAAACTGCGAGTTTTGACTACCAACACGTAAGCACACTTTAGGATTCGACAACCATGGAAATCCCTTTGGGACCACAAAACAGTGAGTAATAGTCCACGAAACGCGCCAGAATCGGCCAAAACTCTGAGTTTTGATGACCGACACGTAAACGCACCCCCGGGGTTTGTTAATCGTGGAAATCACTCGGGACCCCGAAACAATGAAGAATACTCCATGAAACGAGCCAGAATCGGCCAAAACTGTGAATGTTGATGACCGACACGTAAATGCACCCCGGGATTCGTTAATCATGGAAATCACTCGGGAACCCGAAACACTGAGTAATAGTCCATGAAATGGGCCAGAATCAGCCAAAACTGTGAGTGTTGATGACAGACACATAAGTGCACCTTGGGGTTCAACAACTATGGAAATTGCTTCAGGAGCCCAAAACGGTGAGTAATAGTCCACTAAATGGGTCAGAATCGACAAAAACCGTGAGTGTTGATTACCAAGACGTAAATGCACACTACGGTCTGTCAATCATGGAAATCACACCAAGACCCCAAAACAGTAAGTAACAATCCACGAAACGCGCCAGAATCGGCCAAAACTGTGAGTGTTGTTGACTGACACGTAACCGCACCCCGGGTTCGTCAATCATGGAAATCAACCCGGTACCTCAAACAGTGAGTAATAGTCCACGAAACGGGCCAGAATCGGCCAAAACTGTGAGTGTTGATGACCGACACGTCAACACACCTCGGGGTTTGTTAATCGTGGAAATCACTCGGGGCCTCGAAACGGTGAGTAATTGTCCATGAAACGGGCCAGAATTGGCCAAAACTGTGAGTGTTGATGACTGACACGTAAGCGCACCTTGGGGTTCAACAACTATGGAAATCACTTCATGACCCCATAACGGTGAGTAATAGTCCATGAAATGGGTCAGAATCGACAAAAACCGCGAGTGTTGATGACCAACACGTAAATGCACCCTAGGGTTTGTCAATCGTGGAAATCACTCTGGGACCCCAAAACTGTGAGTAATAGTCAAAAATTGGGCCAGAATCAGTCCAAACTGCGATTGTTGATGACCGACACGTAAACGCACCTTGGGGTTTCACAACCATGGAAGACGCTTCGGTACCCCAAAACGGTGACCAATATTCCATTGAATGGGTCAGAATCGACAAAAACCGCGAATGTCGATGACCAACACGTAAACGCAACCCGGGGTTCCTCAATCGTGGAAATCACTCCGGGATCCCAAAACAGTGAGTAATAGTCCAAAAAGGGGCTAGAATCGACCCAAACCATGAGCGTCGATGGCCAACACGTAAACGCACACTAGGCTTCGTCAATCGTGTAAATCACTCCGGGACCACAAAATGGTGAGTAATAGTCCATGAAAAGGGCCAGAATCGACAAAAACCGCGAGTGCTGATGACTGACACGTAAACGAACCCCAGGGTTCGTCGCTCATGGAAATCACTTCGGGACACCAAAACAGTGACTAATAGTCCACGAAACGGGCCAGAATCGGCCCAAACTGTGAGTCTTGACGACCAACACGTATGCACACTATAGGGTTCGACAACCATCGAAATACCTTTGGGACCACAAAACGGCGAGTTATAAGTCCATGAAGCGGGCTAGAATCAACAAAAACCGCGAGTGCTGATGTCCGACACGTAAGTGCACCCCGTGGTTCGTCACTCATGGAAATCACCTCGGGACCCCAAAACAGTGAGTAATAGTCCACGAAACGGGCCATAATCGGCCAAAATTGTGAGTGTTGATCACCAACACGTAAACGTCACCCCGGGTTCATCAATCGTGGAAATCACTCCTGGACCCCAAAACAGTGAGTAATAGTCCAAGAAAAGGGCAAGATTTTCCCAAACTGCGAGTCTTAACGACCAACATGTAAGCACACTTTAGGGGTCGACAACCATGGAAATCCCTTTGGGACCAGAAAAAGGTGAGTAATAGTCCACGAAACGCGCGAGAATCGGTAAAAACTGTGGGTGTTGATGACCGCCACGTATACACACCCCGGGGTTCGTTAATCATGGAAATCACTCCGGGACCCCAAAACAGTGAGTAATAGTCCACGAAACGGGCCAGAATCGGCCAACACTTTGAGTGTTGATGACCGGCACGTAAACGCACCCCGGGGTTCGTTAGTCGTGAAAATCACTCGGGACCGCGAAACAGTGAGTCATAGTCCATGAAACGGGCCAGAATCGGCCAAAACTGTGAGTGCTGATCACCAACACGTAAGCGCACCTTCGGGTTCAACAAATATGGAAATCGCTTTGGGGCCCCAAAACGGTTATTAATAGTCCACGAAACGGGCCAATCGACAAAAATCGCGAGTGTTGATGACCAACACGTAAACGCACACTAGGGTTCGTCAATCGTGAAAATCATTCTGAGACCCCAAAACAGTTAGTAACAGTCCACAAAATGCGCCAGGATCGGTCAAAACTGTGAGTGTTGATGACCGACACGTAAACGCACGCCGGGGTTTGTTAATCGAGGAAATCAATTCGGGACCCCAAAACAGTGAGTAATAGTCCACGAAATGGGTCAGAATCTGTCAAAACTGCTTGTGTTGATGACCGACACGTAAGCGCACAATGTGTTCAATAGATATGAAAATCGTTTCAGGACCCCAAACAGGTGAGTAATTATCCACGAAATGGGTCAGAATCGACAAAAACCGCGAGTGTCGATAACCCACATGTAAAGGCACACTAGGGTTAGTCAATCGTGGAAATCACTCTGGGGCCCCAAAACGGTGAGTAATAGTCCATAAATGGGCCAGAATCGGTCCAAACTGTGATTGTTGCTGACCGACACGTAAGCGCACCTTGGTGTTTGACAACCATGGAAAACGCTTCGGTACCCCAAAACGGTAAGTAATAGTCCACGAAACGGGCCAGAATCGACAAAAACCGTGAGTGTCGATAACCAACATGTAACTCACCCCGGGGCTCCTCAATCGTGGAAATCACTCCGGGATCCCAAAACAGTAAGTAATAGTCCACGAAACGGGCCAAAATAAGTCAAACTACTAGTCTTGACGACCAATGCGTAAGCACACTTTGGGGTTCGACAACCATGGAAATCGCTTTGGGACCACAAAACGGTGAGTAATAGTCCATGAAACAGGCCAGAATGGACAAAAACCTCGAGTGCTGACGACGTAAATGCACCCCGGGGATCGTCAATCGTGGAAATCGCTCTAGGACCCGAAAACGGTGAGTAATAGTGCATGAAACATAGCAGAATCGGCCAAAATTGTGAGTGTTGATGCCCGACACGTAAATGCACCCCGGGGTTCGTTAATGTTGGAAATCACTCCGAGACCCCAAAACAGTGAGTAATAGTCCACGAAACGGGCCAGAATCAGCCAAAACTGTGAGTGTTGATGACCAACACGTAAACGCACCCAGGGTTCATTAATCGTGGAAATCACTCGGGACCCCGAAACAGTGAGTAATAGTCAATGAAACGGGTCAGAATCTGTCAAAACTGTCAGTATTCATGACCGACACGTAAGCGCACCTTGGGGTTCAACAACTACGGAAATCGCTTCGGGCCCCAAAATGATGAGTAATAGTGCACGAAATGGGTCAGAATGGACAAAAACCGCACGTAAACATACACTAGGGTTCGTCAATTGTGGAAATCACTCCGAGACCCCAAACAGTGAGTAACAGTCCACGAAACGCGCCTGAATCGGCCAAAACTGCGAGTGTTGATGACCGACACGTAAACGCACTCCGGGGTTCATAAATTGTGGAAATCAATCTGGGACCCGAAAACAATGAGTAATAGTTCACGAAACGGGCCAAAATCGGCCAAAATTGTAAGTGTTATGATCGACACGTAAACGCACCCCGAGGTTCGTTAATCGTGAAAATCACTCAGGACCCCAAAATAGTGAGTCTCAAGCGGTAGCAAGCGATTGCACTGATGCGCTAGCCCAATTCGCTCCCTGTAGTTTGTAAAACATAACTTTGGTTAAGAATTTCGAGAACATGAATTTGAACAAAAAGTTAATATCGTATAAAAACATTATTAACGAAGTTTAAAAAAAGTGTTGATAACTTTAAAGAACAAAATGTTTATGACACTGAAAAATTGTTCCAGTATTTTGGAAAAATGTATGCATTTAAAAAAAGTGTATACAATTTAATTATATTTTCATAAAGTAAAAGAAATGTTTCACGATGTTAAGAAAATGTACATCTCATTTGATGGAAATATACCCTCGTTTGTATATGCTGTATGTTAAAATGTAAACAAATTCTTGTATCCACTAAAAAATGAATGGTGAGATTTTTAAGAAATATTCACGTGTTTCCAAAAAAATGTCCATGAATTTTTTTTTAAATGTTTGTACGATGCAAAAAAAATGACCACTTAGTATAAAAGAAATCTTTGTTGCCATTTAATAATTTACAACTTGTATTTGAAAATATGTTACCCCATATTCGAAAAAGTTTTTAACACACAGATATATTTTGAAAATGTACATTATGTATTTTAAAATTAATAAAGTGTATATGAAAAATGTTTCGAATTAGCCCTAAAAAAGTACATTGCATAGTCACCAAAAAATAGATATGTCTTGAAAAAAAGAAAACCAAGAAAGAAACAAGAAAAGGTATAACAAAGAATGAAAAACCCGAAGAAATACCTGGAAAACCTGGTTAAAAAACAAAGGAAAAGAAATTATAAAGAAAGAAATACCAGAGAAAACCGGTTAAAAACTAACAAAAACCAAAGGAAAAAATGAAAGAAAACAAAGAAAACCAGAGCGGGCGAGCAAGCCTACAAGAAGCATATGCGGTAGGGAGGGATTGCACTGAGGGGCTAGCCCGATTCTAAAAAGGTCAGCGGATTAAAAAAAGTGTTGAGAAATTAAAAACTTATTCATGAGTTCAGAGAATGCTCACGACTTTCAAAAACTGTTCAAGAATTTAGACAATATTCATGAATTTCCGGAAGTGTTCATTAGTTCAAAAATATTGCACAAGCTGGAAATATGTTCATGGATATTTATAATGTTTATGAATTTTAGAAAATATTCATCCATTTGAACAATTGTTCATGACTTCCAAAAAATGTTCGAAAAAACAAAAAAAAGTTCATTTTTATAAAAAAATATCTTAAAATTTTTATTTGAGAATTTTCAATTTTGAAAACAGAGAAGGAATGGAATAAACAGAAAAGAAAACGGAAAAATCAATAATCATAAAAGAAAAGTAATAAAAAGGGAAAAAGAAAGAAAAAAAATCAGGTTCTACAAGCTTCCCAAACCAGTGGGGGGAAACCCAAAATGGGCTTGCCCATGCACAGGACAAGGCTCGCAGGGGGTACAGATTTGATATGTATTCACCAACCTACGCGGGGAATAAGATTCGCCAACTATACTATTTGGTAACCCTAAAAAAAATATGCTATTTGGTGCACGAGGGCAAAATAAAATTTGCCGTATTCATCAGGATATGAATCGTATTCGCCCTGGGTTTTTTCGAGAATACGCCTAGGCGTATCATAGGTTTATAGAAGGCAGAATTATAAGTACAAGATGACTATCACTCGCTGCGAACAACGAGTGTAGCACAACCATCACACCCAGGCCACCAACGACCATACAACACTACCAAGCACCCTGGGTTTCAGGAACAAGCTTCAACATGATTGTTTGGAGGGCAAAAAAAACTTGCTCCAACATGAGAGTGGAAGGAGACAAGGAGTAATCACGAGGCTGATTCACTAGCGCAGTTTTTACTACTGTCTCTGTCCTGTGGCCGACATGTTTGGTTTGATCCACCACCACCAGACAAGGTTCCGTACCTACAACCACAAATATTACGAATGAACAGTGTCGGCAGTCCCCCTCGCACATAAAATAAATAGATCCAGTCCTGCTTGGGTACAAGAAACTTCTTTGTCAGCACACGATGGATCGACGGCGACGAGCGTTGCATTGCATTGCATGCATGCACGGCGCTCGAGGCGGAAGACCGGGAATGACACAAGGGCGGCAAGGCAACTCCGAGAAGGCAGCTGGCGCCGCGCTCGCATTTGGAGCATGATTGGTTCGATGCCAAAAGTTGGCAATGCCAATATTTGGCAAATGCCAAATGTTGGCTAGTGATTGGTTGGCTACCAACTTTTCTTCTCAACCTCACAAAAAGTTGCCAACATTTGGCAACTTTTCATTTTGCCAAACATTGACTTGCCAAATATTGGCGATGCCAATTGTTGGCATCCTACCCGTTATGCTCTTAATGATGATCGTGTGTGCGCCAGCAGCGGATGCGTCGAAACAGTGGCGCCGCAGCGTATTTGCCGATGTGAAAGGGCGTCCGTTGCCTCGTCTGGTCTGAGCCGATTCTGACGCTCTGAGGGAGGCCATGGGGAGTAATGTACGTAGCATCTTATCATATGCTAGTACGAGTAGATTGCTTGTAGATCGACAGCCCGCAGCCGCTGCAAACTTGTGCAGGTCGGTCTAGCCGGATGGAGTAAAGATAGAGGCCAGCCGTGCCGCTGCGGCGCCGACGCTCGCCGCCTCGATCGACCTGCCGGTCAGCCACGGAAGCAGGAAATGCGTGTCCCCTGCTACTGCCTCTGTTGGTTTCACAAGCCATATCTTGCTGCCTCTGTAGTCACTTGACGTTAGATAAAATAAAACTTGAAGCTCGAGGATTTGAAACGGACTTTGTAAGTACTACCACGTACAGTCAAATTCATGGCACAGAAACAAGAAAAGAATAGCTTTATGCGTGCCACTTGCTTTGTGCAGTTTTGCTCGTTCGGTTTCGGTCACCGGCCATGAATACTACCTCAACCGACCAAATATGTTCAGGACATTTTCGAAACAGCTTTGGAGGCCACCTCAGAATAGCAGCTGGGTCTCATCTGACCAGTCGTCTACCACGGCAGCAATGATGGCACCTGCCTCGAGCGCGCGTGTGCTAACGTGTTTGCATGATGCTTAATTAGACCCCTTCTTTTGAGCTGATATGCTTAATTAGGCTGATGATACTAGCCGGAGTGCGATGAGCGCCCGTGTATAATTACGTGCGCTGTTACTCTAAAATCTCGCATTCAGCTACGTCTACTCTAGCCCTTTTGGTAGAAGCATAATCAGTGGCGCATGATCCACAGTTCACCGATCGGTTAGCTCCATGATTAACTTTAGGGGATGATAATGCACCACGGCCTCACCAGTGCTTCAATGCGAGTTCGTTTTTCCAAGAGGCCTTTTACAGTGTTATTTACAAGTCACATGGGTTAACCTGAATGTTTTCTCCCACCTGCTATGTAATGGCTTGTTTTCTATTAGAAGAACAAAGTGGTTTTGATAATTTTGTATAACTACCAAAGTAATTAAGTAATTCATTATGATTTAAATTATGAAGCTTACTAGTCACCCATACCATGCATTACATACGTATTTTCTTTCCTCGGTACACACCGCGGCTCGGAGGGGAGTGCCCTCGGCTATGATGCGCGTGGCCTCGTGGGTTGATGCATCTGGAAGCATTAGAATGCGATCATCTTGGACCACGCAAAACTCGGCCTTCCTCGCCTACTCGAACGGTCAAGGTAGGGGCAAGGGCAATGGGCAGCGGCGGGGGCGTATGGTCTGGTAGCATTGCTTCCGGTGTCGGCCACCTTTGGTGCCAGCAGAGTTGTTACTCCGTCCATACCACGGCTCGGAGAGGAACATTCTCGGCTATAATGCTCGTAGCTTGGTGCATCTAGAAGCATCGGAACATGGTCATCTTCGACCACGCACAACTAACCTTGCTGGACGTGATCAAGACGGAGGCAAGGCGGGGGGCGATGGCGTGTGGTCTCATGACTTCTGATGCCGGCCACCTTAGCACTTGGAGGCCTTGGATCGTACTCGTCAGATGTTGCTCGCTTTAGGGTGTGTGCATTCTATTCTTTCTATCAATGCATCGAGACACAAGACTTTTTCCTTTTTCCGAAAAAAAAAATCTTTCCTCAATTGTGTTCACAGTTTTCTTTCGGCCTTTGAACTTTCTATAATATACTTGTGGCCTCTTGTATTCTGAAATGAATCAAGTTTGGTCCCTCACCAACCCTTAAATCTTCTCATTTTGAAGTGGTGTACGATTTGACTTTGCCATATGGCACTCTCTAAGATCATGTCACTTCATCATTGCTCCTTTTCCGTTCGCTCCACATGGCAATGACCACCCTTCTGGTGAAGAATTTGTGCACTCCCTTCATGCATGCTCGACGAGCCGGAGTCTTCCTCGTCTTCATTTTCACTCCATCACGGGAAATAAACACCCTTCCAATGGGTGTTGGATGCCTCGGGTGGGTAATGGTGTAGCTCCTTGATTTTTGACAACCATTGGTACTCCTCAATCAATGGTTTTGATGTCGCCCTATTGTAACTCTCAATTGGTGTCCCTCGGAGTTGTCCTCTCTGCTGTCTCCTCGCAGGATGAGAGGCCTCGACAGCCTCCTCTCTTTTTCTAGCAAACCTTGTATGTGGTTATGATAAAACATGTGTTGCATACTACCACCTAGATTTAGATGTTTAGGAAATTGATCATTGTGTTCTGTTGTAACTGTGTATGCAATATTTTTCAATGTCTAGTGTTACTTGCTTCAGCGAGAATGTATTTACAACCATCTTTTCAAACTTTGAGTAGTTGCAAAACCTGTTGCATAGTCCTTTGTCAAGTAGTATGATTGTTGGCCTTTTTTTGCTCTATAAAATATATATTGTTACATTTTCTTCTTCTTCTAATATCGTTATGCTAATTCACAAAAAGAAAGAAAAAACTAGAGGGGGTTCCGAATCTCTTTATCGCTGGTCCATAGCAAATTAGACACATGTGCATTAATCTCCTACCGACCTGTTAGTAAAGAAAAGAGATTAGTTGGATGTGTCCAATAGTTGATTTCCCCTCCCACCTCTTCTCCTCTTCGAAATATTGATCTCCTACATCATCTCTCGGCTTTCTCCTCTGTATTTGAAAGGCGTTACAGCGGATCCGCCTTTGCTATCCCACCATTCGCTAGTCCAATGCATCACCTCTAATCCATTCATTTTCTCCCCTCTTTCACTTATCCTCTGACACATGCCACTCGTCATCTTCCCTGTCGATGGCTAGTACCATTGTCATGCTCCTTCACCATACTATCCTCATGCATCGCCTCCATGTCGATATGCATCCTCTGCCAATCTTTATTCCGAGACAAGGAGTGGCAGGGCGAACACAAAACACCCACCTTGAAATTTTGGCCTAAGCGAATTTCTCAAATCCAGGCTCTAACCATCGAGTGTAGTAAAGAAGTACACTAATGAGGAAGATAGTCCCGGGAATGAATCATTGGAAAGGGAGATCAAAGGTGAGAATTGTGATTTGAAAAAATAACTCTAGAATAGGCAACCCACAAAATTTTAAAATTTGAACCAGCAACACTTAAAGTACTTCGGTCTATTTGACAATGTACTTGAAATACTTTTTTCGCGAGAACATTGTACTTGAAATCAAATGTACAAAATAAGGGCAAGTTTGGAACATAGGACATGAAGAACACAACAACAGAAAAATTGCAAGAATTGTATGTCGTGTCTTGCTGATTTCTTTTGGAATCTGAAACACATGAATTGGACAATGTAACTGTTTGGATGCTCCATAGAAATTTCACAGAAAAATGTTTCTTCAGGAGAAATAAAAGTGGAGAGACAAAGACACATGTTGCCTTAGACTTCACAAAGGAAGTGTAAATGAAGCTGAGCGAATGCTTATAATCCTCCAAAATATGTTCCAAGGGCACCATAAGAAACATTCCTATAGAATTCCATTCCTATGACACTCTTGTGCAATTCATTCGTTTCAAACGGGGTAAAAATGTGGCAGTACATTTTATATATAGTATCCACATGCGAGTGAGGATTTCTAGCTCTCAATGCTCCTTGTAGCTATAATTTTTTTTAAAAATACCATTCTTTTTTGTTGGGAGAAAAATATCATAGTTTCAAAAATAATATGAAATAAAATACATATGTACAAAAGGATGTTTGCTACTACATCTTTGTAATTTTTAAGGATGAAACATGTTTTAATGCGATCTTCACAAAAAAGACAAAATCATGAGGTTTTATGGTGAATAGTGCATCATGGAACTTTACAACAATGTATATACATCTGTATAAGTACGAGTGTACTCCCTCCGTTTCATAATGTAGTGCGAATAATTTTTTTCAAAAGACAAATATTGGAAACTTTGACCATGTTTATATACATAATATGTACATTTAAAATACCAAATGGACATCTTTGTATACGTCACCAGCTATATTTTCATGTCGTATATGTTTGGAATTGTATACACTGTAAATAGTTTGCTCTGTAAACTCGATCAAAATTTTACTCAGTTTGTATTTCGGAAAAAATCTACATGCACTACATTACGGAGTGTTTAAAAAATCTACACGCGCTACATTACGGACATTGTTCGGCAAAAAATTGAAACATGAAAAATTGAAATTCGAGTTGTTCAAAGTTCGTTATCCATTAGCAATTTGTGTAGTACATTCCGGGGAGGCGCGGCAGGCAGCGGCATGTGTTGAGGCGAGTTGAGCACCCGTGTGTATGCATGATGCAACGACCGCTCGCTGTCGCGCGCTGCCTGCCCCGTACCCTCCCGTTTCTTCTGCCATGGACAAGACCTGTACTGCTGCTGCCAATGGCCGTGCGAGTACGAGCGAGCGAACGAGCGGTGCGGTGTGCCCGGCGGAATCATTTCCCGCCCTTGGTAGCTGTCTCCTTCCTCCTCGGCTACGCGCACACGAAGTCACGAACGATAGATCCGACAGGCAGGCAGCCGAAGAAAGGCGCGCGAGGCCGGTGTGGGAGCCCCACCGTCCGGCGTCAAACACTGTTTTAAAGCCGGTCTTAATTAGAGTAGCATCTTTGACCCCATGCCATCAAAGCTGATCAGTGCTTTTCGCAGAGAGCGGCTGTAAATAAGGAGTGCATCAATGGGGGTGGGGTGATGTGAGCTCTGCGGCGTGAGAATGTTTACTGCGGGGGCAACTGGGGCGAGGAGATGCTCTGATGCATCGGCTCAAGATCATGTGCTTACCGGCTAGCTCATGGACCTGGCTAGCTGCTGGCCTGGTAGCATTGCAGCTAGTTGCAGGAAATAAAAGGCAGACGAACTCCTCTTTCGAGGAGATATTCAAGGATTCTGGAGTAGCATCTTTTCTGTTTCAGATACTGGAATATTTGGAGTACATCGAAATAATCGGTCATTCTTTTTCATACACTCCGTCCCCTTCCCTTGCTCTCCAATTCGTCTAGAGGCATGTTCCTTTATTCAAAATAGGAGTATGGATTCCCTTCATATTTGTAAAGCAAATACTACTGTAGATCCAAACCCATGCAGAAATTTTGCCATCAAATTCTCAAGACACATGTCCCACGCCGCCATGCATAGTTCATTCGAGTGTTTTCCCTTAGGACTGGTATCATCCTACACTTTTTCTTTTCACAATAGCTGAACGTCAGTCGCATGAAAATCCAATTTGGGTCAGTCGATTTTCGCTAGAAGAAAGCAGGCATCGAAAGAAAGGAAGAAGCCGCTGAAATGAAGGAAGGAGCTCGCCAGCAGGCTACCCCATCATCTATCATTTGGAGAGAAGGGGGGAGGGGGCAGCACGGCGGTGGTACAGGTTCGCCGGAGAAAAAAAAAGGTCATCACCAGGGCTAGAGGAATGACCGGGGCGGTGGTAGCACAGCGGTGGGAGGAGGTTTCAGGGAGGGCGGGGGCGGCGAGGCTGCGCGGGAGCACCGCTGGCCTTGGGCGGCGGCGGCCGACAGGTCGGCCGGTGGTACACGGTTGAGGGGAGAAGAAGAAGGTGGTCTGGAGGTTGAAGAAACAATATGCACCGCCTGTTTTCCATCCAACAGCTGAAACGAAATCGACCGACGTAAATTGAAATTTCAATCGACTTCCCAGTAGCCATTTCCTTTTCCCTTCTTCTTTCGTTCCACTATAATGAAACAAACTCGAACTCATGTCGGCTTTTCGTGGAATGCGGTTCCCTTTTGACAGAAATCGTGCATGGCTCACTTACGTAGCACAGTGCAGCTCCGAAGCTCTCAAGATTAATTAGGAGTGGTAGAATTTAGTGCCACATGTACGCGTACGTGAATACATACTTCACGTACACGTACGCGTAGTATACTCGATCGATCGAGAAGTCCGTGCCCGTGCTCCTGCTCGTGCTGGTGCTCTCGTGCTCGTGCAGAGCGCGGATCTAGAGATGGCAGTAATCACACGAAGCACGTACGCCCTATGCTTATGCTAAGCAGTACTGGAGCGTACGCGCCCATGCGTGTCCTCCCTCCCATGTCAATTAGAGTACTCTGTCAATTAAAAGCTTCACGTGAGCCACTCCTCTGCTTCGCGAGTCATGGACGCACGTTGCACCGCGGAAAAACTAGCCCTGCGCAAGCGTACGTATAGTTTTTTGCCCATGTGCGTGCATGCATGCATGCATGAACATGGACGATGGCACAGTCACCGCTCAAAGAAAAGAGCGTGTACGTGTACGTGTGATAGTGAAGGGCGCGTCAGAGCCATGCATGCATTTGTTAATCTCCAGCTTGCTACTTCGTACAGTAGGACTTCCTTTGTTTTTAAATATAAGTATATATGTATATAAACAAATTTTAAAGTGTGGATTCATTCATTTTATTTCGTATTTTTTTTAAGTCTTACATTTAGAAACACAGGCGGTAGTATATATATCTGACGGCGATCGATCAAAGCTGGCACGTACGTGCGTGCGTGAGGACGATGGACCGAAGAGTGATCCGATGCACGTGTTGCACGTACGTACCGTAAGTGAAGACCAGCGCGCTGAACGGTATGGGCGTGCACCGTGGCGCGGCCCGTGAAGTGCATCGTTTGCATTCCCTGAATAAAAAGGGCATCACATGCAATTGCAATCTTGCACCTTCCATCATCAGTCCCTGTGCTGTACGCCTGTACCGTGCCGGCCGGCGGCGCAGCGGGCCTACCACGCACGGATAAAGCGCGGCGAGATTGAAGAGGTCCAACACGATTCGACGCGTTCCGGCGTTCGGTGCTGCCCGGACGACGTCGTGCTCTGCACTCTGAGAGGTGAGGTGATAGTTGCAGGCTGCTTTGCATTATGCACACGTGATGTGCAGCCGTCCTAACGTGTCGCGTGCCTCCGTAATGTAGCTGCGCCCGTACCGAACCGTCGCGCGAGGCCCAGTTTACTCACTGCAAAAAAAAGAGAAAGAACCGAATGTATATCACCCTTAAAAAACCAAATGTATATATGAACCCTCTGTAAAGCCCAGCTTAGTTGAACCGAGTTGATTAGGATGATAATGTTGCTACTAATCTTTTTCTAAAAAATAATGTTGCTACTAAGTGCGCTCGGCCAGTAAAGCCGCACCGACCCCACGTGGGCCCACGTTCCCGTGACCCCTGGGGCGGCCGCACGCATCGTGCTCACCGCAGGGTATCCCGTCCCGTATCCATCGGCCGCACACAAATGTCACCCACTGTTTCACCACCCACCCACCCACTACTTCTCCAAACTTACCACTCCCTCTACAAGAATCAACAAAGCAGTACAAATCCAAGAAAACAGGTGACCAAATCCTAGAATCTACTCTGCACGCTGACCATGGTCCGGCTCTAGTAGCCGCAGTACTACTACGATCAACTGACACAAGCAAGAAAAAAGTACAATATATTCCCCCGGTATGGCCCTGGATTTGCAAAGATCTCCCTTTCTCAGATACTACTAGGAGTACGCAGCAGGTGAAAAAGAAAAGATCAACATATACGACTAGTATTATACAATCTGATTTACCCTAGGGCGTATCACTGTTACAGTACGTTGGTAGGAGAAAACAAGCATTTGAACGGGCACCTACCGAATCGTGTCTCGTTTGCCCAGGGATCGGACGCCACCAAACCCACCCACGGGAACCTGGGAGACGGCGAAAACAATTGCAGGCTGCTGCCTGCAAAACCGTGCAGCGCAAAGGGTTTTGCTGACTTGCTGGTGCTGGCCTTGGGCCTTGGCATTGGCATTGGCGAGGCATAAACAAGGGGACGGGAGGAGGGAGGCGTGGCGCGTAGCCATATGTAGGGGAGGAAGAGGAAGAAATGACCATACGTGGCGCGTGTCGTACAGAAAAGCTGGTGCTAGGCTTGTGGCTTGTGCCTCTGACATGGACTTTGACCTGGCTAGGCTTGTCTCCACGGATGGATATGAACTATATCTGGCCATGGGCCGGGCCCAAAAAAGCCCATGGCAGAAAACTGAGGCCCAGGCCCTCCCAGGCCCTACCATCGGGCCTACTTTTCAAGCCCAAGCCCGACCCATCTGGTAAAAAGCCCTTAGGGCTTAGGGTCGTGGGCCAGGCCTCTTCCTTAAAATGTCAATATGCCAAGCCCAAGGTCCAGGCCCTATTGTTGGGCTCAAAACTTAGGCCCAAACCCGGCCCACAAGCAAGCCCAACGGGCCTAGGCCCTGTATTTTAGGGCCGGGCCTAGGTGGGCCGACGGGGCCGGGCCTGAGATGGCCAGGACTAATAACTAGATATGGGCGCGTCAGTTAAAGAGAAAAGGATATGGACGCATGTCTTTACGGTGTGCAAAAATGCCATGGCAAGCAGTTTGTTGTACTGTCTCCTTTTCAGTTTACAAGTCTTACGTGTATCTTGATCGTTAATTTGACCAACTTAATAAGAGGCATAAATTACAAAAAATATATCATTAGAAACTTTAGATATTACATTTTCTAATGATACATTTTTTATATTAAACAACTTATTTTATATAAGTTAAATTGACCTAGATACACGTGCAAGCCTTGTAAACTGAGATGGAGGGAGTAGTTTACTTTCGAGACAAAGTAGACCTGTTATAAAAGTTTCCTGGAAATACAAAGTATCTTAAAGAAACAATTACTTTGAGATTTTGGGACCACTGAACGACCACTACTGCCACCAGAACGAACCGCCGACGCACCGAAAAGTTTTTGTGCGCGTGCCCCTAAGGATGAGCGCCCTGAAGATGCAGTCGTCGTCGTTGAACCCTTGTATAGATCTAAAGCACCTCATCAAATCTCGCCACATGACGAGAAACTCTAACCGCATCATCCCAAGGAGACGACGTAAATCTACACTGAAGCTCCATCGCGTACAAACGGACGGGTTCGAGGAGGATCAGACCCCAAAAGACAAACCCCAAAAAGAAGTGCGTCATGTTTCCGAGCGTCGCACCTGCGAGAACTAAAAAAAGTCTAACATAAACTACTAAACAAAGCGGTAGCACCGGGATTCCTCTTCCCCTCACCGATCGCCACAACGGCACGCAGAGCGAGCATGAATCCACGAGCTCGCCAGTTCACCCTTACCTAGTGTTAGAGGAAGAAAACGGGAGGAAGTCTTTCACCAAGCTGTTTGTTATAGTTGCAATTGCAAATATAAAAGGGATTGAATGGAACTATGGAAGGATTGATCGACTACCCGAGGAATTAATTGAATGGTTAAATATAACATTCCGGCACTGATTGAGATGCTAACATATCGGCAAACATTTCTCATCGCAAAAGAAAAAAACAATTGCGAAAAGAATCAACAAGACAGCGTGCCAGGAAGAAACAACGTTTGTTTCTTGTGAGTTGCAACCCCAGGCATCCCAACGTCCACGTGGCACCAGCCAACACGTTGGCACGGTCCCCCATGCCAGGGAATAGAGAGATTCCCAGAATTACACGTGGTAAACATAGGTTTTTTTAGAATATAGTAAACATAGGTAGGCAGAGCACAAAATATGACTGTCCCTGCTGGAGCATCATGCAGCCGACCATGAAGCGAAAGCCACAGCGGCACATCAGGCTCGCAGTGCAGCCGCTGTGCTGTGCATGACTCGAGATGCCCATACGGCCCAATGAGTTAGCCATCCGATGACCCGCAATCGACGTAGCTGATCCAACAATCTTTGAACAGAATAAGCGTAGAGATTCCAGGTTTAGGGCCTGTTTGGATGCTGCCCCCGCACGCCCTACCAAATCACGGTCTAGCCAATAAATTGGCGCAGGTTTCAGCCGCCAGCAACTCGGCAATTCAATGGCGGAAAAATGAACTGCTGAAGCTGATGCGGCCTGGGCAGCCAAATTATTGGCCCCGAACCAAACAAGTGCCCGCCCTCCGGTCAACTACCAATTTTTTGGTTTGGCTGCTGACGAGAACATGTATTAGGGGTAGGGTAACAGGCCTGACCTAAAGATCCTATCCATGGACACCATACACTTTGTACTGGTCCCCTGGGCCAGATCACCGTCCAGACGTACCGCAAATTGAAAGTCACTCGGACGGCAACAATCACTCGGAGCACAGCACTCCACTCGACGAGCCCATTCCACTCGGCCGTGTAACTCACTCGGATATGCGAAGACCAATAGTCAGCATGACGGTTTTGTAGTGGGCAGGTATTATGGCATTGATGCTACACTTTGTAACATAGGAGGTGAGGGGGTGGCGCCGCGCTCGGCCGCCCCACGCGTCGCCACTCGGTTATGCGCGTCTTCACCACTCGGCCGCCCCGCACGTCGCTACTCGGTTCTGCACGTCTTCACCACTCGGCCACCCCGCGCGTCGCCACTCGGTTGAGCGCGTCTTCACCACTCGGCCGCCCCGCATGTTGCCACTCGGTTCTGCACGTCTTCACCACCCGGCCGCCTCGCGCGTCGCCACTTGGTTGTGCGCGTCTTCACCACTCGGCCGCCCCGTGCTCGGCCGCCCCGCGCGTCGCCTCTCGGTTGTGCGCGTCTTCACCACTCGTCCGCCCCGCACGTCGCCACTCGGTTCTGCACGTCTTCACCACTCGGGCGCCCCGCGCGTCGCCACTTGGTTTTGCACGTCTTCATCACTCGGCCGCCCCGCGCGTCGCCACTCGGTTATACACGTCCTCGCCCCTCGGCCGCCCCGCGCGTCACCATCAGTTGGACATGTCGTCACCTCTACACCCACAACATGGGAACGACTAGGTTACTCATATGATCAAACCTCATATCACATTCTGTAGCGAGCTTACCTCTTTCGAGCATCACTCGGGGGCTACCTCCAGATCACTCAAGTACTACTCGACTTCTGAGTCGAAGAGAAACAAGCTAGACCAATACCAGATCCTCAAGTACTACTCGACCTCCGAGTCAGAGAGGAACAAGTTCGACTGGTACCAGCTAAGAAGATTTTTAGTTTTCTCAGACCTCCTCCGACTGCCCGCAGTCGACGGCGGTCTCGGGGACTACACCCAGTGGGTGCACTCAGCGTGCCCCCACTGGAGTAATCTCCACTCGATATGGCTTGACCAGTCCGAGTGATGAACAACAAAAAAAAAAGACAGGCTCTAAGTCTCCCGCCGACTGTTGGTATCCACTCGGAACGGTCCGCCCGGTCCGAGTGACAGCCAAACAACAACAAAAGATACAGGCTCTAAGACTCCCGCCGACTACCCGCAGTCGACGACAGTCTCGGGGACTACACCCAGTGGGTGCACTCAGCATGCCCCCACTGGAATGGTATCCACTCGGAATGGTCCGCCCGGTCCGAGTGACGACCAAACAAGAAAAAAAGACACGTTCCAGGCGTGAAGAAATTCCGAGTAATCAGTTACTCGATGCAGGACCAGCTCCAAATCACTCCAAAAAATTGCTATAAGGTGAGTTCAACGCCCTCCGTGGACCCGATTGAGCTCATTTCACTTTCGGACACCGTGCGATGCTGAATCCGTCAAGGCAACACGCGAAGATAAGACCACCGGGTGACCAGAGGAAGTTCATAAGTGCCTCCGTAGCACTCGACTCATCTGGGAATTCACCTCAACTCGACCCGCTCAACCTCGACCGATTCGGGGGCTAATGACGAGGACATGTATTAGGGGTAGGGTAACAGCCTGACCTAAAGACCCTACTCATGGACACCATACACTTTGTATTGGTCCCTCGGGCGGATCGCCCGTCGACGCATCATGCAACTTGAAAGCCACTCGGACGGCAACAACCACTCGGAGCACAGCACTCCACTAGACGAGCTCATTCCACTCGGCCGTGTAACTCACTCGGATATGCGAAGACCAATAGTCAGCTTGACAGTTTTGTAGTGGGCAGGTATTATGGCATTAATGCTACACTTTGTAACATAGGAGGTGAGGGGGTGGCGCACTCTATATAAGCCACCCCCCAGCACTAGACTAGGGGGGCTCAGGGTTCTTTTCTTCGACCTCTCTCTCTTTTCACCATTAGTCTAAGACCTAGCTCAGGCATGGGGATCCGTTCCTCTCTCTCTCACACACATTGTAATCTCCGGATATATACTCAGATAAAACAAAGCCTCTCCGGAGCACGAGACGTAGGGTTGTTATCTCCACCGTGAGAGGCCCGAACTCGCTAAAACCACCGTGTCACCCATATGCATTTCGATTGATCATGCTCCGTTACCCTATACCTTATTATTGTCGGAATCGTTCCCACGACAGCTGCCGCAGGCATCGATCCAAACAGACCCTTAGGCATTATGGGAATGGAAAGGATAGATAGAGAGGATCACCATTCCGATCTTAACCAATCTATCTATCGGCTGTTCCGTCCGTGCTTTCCTTTCTCTTCTTTCCATGCACCTCCCTCTCCTATCACTTTTCCCTACTTCGAACACACTCTCTCTCTGAGACATCAAAGGTAGGCAGGCCGGCCGGCCTCGGTCACAGCAGGTAAGAGCATCTTCAGCCACGTCCCCAACAGGTCCCACCAGGCCATTTTTTAGCACCGGCGCCGAAAAATCGGCCCAATCGCGCCCCCAGGACCTTGTTTATCGCCGGTTTGGGTCGAAATAACAGCATTCGAACCCGAGCCGAACCCAAGACCCCGGGGGGCGCCTGGGGGCGCCGGCTGAAGCAAAAAGACTTGTGGGTCTGCTATGTCGGCGAGAGAAGGCACTTTTCCCGCCGATCCCCCGCTTTTCCTCTCCATTCCCCCGTTCTGCTATCTTCTCCCTCTATTCCCCCCGCCTCTCCCCGCCATCCGGCCGCCATGCTGCCGAAGAAGTATACGGCTCCTCGCGCCGCTGCCGATGCCGATGCCTCCCAGCCGAAGCAGAGGAAGCCGAGGGCGCCCCCGGCAAAACCACCCGGCATGTCGAACGCCGACTGGAAGGCGAAGGTTCAGCGCCGGGAGGCTGTCACCACCGAGCTCAACGCCAAGAGGGCCCGGGACAAGGCGGCGGCGGAGCGGGCAGAGGCGGCGTCTCACCAAGGCCAAGGAGACGTACAAGCCGGACGCGCCGACGGCGGGCACGTGGGACGGGCGCCCTGACGGCAACAAATGAGCCAAGATGGCGAAGGATGCCAGACCGGCTACCGAGCGCCTGAAAGAAATATGCCCTAGAGGCAATAATAAAGTTATTATTTATTTCCTTATATCATGATAAATGTTTATTATTCATGCTAGAATTGTATTAACCGGAAACATGATACATGTGTGAATATATAGACAAACATAATGTCACTAGTATACCTCTACTTGACTAGCTCATTAATCAAAGATGGTTATGTTTCCTGATGAGGACATCAATACCATTGTTACACCCACAGCCCCTACTGCTACATATACTGGACCAATTACTAGAGCACGCGCCCACCAATTAAATTATCAGGTACTTTCGTTTCTTGGTAATGATTCTAATGTTCATGAGAATAGGATGCTGCCTAAATTGGATACATTTGTTTTGCTTACAAATGAAGGGCCTAGGTTGGAGAAGGATGGACATTGGAGCACGAACAAGCATGGAGATGATGGCATGCGGAAGGGGAACAAGAACGGAGTTACAAGTGATGATTTCAGGACTTTGAAGCCACCATAATGGGTGCATGAAGCCTTGGACGAAATATACAAGATGCCACTTCATAAATTTCATCCCGAGGCTATTCTAGGTGCTGCGTCATCTTATTATTGGACCAGGCCCATGTAATTTCGAAATACATAAGTATAGGCTATTTTTAGAGTCCGTATGTGTGGGGAAACAAGAGATAGGGTTGATTTCGGACCCCTCCACCAAGGGCCACGAAATCCCCCCCTCTTCCTCCATATATACAACCCTTAGGGCACCGTTTAGGCTTTGGGTTTTGTTTAGATTAAAGTTCGCCATAGCTGCAACTTCGCGTACTTCGTTTGCGTTCAACGACCAGACAAAGACGTCTCAGAACCCCACCTTGATCAATAAAGCTTTCATCTTATATTCGCAATATCCAGATTGAAAACTCAGTTTCTTGCTTGTTCTTCGTTTGCTCGCAGGAAACAGACCCTCGTGGTCAGGTTGATCATGCTCCGGTGTGGTCAATAACCTCTTGGAGTTGGTTTAGCGATTGCTAAAGCGCGACGTCCTCGCACGTTCGTAGTCGGATCGTCAAAGTCGATTTCCACCTAAGCGATATCCATCATCTCATCGAAAGATGGGACACCTTTGCCTTTATCTAGTGGTATCAGATTTCCAGGTTGCTTGGTGAGATTTTACAGTTTTTCGTAGTTTAGATCGAGTCTGTTCTTCATACCTATAGTCCACGAAAAAGCCAAAAAAAATTAGGGTTAGTTCATCCCATCTGAACCAATCTGAGCCTTTGCATAATCTTTTCTGTATTTGCTTTGCTGAATTTGTGGTTGCATCGTCGTGTCAAGGTGCTGGTCTTAGCGTCTAGTCTTTTAGAGTTTCGAGTTCTGTTCACAGGTTGTCACGTCGCCACTGCCATATATCACCACCGCATCATCATCATCGCTGCTGCCATATACCACCACCACATATTCACCGCCAATCCGAATCCATATACGCCACCACATATCCGCCGCCATCACGCAAATCCGAGTTCACCTGCAACATATATCCGCCACCTGTCCGAGTTCCGCCAGATTCATCTCCGCCACCAGTCCGAGTTCCACCAGATTCATCTCCGCCACCAGTCCTATTCCGAGTCCAGTATTTTGTTACTCTGTTTTGGTTTTCCAGATCACGCCATACTCCGAGTCGTGACAGAGAAGGACACCCCAACTTCCGTGCTACCCGCAGTAGAGAAATAGTTCCAAACTAAAAAAAACAAAGTCTGGAAAATTTTGGCTAGGCAGTTTTTAGACCATTTGTAGACTTTTTCGAAAAAAATTTGTTGCGGAGCAAAAAAAAAGAGGAAAAAAGTGCAAAAAAAGGAAAAGAAGAGAAAAAAATTCAAAGTGTGCTCCTCCCTTGTTTACGTGCCGCCCGTGATTTTGTTGGTGTTCTAGGCTTGCGTCTCTAGCACGGTCTAGCCTAGGACCAGCATAGTACCGTCGTTGAGCATTTATTCAACTTTGCATCTCTGAATCGATTATTGCTGACCCTTTTTGCTAGAATATTATAAGCCTTCCCAGCTCCACATACATCTACGTCGTGCGTTTGACTCTCCCTGGTAATCGCTCTATCCAAGCTTTGAGAGTTTTGACTACAACGGTTGCCGATCACTGCCTGCTGCTAGGTAAGAACTAGTAAGAATTTGAGATTTGCTTCATGGGTTTGTGATACACCACCACCACTTCTTAGTAGTCTGTAGGATCATATTCTTGTGTGTTTCTATTTGCTGCTAACCATGGTAGGATCACAAGCCGATGAGACTGATTGGGAGAACCTGACGAACAAACAACTACATGATAAATTTCAGCAAATAATGAGTGGACAGGTGCAAGATGTGCTAAACAGATTTGACGAGGCCATGGAGAAGATAGATGGCATTGAGAAGACGTTCGAAACAAAGCTTGATAGCAAGTTTAATGAATTGCTCGCGCGTTTTACAAGACCACCGCCGGCTGCACCTATCGCACCTCTGCAACAACAACAACTACAACAACGCCCCCTTCCGAATCAGTATGGACGAGCACAATGTGTTCCTATTGAGCCAGGACAAAATTCAGTGCCATTGCTACATCATTGTTGGTGCTTCAGAGCTCCTGCATTATGCAGAGGTGGAGGAATATTATGAGGATGAGGTTGATCAAAATCGAACTACGTGCAGCCACCAAAGACCACCACCAAAGAGTCGACCTCATGTATATATTCGCAACGGTAGGCCTGCACTACCACCTCAGGTACGAGATAATGACCATATTCCGAAACTGAAATTGAATATTCCACCATTTGAGGGTAGATATGTTCCTGATATATATCTTACTTGGGAGTTTTACATGTTTACAATATCCCGAGGAGAGACGGGTTGCTGCTGCTGTTTGTGCTTTCACTAGTTTTGCATGTGTATGCTGGTCTGAACATTGTAGATTATATCCTATTCCAACTACTTGGGCTGCTTTGAAAACTGTTATGCGTACTCGTTGGGTTCCACCATATTATCAACGTGAATTGCTTCAAAAATTGCAGCATTTAAGACAAGGAAAAAAATTCTATAGAAGAATATTATCAGGAATTACAAACTGGCATGATTAGATGTGGTATTGTTGAGGAGAATGAAGCTATGCTTGCACGTTTTATAGATGGATTAAGTAGAGAGATTCAGACCATTCTAGAGTATAAGGAGTATACTAATATCACTAGTTTATTCCATTTTGCTTGTAAAGCTGAACGTGAAGTGCAGGATCGACAAGCATTGGCGCGAACTAACTTTTCTGCAGGTCGACTTTCATCATGGATACCGCGTGCATCCTCTACTTCCACTACACCAGACCTCCATCACTGCTACCTCCAACCGTGATACAAGAAAGCAGCACAACCACCACTATTCGCCAAGAGCGCCCTGCCGGACCTACACAGAGCTCTTCTTCTTCCATGGCATCAACAGGGCACACAAGTGATATTATTTGTTGTCGCTGTAAGGGAAGAGGTCATTATGCGAGAGAATGCAAATCTCAGCGTGTGATGATTGCTACTGAGGATGGTGGGTATGAGTCCGCTAGTGACTACGATGAGGAGACTTTGGCTCTTATTACACGTGAAGAACATGGTGGAGATAATTCTGATCATGACACGCAATACATGGCTCCTGAAGACGCTGACAGATATGAATGCTTAGTTGCTCAACATGTTTTGAGTGTACAGGTCACACAAGCTAAGCAAAATCAGAGGCACAATTTGTTCCATACAAAGGGAGTTGTGAAGGAAAGTTCTGTGCGCGTCATCATAGATGGAGGGAGCTGTAACAACTTGGCTAGCATGGAGATGGTGGAGAAGCTATCTCTCACCACAAGACCACACCCACATCCTTACTACATCCAATGGTTCAACAACAGCGGCAAGGTTAAGGTAACACGTCTTCGCTCGTGTGCATTTTAGTATCTCTACATATGCTGATTATGTTGATTGTGATGTGGTACCTATGCAAGCATGTTCCTTATTACTTGGTCGACCATGGCAATTTGATAAAATTCAGACACCATGGTAGAAACAATCGAGATACTCTTGTTCATAAGGATAAAAATATTACTTTGCTTCCTATGACTCCACGAGTCCATTTTGAAAGATGATATTAATAGAGCTAATAAAGCAAAACAGAGAAAAATAAGAGTGAAAATCAGATTGTGGCAAAAGAATTTGAGCAACAAATGAAGCCTAATAGTAAACCATCTAGTGTTGCTTCGAAATTAAATTGAAAAGTGCATGTTTACTTGCCACTAAATCGATATTGATGAGCTAGATTTTAGCAAATCTGTTTGCTATGCTTTTGTGTGCAAAGAGGCATTATTTTCATTCGAGGATGTGCCTTCCTCTTTGCCTCCTGCTGTCACTAACATTTTGCAGAGTTCGCTAACGTCTTTCCACAAGGCGTGCCACCGGATTACCGCCTATTCGAGGATTGAGCATTAGATTGACTTAATTCCGGTGCTTCACCGCCAAACCGTCGCCATACCGTACCAATCGAGAGGAGATGAAGGAGATTATGCGTCAAGTACAAGAGCTTCTCGACAAAGGTTATATACGCGAATCCCTTAGTCCTTGTGCTGTTCCTATTATTCTAGTGCCAAAAAAGGATGGTACATCGCGTATGTGTATTGATTATAGAGGCATTAATAATATTACTATTCGTTATCGTCATCCTATTCCTAGGCTAGATGATATGCTTGATGAATTGAGTGGCTCTACAATATTCTCCAAAGTTGATTTGCGTAGTGGATACCATCAAATTCGTATGAAATTGGGGGATGAATGGAAAACAGCATTTAAAACTGAGTTTGGATTATATGAGTGGTTAGTCATGCCTTTTGGGTTAACTAATGCACCTAGTACTTTCATGAGATTAATGAATGAAGTTTTACGTGCTTTCATTGGACGATTTGTGGTAGTTTACTTTGATGACATATTGATTAGCAGATCTTTGGAGGAACATTTGGAACATTTACGTGCTGTTTTTATTGCTCTACGTGATGCATGTTTGTTTGGTAACCTTGGGAAGTGCACCTTTTGCACCGACCGAGTGTCTTTTCTTGGCTATGTTGTTACTCCACAGGGAATTGAAGTTGATAAAGCCAAGACTGAAGCTACTGAGAGTTGGCCGCAGCCCAAAACGGTCACACAAGTGAGGAGTTTTCTTGGCCTCGCTGGATTCTATAGGCGTTTTGTGAGAGATTTCAGCACCATTGCTGCACCTCTCAATGAGATTACAAAGAAGGATGTTCCTTTTGTTTGGGGTACCGCACAGGAAGAAGCCTTCACGGTGTTGAAAGATAAGTTGACACATGCTCCTTTACTCCAACTTCTTGATTTTAGTAAGACTTTTGAGCTTGAATGTGATGCTAGCGGAATTGGATTAGGAGGTGTGTTATTACAAGATGGCAAACCTGTTGCATACTTTTCTGAAAAATTGAGTGGGCCTAGTCTGAATTATTCTACTTATGGTAAAGAATCATATGCTCTTGTTTGGACTTTAGAAACATGGCAACATTATTTATGGCCCAATGAATTTGTTATACATTCTGATCATGAATCTTTGAAACATATTAAAAGTCAAGCTAAACTGAATCATAGACATGCTAAATGGGTTGAATTCATTGAGACTTTCCCTTATGTCATTAACACAAGAAGGGTAAAGAAAATGTTATTGATTATGCATTGTCTCGTCCCTATACTATGCTTTCACAACTTGACTTCAAAATATTTGGTTTGGAGACCATCAAAGATCAATATGTGCATGATGCTGATTTTAAAGATGTATTGCAGAATTGTAAAGAAGGAACAACTTGGAACAAGTTAAATGCGTTAATGATGGATTTGTGTTCCGTGCTAACAAGCTATGCATTCCAGCTAGCTCCGTTCGTCTTTTGTTGTTGCAGGAGGCGCATGGAGGAGGACTAATGGGACACTTTGGCGTGAAGAAGATGAAGGACGTACTTGCTACACATTTCTTTTGGCCAAAGATGAGACGGGATGTTGAGCGCTTTGTTGCTCGCTGCACTACATGTCAAAAAGCTAAGTCACGACTCAATCCTCATGGTTTATATATGCCTTTGCCTGTACCTAGTGTTCCTTGGGAGGATATATCTATGGACTTTGTTTTAGGTTTACCTCGAACAAAGAAGGGGAGGGATAGCATATTTGTTGTCATGGATAGATTCTCGAAAATGGCACACTTTATACCATGTCATAAAAGCGATGATCTTTGTTAATGTTGCTGATTTGTTCTTTCGTGAAATTATTCGCTTGCATGGTGTGCCAAATACTATTGTTTCAGATCGTGATACTAAATTTCTTAGCCACTTTTGGAAATGTTTATGGGCTAAGTTGGGGACTAAACGCTTTTTAGTACTACTTGTCACCCCAAACCGATGGACAAACTGAAGTAGTCAATAGAACATTGTCTACTATGCTTAGGGCTGTTTTGAAGAATAATAATAAAATGTGGGAAGAATGCTTGCCTCATATTGAATTTGCTTATAATCGTTCATTGCATTCTACTACTAAGATGTGCCCTTTTGAAATTGTGTATGGTTTCCTACCTTGTGCACCTATTGATTTGTTGCCTCTTCCATCTTCGGAGAAGGTTAATTTTGATGCTAAACAACGTGCTGAATTGATTTTAAAATGCATGAGTTAACTAAGGAAAACATTGAGCGTATGAATGCTAAATATAAACTTGTCGGAGATAAGGGTAGAAAACATGTTGTGTTTGCACCGAGATCTTGTTTGGTTACATTTGTGTAAGGATAGATTTCTGATTTGCAAATCAAAGCTAATGCCACGTGCTGACGGACCTTTTAAGGTGTTAGAGAAAATAAATGATAATGCATATAAACTTGAGCTGCCTGCAGATTTTGGGGTTAGTCCCACTTTTAACATTGCAGATTTGAAGCCTTATTTGGGTGAGGAAGATGAGCTTCCGTCGAGGATGACTTCATTTCAAGAAAGGGAGGATGATGAGGACATCAATACCATTGTTACAACCACAGCCCCTACTGCTACATATACTAGACCAATTACTAGAGCACGCGCCCGCCAATTAAATTATCAGGTACTTTCGTTTCTTGGTAATGATTCTAATGTTCATGAGAATATGATGTTGCCTAAATTGGATACATTTGTTTTGCTTACAAATGAAGGGCCTAGCTTGGAGAAGGATGGACATTGGAGCACGAACAAGCATGGAGATGATGGCATGCGCAAGGGGAACAAGAACGGAGTTACAAGTGATGATTTCAGGACTTTGAAGCCACCATAACGGGTGCATGAAGCCTTGGACGAAATATACAAGATGCCACTTCATAAATTTCATCCCGAGGCTATTCTAGGTGGTGTGTCACCTTACTATTGGGCCAGGCCCATGTAATTTCGAAATACATAAGTATAGGCTATTTTTAGAGTCCGTATGTGTGGGAAACAAGAGATAGGGTTGATTTCGGACCCCTCCACCAAGGGCCACGAAATTCCCCCCCTCTTCCTCCATATATACAGCCCTTAGGGCACCGTTTAGACTTTGGGTTTTGTTTAGATTAAAGTTCGCCATAGTTGCAACTTCGTGTATTTCGTTTGTGTTCAACGACCAGACAAAGACGTCTCAGAACCCCACCTTGATCAATAAAGCTTTCATCTTATATTCGCAATATCCAGATTGCAAACTCAGTTTCTTGCTTGTTCTTCGTTTGCTCGCAGGAAACAGACCCTCGTGGTCTGGTTGATCGTGCTCCAGCGTGGTCAATAACCTCTCGGAGTTGGTTTAGCGATCGCTAAGGCGCGACGTCCTCGCACGTTCGTAGTCGGATCGTCAAAGTCGATTTCCACCTAAGCGATATCCATCATCTCATCGAAAGACGGGACACCTTTGCCTCTATCATTTCCTAACCATAGACATGAGTTATCATTTGATTAACGGGATCACATCCTTAGGAGAATGATGTGATTGACTTGACCCATTCCGTTAGCTTAGCAGTTGATCGTTTAGTATGTTGCTATTGCTTTCTTCATGACTTATACATGTTCCTACAACTATGAGATTATGCAACTCCCGTTTACCGGAGGAACACTTTGTGTGCTACCAAATGTCACAACGTAACTGGGTGATTATAAAGGAGATCTACAGGTGTCTCCAAAGGTACATGTTGAGTTGGCATATTTCGAGATTAGGTTTTGTCACTCCGATTGTCGGAGAGGTATCTCTGGGCCCTCTCGGTAATGCACATCACTATAAGCCTTGCAAGCAATGTAGCTAATGAGTTAGTTACGGAATGATGCAGTACATAAACGAGTAAAGAGACTTGCCGGTAACGAGATTGAACTAGGTATTGAGATACCGACGATCGAATCTTGGGCAAGTAACATACCGATGACAAAGGGAACAACGTATGTTGTTATGCGGTTTGACCGATAAAGATCTTCGTAGAATATGTAGGAGCCAATATGAGCATCCAAGTTCCGCTATTGGTTATTGACCGAAAAGGTGTGTCGGTTATGTCTACATAGTTCTCGAACCCGTAGGGTCCGCACGATTAAAGTTTCGATGACAGTTATATTATGAGTTTATGAGTTTTGATGTAACGAAGGTTGTTCGGAGTCCCGGATGTGATCACAGACATGACGAGGAGTCTCAAAATGGTCGAGACATGAAGATTGATATATTGGAAGCCTATATTTGGATATCGGAAGTGTTCCGGGTGAAATCGGGATTTTACCGGAGTACTGAGGGGTTACCGGAACCCCCTAGGGGCTTAATGGGCCATAGTGGGCCTTAGTGGAGAAGAGGAGAGGCGGCCAGGGCTGGGCCATGCTCCCCTCCCCCTAGTCCGAATAGGACAAGGAGAGGGGGGCGGTGCCCCCCTTTCCTTCCTCTCTCTCCCTCCTCTTTCCCCCCTTCTCCGAGTACAACAAGGAAAGGAGGGAGTCCTACTCCCGGTGGGAGTAGGACTCCCCATGGCGCGCCTCCTCCCTGGCCGGCCGCCCCCTCCCCCCTTGCTCCTTTATATATGGGGGCAGGGGCACCTCTAGAGACACAACAATAGATCATTGATCTCTTAGCCGTGTGCGGTGCGCCCCTCCACCATAGTCCTCCTCGATAATATTGTAGCGGTGCTTAGGCGAAGCCCTGCGACGGTAGAACATCAACATCGTCACCACACCGTCGTGCTGACGGAACTCTCCCTCGACACTCGGCTGGATTGGAGTTCGAGGGACGTCATCGAGCTGAACGTGTGCTAAAACTCAGAGGTGTCGTGCTTTCAGTGCTTGATCGGTCAGACCGTGAAGATGTACGACTACATCAACCGCGTTGTTCTAACGCTTTCGCTTTCGGTCTACGAGGGTACGTGGACGACACTCTCCCCTCTCATTGCTATGCATCACCATGATCTTGCGTGTGTGTAGGAATTTTTTTGAAATTACTACGTTCCCCAACAGCGCCTGCACGCGTCCATCGAGCAGTGCATCACCGACGCCAAGAACCACGCTGCCCATAGGGGAGAAAAATCCGAGGCGAGGTGGTCGGCATTGATGGTGAACAGCACCCTCAAGCTCGACCTACTCGGGACCAACGTCACTGTGAAGAAGAGGACACCGACCTGGCTTTCCTGATGGGGGCGGACATGGCGACGATGGACGAGCATGTAAAGGCATGGTACCTGGCGGAGCGTGGCCTCATCTTGAACCAGATGTTGTCCACGGCCGCGCCGACTCCCACATCGACACCGACGCCGTCGCCAAGCCCGAGCTATGATGCCTCCATGATGCCTAGCACAAAATCCACGCCGATGACGACCAGCCCGAGAACGCCGACTCCCACCAGTCCGACGTCGGAGGAGCAGGCTGCCGTTTGATGCATTGCCTACGCGTCCTTCCTTTTGAACGCCGAACTTTTGAGTATGATTGATCGCCGAACCGTGGCATGATGATCGCTGAACTTTGTGATTGCCGAACTTGTGGTGTCTTTTTGGGTAGCGGGAAGTGTCATGTTTGAATTTATGCGCGTCTTGGGGGCGAACCTGGGGGCGTGACTGGGAACTAGATCGCCCCCAGGGCCGAAAAAGCATCGGCCGAAGTGCCAAACCACAATCGCCGGGTGCGCGTGGGGCCGAATTGCTAGAGATGCTCTAAGGAAGGAGAGTTGCGAGCCAAGCTCTACATTCAGGTCGCGGCGAATTGCTTTGCAACCTCGTCCAAAATCCAGCCACAGTCCACATCCTGGTCGCGGCGAATTGCTTTGCAGCCTCGTCTCCGTTCACTTCTGATCGAGGTTCGTTCAACGGTGATTACCCAGTCGACGAGCTGATCTTGCCAGATTCCACCGGATGATTGTTGGTAACTGTGGAGGAGTTTTCTCAACGTGCAAAAAATATACCGAAACCACCTTGGAATCATCGAAGCAGGTGCTCATAGTGGACTTCGAATGGAATTCCTATTGTCGATGTTCTGGGAACCAGGGTACCCAGATTTGCCTGCCTGCGGCCCACGGTGTGGCTCCATTGACGGCCTAGTAGGGCCCATCTGCAACACACAAAAAAAAGACCCTCACGAGGGGCCAAGCCCCGCGAGGCGACCGATGCCAAGACCTCCAGAGGGAGCGGCCACCCCTGGGCTGCTCCTGAGGACCGGAGTTTCCTATGCAAGCGCCCAACCTCATGAGGTTGTGGTGACGCAAGCCACAACAACCTACGCCTGGTGAATGCTAGCGAGCGCAGAGGAGCAGGCTTCCCCTTTGGTGCTAAGGAGGCAAGCTTAGGCACAGGGTCTCGAGAAATCAACCAAAGGTTTCCAGTCCCGTGCAATGAGACCAAGACCGCCAGGATGGATGTAATCACCAAGCCCACCACATCGTCACGACCAGAAGCTTTGCAAGAGACGGCCATCTTTTGTCAGGATAAGATGTACTACTTGTCCCCGTTCAAATTTGCCACTGTGCGATCCCTTCTCGCTTTCGTTTTGGGGGAAGCGGACCAAGGCCACTATAAGTATAGGCTAGACACCATCAAGAGAGGGGATCGAAACCTCATCAACTCACACCCACACCAGAGTAGACCTCGTGAGGTAGTTCTTCCCCTGTACTAGTTCATCCTCAGCCCCTCGTGAGGCAAATCCACCACAAAGCAGGAGTAGGGTCTTACACCGTGAGGTGGCATAAACCTGGTAAACTGCCGTGTCCATCTTCTTCCTTGTCCATCGAGTTAGGTCGTGGGGGCGATGGACTGGTTGGCTGAAGGGGTTGAGTTCTTCGCACATGCCCCAGAGTTCGAACCTTTCTTAGGTCAGTGGAGCGCTGAATCCACCATTTGGCACGCCAGGTAGGGGGCATGTCAAAGCCTCTTCTCCACCATTCGCTTCACTTCCGGTCCGTCATTCCTATGGCTGACGCTCGCCGTGTCCGAGCCAAACGCTGGGCCACTAAGGTCACTCAGACGGCACCTGCGGGCAGCGGCGCCCCTCACCGCTCCCCTTCTCCTGCGGCCAATGCCGCCATCGGTCCCGCGGCCCACGAGCAGCAGGACTCGTCGCTGCCGCCTTTCATACAGCGTGATGGTCACACCGCAACTCATCGCTTACCCCAGCCGCTGCGTCGTCCCCTCATGCTCGTCGCGAGCCGGCGAACATGTAGGCTGCGCTGCTCATGGTGCATGAACTTCTGCGCTATTGTCCGGCCGACGACCTCTTCGAAGACTAGCTGGGCCGCATCACGAGATCGTCAGCGCTGCTGGAGACACCCCTGCGCTGTCTCGCTCACTGCCTCCACCATCCCAGGTGGGCGAGATGGCCCATGGCGCACCTCCTCCTCCCCCTCGACGCGGTGTCGTCCTCGAGGCCCAGCGCGACCCGCCGCATAAGGCGCCAGTGCGCGATGAAGAAAGCTTCCAGGTGGTGAAGTGGTCCCAAGGAGAAGCGCGTGCGCTCCCATCACCGCCATGTCAAGACCGCGTGCCGCCAGAGGCGGGGGCGCCCGGGCATCAAGATCAGGCTCCTCCCCTGTGGTTGGCCCCTGTGAGTGCGGCAAGTTGCCGTGCTTTCACCCCGGAACTGCACCACGTCGTCTGGCCCGGGAAGTTCAAGACGGATCTGCCTCCATGCTACGACGACACTCCTGACCCCGCTGAGTTCTCCAGCTCTACGAGTTGAGCATCGAGGCGGCAAATGGCGACGAGAAGGTCACGGCGAACTGGTTCCCCATTGCTCTCAAGGACAGCGCGTGTTCTTGGCCCCTGAACCTCTCGGTGGGGTCGATCTCCTCCTGGGACAAGCTGCGCGAGCGCTTCATCGCCAACTTCCAAGGTACTCGCGAGCGCTGTCCTGCAGCACGCGACCTACAGCGCATCAAGAAGCAGCCGAGCGAAACCTTGCACAAGTACATACAACGCTTCACCAACGTTCGCCTCAAGATCCCAAAGGTGTCGGATGAGGCCATCATTTCGGCGTTCACTGATGGCGTCCGAAATTTCAAGATGAAGGAAGAGATCGCCGTACACAAGGATCCATGTTTTGCTCTGGAGATGTTCAACATGGCAACCAGGTGCGCAAGAGCAGAAGAAGGTCGCCTCTTCCTCCTGTAGCTCCCGGAGGCCGATCCTGAGGACAAGAAGGCCAAGGCTAAGGACGTGAAGTGCAAGGGCCCCACCATGCTTGCGGCTGAACCTGAGATGAAGCACGGCGACGACCACATCGAATACTTCAAGGGCAGCCGTCCATTCTGCGTCTTACACAACATCCACAACTACAACACCAATGACTGCTAGCAGCTCAGGGCAATCCGCGACGGGCGCCTTGGTCACTGATAACCCGCAAGTATACGGGATAGTTGTAGCCTCTTTCGATAAGTAAGAGTGTCGAACCCAACGAGGAGCTAAAGGTAGAACAAATACTCTCTCAAGTCCTATCGGCCACTGATACGACTCTACGCACGCTTGACGTTCGCTTTAGCTAGAACAAGTATGAAACTAGAGGTACTTTGTACGTGTGATAGGATAGGTTTGAAAGATAATAAAGGACACGTAAATAAAAAGTAGGGGCTGTTTTGATAAAGAAGCAATAAAGTAAATATAACGAGTGTAGAAAAGTGGTGGTAGGAGTTGTGAAATTGTCCCTAAGCAATCGACTACTTTACTAGACCGATAGCAAGTTTTATGTGGGAGAGGCCACAGCTAGCATGTCATCCCTAACTTGGAATTCTATGCACTTATGATTGGAACTATTAGCAAGCATCCGCAACTACTAATGTTCATTAAGGTAAAATCCAACCATAGCATCAAGATATATTGGTCCCCCTTCAATCCCGTATGCATCAATTTCTATGCTAGGTTGAAGCTTCTGTCACTCTAGCCCTACAATACATAGTCCTATCAACATACAACTAACCCTATGGTGTGATCCACGCGCGTGCTCATATGATGGGCACCAAAGGACAACAACATAACCACAAGCAAATTAAACCAATCATAGCAATTCATCAACCACCAATAGGACAACGAAAATCTACTCACACATCATAGGATGGCAACACATCTTTGGATAATAATATGAAGCATAAAGCACCATGTTCAAGTAGAGGGTACATCGGGTTGCGGGAGAGTGGACCGCTGTAGATAGAAGGGGGAAGGCGATGGAGATGTTGGTGAAGATGGCAGAGGTGTTGGTGTAGATCGCGGTGATGATGATGGCCCCTGGCGGCGTTCCGGCGCCACCGGAAGCAAGGGGGAGAGGGCCCCCTTCTTCTTCTTCTTCCTTGACCTCCTCCCTAGATGGGAGAAGGGTTTCCCCTCTGGTCCTTGGCTCCCATGGCTTGGGAGGGGCGAGAGCCCCTCCGAGATTGGATCTATCTCTCTGTTTCTGCATTCTCGACTTCTTCCATGGCACCGTTTCTTTTATATCTGGAGACCCGTAACTCCGATTGGATTGAAACCTTCGCCCAGATCTTTTTCCAAAAATTAGCTTTCTTGCGGCCAAAGTAGAGCATCAACCGCCTTATGAGTGGCCCAGGAGGGTGGCGGCGCGCCCACCTGGAGTGGGCATGGGCCCCTATCTCGTGGCCACCTCGGGCATCGTCTCGCGTTAATTTTACTTCCCAAAAATCACAAATATTCCAAAATAATTCTCCGTCCATTTTTATCCCGTTTGAACTCCGTTTGATATGGGGTTTCTGCGAAAATAAAACATGCAACAGACATGAACTGGCACTGGCCACTGGATCAATATGTTAGTCCCAAAAATAGTATAAAAAGTTGCCAAAAGTATATGAAAGTTGAAGAATATTGGCATGGAAGAATCAAAAATTATAGATACGACGGAGACGTATCAGCATCCCCAAGCTTAATTCATGCTCGTCCTCGAGTAGGTAAATGATAAAAAAGATATTTTTTTGATGTGGAATGCTACCTAGCATAATCTTGATCATATGTCTAATCATGGCATGAATATTAAGCCATGAGTGATTCAAAGCAATAGTCTATCATTTGACATAAAAAACAATAATACTTCGAGCGTACAAATAAAACAATCATGTCTTTTCAAAACAACAAGGCCAAAGCAAGCTTATCCCAACAAAATCATATAGTTTCTCCATGCTTTATTTTCGTCACACAAAATGCTCCCATCATGCACAACCCCGATGACAAGCCGATCAATTTGTTCATACTTTTTAACGCGTTTCAGCTTTTTCAACCCTCACGCAATACATGAGCGCAAGCCATGGATATAGCACTATAGGTGGAATAGAATATGATGATGGGGGTTTATATGGAGAAGACAAAAAAGGGAGAAAGTCTCACATCGACACGGCTAATCAACGGGCTATGGATATGCCCATCAATTGATCTCAATGCGAGGAGTAGGGATTGCCATGCAACGGATGCACTAGAGCTATAAGTGTATGAAAGCTCAAACTGAAAACTAAGTGGGTGTGCATCCAACTTGCTTGCTCATGAAGACCTAGGGCGTTTGAGAAGCCCATCATTGGAATATACAAGCCAAGTTCTATAATGAAAATTCCCACTAGTATATGAAAGTGACAACATAGGAGACTCTCTATATGAAGAACATGGTGCTACTCTAAAGCACAAGTGTGGTAAAAGGATAGTAGCATTGCCCCTTTTATTTTCTTTTTTTTCTTTTTTTTGGTGGGCTTCTTTGGCCCCCCTTTTTTATTTAGGCTTCTTTGGCCTTCCCTTTTTTTCCTTTTTTTCTTTTTTTTTCATGGGGCAATGTTCTATAATGATGATCATCATACTTTTATTTACTTACAACTCAATATTACAAGTCGATACCGGAACAAAGATATGACTCTATATGAATGCTTCCGGCGGTGTACCGGGATGTGCAATGATCTAGCATAGCAATGACATCAAAAAACGGACAAGCCATGAAAACATCATGCTAGCTATCTTACGATCATGCAAAGCAATATGAAATGAATGCTCAAGTCATGAATATGATGATGATGGAAGTTGCATGGCAATATATCTCGGAATGGCTATGGAAATGCCATGATAGGTAGGTATGGTGGCTGTTTTGAGGAAGATATAAGGAGGCCTATGTGTGATAGAGCGTATCGTATCACGGGGTTTGGATGCACCGGTGAAGTTTGCACCAACTCTCAAGGTGAGAAAGGGCAATGCGCGGTACCAAAGAGGCTAGCAATGATGGAAAGGTAAAAAGTGTGCATAATCCATGGACTCACATTAGTAATAAAGAACTCATATACTTATTGCAAACGTTTATTAGCCCTCGAAGCAAAGTACTATTACGCATGCCCCTAGGGGGATAGATTGGTAGGAAAAGACCATCGCTCGGCCCCGACCGCCACTCATAAGGAAGACAATCAAAGAAACACCCCATGCTTCAAATTTGTCACACAACGGTTACCATACGTGCATGCTACGGGACTTGCAAACCTCAACACAAGAGTCTCTACAATCCACAACCACCCACTGGCATGACTCTAGTATTACCATCTTTATATCGCAAAACTATTGCAAGGAATCAAACATATCATATTCAGCGATCTATAAGTTTATGTAGGATTTTATGACTAACCATGTGAATGACCAATTCCTGTCATCTCTCCAAATAGATATAAGTGAGGCAAGAGAGTTTAATTCTTTCTACAAAAGATATGCCCATGCTCTAACAAAAAGAAGTGAAGCAAAATAGCATTCTACAAATGGCGGTTTTCTACGTGAAGAGAAACAGACAATCCAAACTTCAAATGATATAAGTGAAGCACATGAAGGATTCTATAAAGCCATACTCAAAAGATTTAAGTGAAGTGCAATGAGCATTCTATAAATCAACCAAGGAGTATCTCATACCAGCATGGTGCATAAAAGAAAATTGAAAACTAAATACAAAAGACGCTCCAAGACATGCACATATCGCATGAACGAAACGAATACGAAAACATACCAATACTTGTTGAAGAAATAGGGGATGCCTTCCGGGGCATCCCCAAGCTTAGATGCTTGAGTCTCCTTGAATATTTACTTGGTGTGCCTTCGGCATCCTCAAGCTTTAGATATTGCCTCTCTTCCTTTTCCTCATATCAAAACCTCCTCGATTAGACACTTCATCCACACAAAACTTCAACAGAAAACTCGGTAAGATCCGTTAGTATAATAAAGCAAATCACCACTCTAAGTACTGTAGAAAACCAATTCATATTTTGTTTTTGCATTGTGTCTACTGTAATATAGCTTTTCCATGGCTTAATCCACTGATATAAATTGATAGTTTCATCAAAACAAGCAAACTATGCATCAAAAACAGAATCTATCAAAACAGAACACTCTGTAGCAATCTGAACATTCACCATAATTCTGTTACTGCAAAAATTCTACCAAAATTAGGAAAAATAACAAATTTGTACATCAAGACAATGCAAGATGAATCAGAACCAATTGACGTTCCAGTTAAAAATGTAAAATCATGCACTACAGACAAAGTTTCTGTCCTGCACCGTACAAACCAACAAGCATTGTAAACATCCTAAAGGCAAACCTTGGGACATTATTTTTATAATACAATGGAATTGTACAAGGGGATAATTATTTTTGATGAAAAGTTTGTGTAATCAAGATTCACAAAGTTTCTGTGAGCATGAACAAAGTTCAAGGCCAGCTCCCACTTCAACAATGCTTGTCTTTCTCACTTTCACTTTCCTTTTTAAAAAGTTTTAGGTTCCTGTCGGTGTCAAAACCGGCGGATCTTGGGTAGGGGGTCCCGAACTGTGCGTCTAGGCGGATGGTAACAGGAGACAAGGGACACGATGTTTTTACCCAGGTTCGGGCCCTCTCGATGGAGGTAAAACCCTAGTCCTGCTTGATTGATATTGATGATATGGGTAGTACAAGAGTGGATCTACCACGAGATCAAGGAGGCTAAACCCTAGAAGTTAGCCTATGGTATGGTTGTTGTAATGGTTGTGTGTCCTACGGACTAAAACCCTCCGGTTTATATAGACATCGGAGAGGGCTAGGGTTACACAGAGTCGGTTACAATGGTAGGAGATCTACATATCCGTATCGCCAAGCTTGCCTTCCACGCCAAGGAAAGTCCCATCCGGACACGGGACAAAGTCTTCAGTCTTGTATCTTCATAATCTTGGAGTCCGGCTGACGATGATAGTCCGGCTGCCCGGACACCCTCTAGTCCAGGACTCCCTCAGTAGCCCTTGAACCAGGCTTCAATGACGATGAGTCCGGCGCGCATATTGTTCGGCATTGCAAGGTGGGTTCCTCCTCCGAATAATTCATAGAAGATTGTGAACGCCAGGATAGTGTTCGGCTCTGCAAAATAAATTCCACATTCCACCGTAGAGAGAATAATATGTACACAACTTCAATCTGCTGACGTATTATGTGGCATGACGTCACGCCACTACCAAGCCTTTACTTGAATCGTTTTTTATTATACCACCTCAGCGCATTTAGCGAAGCGGTTTCGTTAAACGTCTTGTCGAAGCAGAGATCGTGTTCCCCTTATTTCGGGATTCCCATCAATACAGATGTGGGTAACCCAACTGTGTCCGTCGCCACGCCCCCTCTATCGGAGGCGAGTCCTGAACGGTCACGGGAACGGCTCTTGGTATTCTCCTTCTTTATAATGGGACCAATGCTCGTTTCTTTTCTTCAATCCTCCATCGAATCTTCTCCTTGCCCCGAGTTCCAACACCCAGAGCCCCAGATTCGAGCGCTTAGGACCTTCAACAATGTCCGGCTCCGACCTAGAGGGCCGGTGGATGCCCTCCTCCGTCACGGAAGAAGACGTGCTAAAGCTGCGAGAGGCCAAGTACCTATTGTCGGTGTCAAAACCGGTGGATCTCGGGTAGGGGGTCCCGAACTGTGCTTCTAGGCGGATGGTAATAGGAGACAAGGGACACGATGTTTTTACCCAGGTTCGGGCCCTCTCGACGGAGGTAAAACCCTACTCCTGCTTGATTGATATTGATGACATGGGTAGTACAAGAGTGGATCTACCACGAGATCAAGGAGGCTAAATCCTAGAAGCTAGCCTATGGTATGATTGTTGTAATGGTTGTGTGTCCTACAGACTAAAACCCTCCGGTTTATATAGACACCGGAGAGGGCTAGGGGTACACAGAGTCGGTTACAATGGTAGGAGATCTACATATCCGTATCGCCAAGCTTGCCTTCCACGCCAAGGAAAGTCCCATCCGGACACGGGACGAAGTCTTCAATCTTGTATCTTCATAGTCTTGGAGTCCGGCTGACGATGATAGTCCGGCTGTTCGGACACCCCCTAGTCCAGGACTCCCTTAGTAGCCCCCGAACCAGGCTTCAATGACGATAAGTCCAGCGCGTATATAGTCTTCGGCGTTGCAAGGCGGGTTCTCCTTTAAGTTCCATGTACCTGCCGAATAGTGTCCGGCTCTTTTGTAAACGTTGCGCTCCTTGGCTTCCACGCCCAATAATGGCCTTCTTCCACGCGTCGCACGAATGTGAAAAGCCAGTGTATCTTTTATGTTTTACCCCCTAGTTGCGCAAATAACCCGCCTATAAGAGAGGCAAGAATCCAGATCCAAACCACACCATCTTCCTTCGGCGAGTACTCAACGGAGCACTTCTGACCAAAAATCCATTCCATCATGGACCGTCGACACGGCTCCTTCTCTCGCGCTCCCAGCCCTCTGCCGGGAGATTGGAGGAGATGTTCTGTCCTGCACAACGAGCTGGTGACGCTCCAAGCGGAGGGATATCTTCCTCCGGCCTTTATGGTTCCGGTTCGAGCCGGGCTGGCCACCTACAAAGGTGGGAAGCAAGCGGAGGCCACCCCAAGTCCCAACAAAGGGGAGCGGGTATGCTTCGTCCCCTACCTGATAAGGGGGCTTGGACTTCATGTACATCCGTTCCTCCGCGGGCTTACGGAGTTCTCTGGACTCGGCTCCATCACCTCACGCCCGCCTCGATTACGCATATTGCGGGCTTCGTAGCTCTTTGCAAGCTATTCCTGGGCATCGAGCCCCATTTCACGCTGTGGAAGAGGTTATTCTGCCTCGTACCCCGCTCTCACGAGGGGTCCATATATCAAGTGGGCGGTACCGAAATATGGCGCATCGCCGGGACCGGATATCCATCCGGAACCCCTAAGAAGGCGTCTTAAGACTGGCCTTCAGAATGGTTTTACGTAGAAGACACTCCGCTGCCGGACCCTGTTCGGATCGGCCTCCCAGAGTTCAGCAATGCTCGTCTGAAGAAACACCTGAGTTGGTGTCCGTGGAGCCCCCAGCTGGAGGAAGACAAGAGCGTCCATTATTTGATGGGCCGGATAAGGTTACTGGCCCATTCCGGACTGACCATGATTGGAGTCATGGCCACGTGCATTATCTTGGGTGCAGCCGCTGCAATCTGAGGCCACCCATGTGGGATTTCAACAGAGAGAATGATGCCACTAGTCATGGCCGCCAAGGGCCGGGATCGGCCGAAGATCTGGTGAAGATTCTGTCCGGCCTGTATAAGGGGGAGAAGGAGGACTTTCTCCAGACGAGCCCATTGAATGGGTTCTCCATGAACAACCCTCGAAGCTGGGTAAGCGGATGTTCATTTATCCGACCCACGCTTTCAAAGTTAAGTACCTTACTTTATGGTTTTGACGCAGGATCTGCGCCGGACTGTGGAGAGCATACATAGCCCGGCTCCACAACCCGAGGATCCGGAAAGATCCCTTGATCCGGCCTCCGAAGAGGATCCGGACATAAAGGTGGAGCTAATCGACGGGGTGTTCCATCAATTTAGCATGGACAATGCTCTAGTCGCCATTACGGCTGACTACCCCGGCCTATCTCCGGCTCCCCAGGTGATTGTGACCGAAGTCCCGACACCATTATTTCGTCCTTGCGTATTTCTGACCACCGTATACAATGGTGTCTCGCAGGAGGTACCTTCAAGGTAGGAAGCCGAACCCGCGGCGGCTGGCCAACAAGGGTCAGTCCGGGCCAGCAGGCGAAAGAGGAGTGCGACGCGGATCGAAACGTCGCTGCAACGGTATAGCTCGCGGTTGTTATTTAGGACAAAGTTCCTAGGAAGTGTTTGAATGCTCATGACTTTTGCAGGAGAAAGAGTGCCCGCCGGACTGCGGGGGTAGAGGTTGCCAACCAAGCCTCTGCCAGCCAGGCTCTAACACCTGGTCTGGAGGGGGAGGCGAGCGCAAGGCGCGAGCCGGATACTCCTCCAACGGAGGATGCCGGCAGATCGTCCGCCACTGTGCGAGGTGGAGAGCGCCATGAACCATAGGCGTCGCCGGACAGTTTTTCGTGACGCGTACTTCTCCCCTGAGGCGTTGAATGCCTTTAACGCGGGGGACGTGCACCTCCATGCTGCTCAACATGGTTTGACCAGAGCCACGGAGCAGTATGTAAAGGACATACGGGTAAGAAATTTAATAGTTGTACATGCCAGGAGCCCCTGAGACTTAAAGTAGTTAGAGTAACTAATTTAAGGATCATTTGATATCTGAGGATCTTCTGAGAAGAATACCCGATTGTCCCAGTGAGCTACAAGAGTGCAAGGCCCAACTCGAGGCCGCACTAGCTGCCGCAAGAGGAAATCTGAGACCCCTCCGGTAACACATTATTTCAAAAAGATAATCGGTGTGCGGCGTGCGTGTAAGTCGACAATGACATTGCGGTGTTGCGGACCGGATCCGAACAAACAAGACCCTCTGCGCCACCAAGGCCGTGAGAGGGTCTTGTGAAGGTGCAACAGAGAGGAACAAACTCGGGATGCCCACACCCAGCTTGGAGAAGAGCTAAAGGTGTTCGGGCGAGCTATGCAGCTCCGTGAAGGAGAATCAGCGCTTCGTCGCGGCATCTATAGTAAGTGCTTGAGCGAACTCCTTTGAAAAGAAGAGTTCGGCGAGGAAGTGAATTGACAAAAGTATGTCTGTAGGTTTGCTCACAGGGCGCCCTGCAGAGGAGATGCCCGTATCAATGGGTGATCAACTTCCCGAGCTGGTGCAACTGCTCGAACGAGTTCGGCAAGCGATAAGCGTCATCGTCCAGGCTTTATGGCCATCCCTCTCCCTACCTGAGGGCCTTGGAGAGCTTGCGGAGAAGCTTCAGGGAGCGCGGCAGCGCTTCCGTTTATGGAAGATTTCGGCCTGCCACCAAGGTGCCAGGGAGGCCTGGGCCATGGTGAAGACGCGGTACAAGAAGGCGGATCCCAACCACATGGCCGAGGTCGGACCTGTGGGACCCAATGGGAAGGAGATCCCTGTGAGTTTAGTGTACGGCCAGGTAGAGTTGGCCGCTAAATATTCCCAACGGGACTGTAAATTAGACAGCCTGTTAGACGGGATTGAGGAGGAATACAGTCAGTTGATTTGACAATGTATTTTAAAATGACATGTAAAATGCCTTCTAGCCGGATTGTAGATCGTTTGTCTTTGCCGACCTTTTCGCTTCAACCTCGGGACCCTAGAGTCCGGAGTGTGTCTGAATACCTTCTTGGTTAAGAAACAACAGGGGCATGCATGGAGACCAGGCATAGGGGTCATTAGTGCTTTATCAGACAAGTGCCCAACTAGTTATGTTATGTTACATGGTTAGTAAGAAACATCTTCCAGGGAGAATAGTTCCGTTAAGGGTTCCTTTCCAGGAGGCATGCCCTAAAGTGCATGTTCTGATCTGCGAAAAGAGCAGAAAACATCTAGGGCAGATAAATAAATAGGTAAAAATCATCTTTCAAGTCACCGATCGAATATTCCCTTAAGAACGCTAGCTTTCGGCTTCACCCGATCTGAGGTACACGTCCGGTGACCAGCGAGAATAATCGCAGAGGTGCTCCTTTACCTCCTAGCCGAACAATCGAGAACGTAGGGGTAAGCACAGGAGCCAGGCAACCCAGCTTGGCCAAAACATTAGTCATATCGATGCATATAATGGTGAATAAAAGCTACATGTGGAAGTTTGACACATGTGCTGGGCATGGAGCCCTTATAAGTAAGCTTCTGGTAAAGAAGCCCCCAGGTATAATGAGTGCGGATAGCACATCAAGTGTGTGCGAACAATGCGCAAGTAGGCCTTTAAGGGCTTTTATGAAAAGGGTGAGAGAAAAAAGAGAAACGAAAGACAGTTGAAGTGTAAAAATTTGGACGGGGGAAGGAGACGAACTCTTAGTCCGGCGCTAGGCGTAGAATCTTTGGAGGCGGGCTGTGTTCCATGGGTTCGGCTCGAGTCGGTTGTCCGACGCATTTCGCAGACGATACACTCCGCTGGTCAGGACTTGATCGATAATGAAGGGGCCCTCCCATTTGGGCTTGAGCTTGTCCTTTTTTCTTGTCTGGCAGGCGTAGAACTAGTTTGCCAACATTGTAAGTCTTAGCCCGTACTTCTGCTTTTTGATATCTTGAGCTGCTGGCGATAGAATGCGGAGCGAGCCTTGGCGACGTCGCGTTCTTCCTCAATGCGTCAAGCTGTCCCGCCGATCCAGCTCGGCTTCTCTTTCTTCGTACATGCGCACTCGAGGTGAGTCATGAATGATGTCGTGGGCAAAACGCCTCTGCGCCAGATACCATAAAAATGGTGTGAATCCGTAGTACGGTTGGGCGTTGTCCGCAGCCCCAGTCTGGTCGAGCTCCTCTACCCAGTGCGTGTCAGATTTCGTAAGGGACCGCACTAATCTGGGTTTGATGCCGCTCATTATTAGACCATTTGCTCGTTCCACTTGACCGTTGGTTTGAGGATGATAGACTGAAGCGTAATCGAGCTTAATGCCCATATTTTTGCACCATGATTTAACCTCGTCGGCGGTGAAGTTCGTGCCGTTATCGGTAATGATGCTATGGGGGACGCCATAACGGTGTACTACCCCGGATATGAAGTCTATCACTGGTCCGGACTCTGCCATTTTAACTGGCTTGGCCTCTATCCATTTGGTGAATTTGTCCATCATGACCAATAGGTACCTTTGCTTGTGGGTTCCCCCTTTATGGGGTCTAACCATATCAAGCCCCGGCATGACGGCGGTAATGGGTATAGTTTTGAGGCGGTGGGTGGCATATGGCTCTGATTAGCAAAGAGCTGACAACCGACGCATCTTTGGACCAAGTCCTGAGCGTCTGCCCGGGCCGTCGGCCAATAAAATCCTGTACGGAATGCCTTGCCCAGGGCCCGGGCTGCGGCATGGTGTCCGCCTAGTCCGGCATGAATTTCGGCCAGAAGGTTTCGCCCTTCCTCTTCAGAGATACACCGTTGAAGGACTCCGGTTGTGCTTTTCTTATAGAGCTCTCCCTCGTGGACCTTGTAGGCTTTAGATCGCCGGACTATGCAATGGGCCTCATTTTGGTCTTCGGAAGTTCTGCTGAGTAAGTAGGCTAGGAATGGCTCTGTCCACGGGGCGATTACTGCCATTATTTCGTGGGCTGAAGGTGTTATTTCATCGGCTGAGTCGCCGATTATATCAGATTGTTTTATATTGGGTGGTGCGGCTGCCTCCGGGTTGTTATTTCTGGACTCTTCTTCCCATGGTACGGATGGCTTAAAGAGCCGTTCCAAGAAAATGTTTGGAGGGACAGCGTCGCGTTTCGCGCCGATGCATGCCAATACGTCGGCTGCTTGGTTATTATCTTGGGCTGCGTGGTGGAATTCGAGTCCTTCGAACCGAGCTGACATTTTTAGGACAGTGTTATGATAGGCTGCCATTTTTGGATCCTTGGTGTCAAAGTCCCCATTTACTTGGGATATTGCGAGGTTTGAATCCCCGCGGACCTCTAGGCGTTGAATGCCCATGGAGATTGCCATCCGGAGGCCATGTAGGAGGGCCTCGTATTCGGTTGCGTTGTTGGAGTCCGTGTACATTATCTGAAGTACATATTGGACTGTGTCCCCGGTTGGGGACGTCAATACGACGCCAGCCCCCAAGCCGGCCAACATTTTGGAGCCGTCAAAATGCATAATCCAATTGGAGTATGCACCGTACTCTTTAGGGAGCTCGGCTCCAGTCCATTCGGCGACAAAGTCAGCCAAGACTTGCGACTTTATAGCTCGCCGAGGTTTATAAGTTATATCGAATGGTAAGAGCTCAATGGCCCATTTTGCAATCCTGCCCGTCGCGTCGCGGTTGTTTATAATGTCGTTGAGGGGCACTTCGGAGGCCAATGTTATCGAACACTCCTGAAAGTAGTGTCGGAGCTTCCGGGATGCCATGAACACCACGTACGCTATCTTTTGATAGTGCGGGTACCGGGACTTGCAGGGAGTTAAGACAGTGGATACGTAGTACGCTGGTTTTTGAAGAGGGAATTTGTGCCCTTCTGTTTCTCGTTCGACGACGAGTACCGCGCTTACAACTTGATGTGTTGCCGCGATGTATAACAACATTGGTTCGCCCAGGTTAGGCGCAGCCAGTACCGGATTTGTTGCCAATATGGCTTTGATTTCTTCGAGTCCGGCAGTGGCAGCATTCGTCCACTCGAAGTGTTCAGTGCGCCTGAGGAGGCGATAGAGGGGCAATGCCTTTTCTCCCAAACGGGAGATAAAGCGGCTTAGGGCCGCCACGCATCTAGTCAATTTTTGTATTTGTTTGAGGTCTTTTGGAATATCTAGCTGTGACAGAGCTCAGATCTTGGCTGGGTTTGCTTCAATTCCTCTACGGATACAATGAAGCCGAGAGCTTTCCGTGATGCGCCGAAAATGCATTTTTCCGGATTCAGCTTGATGTCATATGCTCGGAGGTTGTCGAATGTGAGCCTCAAATCGTCTACTAGAGTCTCGACGTGTTTGGTTTTGACAACTACGTATGCTTCTACTGTTTTGCCGATCTGGGTAGCCAGACATGTCTGAATCATGCGCTGATATGTTGCGCCGGCGTTTTTGAGTCCGAAGGGCATCGTGTTGAAGCAGAATGGTCCATGTGGAGTAATAAATGCCGTTGCGGGTTGGTCCGCTTCCGCCATCTTGATTTGATGGTAGCCGGAATATGCGTCAAGGAAGCATAATGAATCGTGCCCTGTAGTAGCATCGATTATTTGGTCGATGAGGGGGAGGGGGAAGGGATCCTTTGGGCAGGCCTTGTTGAGGTCTTTAAAATCGACACATAGGCACCAGGATTTGTCCTTCTTTGGTACCATCACCAGGTTTGCTAGCCAGTCCGGATGTTTGATGTCTCTGATGAATCCGGCTTCCAGTAGTTTGGCTAGCTCTTCTCCCATTGCCTGTCTTTTGGGTTCGGAAAATCGCCGAAGAGCCTATTTGACTAGCTTGAATCCTTTTAGGATGTTTAGGCTGTGTTCTGCTAATCTGCGTGGGATTCCTGGCATATCTGAAGGGTGCCAGGCGAAGATGTCCCAATTTTCCCGAAGGAATTCTCGCAGTGCGACATCTACATCAGGGTTCAACTGCGCCCCGATGGAGGCCGTCTTTGTTGGGTCCGTTGGGTGGACCTGGAATTTGACTATTTCGTCCGCTGGTTTGAAAGAGGTGGACTTGGATCTCTTATCGAGTATCACATCGTCCCTATTCACCGTAGAGCGTAGCGTAGTGAGTTCTTCTGCCGCTAGGGCTCCGGATAGTGCCTCCAGGGCTAATGCGGTTGTCTTGTTTTCGGCGCGGAGTGCTATGTCCGGATCACTAGTGAGAGTGATTGTTCTGCCGGGCCCAGGCATCTTAAGCTTCATGTACCCGTAATGGGGTATGGCTTGGAAAATTGTGAATGCCTCCCGTCCTAATATAGCGTGATACGCTGCTGAACGGGGCCAATTGGAACGTGACTTCTTCGGACCTGTAATTGTCCAGCGAGCCGAACACCACATCAAGTGTGATTTTTCCTGTGCAGCGCGCTTCCCGGCTAGGGATTATTCCTCTAAAGGTTGTGCTGCTTCGCTCAATGCGGCTCCATCTATTTCCATTTTTGAAGAGTTTCCTCGTAGATGAGGTTTAGTCCGCCGCCATCCATGAGTACCTTGGTAAGACGAAGCCGTCCACTATTGGACCGAGGACCAATCGCGGCTGGTGCTCGGGCTGTTCGAATTTAGGTTCGTCGCTGGCGTTGAAGGTGATGGCCGTGTCGCTCCAGGGATTTGTTGTTGCTACTTGGTAGACTTCGGCGAGGCTGCAGATTGTTTGTTTTTCGCATATTATTTGATGCGAAAGTCTCGAAGACAGTTGACACCGTACTGGTACTGTTGGAGTGGTTTTCCGGGGCTAGAAGCTCTTCGGCACTTTTGGCCACCTGCCGCAATATCCAACATGCTCGAAGGCTATGTGTTGGGGTGGCGCCTATACATCTTGTGAATTTTACAGGTCCGCCGAGCCATCCCTCCAAAGACGGTTCCTTGCCCTTTATGGGGTTTTTGCTTTTTGGTTTTTGTTCCTGGTGCCTGAGTGTGCTGCACCCTTTTGTTACGGACTAGGGTTATATTCGGGGCCGGATTGTCCCAAAACTTAGTTTCGGTTTTCCGGTAACTCTCCATCGCACAGTACTTTCGTACTATGGACGCCAGGTCGGAGAAGCGTGTAATTTCACGGTGACTGGCGGCGTTCAAGATTCCCTCGTCCGTGCAATTATTGCAGAAAATTGAAATTGTGTTTTCCTCTCGGCAGTCCTTTATCCTGTCCATAACCAGGAGGAATCTGGCCTAGTAATGATGTACTGTTTCAGCGGGCTCTTGCCGGATTTGAGATAGATCGCATATGTCTGGGTGGGTGGGTGGAATTAAGTCTGGAACCATACCCATCTCGAGGCTCAAGGGCCGAGAAGTTTCCGAATTTGGAAGCTTGGATCGTTGGACGTCGTCCAACGAGTCCGGTCCGACGCCTGACTTTAGGTTCAGTGCTAGATCGAAGTCCGTCCCCCTGCGGGAGTCCGGCATGGAGGGTTTGGAAGCCCGGACATGACTAGTTTTCAATATAGGAGAAGAGTCGCCGCGTTGTTCCTCTACCACCGCAACGTGGTGGGTAACCTGGGGAGAGTTAATCCCTCTCAGATCGGTTTTAAGCCCAATCTAATTGTAATCTGTAGCGACTCCCAGGGTGGCGATGCGATCCAAGAGCTCGTTTACGGACGAGAGCTCTATTGGATCCAACTGCTTGGCGAATTCCGAGTTGACGCGAAGATTGCTTTTGATGACCTGAGAGGTCGTCGTCAAAGCGGTGGCCGAATAGGCGGTTATGAGAAAACCACCCAGCCGGATAGTTTGGCCAGCGGCCAAGGCTCCTTTGGCGAAGATACCGTCTTTAAAGACGGGAAGAGGCATCCTTCCTATCGGTGACGGCACAGAAAAACTCTCAATGAAAGCACCAATGTCGGTGTCAAAACCGGCGGATCTCGGGTAGGGGGTCCCGAACTATGCGTCTAGGCGGATGGTAACAGGAGACAAGGGACACGATGTTTTTACCCAGGTTCGGGCCCTCTCGATGGAGGTAAAACCCTACTCCTACTTGATTGATATTGATGGTATGGGTAGTACAAGAGTGGATCTACTACGAGATCAAGGAGGCTAAACCCTAGAAGCTAGCCTATGGTATGATTGTTGTAATGGTTGTGTGTCCTACGGACTAAAACCCTCCGGTTTATATAGACACCGGAGAGGGCTAGGGGTACACAGAGTCGGTTACAATGGTAGGAGATCTACATATCCGTATCGCCAAGCTTTCCTTCCACGCCAAGGAAAGTCCCATCCGGACACGGGACGAAGTCTTCAATCTTGTATCTTCATAGTCTTGGAGTCCGGCTGACGATGATAGTCCGGCTGTCTGGTCACCCCCTAGTCCAGGACTCCCTCACCTGTCTTACAAGATTTCGCATAGGTTGCCCGCCAAGGGGCAAGTCATTCCCACGCCCGAGCCCGACGAGTATGTCGTGTTTGTATCCCACCTCCGTCGGGGTTTAGGCTTCCCGATGGATCCTTTTGTGAGAGGGCTCATGTTTTACTATGGGTTGGAATTCCACGACTTGGCTCCGGAGTCCATCCTCCATATCTCTTCATTTATTGTCGTCTGCAGAGCCTTCCTCCGCGTTACCCCTCACTTTGGCTTGTGGCTTAAGACCTTCGACATGGAGCCGAAGATGATCGAGGCGTCAAGCGAGAAGTCTTGGCGGGCGGTTGTGTCAAGGGCCGATGCTCCATGGCCCGAGGGCTCTTTCGGGAGGATCTCGGCTTGTGGCAGCGGGAGTGGTTCTACATAACCGCTCCCGAGGCGATGGCGAAGCCGCCGCCCATCTTCGCTCGAGCCCTCCACAGCGGCTGATGTCATGGGTCGACCAAGGGCTCAACTGGGGCCGTCAAAGGATGTGCCCCTATTGCAGGGCCGGATTCGACACCTCCAAGCGAGGGAGATCGATCTGGTCGTGGTGATGCAGGTCATGCTGATTAGGCGTCTCCTGCCCTGCAAACACCGCCCTCTCCGGCTGTGGGAGTTTAATCCGGAGGGACCACGGATTCTTTAACACTTCATGGGTATGACGCCCGTGGAGATGTACAAATTGTTCTTCGGATCACAAGAGGTGTGTCCGGAATTGACCAAGGACGCCGGCCTAAGCTGCAATCGCCCGGATACACAAGTAAGTAGCTCTGAGTCCGGACATACCATTGGTTTGCCTTTCTATGATTCGCCTTTTGACCAACTGCCCTCTAAACAGGAGTGGATAGCGCAAGCAAAACTGATTCGTGTCCGCTCCTCCCAGAGACCGCGCGGATCCGTCTGGTCAGGATCTTTGGAGGTTGCGCCTTCAGAGGAAGGTGAAGGGGAGAACAGAGGAACTACCGCCTCAACCAATGAGGCTTTTGGGGAAGGGGGGATCGAGAATCCATCCTTCCAAGGGGAGAAGAGGACCGCCTCCGAGAACCCGGAGGCCAAAGCCCCGAAGCGGGGGAAGAGATCTTCACCAAAGGGTCCTGCGTCCGGAGAGGCTCCGGCCGCACGATCTCCCTAAAGAATCAGCCCTCCAAATGAGGCGTAAGTAGAAAAAAGGAGTTTTGTAATAAGGACACCCCTATTTGTGCTTCTGAGGATAACTTAAGTTTTTACCTTGTAGTTTGGATCTCCGTCCTTCTCAGATGAGCTCGTCTTCGGGGGAACTCCGTCCGGAGATGATGGAGAGCGAGACGCCTCCATCTGCCGCACCATCGGATAGGGCGGACGAGCCTGAAGTTTCATCACGGAGGGTATCCATGAGTCCGGCAGGGCCGAATAGTTCGGCACCAACCGGTGTGCGGCCGGGGGAGCTGAAGGATCTGCTTGAGAGGGCGTCCATCTCAGAAGGTCACCGTACACTGATGAGTACGGTGATTGAAAGAATTTCGTCCGCCGAAGGCGGATTGCGTGATGCCGTTAGGAGTTTGCTGGCGGGGTTTGAGGTACGTAAAAATGACATACCCTTTGACAGTTTTACACATAACATGCGCCCTGTATAGATAGTAGCCCCTGAGACTTGGTAGGGTGTCGAGAACAACGGCGTGCCGAGGATCAAAATCCCAGGTATTGATTTTCGCCTTTCCTAATCAGGTGGCAGATAGTTCGGTGGCTAGCCGGACTGATGGAGTTGCCGAACTAAAGCGGCAACTCGATGTTGCGGATGCGGATATCGCGCTAGTCAACAGGCGACTTGACGAGTCGCAAGGTAGGTTTCTTCTCGGTGGTCACCTAGTAAGGAGCGAAGCCCACCCTTGCAATATGTGTGCTTGACGCAGATGGTGCGGCTGCTGTGGAGAGCCTTGGGCGAACTTGCTCAAGCCAAGGAGCAAGCGGGAAGGAGTGATCACGGCTGCCTCGAGGGCGAAGAGCTAAAGCCGAAAGGGCTGCACACCGCCAAGCAGGGAGGAGATGGCGAAATGGCCGTGAAGTTAAAAGATGCTACCGACCGCAATGAGGTTCTTGAAAAGGAGCACCTAAGCGGGCGAAGAGACCTAGGGAAGGCAACCGCGAAGCCAAGGATGCCCGCTCGCAATGCGGCTATAAAGGAGGAGCTGCGCCAGTAGGAGACATTGTGGTGGCAAGCCCTTTCGCTGCGCCAAGGTTTGGATCAAAGTATGCTTAGCTTGGCGGTGTGGGGTCCGGAGGATCCTTTTATGGACTTAGCGGCGAAAAGCGGCGGATGCCGTTGTGCACTTCGAAGTCGGAAGGATCACAAGACGGAAGAGCTGTTTTGGTCTCAATTCCATAGTCCGGGCGTTCACTTCGGTGACCGATCGGTTGGCGAGTGGGCTGAGCTGAATAGGTTGTCCGGACTTGCCATGAAGGATATCGTGACTCATATGCGGTCGGATAGGCCCAAGCCAAGAGTTATTTTGGCTTATTGCAGCAATTTCTTGGGGCGGTGCCGCATATCAAAGCGATGAAGTGGTCGGCCTGCATAGAGGTGCACGGATGGCCCTTGCCGTGTGAAGACACATTGGGCGAGATGGATGCCACATTGTTGCGACCGAGGTTGGACGAGAGTCGGTTACCCGCCGAGCACTATTTTGGGGAAGTTCTGTGTGGTGCTCGTGTAATAGAGTCGCAGTGCTCAAAGAATGTCATGTTCAAATGAACGTTTTGGTTTGTAAAACGATGTTTATGATATAAGCGCTTTTTGGTACTTGTGCGTTCAAGTATTGAAATATCTCCTGTGCGGCCGTTTATGTATACGTGTGTAAAACCTGAAAGATGGAAGTCGTCGGCTTCAGCCCCCACGTACAAGGTGCAGGGGTGTTCGCAAAAATAGCGCATTTTCACACTTAATCCGACGTCTTGGTCCTGTGAAGGAGGTGGTAGCGTAGCGAACGAGGCAACCGGACTATAATGCTTTATCACTTTCACTTAGCCATAGGAGTTCGAGGGTGGGGCTACGATATAGCCCCTAGGGGCACCGCGCTCTCCGAATTTGGGGCGCGTATGTGCCTGACCGGGAAATGGTCCTTCGTCAAAGCGGAGGAATTCTAAACATTCCGGTAGTCGATCGAGTGGTTGACTAGTCTCCCGCTGTATCATGACAGTCAGTTTTTGGCTTTCTCTACTGTGGTGCTCGCCCGGCCGAACCGGGGCACAATCGCAAGAGTTCTCCTGGTGCCGCGTTAGCGATGATCTGAGCGTAAGGCAGCAAAACACAGGGCCGGGCAAACCAACATTTGACCAAAGACATGATTCGAGCTGATGCATATAAGGCCTAACTTCGAGACGCCGAACACTCCCTAAGGTATTCGGTCTTTATGATAGCGGGCAAAACAATGCCCTAAGCCCCTAGTGTCCAGGTACATGCAAGGTCCTCTGACGCGGCCGATGCCAAAACGTCAGTCTCCTCTCTGGTTATAATGGGAAACCAGGGGATATATAGCAACAAGAGACAGTAAAAAGGTTTACGCAGGGTCTTAATCTGAAAAAGAATCCTTGCAACGGGTCCCTACTGCACGTCTGCGCCTGTGTCTCCGTTGTGCTGTATCCTGGACGGGTGTAACATGTTGTTCATCTGTAAAAGAGAGGAACTTAGTTTGAAAAGTAATCATGCAAAAAATGAATTAAAAATCAAAATATGAATGAATGAATAAGGCTGAGCTTATATTAGCTCATACGCACATCCCCTTGTAAAGGGGTGTGCGGCTAGGGAGCCCCTAGCTTATTTTATGCCGGACTCGTCTAGCCGTGTCCGGGGTCTTGAACCGCCTTGTAATGAGATGATGCCGCGTGGACCGGGCATTTTAAGTGTAAGAGACGCGTAGTGTGGTATTGCATTAAAGCGTACAAAAGCTTCACGTCCGAATAGTGCTTGATGGCTACTTTTGAATGGGGCAACATGAAAGGTTAGCTTTTCGCGTCGGAAGTTGTCGGGTGACCCAAACACAACTTCTAGTAGTAAGGAGCCCATGCACTTGGCATAAGGGCCTGGCGTCACTCCTTTGAAGGAAGTGTGGCTATATCGAATTTTAGTAAGGTCTATCCCCAACTTGTGGATTGTGTCCGGATATAGCAGGTTTAAATCGCTACCGCCATCCATCAGGACTTGTGTGAATTGTAGTCCGTCGATTATAGGATCCAATATCAGAGCGATCCGTCCTGCGTTTGAATACTTCGGAATAGTCCGGTGGTCGAGTAATTGGTTTTGACATCAATCTCGAGGTTCATGAGGATGAACCGTCGCGACACGTACTTTGGCGAGTGCCGCATTGTTGTTCCGTATTATTACATGAAGTGAGTTTACTGTTTTGACTTCTTGCGGGAAAGTCTTCTGTTTTCCGGCGCTCTGCTGGTGGGGTTCGTCATCATCCTCGCTTGGTGCGTCGAGCCCCTTGTGTTCGGCGTTGAGTCGGCCGGACTGTTTAAAGACCCAACAATCTCGGTGGGTGTGGTTTGCAGGCCTTTCGGAGGTGCTGTGGATTTGACATATCCGATCCAAAATTTTGTTTAAGTTGGATAGATCTTCACTGTTGTCCTTAAGAGGCAGTGTTTTGTTTTTCGGCCGCGAGCTTTTGAATCCGGCGTTGACCGCCGTATTCTTTGGGCTTTTTTCTTTATTTCGGCGCTGGTCCTTCCTGCGCCTTGATTTTCCGTTTCCATCTCTGATCTCGGATGTACTCGGGTCGCTGGTGCTGCATCTTGCTAGCTGTTGTCTTCCCAGCATAAGCGGGTCATGAGGCTTGTTAGCGCGCCATTGTTCTTGGCTTCTCTTGGCCGAGGTGTCTGGCAAGCCATTCGTCTCGGACATTATGTTTAAAAGCTGCTAAGGATTCGGTGTCCGGACAGTCGACTATTTGGTTCTTTTTGGTAAGAAAACTGTTCCAGAATTTGCTGGCCGACTCTCCGGGCTGTTGAGTTATGTGACTTAAATCGCTGCGCATCCGGAGGGCGGACGAAGTCCCTAAAATTTGCTCTGACGCGTCCTCGAGCTCTTCCCGACTTCCAACAAGATTTTACGGGAGGCTTTTGAGCCAATGCCGAGCTGGCCCTTTGAGCTTGAGGGTAGATATTTTATGGCGTGGAGATCATCTCCTCTAGCCATGTGTATGTGCGATATGTAATCCTCAATCCGGACTCAAAGTCTGTTGTTCCGTCGTATGCCTCTATGTTTACGGGTTTGAATCCCGCTGGAAATTCATGATCCAGCACCTCATCGGTGAAACATAGTGGGTGTGCGGCCCCCCTGTATTTAGGTGTGCCGTTATCTTCGAACATGCGGCGTGTTGTGTTGCTTCCTTGGGCCCTCTTTTTTGGCCCATAAATGGACCTGACCGGGCCGTCTGTTTTACGAGGATCATGTGTCGTCTTGTGTGCGGCGCCGCTTGTCGCTTTGGCACATCATCTGGTCGTCTATCCGGCCAGCGACCTCTTCTTTTTGTGTGGGGCTCTATGGCCTCCTCGTCGGTCTGCAGCAGCTTGCGCTTGGGTAGCTCTTTGTTTGGTGGCTATTGCCATATTTGTCCATGATCTTGAGTACCTTGCTCCATCTCATTCGAGTATGTCTTCCGCTGTTTTGAGCTTCCGTTTTCCTTTTTCGACTTCTTGCGGTGGCGACAAGTCTTTTGTGAAGGTTCTTATGCTCGGTGGTTTGTCCGGCGTGAGATCGTCTGGACTGTTGTTTTCGCCGGGCATGGATTGATTATCCGATTAAATCTGTTCGGATGGTTGCTTGGTTGCATGTTAAATGCGTCCACTGGTTTGCCCTGCTCTATTGCTGGGTCATTAGGAGTGTTGTTTTTGTCGAGGCGGGACTTAGGGCGGCGTCTGCGTCGCCGTTTTGGTTGTTTGTCGGTGGAATTATCCTTTGCTGCATCCTGTTGTTCCTCGTTATCGCTTCCTTTTGGGGTGTCCATCCCCGTAGAAGTTGCAGCTCCCGAGGCGGTGTCCAGCCACCTGTCCTCGATCTGCGCGATCTGCTCCGAACTATGGCTCAGAGCGGACTCGTGTGCGGCCTCCCGGGTAATGTCCGGCGGCAGAGCTAAATCATGCCCATCGTGACAGCGCGGCGCGCTCGGCTGTGGCTCGGATCCGTCAAAGATCAAGTCTCCGCGGATGTCCGCTGTGAAGTTTAGGCTTCCAAACTTGACCTGATGGCCAGGGGGCTAGCTTTTGATCTGCTCCAGATGCCCAAGTGAATTGGCCCGCAGTGCAAAGCCGCCGAACACGAAGATCTATCCGGGGAGAAAAGTCTCACCCTGGACGGCGTTGTTGTTGATTGAAGAAGCCATCAAGCCTATCGGTGACGACACAGAGGAACTCTCAATGAAAGCACCAATGTCGGTGTCAAAACCGGCGGATCTCGGTAGGGGTCCCGAATCTGTGCGTCTAGGCGGATGGTAACAGGAGACAAGGGACACGATGTTTTTACCCAGTGTTTGGGCCCTCTCGATGAAGGTAAACCCTTCTGCTGCTTGATTGATATTGATGATATGGGTAGTACAAGAGTGGATCTACCACGAGATCAAGGAGGCTAAACCCTAGAAGCTAGCCTATGGTATGGTTGTTGTAATGGTTGTGTGTCCTACGGACTAAAACCCTCCGGTTTATATAGACACCGGAGAGGGCTAGGGTTACACAGAGTCGGTTACAATGGAAGGAGATCTACATATCCGTATCGCCAAGCTTGCCTTCCACGCCAAGGAAAGTCCCATCCGGACACGGGACGAAGTCTTCAATCTTGTATCTTCGTAATCTTGGAGTCCGGCTGTCCGGACACCCCCTAGTCCAGGACTCCCTCAGTTCCCCTCTTTATTTTTTTGTTTTTAAACTATATGAAAGCACTCAACATAAATACATGACTCTCTAAAACTTCCAGGTTGTCTCCCTGGCAGCGCTTTCTTTATAGCCATTAAGCTAGGCATATAGTGCTCAAGTAATGGATCCACCTGGATCCCAAGGTATATCAAAGCCAATTTTAATTAACAATGATTTGTAATTTAGTAGTGAGCACAAAGTAACATATATGATGCAACAACGAAGTCTAACTCTCTTCCTATGAATCGACATTTCATAAAAGAACAATTCATGCACACAAAGTAAAGGCCAATGCATAGTATAAGCAGTTTCTTGCAATTCTATCATATTGGAAACATAGAGAGGTGGAGATATAGTTACTCTCTCATAATAATTACAAGTTGGAGCATCAAGCACATGCATATCACATTCATCAAAATTATCATGTGTAGTAGTAAAAGGCAACCCATCAATATAATCCTTAATAAGCACAAACTTCTCTGATATAGTGTAGTTTGGAGAATTCAAAAAGATAATAGGACTATCATGCATGATTGCAATAGCAACAGTTTCATGTTTAACATAAGGAACTAGAGCAAGTTCATATCCATAAGCATCACTCATATTGGCATCTTGGCCACAAGCATAGCAAGCATCATCAAAAAGGGATATTTCAAGAGAATCAACGGGATCATAGCAATCATCATAGCAATCATCTTTCAGTAAGCACGAAGGGGAATTAAACAATGTATGAGTTGAAGAGTTACTCTCATTAGAAGGTGGGCACGGGTGATCAATCCGCTCTTCCTCCTTTTGTTCTTCGCTCTCCTCATCATCTTTTTCATCCAATGAGCTCATAGTTTCATCAATTTCTTCATCCATAGCTTCCTGCAAAATATTAGTCTCTTCTTGGACAGCGGAGACTTTCTCAATAAATGCATTAATATTGTAATTCTATTCATAATTTTCATAGCAATATCTAAGTATAGCAAGATTTTCAGGCCTATAAACATCATCGTCAAAAGCTTCATACTTTTCAAACAAAGATTCAATTTCATAAGCAGCCTTAAAAGCAACAAATTCTTCAATTTTTTAAACATCATAATAACCATATATACCATTAGCATAAGAAGCTAAGGTTTCATTATCATTAAATTTGCATGAAAGGGGGAGGTGTGGAGCCTTCATCCTAGAGCAACAAGTAATATCATATCTCAAGCATAGATCCCGAGCATACCAACGCAACATATTAATTTGATCCCATAATAGTTTCCCTTTTTGTGTCAAGCAATAATCCCTAAAGTATTCACGTTGATCCAACGTGTCTCCCATTATAAAGTTTAATGGGGTTTTCTCAGGATTATCAAAGTAGTACATAATATCTTTCAGATAATGAGAATCGAGGGTTATAGGAGTTACCCCATCTCCATGAGTAGCAAGTACTACTAATTTTTTTGGTATTTCGTGTTCCATATCCATAGCTAAAGATAGAGAACAACTTAGAACATCAAATAAAATTTACTTAGTGATAAAGCAAACAAGCACACACGAGAATATCACCCCACGCTATGACTCCCTGGCAACGGCGCCAGAAAAAGGTCTTGATAACCCGCAAGTATACGGGATAGTTGTAGCCTCTTTCGATAAGTAAGAGTGTCGAACCTAACGAGGAGCTAAAGGTAGAACAAATACTCTCAAGTCCTATCGGCCACTGATACGACACTATGCACGCTTGACGTTCGCTTTACCTAGAACAGGTATGAAACTAGAGGTACTTTGTAGGTGTGATAGGATAGGTTTGCAAGATAATAAAGAACACGTAAATACAAAATAGGGGCTGTTTATATAAAGAAGCAATAAGGTAAATATAACGAGTGTGGAAAAGTGGTGGTAGGAGTTGTGAAATTGTCCCTAAGCAATCGACTACTTTACTAGACCGATAGCAAGTTTTATGTGGGAGAGGCCACTGCTAGCATGTCATCCCTGATTTGGAATTCTATGCACTTATGATTGAACTAAGCAAGCATCCGCAACTACTAACATTCATGAAGGTAAAACCCAACCATAGCATTCAGATATATTGGTCCCCCTTCAATCCCGTATGCATCAATTTCTATGCTAGGTTGAAGCTTATGTCACTCTAGCCCTCCAATACATAGTCCTATCAACATACAACTAACCCTATGGTGTGATCCACGCGTGCGCTCATATGATGGGCACCAGAGGACAACAACATAACCACAAGCAGATTAAATCAATCATAGCAATTCATCAACCATCAATAGGACAACGAAAATCTACTAAGACATCATAGGATGGCAACACATATTTGGATAATAATATGAAGCATAAAGCACCATGTTCAAGTAGAGGGTACAGTGGGTTGCAGGAGAGTGGACCGCTGTAGATAGAAGTGGGAAGGTGATGGAGATGTTGGTGAAGATGGCGGAGGTGTTGGTGTTGATCGCGGTGATGATGATGGCCCCCGGCGGCGTTCTGGCGCCACCGGAAGCAAGGGGGAGAGGGCCCCCCCTTCTTCTTCCTCTTCCTTGACCTCCTCCTTAGATGGGAGAAGGGTTTCCCCTCTGGTCCTTGGCTCCCATGGCTTGGGACGGGCGAGAGCCCCTCCGAGATTGGATCTATCTCTCTGCTTCTGCGTTCTGGCATTCTGCCCTGACACCGTTTCTTTTATATCTGGAGATCCGTAACTCCGATTGGATTGAAACCTTCGCCCAGATCTTCTTCCAAAAATTAGCTTTCTTGCGGCCAAAGTAGAGCATCAACCGCCTTACGAGTGGCCCAGGAGGGTGGGGGCGCCCACTTGGAGTGGGCGTGGGCCCCTATCTCGTGGCCACCTCGGGCACCGTCTCGCGTTGATTTTACTTCCCAAAAATCACAAATATTCCAAAATAATTCTCCGTCCGTTTTTATCCCGTTTGGACTCCGTTTGATATGGGGTTTCTGCGAAACATAAAACATGCAACACACATGAACTGGCACTGGCCACTGGATCAATATGTTAGTCCCAAAAAATAGTATAAAAAGTTGCCAAAAGTATATGAAAATTGAAGAATATTGGCATGGAACAATCAAAAATTATAGATACGACGGAGATGTATCAGTCACCGTCCCGAGCGCAGCGACCGTGGCTTCGGATGTGGAGGAGGCCATGGTGGTGGCAGCTGGGACAACAACGACCCCTGCCAGGACTGGCGCGATCAGCCTCGTGAGGACCGCTGGCAGGGCCAGCCTCGGGACGGCCCATGGCGCGACCAGCCTCGCGAGGACCGTCCATAGGGCATTTCCGACCTTCCTCCGCTGCCTCCGCCTCGAAGGAGGAACGACTATGAGTGCCAAGACGATGGGGCTGGGGGCTTCCCAAGAGCCTCGTGCCATTGCCTACATGTTGGGTGGCGCTCGGGCTCCCGCCTCTCATCGCATCTTCAACAAGTTCGCTCGAAAGGTGAACGCGGCCCTCCCCAAGCTCGAGGCATCACGTTCGCTCAGGTGGTCCAAGTACGCCGTCACCTTCAACTCTGCAGACCAGCTCAAGTGCTCGGCTGCCGCTGGCGCACTCCCGATGCTCTGCTTGCCAACCATTAGCAACGTCCTCATCACCAGAACACTCCTCGACGATGGCGCGGGGCTCAACGTCCTCTCCTTCGAGATGTTTGACACGCTCCAAGTGCCATATGACCAGCTTCTGCTCACATGGCCTTTCTCAGGGGTGACCAATTCCTCCAGCATCCCCACAGGACAGATTCGCCTCCCTGTCACCTTCGGCAAGGGCGACAACTACCGCACCGAGTTCATCGACTTTGACGTCGCCCATGTTCACCTCCCGTACAATGCCATCCTCGAGTATCCAGTCCTCACCAAGTTCATGGCGGCAACTCGATGACCCACAAGTGTAGGGGATCTATCGTAGTCCTTTCGATAAGTAAGAGTGTCGAACCCAACGAGGAGCAAAATTGAATGACAAGCGGTTTTCAGTAAGGTATTCTCTGCAAGCACTGAAATTGTAGGTAACAGATAGTTTTGTGATAGGATAATTTGTAATGGGTAACAAGCAATGAAAGTAAATAACGTGCAGCAAGGTGGCCCAATCCTTTTTGTAGCAAAGGACAAGCCTGGACAATTTCTTATAATGAGAAAAGCGCTCCTGAGGACACATGGGAATTATCATCAAGCTACTTTTCATCACGCTCATATGATTCGCGTTTGTTACTTTGATAATTTGATATGTGGGTGGACCAGTGCTTGGGTACTGCCCTTTCTTGGACAAGCATCCCACTTATGACTAACCCCTATTGCAAGCATCTGCAACTACAAAAGAAGTATTAAGGTAAACCTAACCATAGCATGAGACATATGGATCCAAATCAGCCCCTTACGAAGCAACTTACAAACTAGGGTTTAAGCTTCTGTCACTCTAGCAACCCATCATCTACTTATTACTTCCCAATGCCTTCCTCTAGGCCCAAACAATGGTGAAGTGTCATGTAGTCGACGTTCACATAAGACCACTAGAGGAGAGACAACATACATCTAATCAAAATATCGAACGAATACCAAATTCACATGACTACTAATAGCAAGACCTCACCCATGTCCTCAGGAACAAACGTAACTACTCACAAAGCATATTCATGTTCATAATCAGAGGAGTATTAATATGCATTAAGGATCTGAACATATGATCTTCCACCAAATAAACCAACTATCATCAACTACAAGGAGTAATCAACACTACTAGCAACCCACAGGTACCAATCTAAGGTTTTGGTACAAAGATTGGATACAAGAGATGAACTAGGGTTAGAGAGGAGATGGTGCTGGTGAAGATGTTGATGGAGATTGACCCCCTCTTGATGAGAGGATCATTGGTGATGACGATGGTGATGATTTCCCCCTCCGGGAGGGAAGTTTCCCCGGCAGAACAGCTCCGCTAGAGCCATAGATTGGTTCCGCCAAGGTTCTGCCTCGTGGCGGCGGAGTTTCGTCCCGTAAGCTTCCTTATGATTTTTTCCAGGGTAAAAGACTTCATATAGCAGAAGATGGGCACCGGAGGGCTGCCAGGTGGCCCATCAGGCAGGGGGCGTGCCCCCACCCTCGTGGCCAGGGTGTGGGCCCCCTCTGGTATTTCTTTCGCTGAATATTTATCGTTAATTCAAAAAATGACTTTTGTGGAGTTTCATGACTTTTGGAGCTGTGCAGAATAGGTCTCTAATATTTGCTCCTTTTCATTGAGAATCCCATTCTTTGGCATTCTCCCTCTTCATGTAAACCTTGTAAAATAAGAGAGATTAGCCATAAGTATTGTGACATAACAAGAAATAACAGCCCATAATGCAATAAATATCGATATAAAAGCATGATGCAAAATGGATGTATCAACTCCCCCAAGCTTAGACCTTGCTTGTCCTCAAGCGGAAGGCGATATCGAAAAATATGTCCACATGTTTAGAGATAGAGGTGTCGATAAAATAAAATATGGACATGAGGGAATCATGATCATTCTTATAACAGCAACATATATATATATATATTGTCATATGATTTCTTATGCTCAAGTAACAATATATTCACAATGTCAAGTATGATTCAGAAACTTCATTGAGAACTAATAAACTATAATCTCAGTCATTGAAGCAATTGCAATTTATCGTAACATCGGAAAGAGTCAATAATAGAGCTTTTCAGCAAGTCCACATACTCAACTATCATTTAGTCTTTCACAATTGCTAACACTCACGCAATACTAATGGTTATGGAGACACAGAGAAAGATAGGGGCTTATAGTGTTGCCTCCCAACCTTTTACCTCAAGGGTAATGTTAACAATAATAGTTCATGCTAACTTACATCCAATTGGATATATATATATATATATATATATATGTGTGTGTGTGTGTGTGTGTGTGTGTGTGTGTGTGTGTGTGTGTGTGTGTGTGTGTGTGTGTGTATCCAACACGAGGTGCTTGCCAAAGGATAAAATGAAAAAGGGAAAGGTGACGGTCACCTTGACTCTTGCATAAAGTAAAAGATAGGCCCTTCGCAGAGGGAAGCAGAGGTTGTCATGTGCTTTTTGGGTTGGATGCACGAAATCTTAATGCAAAAGAACGTCACTTTATATCGCCACTTGTGATATGAACCTTTATTATGCAGTCAGTCGCTTTTATTACTTCCATATCACAAGATCGTATAAAGCTTATTTTCTCCACATTAATAAGTCATACATATTTAGAGAGCAATTTTTATTGCATGCAACATGACAACTTACTTGAAGGATCTTACACAATCCATAGGTAGGTATGGTGGACTCTCATGGAAAAACTTGGTTTAAGGATATTTGGAAGCGCAAGTAGTATCTCTACTTGGTGCAAGGAATTTGGCTAGCATGAGGGGGAAAGGCAAGCTCAACATGTTTGAATGATCCATGACAATATACTTTAACTAAGATGTGAGAAAACATAACCCATTACGTTGTCTTCCTTGTCCAACATCAACTCTTTAGCATGTCGTACTTTAATGAGTGCTCACAATCATAAAAGATGTCCAAGATAGTATATTTATATGTGAGAACCTTTTTTTACTACTTCCTATTAATTGCAACGATGACCAAAACTATGTTTGCCAACTCTCAACAACTTTTAATCATCATACTCTTTATATGTGAAGTCATTACTATCCAGAAGATCAATACGATCTCTTGATTTCTTTATTCTTTTATGCACTTAAGATCATAGCAAGATAGCAAAGCCCTTGACTCAACACTAATCTTTATTATATATAGCTCACAGACTCGATTACATAAAGGGATCACAAAGCAAAACTCAAAACTAATTCATACTAAAACTTTATTCTACTAGATCAAGATATTACCAAAAGGATCGAACAAAGAAAAACGATAAAGATAGGAGTGTGATGGTGATACGATACTGGGGCAACTCCCCCAAGCTTGGCAGTTGCCAAGGGAATTGCCCATGCCCATGTGATTATGTCTCCTTCGGGGTTGGTGGTGTGATCTTCTTGGCGATGATTCCCTTCAGGATACGATTCTCCTCCTCGAGCTTATTGACTTGCTACTTGATGTCCATATTTTTGTTGCGGAGCTTACCCGTGATAGCTAAAGCTCCTTTTACCCAAGGATGTTGCATAGCTTCTGAATAACAAGTGACACTCTTTTTCATATTTTCACAAGAAATAAATTTAACATTGGAAGGGATGACCGAGTTTGGAATAGCTGAGCTCTGTAGTTCCCCCATCATGAATCCTGCTTGGAATCGAGAGGTAACTTCTTGATCCTCCTCCATGGCATCTATCCTTTTCAAGTCGGCCTCCATCTCATCCTCCGTTGATGGCCCAAAGTGATAAGCATCGCTGTTTGCTCTTGGACCTCGCATCGGGTGAGACACCCGACTTTCCCCGACTGACTCTTGAGAAGACATCTTGCTCTAAATCTGCAACAGAGACAGCTCGAAACAAAAATAGAGGATTTTTGCGTGATACGGTAGACAAAACCTTCGGGAGATTATATAATGAATTTTTACCGACCAAACGAAGTATCGTGCAAGAAAACGGAGTCCGGAGAGCACACGAGGTGCCCACGAGGCAGGGGGGCGCGCCCTCCACCCTCGTGGACGCCACCTGTCCTTCCGGGACTACTTATTTTCCTATTTTCTTAAATATTCCAAAACAGAGAAAAATTGCTATTATAATTGTTTTGGAGTCGGTTTACTTACCGTACCACATACATATTCCTTTTTGGAGTCTGAAACGTTCTGGAAAGTGTCCCTTATGTATTCCTCTGGGGTTACGATTTCAATAATATTAGTTTCAATATTTATTGGGTTACCTGAGATATAATGTTTGATTCTTTGACCATTCACCACCTTCGGATTTGTGCCTTCGAAGTTGTTGATTTTTATGGCATCGGAACGATAGACCTCCGTGATAACGTAAGGGCCTTCCCATTTAGAGAGAAGTTTTCTTGAAAAAAATCTTAAACGGGAGTTGAATAGCAACACATAATCACCTATGTTAAATTCACGCTTTTGTATCCTTTTGTCATGCCATCTTCTAACTTTTTCTTTAAACAGTTTGGCATTCTCATAGGCTTGGGTTCTCCATTCATCGAGTGAGCTAATATCAAATAACCTCTTCTCACCGGCAAGTTTGAAATCATAATTGAGCTCTTTACCAAAATGCCTTATGTTCTAGTTTGAGAGGTAAGTGACATGATTTTCCATAAACCATTTTATATGGAGACATACCCATGGGATTCTTATATGCAGTTCTATAAGACCATAATGCATCATCAAGTTTATTGGACCAATTCTTTCTAGATTTATTAACAGTCTTTTGCAAGATTAATTTGAGCTCTCTATTGCTAAGTTCTACTTGACCACTAGATTGTGGGCGATATGGAGATGCAATTCTGTGATTAGCATCATACTTAGCCCGTATTTTACGAAAAGCACCATGAATAAAATGTGAACCACCATCAGTCATTAAGAATCTAGGGACTCCAAACCTCGGAAAAATAACTTCTTTAAGCATCTTAATAGAGGTGTTATGATCAGCACTACTAGTTGGAATAGCTTCTACCCACTTAGTAACGTAATCAACAACAACTAAAATATGGGTATACCCATTGGAGGCAGGAAACGGTCCCATATAATCAAAGCCCGAAACATCAAATGGTTCAATAACAACAGAATAATTCATAGGCATTTCTTGACGTCTACTAATATTACAAATTCTTTGACATTCATCACAAGACAAGACAAACTTACGGGCATCTTTGAAGAGAGTAGGCCAATAAAAACCGGATTGCAATACCTTATGTGCAGTTCTATCTCCAGCATGGTATCCTCCATATGCCTCGTAGTGACACTTGCGTAGGATCTGTTCCTGTTCATGCTCAGGTACACAATGTCTAATAACACCATCTACTCCTTCTTTATAAAGGTGTGGGTCATCCTAGAAGTAATGTCTTAAATCATAGAAGAACTTCTTCTTTTGCTAGTATGTGAAACTAGGTGGTGTAAATTTAGCAACAATGTAATTAGCGTAATCAGCATACCATGGAGCAGTACGAGAAGCATTTATGACAGCTAATTGTTCATCAGGAAAGCTATCATTAATAGGTAGTGGGTCATCAAGAACATTCTCTAACCTAGACAAGTTGTCTGCAACGGGGTTCTCAGCTCCCTTTCTATCAATAATATGCAAATCAAATTCTTGTAGCAAGAGAACCCATCTAATAAGTCTAGGTTTGGCATATTTCTTTTCCATAAGATATTTAATAGCAGCATGATCAGTGTGAACAGTTACTTTAGAATCAACAATATAAGGTCTGAACTTATCACAAGCAAATACAACTGCTAAGAATTCTTTTTCAGTAGTAGCATAATTTCTCTGGGCAGTGTCTAGAGTTTTACTAGCATATTGAATAACATTTAATTTCTTATCGACTCTTTGCCCTAGAACAACACCTACAACATAATCACTAGCATCATACATAATTTCAAAGGGTAAGTTCCAATCAGGTGGCTGAACAATAGGTGCAGAAATCAAAGCTTTCTTTAGTATTTCAAATGCTTCTACACAATCATCATCGAAGACAAAAGGAATATCTTTTTGCAATAGATTAGTCAGAGGCCTAGAAATTTTAGAAAAGTCCTTAATGAACCTCCTATAAAAACTGGCATGACCAGGGAAACTTCTTATACCTTTAATATCCTTGGGACATGGCATCTTTTCAATAGCATCAACCTTAGGTTTATCCACTTTAATACCTTTCTCAGAAATTTTATGCCCCAAGACAATGCCTTCATTAACCATAAAGTGGCACTTTTCCCAATTCAAGACGAGACTAGTGTCTTCACATCTCTGCAAAACTCGATCAAGGTTGCTCAAGCAATCATCAAAAGAGGATTCATAAACCGAGAAATCATCCATGAATACCTCACAAATCTTTTCACAGAAGTCAGAGAATATAGCCATCATGCATCTTTGAAAGGTAGCAGGTGCATTACATAAAACAAGAGGCATACGTCTATAAGCAAAAGTACCGAAAGGGCAAGTAAAAGTGGTCTTTTCTTGATCCTCAGCTGACACAGGTATTTGAGAGAAACCATAATAACCATCTAGAAAGAAAAAATGTGTATGTTTGGATAATCTTTCTAGCATTTGATCAATAAAAGGTAAAGGTAATGATCTTTCTTAGTTGCTTTATTTAATTTGCGGAAATCAATTACCATCCTATAACCTGTAATAATTCTTTGCGGGATCAATTCATCTTTATCATTAGGAACAATAGTAATACCTCCCTTCTTAGGGACACAATGGACAGAACTTACCCACTAACTATCAGCAACGGGATAAATTATACCTGCCTCAAGGAGCTTTAGTATTTCCTTTCTTACCACTTCTTTCATCTTAGGATTTAAGCGTCATTGATGATCAATAACTGGTTTGGCGCCTTCTTCCAATTTTATTTTGTGTTGGCATAGAGTGGGACTAATGCCCTTAAGATCATCAAGAGTATATCCAATAGCAGCACGGTGCTTCTTTAGAGTTTTCAATAATCTTTCCTCTTCTTGCTCTGAACGGTTAGCACTAATAATAACAGGATATATCTTCTTTTCATCAAGATAAGCGTATTTAAGAGTATCAGGTAATGGTTTAAGCTCAAACACGGGATCACTCTTGGGTGGAGGAGGATCCCCTAGGATTTCAACAGGAAAATTGTGTTTCCAAATAGGACCCTGTTTAAAGAATGCTTCATCTATTTCCCTTCTTTCATTCATAAACATATCATTTTCATGGTCTAGCAAATATTGTTATAAAGGATCAGTAGGAGGCAGGGCAATAGAAGAAAGATCAATAATTCCATCCTTACTAGGCAATTCTTTATCATGGAGTTGTCTACGAAATTTAGCAAGATTAAACTCATGAGACATATCTCCTAAGCCAATTATAACAACATCTTTTTCGCAATCAATCTTAGCATTAACAGTATTCAAGAAGGGTCTACCAAATATAATGGGACAAAAGTCATCTTGTGGGGAACCAAGAACAAGAAAATCAACAGGGTATTTAACTTTCCCACACAAGACTTCAACATCTCTAACAATCCCAATTGGTGAAATAGTATCTCTATTAGCAAGCTTAATTGTAACATCAATATCTTCTATTTCAACGGGTGCGATATCATGGATAATTTCTTCATATAAGGAATGAGGTATTGCGCTAGCACTAGGACCCATATCACATAAGCGATGATAACAATGATCCCCTATCTTAACAGAAATAACACGCATTCCTACAACAGGTCTATGTTCCTTAGCATCGGGTCTAGCAATTCTAGCAGCTTCATCACAGAAATAGATAACATGCCCATCAATATTATCGGCCAAGAGATCTTTAACCATAGCAATACTAGGTTCAACTTTAATTTGCTCAGGAGGTGTATATGTTCTAGTATTACTCTTACGAACCACAGTTGAAGCTTTAGCATGATCCTTTATCCTAACAGGGAAAGGTTGTTTCTCAATATAAGTAGAAGGAACAATAGGATCATTATAAGTGATAGTCTTTTCTTCAACTGTAACAGGTGCAACTACTTTTACTTCAATGGGAGGATTATATTTAAACCACTTCTCCTTAGGGAGATCAACGTGAGTAGCAAATGATTCACAGAAAGAAGCTACTATCTCAGAGTCAAGTCCATATTTAGTGCTAAATCCACGAAAAGCATCGGTATCCATAAAAGATTTAGCACAATCAAACTTAGGTGTCATACCTGACTCCTTACCATCGTCGGAGTCCCAATCTTCAGAATTGCGTTTAATTCTTTCCAATAAATCCCATGTGAATTCAATAGTCTTCATCATAAAAGACCCAGCACAAGAACTATCAAGCATGGTGCGATTGTTGAGAGAAAGTCGAGCATAAAAGTTCTGCATAATCATTTCTCTTGAGAGCTCATGATTGGGGCATGAATATAACATTGACTTAAGCCTCCCCAAGCTTGAGCGATACTTTCTCCTTCGCGAGGCCAAAAATTAAATATATAATTACGATCACGATGAACAAGATGCATAGGATAAAACTTCTAGTGAAATTCCAATTTCAGTCGTTTATAGTCCCAGGATCCCATATCATCACATAGCCTATACCATGTCAATGCGTCTCCCTTCAAAGATAAAGGGAAGACCTTCTTCTTAATAACATCATCGGGCATACCTGCAAGCTTAAATATTCCACAAACTTCATCCACATAGATAAGGTGTAAATCGGGATGCAATGTTCCATCTCCTACAAAGGGATTAGCTAGCAGTTTATCTATCATACCCGAAGGAATTTCAAAGTAAAAATTTTCAGTAGGTTCAGTAGCTTGAGGAGCAACTCTTTGCTCTACTGGTCGGGGTGAAGATACCCCGAACAAGCCCCTCAATGGATTATGTTCCATAGTAACAAGTGACAGTAAATTTCAGCACACTATATAAATGTTTCCTTACCAAGTTCCACTTACCAAAGGCGCTTCACTCCCCGGCAATGACCCCAGAAAAGAGTCTTGATGACCCACAAGTGTAGGGGATCTATCGTAGTCCTTTCGATAAGTAAGAGTGTCGAACCCAACGAGGAGCAGAAGGAAATGACAAGCGGTTTTCAATAAGGTATTCTCTGCAAGCACTGAAATTGTAGGTAACATATAGTTTTGTGATAGGATAAGCAATGAAACTAAATAAAGTGCAGCCAGGTGGCCCAATCCTTTTTGTAGCAAAGGACAAGCCTGGACAAGTTCTTATAATGAGAAAAACGCTCCCGAGGACACATGGGAATTATCGTCAAGCTAGTTTTCATCACGCTCATATGATTCACGTTCGTTACTTTGATAATTTGATATGTGGGTGGACCAGTGCTTGGGTACTTCCCTTTCTTGGACAAGTATCCCACTTATGATACCCCTATTGCAAGCATCCGCAACTACAAAAGAAGTATTAAGGTAAATGATACGTCTCCGTCGTATCTATAATTTTTTATTGTTCCATGCCAATATTATTCACTTTCATATACTTTTGGCAACTTTTTATATTATTTTTGGGACTAACATATTGATCCGATTGCAGTGCGGTTCATGTCATTGCATGTTTTTGTTTCGCGAAACCCAATATCAAACGGAGTCCAAGCGGAAAAAAAGCGGACAGAGATTTTTGGAATATTTATGATTTTCGGAAGTAAAATCAACGCGAAACGGTATCCGAGGTGGGCACGAGGTAGGGGGCGCGTCCTACCCCCCAGGCGCGCCCCTGCACCTCGTGGTCCACCTGTAAGGCGGTTGATGCTCTTCTTCTGGCGCAAGAAAGATAATTTTATGGGAAAGATCTGGGCGAAAGATTCACCCCGATCGGAGTTACGGATCTCGAGATATAAAGGAAACGGTGAAGGGGTAGAATCTGCCAACGCAGAGAACGCAGAAACAGAGAGATAGATCCAATCTCGGAGGGGCTCTCGCCCCTCCCAAGCCATGGGAGCCAAGAGCCAGAGGGAAAACCCTCCTCCCATCTAGGTAGGAGGTCAAGGAAGAAGAAGAAGAAGGGGGGCTCTCTCCCCCTTGCTTCCGGTGGCGCCGGAACTATTGTTGAGGAAATCGCTAACTGATAGCTGCTCGGTTGGCTGGCAAGTAGGGGATTAATAGGCTAATCGGCAAGTTAATCGGCCGTATAATCAATTAATCGGCTGATTTATCAGTTTATCGGCTACTCGCTGACCCTATGAGTAGGGATTAATTGGCAAGTTAACTGGTTAATCAGACGAATTCTTGAACAGGGGCCGGAACGCCGCCGGGGGCCATCATCATCACCGCGATCTTCACCAACACCTCCGCCATCTTCACCAACATCTCCACCAACTCTTCCTCCCTCTATGCAGCTGTGTAACCTCTCTCTTTCCCGCTGTAATCTCTACTTAAACATGGTGCTCAACGCTATATATTATTTCCCAATGATGTATGGCTATCCTATGATGTTTGAGTAGATCTGTTTTGTCCTAATGGCTATTTGATGATCGTGATTGGTTTGAGTTGTATGTTTTATATTGGTGCTGTCCTATGGTGCTCTCCATGTTGCGCAAGCGTGAGGGATTCACGCTGTAGGGTGTTGCAATATGTTCATGATTCGCTTATAGTGGGTTGCTTGAGTGACAGAAGCATAAACCCGAGTAAGGGGGCTGTGGCGTATGGGATAAAGGGGACTTGATGCTTTAATGCTATGGTTGGGTTTTACCTTAATGAATCTTTAGTAGTTGCGGATGCTTGCTACAGTTCCAATCATAAGTGCATATGATCCAAGTAGACAAAGTATGTTAGCTTATGCCTCTCCCTCAAATAGAATTGCAATAGTGATTACCGGTCTAGTTATCGATTGCCTAGGGACAAATAACTTTCTTGTTGACAAAAGCTCTCTACTAGAACTAATTTAGTTGTGTCTTCATCTAAACAGCCCTTAGTTTATATTTACGTGCTCTTTATTATCTTGCAAACCTATCGTATCACACCTACAAAGTACTTCTAGTTTCATACTTGTTCTAGGTAAAGCAAACGTCAAGCGTGCGTAGAGTTGTATCGGTGGTCGATAGAACTTATGGGAATATTTATTCTACCTTTAGCTCCTCGTTGGGTTTGACACTCTTACTTATCGAAAACTGTTGCGATCCCCTATACTTGTGGGTTATCAAGACCTTTTTCTGGCGCCGTTGCCGGGGAGCAATAGCGTGGGGTGAATATTCTCGTGTGTGCTTGTTTGCTTTATCACTAAGTAATTTTTATTTGCTGTTCTAAGTTGTTCTCTATCTTTAGTTATGGATATGGAACGCAAAATACCAAAAAAATTAGTTGTACTTGCTACTCATGAGGATGGGGTAACTCCTAAAACCCTCGATTCTCATCATGAGAAAAATATTTTGTACTACTTTGATAATCCTGAGAAAACCCCATTCAACTTTATAATGGGAGTAACATTGGATCAATGTGAATACTTTAGGGATTATCGCTCGACACAAAAAGGGAAACTATTATGGGATCAAATTCATTTATTGAAGTGGTATGCTTGGAAACTATGCGTGGAATATGATTATACTTGTTGCTCTAGGATGAATTCTCCGCACCTTCCCTTTTCATGCAAATTTAATGATAATGAAACCTTAGCTTCTTATGCTAATGGTATATATGATTACTATGATGTGGAACAAATAGAAGAATTTGTTGCTTTTATGGGTGCTTATGAAATTGAATCCATGTTTAAAGAGTTTGAGGATTTTGATGATGGTTGTTATAGATCTAAAAAATTAGCTATCCTCAAACATTGCTATGATAATTATAAATACAATTATGAAATTGATGCACTTATTAAGAAAGTCTCCGCTGTCCAAGAAGAGACTAATATTTTGCAGGAATCTATGGAAGAAGAAATTGATGAAGCTGTGAGCTCATTGGATGAAAAAGATGAGGAAGAGAGCGAAGAACAAAAGGAGGAAGAGCGGATTGATCACCCATGCCCACCTTCTAATGAGAGTAACTCTTCAACTCATACATTGTTTAATTCCCCATCGTGCTTACCGAAGGATGATTGCTATGATGACTGTTATGATCCCGTTGATTCTCTTGAAATATCCCTTTTTGATGATGCTTGCTATGCTTGTGGCCAAGATGCCAATATGAATGATGCTTATGGAGATGAACTTGCTATAGTTCATTATGTTATGAATGAAATTGTTGCTATTGCACCCACGCATGATAGTCCTATTATCTTTTTGAATTCTCCCGACTACACTATATCGGAGAAGTTTCCCTTATTAAGGATTATATTGATGGGTTGCCTTTTACCATTGCACATGATGATTTTGATGAATGTAATATGCATGTGCTTGCTGCTCCTACTTTCAATTATTATGAGAGAGGAACTCTATCTCCGCCTCTTTATGTTTCCAGTATGATAGAATTGCAAGAAACTGTTTATACTATGCATTGGCCTTTACTATGTGTGCATGAATTGTTCTTTTATGACATGCCGATGCATAGGGAGAGATTTAGACTTCGTTGTTACATGATTTATGTTACTTTGTGCTCACTACTAAATTACAAATCATTGTTAATTAAAATTGGCTTTGATATACCTTGGGATCCGGGTGGATTCATTACTTGAGCACTATATGCCTAGCTTAATGGCTTTAAAGAAAGCGCTGCCAGGGAGACAACCCGGAAGTTTTAGAAAGTCATTTATTTTTGTTTAGTGCTTTCATATAGTTTAAAAACAAAAAAATAAAGAGGGGAACCTAAAAACTTTTCAAAAAGGAAAGTGAAAGTGAGAAAGACAAGCATTGTTGAAGTGGGAGCTAGCCTTGGACTTTGTTCATGATCACGACAACTTTGTGAATCTTGATTACAGAAACTTTTCATCAAAATTAATTATCCCCTTGTACAATTCCATTGTATTATAAAAATAATGTGCCAAGGTTTGCCTTTAGGATGTTTACAGTGCTTGTTGGTTTGTACGGTGCAGGACAGAAACTTTGGCTGTAGTGCGTGATTTTACATTTTTACCTGGAACGTCGTTTGGTTCTGATTATTTTTGCACTGTCTTGCTATACAACTTGTGTATTTTTCCTAATGTTGGTAGTATTTTTGGGGTGCCAGAAGTATGGTGGATGTTCAGATTGCTACAGACTGTTCTGTTTTTGACAGATTCGGTTTTTGATGCATAGTTTGCTTGTTTTGATGAATCTATCAATTTATATCAGTGGATTAAGCCATGGAAAAGCTATATTACAGTAGACATAATGCAAAAACAAAATATGAATTGGTTTGCAACAGTATTTAGAGTGGTGATTTGCTTTATTATACTAACGGATCTTACCGAGTTTTCTGTTGAAGTTTTGTGTGGATGTAGTGTCTAATCGAAGATGTTTCGATGTGAGATGAAGGAAGAGAGGCAAGAGCTCAAGCTTGGGGATGCCCGAGGCGCCCCAAGTAAATATTCAAGAAGACTCAAGCGTCTAAGCTTGGGGATGCTGGGGAGGCATCCCCTCTTTCTTCAACAAGTATCGATATATTTTCGTATTCGTTTCGTTCATGCATTAGGTGCAAGTCCTGGAGCGTCTTTTGCAATTAGGTTTTTATTTTTTTTATGCACCATGCTGGTATGAGATAATCCTTGATTGATTTATAGAATGCTCATTGCACTTCACTTAAATCTTTTGAGTGTGGCTTTATAGAATGCTTCATGTGCTTCACTTATATCATTTGAAGTTGGATTGCCTGTTTCTCTTTACATAGAAAACCGCCATTTGTAGAATGCTCTTTTGCTTCACTTATATTTGTTAGAGCGTGGGCATATCTTTTGTAGAAAGAATTAAACTCTCTTGCTTCACTTATATCTATTTAGAGAGATGACAGGAATTGGTCATTCACATGGTTAGTCATAAAATCCTACATAAACTTGTAGATCGTTGAATATGATATGTTTGATTCCTTGCAATAGTTTTGCGATATAAAGATGGTGATATTAGAGTTATGCTAGTGGGTGGTTGTGGATTTTAGAGACACTTGTGTTGAGGTTTGCAAGTCCCGTAGCATGCACGTATGGTAACCGTTGTGTGACAAATTTGAAGCATGGGGTGTTTCTTTGATTGTCTTCCTTATGAGTGGCGATCCGGACGACGATGGTCTTTTCCTACCAATCTATCCCCCTAGGGGCATGCGTAGTAGTACTTTGCTTCGAGGGCTAATAAACTTTTGCAATAAGTATATGAGTTCCTAATGACTAATGTGAGTCCATGGATTATACGCACTCTCACCCTTCCATCATTGCTAGCCTCTTCGGTACCGTGCATTGCCCTTTCTCACCTCGAGAGTTGGTGCAAACTTCACCGGTGCATCAAACCCCGTGATACGATACGCTCTATCACACATAAGCCTCATTATATCTTCCTCAAAACAGCCACCATACCTACCTATCATGGCATTTCCATAGCCATTCCGAGATATATTGCCATGCAACTTCCATCATCATCATATTCATGACTTGAGAATTTATTGTCATATTGCTTTGCATGATCGTAAGATAGCTAGCATGGTGTTTTCATGGCTTGTCTGTTTTTTGATGTCATTGCTATGCTAGATCATTGCACATCCTAGTACACCGCCCGAGGTATTCATATAGAGTCATATCTTTGTTCTAGATATCGAGTTGTAATATTGAGTCGTAAGTAAATAAAACTGTGATGATCATCATTATTAGAGCATTGCCCCAGTGAGGAAAGGATGATGGAGACCATGATTCCCCCACAAGTCGGGATGAGACTCCGGACTTTACAAAAAAATAAAAGAGGCCAAAGAAGCCCAAAAAAGAGGCCAAAGAAGCCCACCAAAAAAAAGAAAAAAAATGAGAGAAAAAGAGAGAAGGGGCAATGTTACTATCCTTTTACCACACTTGTGCTTCAAAGTAGCACCATGTTCTTCATGTAGTGAGTCTCATATCTTGTGCTTCAAAGTAGCACCATGTTCTTCATATAGATTGTCTCCTATGTTGTCACTTTCATATACTAGTGGTAATTTTCATTATAGAACTTGGCTTGTATATTCCAACGATGGGCCTCCTCAAATGCCCTAGGTCTTCATGAGCAAGCAAGTTGGATGCACACCCACTTAGTTTCTTTTGTTGAGCTTTCATACACTTATAGCTCTTAGTGCATCTGTTGCATGGCAATCCCTACTCACTCACATTGATATCTATTGATGGGCATCTCCATAGCCCGTTGATACGCCTAGTCGATGTGAGACTTTCTCCTTTTTGTATTCTCCACATAACCCCCACCATTATATTCTATTCCACCTATAGTGCTATATCCATGGCTTGTGCTCATGTATTGCGTGAGGGTTGAAAAAGCTGAAGCGCGTTAAAAAGTATGAACCAATTGCTCGGCTCATCATCGGGGTTGTGCATGATGGGGGCATTTTGTGTGACGAAAATGAAGCATGGCCAAACTATATGATTTTGTAGGGATAAGCTTGCTTTTGCCTTGTTGTTTTGAAAAGACATGATTGCTTTATTGGTACGCTCAAAGTATTATTGTTTTTATGTCAAATGATAGACTATTGCTTTGAATCACTCGTGTCTTAATATTCATGCCATGATTAGACATATGATCAAGATTATGCTAGGTAGCATTCCACATCAAAATTATTCTTTTTATCATTTACCTACTCGAGGACGAGCAGGAATTAAGCTTGGGGATGCTGATCGTCTCCGTCGTATCTATAATTTTGATTGTTCCATGCCAATATTATTCACTTTCATATACTTTTGGCAACTTTTTATATTATTTTGGGACTAACATATTGATCTAGTGCCCGATGCAGGTTCTGTCATTGCATGTTTTTGTTTCGCAGAAACCCAATATCAAACGGAGTCCAAACGGGAAAAAACAGACAGAGATTTTTTTGGAATATTTATGATTTTCTAGAAGTAAAATCAACGCGAAACGGTATCCGAGGTGGGCACGAGGTAGGGGGCGCGCCCTACCCCCCAGGTGCGCCCCTGACCCTCGTGGTCCACCCGTAAGGCGGTTGATGCTCTTCTTCTGGCGCAAGAAAGATACTTTTATGGGAAAGATCTGGGCGAAAGATTCACCCCGATCGGAGTTACGGATCTCCACATATAAAGGAAACGGTGAAGGGGTAGAATCTGCCAACGCAGAGAACGCAGAAACAGAGAGATAGATCCAATCTCGGAGGGGCTCTCGCCCCTCCCAAGCCATGGGAGCCAAGGACCAGAGGGAAAACCCTCCTCCCATCTAGGGAGGAGGTCAAGGAAGAAGAAGAAGAAGAAGAAGGGGGGCTCTCTCCCCCTTACTTCCGGTGGCGCCGGAACGCCGCCGGGGGCCATCATCATCACCGCGATCTTCACCAACACCTCCGCCATCTTCACCAACATCTCCACCAACTCTTCCTCCCTCTATGCTGCGGTGTAACCTCACTCTTACCCGTTGTAATCTCTACTTCAACATGGTGCTCAACGCTATATATTATTTCCCAATGATGTATGGCTATCCTATGATGTTTGAGTAGATCTGTTTTGTCCTAATGGCTATTTGATGATCGTGATTGGTTGGAGTTGTATGTTTTATTATTGGTGCTGTCCTATGGTGCTCTCCGTGCCGCGCAAGCGTGAGGGATTCCCGCTGTAGGGTGTTGCAATATGTTCATGATTCGCTTATAGTGGGTTGCTTGAGTGACAGAAGCATAAACTCGAGTAAGGGGGTCGTGGCGTATGGGATAAAGGGGACTTGATGCTTTAATGCTATGGTTGGGTTTTACCTTAATGAATCTTTAGTAGTTGCGGATGCTTGCTACAGTTCCAATCATAAGTGCATATGATCCAAGTAGACAAAGTATGTTAGCTTATGCCTCTCCCTCAAATAGAATTGCAATAGTGATTACCGGTCTAGTTATCGATTGCCTAGGGACAAATAACTTTCTTGTTGACAAAAGCTCTCTACTAGAACTAATTTAGTTGTGTCTTCATCTAAACAGCCCCTAGTTTATATTTACGTGCTCTTTATTATCATGCAAACCTATCCTATCACACCTACAAAGTACTTCTAGTTTCATACTTGTTCTAGGTAAAGCAAACGTCAAGCATGCGTAGAGTTGTATCGGTGGTCGATAGAACTTGAGGGAATATTTATTCTACCTTTAGCTCCTCGTTGGGTTCGACACTTTTACTTATAGAAAACTGTTGCGATCCCCTATACTTGTGGATTATCAGTAAACCTAACCATAGCATGAAACATATGGATCCAAATTAGCCCCTTACGAAGCAACTTATAAACTAGGGTTTAAGCTTCTGTCACTCTAGCAACCCATCATCTACTTATTACTTCAAATGCCTTCCTCTAGGCGCAAACAATGGTGAAGTGTCATGTAGTCGACGTTCACATAACACCACTAGAGGAGAGACAACATACATCTCATCAAAATATCGAACGAATACCAAATTCACAAGACTACTAATAGCAAGACTTCACCCATGTCCTCAGGAACAAACGTAACTACTCACAAAGCATATTCATGTTCATAATCAGAGGAGTATTAATATGCATTAAGGATTTGAACATATGAACTTCCACCAAATAAACCAACTAGCATCAACTATAGGGAGTAATCAACACTACTAGCAACCCACAGGTACCAATCTGAGGTTTTGGTACAAAGATTGGATACAAGAGATGAACTAGGGTTAGAGAGGAGATGGTTCTGGTGAAGATGTTGATGGAGATTGACCCCCTCCTTATGAGAGGATCATTGGTGATGACGATGATGATGATTTCCCCCTCCCGAAGGGAAGTTTCCTCGGCAGAACAGCTCCGCTGCAGCCCTAGATTGGTTCCGCCAAGGCTCTGCCTCGTGGCGGCGGAGTTTCGTCACGTAAGCTTGCTTATGATTTTTTCCAGGGTAAAAGACTTCATATAGCAGAAGATGGGCACCAGAAGTCTGCCAGGTGGCCCATGAGGCAGGGGGCGCGCCCCCACCCTCGTGGCCAGGGTGTGGGCCCCCTTTGGTACTTCTTCTGCTGAATATTTATCATTAATTCCAAAAATGACTTTCATGGAGTTTCAGGACTTTTGGTGCTGTGCAGAATAGGTCTCTAATATTTTCTCCTTTTCTAGCCCAGAATCCTAGCTGCCGGCTTTCTCCCTCTTCATGTAAACCTTGTAAAATAAGAGAGAATAGCCCTAAGTATTGTGACATAACGTGAAATAACAGCCCATAATGCAATAAATATCGATATAAAAGCATGATGCAAAATGGACGTATCACAACTCACCACGGCTACAATATCCTCAAGATGCCGGGAAGTGGCGGCATCATCACGTTGCCTCTGACGAGAAGGATGCGGTGTGCTCCCTCGAGCGCGCTTACTAGGCCGCAGTGATCGAGAACTCTGATGGTGAGGGTGCCACCCTGCCTCCTGAGGCCACCCCTCAAGAAGAAGCAGCTCCTTTCCAAGGGACGTTAGGGGGCTGGGGCACCCGGCGATTGTGGCTCAGGCCCCGCGCCCATTGCCGGGGGTGCCTTTCCCTCTTGCATAGGAAGGCGTGCCCAACGCCCCTCTTAGGACTGGCTCGGGGGCTCTCGTCTAGAGGACCTCTGACCCGACGAGCGTCACGAGGGAGGCGTTCGGGAACCATGTGTAGGCGTGCTTCAACGTGCGCTTCCATGAGCAAGGTGCAAGGCGCGAGGCGCCAGGCGCCTAGGAGTTCAATACCAAGGCGATCGAGGAGTTTCAGGGGCGCGAGCCATGCGTGGCGAGCGTCGCCCTGCATCATCCAGTGCAGCTGCCGCCCCTGATATGGGTAGCGAGCTGCGCGTCCGCGTCAGCATCCCAGACCTTAACCGGGCTGCTTCTCAGGAGCTCTTGTGGCCGTCCCACATCGGCAGGAGTGGGGGCCCCCTGCAGCTATTTCGCATGCCATTCGGCCTGCTAAACACGGCTGCCTCACACCAGCGCTACATGCAGGGCGTCCTGGCAACTCACGAAGCCAGGCACCAGGCAGTCCTGGCGGAGGAGGTGCCGGAATCTCGCGAGACCCCCCGGACGTCTGGAGCCCCCTGGGACTTAGGAGTCGCGTGGCTCGTGAGGAGCTACCTCTGCAGCGTGCATATTGAGCTACTCCAACACTTCTATAATGACGGAACCAGGTGAATTTTTGGTTTGTTCAGTTGAGCGCACCCCTCAGGCTGCATTATCCTCAAGCTGTTAGGGCCGGGCCCTGCAGCCGCACCATTTTGATTCGTGTACTCCGGACCAGTTATGCATGCTTGAGTTATCATGGTTGTTGATGTTACTCCTGCCATCTTGTTATCTACGGAGTTGCCCTTCGTGGCCTCTACGCATTGCTGAAAGTGCAACTAAACCCCGGGCAGTTTTGGTAATTCATAACAACATATAGCTCATTGAACTAATATTCTTTCAAGATCAATGTTTCAGAAAGTTCAATGATTGGTATGGCATGGACAAGAGATGTGGACCCCTCAAAATGCTAAGGACACATTGGCAAAAGCTCAAGACTCTACATTTTCAATTTAGTGATCCAAGATCACATTGAGTCTATAGGAAAGCCAATACTATTAAAAGGGGATGAGGTGTTGTTTAATGGCTTGCTTTCTCAAAATGCTTAGTGATATGCTCCAAAATCCCTCAACCACTTTCTCATTTCCACATATGTCCTAAACCAAAAAGTCAAACTCTCTGAGTTCACCATTTTAGTGGCCCATCGATTTGATCTATCCGGCGCCACCGAGTTCACTTGACATAGCCATATCCACAAACCCTAATCAGTTCGGTCTCACCGATAGGGATCTTGGTCCCACCGAGATGGGAATGCAAACTCCCTGTTTCCTTTCGTAACGTTTTGGTCTAACAAAGGTGATCAATCAGTCCCACCGAGTTGGCATTGCAAACTCTCTGTTTCCTTTTCGTAACTTTTCAATCTAACCGAGATGAGCGATTGGTCCGACCGAGTTTGCCTGACCAAGTCACTGTTTGCTTATTACTGAAATCGGTCTCACCGAGTTCATGTGATCGGTCTCACCGAGATGACGTTTTGCCCTAACCCTAGCGCATCGGTCTCACCGAGTTGATGTTGTCGGTCCCACCGAAATGCCTAACGTTCACATTTTGAACCAAGTCGGTCTGACTGAGTTTAACCATTCGGTCTCACCGAGTTTGTGAATTTGTGTGTAATGGTTAGATTTTGTCCAGATGCTATATATACCACTCCACCCCCGTCTCCATCAGTGAGAGAGCCATAAGAACGTGCCTACACTTCCACTACTCATTTTCTGAGAGAGAGCCACCTATTCATGTGTTGAGACCGAGACATTCCAATCCAACCACAAGAATCTTGATCTCTAGCCTTCCCCAAGTTGCTTTCCACTCAAATCATCTTTCCACCATAGCCAAATCTGTGTGAGAGAGTTGAGTATTGGGGAGACTATCATTCGAAGCACAAGAGCAAGGAGTTCATCATCAACACACCATCTATTACCTTCTGGAGAGTGGTGTCTCCTAGATTGGTGAGGTGCCACTTGGGAGCCTCCGTCAAGATTGCGGAATTGAACCAAGGAGTTTGTAAGGGCAAGGAGATCGCCTACTTTGTGAAGATCTACCCAAGTGAGGCAAGTCCGTTGTGGGCGAAGGCCATGGCGGGATAGACAAGGTTGCTTCTTCGTGGACCCTTCATGGGTGGAGCCCTCCGTGGACTCGCGTAGCCGTTACTCTCCGTGGGTTGAAGTCTCCATCAACAAGGATGTACGATAGCACCACCTATCGGAACCATGCCAAAAATCTCCGTGTCTACATTGCGTTTGCTCCTCCAAACTCCTCCCCTTTACCTTCATATGCAATGATTTACATTCCGCTGCTATACTTTTAGAATTGCATGTGTAGGTTGTTTGCTTGACTAGTGCTAAGTTGCTAAAATCTGCCAAGACTTAAAATTGGGAAAAGGCTAGATTTTTGTTTGGTTAAGTAGTCTAATCACCCTCCCTCTAGACATACTTTCGATCCTATAGTTGCTAACCCGCCTCTCTCTCTCTCTCATCCCGCAACAGGGGCTGCTGGCACGGCGCCTGTGCTTGGGTCCGTCCCTGCAATGTTGATAAACCTAAGAGACCGAGCTATGGCTCGCGGCCGGCCCGCACACGTCACCTCACCGGGTCCTTGGTGCCTTCGTCTTCTTGCAGAAAGATCACGAGCAGGATAGCAAGAGCTGCTGTGTGCAATGTTTTCTTTCTTCGGCTAACTCACCGGAACCTGCGGAGCCGGGGCCTCGAGCGGCCTTGCCAGCACCTCGGGGCGCAACCCCTCCAAGGTACCTCCTCGTAGCCAACCACCTTTTCCTCACGTAAGCTGGTTGCACGTTAAAGGGGGGGCATTGAGCACCGCGCCTCAGGGGATCCTACTGGCTCTCGAGTCCTGACCCCCTGGCCTTGACCACGGCATCGCGACTTGGCATACCAGCGGCGGCTGGGCCTCGCTCGAGGGCCGGGACCCATGGATGTAGAGCATCCAGACGAGCAAGAGAGGTGTGGTCAGCATGAGTCATGCCCAGGGGCGTCATCAGGAGGAGGGCATGGCCTAATGTCACACAAGAAACTCGTCTTCGCAGCGAAAGAATCACCGCAGGCTCGCCAAGATAAGTCACCTCACACGCGCAGGCGTGAATCTTATGATCAACGCTTTGTCTCTAGCGATCTCGCTCGGGCAAGGGCGCTTCCCTTTCAGTCCTCCAGGAGCTGCTTGCACGCCAAAGGGGACCTCCTGAGCATCGCACCTCGCAGGCTCTTACCAGACCTCGGGCCGCTCACCTCCTGGCCTTGACCACGACATCGCGACCTGACATACCAGCAACTTGCCTAGGGACTAGGTCCTGACAGCATAGAGCAATAAGCTACCGCGAGAATGAAAGGGGGAACCATGCCAGGGCGAGAGATGCAAACACGACATCGAATCAGAAATGATAACATTAAAGTGCGAGCGTCATAGTTTTTACATACCCCCACGGGGCCCGTCATCATTTTCGCGCAGGAATGAAGAAAAGGAAAACCTCTTAAGAACCATGGTAGCCATGGTCTTGGCGGCATGGCCAGCAACGTCGGGATGGCGCTACTCCTCCCCTAGGCCCGGGCACAGCGACGCGGTGGCTCGTAGCTGTCGTTGTCGCTTGAGCCTGGTCCGGATTAGGCGTTGCTGCTGTCGGAGGAGTCGCAGACAAGGCCAAGGGCAAGTTCACCGCCGGTGGCCTCGCCGCCTTGACCACCTCCCCTGGGGCAACATTCCAGGCGTCGGCCGTCCTCCCCGAAGACCTTGAAGAGGAGCATCGAAGCCCCGTCGTACTCAAAGTGGATGTCGTGCCTCCCCTTCGAGTTACAGACGCGGGCAATCGCGCCCCATGCCCATGAAGACGTCGCTGGAGTCAACGACCTCGACTTTCGCCACTGAAGCTTGGCTGCAGCAACCGTCGTGCTGTAGCCATAGCTCGATGGGCCCCCTCGGCGGTATCTCCCTCGCCAAAGACCGCGGGAGCCGGATCCATGTGCGTGGCGGCATTACCGCCCACACAAAAAACTCGCCGGTCATGCCTTCGGCATGGGTCCGCGAGCGGGGTGGCCGTACAGCCACCGCTTGTTCTCCTCCACGGCTTCACTCCTCGCGGCGTCTGCCGCTGCTCCCATGGGTGGGGCTCTCCGCGTGAGCATACGCACGGACCAGGAAGCCCGGCGGAGCACATTCGTGCCAGAGCCGCGTCGCCATGGGTGCCACGGTGGCATCACGAGAGCAATCATGCCTCTTCTTCGGCGGGAGCAACTCAGGTTCCACCTGAGGGGTTTTTGCCTTCTCCACGGCGGAGAACCTCCTCACTAGCACCATCGGTGCTCTTGCAAGATGGCGGAGCGAAAGAGAAGGAGGAGCGAGCGGCGAGAAGATGAAGATGGGCTGGGGGCTCTGCCCCCCGCTCCATTTATAGCCGGAGAAAGGCCAACCGTCGGCCACTCATGCTCCGAGCCACGATGGACTTCTGCATGCGCGAGGCAGTTATCAAGTCGGGCAGTTGCCGAGGCGGCATGGGAAAGTGGTGATGCCCACGTCCCATCAAGCGCCACCCATTGACTCGGTCCACAGGCGATTGGGGCTCGCGGTGCTTCGCCCTTGCCCTCTAGCTTCGCCCCGAAGCCAAGTCCGAGCGCGCCTTGGGCCCGAGGGCTACTGTCGGTGTTCTGGGAACCAGGGTACCTAGACTTGCCTGCCTGCGGCCCATGTCGTGGCTCCATCAACGGCCTGGTAGGGCCCATCTGCGACACAGACAAGACAAGACCCTCGCGAGGGGCCAAGCCTCGCGAGGCGGACGACGCCAAGACCTCCAGAGGGAACGCCACCCTTGGGATGCTCATGTCGAGTGGAGTTTCCTATGCAAGCGCCCAACCTCATGAGGTTGCGGTGACACAAGCCTTGACGAACAAGGCCAGGCGGGCACCAGCGGGCGCAGAGGAGTAGTTTCCCTTTTGGTGCTAAGGAGGCAAGCATAGGCGTGGGGTCCTGAGGAATCAGCCAAAGGTTTCCATTCCTGTGCAACGAGACCAAGACCGCTAGGACGGCAGGATGGATATCATCACTGAGCCCACCACAGCATCACGACCAGAAGCTTTGCGGGAGAAGACCATATTTTGTCAGGATAAGATGTACTACTTGTCCCCATTCAAATTGACCACTGTGGGATCCCTTGCCGCCTTTGTTTTGGGGGAAGAGGACCGAGGCCACTATAAGTATAGGCTAGCCACCACCAAGAGAGGGGATCGAAACCTCATCAACTCACACCCACACCAAAGCAGACCTCACGAGGTTGTTCTTCCTTGTACTAGTATCCTCAGCCCCTCGTGAGGCAAATCGACCACAAAGCAGGAGTAGGGTCTTACACCGCAAGGTGGATCGAACCTGGGTAAACTGCCGTGTCCATCTTCTTCCTTGTCCATCGAGCTAGGCCGTGGGGGCGATGAACTGGTTGGTTGAAGGGGTTGAGTTATTCGCACACGCCCCGAAGTTCGAACCTTTCTTGGGTTTGCGAAGCCCTAAATCCGACACCTGTTGCATGCATCTTTGACCCAGATTCTAGCCATCTTCCACAAAAATTCTGCAGATGAAATCCTGAAACCTCCTGTAGTAGAGCTTCTGGTCCACCGCAAATAATACAGAATCACGTCGTGCACCTCGCCGGTTTGGTTTGGGGCTAAGAATCCCCCACCACTGAGGAGAAACGGGTCGAACTCGCTTCTTCTGGATGCTTGCTCCGCCCGGGCTAGCATGTGCGCACCCAGCCTAATCAATGGCTTCCTAAAATCAAGAAAGAGTTGGCATTAGAGAACAAAGATTAATGGACTTGAAAAACAAGTTGTCGAGCATTCGTTGCTCTTAAACTAGACAGGACTATCTCCGGCGATAGGCTGGGGGAGGGCTTAAATCAGCCGGCAAAGGAGCTCCTTACTAGTGGTGGACGGAAAGCTCTAGTGAGCTTGCGTGGAGTGAATGGGAGCTACAGGGGGAGGTCACCGGGCACTACGGGATTCCTGCATCGCTGGCAACTGGGGAGCGGGGGCTAGGGGTAGCTCAAAAACGGTGGACGCCGGTTCAACCGGTCATGGCGATATGAAGACATCGGCCGGTAGTCATGGCGACATCTAGAGGCCGAGAGGGAAGGCGGTGACAACGTGAGGGTCTACTAGCGTCAGCGGTGCTAGCTGGGCCTAGGTTCGACGACAAGTCGTCGGGAGCGAGGGGACAAGGGGCTCGGTGGACTATGGACATACCCATTGGCATGCTAGCCTGATGGCTCACTATGTTTTTTTTGTGAAATGATCGCTCACTATGTTGCTAATGGTTTTCAAAAATTGTGTGGAAGCTAGCTCACTGCAGGTTTAAGAAATAGCCAGGGAGTAGAGGCCCAAGCTTGCATGTCAACATAACAGATATTTTCAAAATTCAAATCAATAACAAAGTGTTTGATGCCTGACAATTGTTCAGAATGGTCAAGACTGAATCCAGTCTTACTAGTGGGAATATTTAGGATGGTGATCATTATGTGAAAATGTCAGACACATTGAATCGGAATAAAATAATACACTTCCTTCACAAAAGTGTCTTTTAGGGCAGAAAGGGTTTTGGATGCCCTACTCAGAACTAGCATAAGACTATTTGGCTTTGTGTCTCTAGGTATCACATGCATGGAAGGGGATTTGTGACGACCCTACCCCCGCTCCCGCTCCCGTGCGGTGCCACCGCACCGCACCGGAGTGCCCCCGCCCCATTCCCCGGTCCTCTGCAACACCATCTCCCCTGCCGCCGCTGCCGGGGGCCCGCACGCAAAGCGTGTGCGCCGCGGCGGTGGTGGCGATGCTTCTCCTCGGCCAAATCCAGTCGGGAGGGCAGTGGTTCTCGCCGGTCGGACATAAGGAAGTGGCGCAGGGTGGCGGCGGCGTCCGTGTCACGTCAACGGCATGCTGCCATTGGGCTCAACCTGCAACACGAGGACGTCGGGGCTCCGGCCCTGGGCGTGGCGCTAGGGGCCACCTCCTTCGCCGGAGGTGGTCGGCCTGAGGCTGGGTGGTCGGATATGAAGATCCATCATCTAGTCCGGGCTGCGAGTTAGGGAGGCATAGTTGCCGGTGAAAACCAAGTCGATGGCAGCGTTTTGCATTGTTACCTTGATGAAGACATCGTTGTGTAACTATTGCCGACCCACTCGTGCTGCTACGGGGGAACCCCTAGAATCTGGTCTTCCAGAACGGACGATGGAGGTACTGCGGTGTCGTTACTCCCTTCAGAGCATCGTTGGAAGACAGAGGCAGGAGGTGGAGCGGCTTTGTCTTGCAGGGAGCTTCGGTGGAGCTGTCAATGTTGGGGAACGTAGTAATTTCAAAAATTTCCTACGCACACGCAAGATCATGGTGATGGCATAGCAACGAGAGGGGAGAGTGTTGTCCACGTACCCTCGTAGACCGTAAGCGGAAGCGTTATGACAACGCGGTTGATGTAGTGGTACGTCTTCACGATCCGACCGATCCAAGTACCGAACGTACGGCACCTCCGAGTTCAACACACGTTCAGCTCGATGATGATCTCCGGGCTCCGATCCAGCAAAGCTCCAGAGATGAGTTCCGTCAGCACGATGGCATGGTGACGATGATGATGCTCTACCGGCGCAGGGCTTCGCCTAAACTCCGCGACAATACGACCGAGGTGGAATATGGTGGAGGGGGGCACCGCACACGGCTAAGGAACGATCCGTAGATCAACTTGTGTGTCTATGGGGTGCCCCCGCCCCCGTATATAAAGGAGCCAGGGGGAGGAGGCGGCCGGCCAAGGGTGGCGCGCCAAGGGGGGAGTCCTACTCCCACCGGGAGTAGGACTCCCTTCTTTCCAAGTAGGAGTAGGAGAAGGGGGGAAAGAGGAGGAAGAGGGGAAGGAAAGTGGGGCGCCGCCCCCTTCCCTTGTCCTATTCGGACTAGGAAGGGAGGCGCGCGCCCCTCCTCGCTCCTTCCTCTTCTCCCTCGAGGCCCATGTAGGCCCAATAACCCCCCGGGGGTTCCGGTAACCTCCGGGTACTCCGGTAAAATGCCGATTTCACCCGGAACGATTTCGATGTCCAAATATAGGCTTCTAATATATCGATCTTTATGTCTTGACCATTTCGAGACTCCTCGTCATGTCCGTGATCACATCCGGGACTCCGAACAAACTTCGGTACATCAAAACTGATAAACTCATAATAAAACTGTCATCGTAACGTTAAGCGCGCAGACCCTACGGGTTCGAGAACTATGTAGACATGACTTAGAACTATTCTCGGTCAATAACCAATAGTGGGACCTGGAGGCCCATATTGGTTCCTACATATTCTACGAAGATCTTTATCGGTCAAACCGCATAACAACATACGTTGTTCCCTTTGTCATCGGTATGTTACTTGCCCGAGATTTGATCGTCGGTATCTAATGCCTAGTTCAATCTCGTTACCGGCAAGTCTCTTTACTCATTCTGTAATGCATCATCCCATAACCAACTCATTGGTCACATTGCTTGCAAGGCTTATAATGATGTGCATTACCGAGAGGGCCCAGAGATACCTCTCCGACGATCGGAGTGACAAAACCTAATCTCGAAATATGCCAACTCAACATGTACCTTCGGAGACACCTGTAGTACTCCTTTATAATCACCCAGTTACGTTGTGACGTTTGGTAGTACCCAAAGTGTTCCTCCGGTAAACGGGACTTGCATAATTCTCATAGTTACAGGAACATGTATAAGTCATGAAGAAAGCAATAGCAGTATACTAAACGACCAAGTGCTAGGCTAACGGAATGGGTCATGTCAATCACATCATTCTTCCAATGATGTGATCCCACTAATCAAATGACAACACATGTCTATGGTTAGGAAACATAACCATCTTTGATTAATGAGCTAGTCAAGTAGAGGCATACTAGTGACTATAGGTTTGTCTATGTATTCACACATGTATCATGTTTCCGGTTAATACAATTCTAGCATGAATAATAAACATTTACCATGATATGAGGAAATAAATAATAACTTTATTATTGCCTCTAGGGCATATTTCCTTCAGTCTCCCACTTGCACTAGAGTCAATAATCTAGATTACATAGTAATGATTCTAACACCCATGGAGTCTTGGTGCTGATCATGTTTTGCTCGTGAGAGAGGCTTAGTCAATGGGTCTGCAACATTCAGATCCGTATGTATCTTGCAAATCTCTATGTCTCCCACTTGGACTTGGTCCCGAATGGAATTGAAGCGTCTCTTGATGTGCTTGGTCCTCTTGTGAAATGTGGATTCCTTTGCCAAGGCAATTGCACCAGTATTGTCATAAAAGATCTTCATTGGTCCCGATGCACTAGGTATGACACCTAGATCGGAAATGAACTCCTTCATCAAGACTCCTTCATTTGCTGCTTCAGAAGCAGCTATGTACTCCGCTTCACATGTAGATCCCGCCACGATGCTTTGTTTAGAACTGCACCAACTTACAGCTCCACCGTTTAATAAAAACACATATCCGGTTTGCGATTTAGAATCGTCCGGATCAGTGTCAAAGCTTGCATCGACGTAACCATTTATGACTAGCTCTTTGTCACCTCCATATCGAGAAACATATCCTTAGTCCTTTTCGGTATTTCAGGATGTTCTTGACCGCTGTCCGATGATCCACTCTGGATTACTTTGGTACCTTCCTGCCAAGCTTATTGCTAAGCATACGTCGTGTCTAGTACACACATTGCATACATGATAGAGCCTATGGTGAAGCATAGGGAACATCTTTCATTTTCTCTCTATCTTCTGCTGTGGTCGGGCATTGAGTTTGACTCAACTTCACACCTTGTAGTACAGGCAAGAATCCTTTCTTTGCTTGATCCATTTTGAACTTTTTCAAAATTTTGTCAAGGTATGTGCTTTGTGAAAGTCCTATTAAGCGTCTTGATCTATCTCTATAGATCTTGATGCCCAATATGTAAGCAGCTTCACCGAGGTCTTTCATTGAAAAACTTTTATTCAAGTATCCCTTTATGCTATCCAGAAATTCTATATCATTTCCAATTAATAATATGTCATCTACATATAATATCGTAAATGCTACAGAGCTCCCACTCACTTTCTTGTAAATACAGCTTCTCCAAAAGTCTCAGATAAAACCATATGCTTTGATCACACTATCAAAGCGTTTATTCCAACTCCGAGATGCTTGCACCAGTCCATAAATGGAACGCTGGAGCTTGCACACTTTGTTAGCACCTTTTGGATCAACAAAACCTTCTGGCTGCATCACATACAACTCTTCTTCCAGAAACCCATTCAAGAATGCAGTTTTGACATCCATTTGCCAAATTTCATAATCATGAAATGCAGCAATGGCTAACATGATTCGGACAGACTTAAGCATCGCTACGGGTGAGAAAGTCTCATCATAGTCAACTCCTTGAACTTGTTGAAAGCCTTTCACAACAAGTCGAGCTTTATAGACAGTTACATTACCATCAGCGTCAGTCTTCTTCTTAAAAATCCATTTATTCTCAATGGCTTGCCGATCATAGGGCAAGTCAACCAAAGTCCATACTTTGTTTTCATACATGGATCCCATCTCAGATTTCATGGCCTCTAGCCATTTTGCGGAATCTGGGCTCATCATCGCTTCCTCATAGTTCGTGGGTTCATCATGGTCAAGTAACATGACTTCTAGAATTGGATTACCGTACCATCATGGATCTTACTCGTAGACCTCGAGGTTCAAGAGAAACTTGATCTGAAGTTTCATGATCAATATCATTAGCTTCCTCACTGATTGGTGTAGTTGTCACAGGAACCGGTTCTTGTGATGAACTACTTTCCAATAAGGGAGTAGATACAGTTATCTCATCAAGTTCTACTTTCCTCCCACTCACTTCTTTCGAGAGAAACTCCTTCTCTAGAAAGGATCCGATTTTAGCAACAAAAATCTTGCCCTCAGATCTGTGATAGAAGGTGTACCCAATAGTCTCTTTTGGGTATCCTATGAAGACACATTTCTCCGATTTGGGTTCGAGCTTATCTGGTTGAAGTTTCTTCACATAAGCATCGCAGCCCCAAACTTTAGGAAACGACAACTTTGGTTTCTTGCCAAACCACAGTTCATAAGGCGTTGTCTTAACGGATTTTGATGGTGCCCTATTTAACGTGAATGCGGCCGTCTCTAAAGCATAACCCCAAAATGATAGCGGTAAATCAGTAAGAGACATCATAGATCTCACTGTATCTAGTAAAGTACGATTATGACGTTCGGACACACCATTTCGTTGTGGTGTTCCGGGTGGCTTGAGTTGCGAAACTATTCCGCGTTGTTTCAAGTGCAGACCAAACTCGTAACTCAAATATTCTCCTCCACGATCAGATCGTAGAAACTTTATTTTCTTGTTACGATGATTTTCCACTTCACTCTGAAATTCTTTGAACTTTTCAAATGTTTTAGACTTGTGTTTCATTAAGTAGATATACCCATATCTGCTCAAATCATCTGTGAAGGTGAGAAAATAACGATACCCGCCGCGAGCCTCAACATTCGTTGGACCACAAACATCAGTATGTATGATTTCCAACAAATCAGTTGCTCGCTCCATAGTTCCGGAGAATGGCGTTTTAGTCATCTTGCCCATGAGGCACAGTTCGCAAGTTCGCAAGTACCAAGTGATTCATAATCAAGTGATTCCAAAAGCCCATCAGTATGGAGTTTCTTCATGCGCTTTACACCGATATGACCTAAACGGCAGTGCCACAAATAAGTTGCACTATCGTTATCAACTCTGCATCTTTTGGTTTCAACACTATGAACATGTGTATCACTCCTATCGAGATTCAATAAGAATAGACCACTCTTCAAGGGTGCATGACTCTAAAAGATATTACTCATATAAATAGAACAACCATTATTCTCTGATTTAAATGAATAACCGTCTCGCATCAAACAAGATCTAGATATAATGTTCATGCTCAACGCTGGCACCAAATAACAATTATTTAGGTCTAAAACTAATCCCGATGGTAGATGTAGAGGTAGCGTGCCGACCGCAATCACATTGACTTTGGAACCATTTCCCACGCGCATCGTCACCTCGTCCTTAGCCAATCTTCGCTTAATCAGTAGTCCTGCTTTGAGTTGCAAATATTAGCAATGAATCGGGATCAAATACCAGTGCTATCTGCGAGCATTAGTAAGGTACACATCAATAACATGTATATCACATATACCTTTGTTCACTTTGCCATCCTTCTTATCCGCCAAATACTTGGGGCAGTTCCGCTTCCGAGGTCCATCGCTTGCGTGAGAAGCACTCGTTTCAGGCTTAGGTCCAGACTTGGGTTTCTTCTCTTGAGCAGCAACTTGCTTGCCGTTCTTTTGAAGTTCCCTTCTTCTTCCCTTTGCCCTTTTCTTGAAACTGGTGGTCTTGTTAACCATCAACACTTGATGCTCCTTCTTGATTTCTACCTCCGCAGCTTTTAGCATTGCGAATAGCTCGAATAGTCTTGTTCATCCCTTGCATATTATAGTTCATCACGAAGCTCTTGTAGCTTGGTGGCGTGATTGGAGAATTCATCAATGACACTATCATCGTGAAGATTAACTCCCGCTTGAATCAAGTGATTATTATACCCGCACATTTTGAGTATGTGTTCACCGACGTAACTATTCTCCTCCATCTTGCAGCTATAGAACTTATTGGAGACTTCATATCTCTCAATCCGGGCATTTGCTTGAAATATTAACTTCAACTCTGGAACATCTCATATGCTCCATGACGCTCAAAACGTCGTTGAAGACCCGTTCTAAGCCGTAAAGCATGGCACATCGAACTATCGAGTAGTCATCAGCTTTGCTCGCCAGACGTTCTTAACGCCGCTGGTTAGATCAAGAAGCAGTTCGGCACCCAGCGGTGCTTCGAGACATAACTTTTCGTGCAGAATCAGATAATCCTCAGGTTACAGACCCAGTCCATGTAATTGCTACCATCATCTTTCAACTTTGCTTTCTCAAGGAACACATTAAAATTCAACGGAACAACAACACGAGCCATCTATCTACAAACAAACATAGACAAGCAAAATACTATCATGTACTAAGTTCATGATAAATTTAAGTTCAGTTAATCATATTACTTAAGAACTCCCACTTAGACAGACATCTCTCTAGTCATCTAAGTGATCACGTGATCCAAATCAACTAAACCATGTCCAATCATCACGTGAGATGGAGTAGTTTCAATGGTGAACATCACTATGTTGATCATATCTACTATATGATTCACGCTCGACCTTTCGGTCTCCGTGTTCCGAGGCCATATCTGTATATGCTAGGCTTGTCAATGACCTGAGTATTCCACGTGTGCAACTGTTTTGCACCCGTTGTATTTGAACGTAGAGCCTATCTCACCCGATCATCACGTGGTGTCTTAGCATGAAGAACTTTCGCAACGGTGCATACTCAGGGAGAACACTTCTTTATTATTAGGTGAGAGATCATCTTAAAATGCTACCGTCAATCAAAGCAAGATAAGATGCATAAAGGATAAACATCACATGCAATCAATATAAGTGATATGATATGGCCATGATCATCTTGTGCTTGTGATCTCCATCTTCGAAGCACCATCGTGATCACCATCGTCACCGGCGCGACACCTTGATCTCCATCGTAGCATCGTTGTCGTTACGCCATCTATTGCTTCTACGACTATCGCTACCGCTTAGTGATAAAGTAAAGCAATTACGTATGTTGCATTTCATACAATAAAGCGACAACCATATGGCTCCTGCCAGTTGCCGATAACTTCGGTTACAAAACATGATCATCTCATACAAAAATATAGCATCACGTCTTGACCATATCACATCACAACATGCCCTGCAAAAACAAGTTAGACGTCCTCTACTTTGTTGTTGCAAATTTTACGTGGCTGCTACGGGCTTAGCAAGAACCGTTCTTACCTACGCATCAAAAAACCACAACGATAGTTCGTCAAGTTGGTGTTGTTTTAACCTTCGCAAGGACCGGGCGTAGCCACACTCGATTCAGCTAAAGTGAGAGAGACAGACACCCGCCAGCCACCTTTAAGCACGAGTGCTCGTAACGGTGAAACCAGTCTCGCGTAAGCGTACGCGTAATGTCGGTCCGGGCCGCTTCATCTCACAATACCGCCGAACCAAAGTATGACATGCTTGTAAGCAGTATGACTTGTATCGCCCACAACTCACTTGTGTTCTACTCGTGCATATAACATCAACGCATAAAACCTAGGCTCGGATGCCACTGTTGGGGAATGTAGTAATTTCAAAACTTTCTTACGCACACGCAAGATCATGGTGATGGCATAGCAACGAGAGGGGAGAGTGTTGTCCACGTACCCTCCTAGACCGTAAGCGGAAGCGTTATGACAACGAGGTTTATGTAGTCGTACGTCTTCACGATCCGACCGATCCAAGTACCGAACGTACGGCACCTCCGAGTTCAGCACACGTTCAGCTCGATGACGATCTCCGGGCTCCGATCCAGCAAAGCTCCGGAGATGAGTTCCGTCAGCACGACGGCGTGGTGACGATGATGATGCTCTACCGGCGCAAGGCTTCGCCTAAACTCCGCGACGATACGACCGAGGTGGAATATGGTGGAGGGGGGCACCGCACACGGCTAAGGAACGATCCGTAGATCAACTTGTGTGTCTATGGGGTGCCCCCCGCCCCCGTATATAAATGAGCCAGGGGGGAGGAGGCGGCTGGCCAAGGGTGGCGCACCAAGGGGGGAGTCCTACTCCCACCGAGAGTAGGACTCCCTTCTTTCCAAGTAGGAGTAGGAGAAGGGGGGAAAGAGGAGGAAGAGGGGAAGGAAAGGGGGGGTGCCGCCCCTTCCCTTGTCCTATTCGGACTAGGAAGGGAGGGCGCGCCCCCTCCTCGCTCCTTCCTCTTCTCCTCGAGGCCCATGTAGGCCCAATAACCCCGGGGTTCGGTAACCTCCGGTACTCCCGTAAAATGTCGATTTCACCCGGAACGATTCCGATGTCCAAATATAGGCTTCCAATATATCGATCTTTATGTCTCGACCATTTCGAGACTCCTCGTCATGTCCGTGATCACGTCTGGGACTCCGAACAAACTTCGGTACATCAAAACTTATAAACTCATAATAAAACTATCATCGTAACGTTAAGCATGCGGACCATACGGGTTCGAGAACTATGTAGACATGACCTAGAACTATTCTCGGTCAATAACCAATAGTGGGACCTGGATGTCCATATTGGTTCCTACATATTCTACGAAGATCTTTATCGGTCAAACCGCATAACAACATACGTTGTTCCCTTTGTCATCGGTATGTTACTTGCCCGAGATTTGATCGTCGGTATCTAATACCTAGTTCAATCTTGTTACCGGCAAGTCTCTTTACTCGTTCTGTAATGCATCATCCCGTAACCAACTCATTGGTCACATTGCTTGCAAGGCTTATAATGATGTGCATTAGCGAGAGGGCCTAGAGATACCTCTCCGACGATCGGAGTGACAAAACCTAATCTCGAAGTACGCCAACTCAGCATGTACCTTCGGAGACACCTGTAGTACTCCTTTATAATCACCCAGTTACTTTGTGATGTTTGGTAATACCCAAAGTGTTCCTCCGGTAAACGGGAGTTGCATAATTCTCATAGTTACAGGAACATGTATAAATCATGAAGAAAGCAATAGCAGTATACTAAACGATCAAGTGCTAGGCTAACGGAATGGGTCATGTCAATCACATCATTCTTCCAATGATGTGGTCCCACTAATCAAATGACAACACATGTCTATGGTTAGGAAACATAACCATCTTTGATTAATGAGCTAGTCAAGTAGAGGCATACTAGTGACTATAGGTTTGTCTATGTATTCACACATGTATCATGTTTCCGGTTAATACAATTCTAGCATGAATAATAAACATTTATCATGATATGAGGAAATAAATAATAACTTTATTATTGCCTCTAGGGCATATTTCCTTCAGTCAAGTCATGACTGACCTATAGGTGGTACGCTGAGTCATGCCTTGTTGGCAGGTGCTACGCACGACAGATCTTCCAGAGTCTTCGCGTCTGGCGCCGTGGGGCGATGGCGCCGTGGTGGCGTCGACGGATGTGCGTACTGGCAAGATGATGCAGATCTCTGTCCTGCAGATGGGTCAGTGGTCCGATGATGATCGCTACTTCTAAATCGTGCGCATGTGGTGTGCGCTTTAAGTCTGGTGCCCAAGTTTTTGGTTCCGATACGTTATGTGGATGGATCAACAACGACACTGGTTTTAGATATGGGGAGTGAGAGCACCGTTGCCATTGTCTGGCAAAATATGAAATAATTCATAGACACTCTCCTAGGCATGTTATACCTTTTTTAAAGGAGGTTAACCCCCGGCCTCTGCATCAATTAATGCATGCAGCCATCTTTATTAATTATTAAACAAAGATCTAACAAGAACATACAACAATCTACCCGAATCCACCATTCACACCTACAAACTCAATGGACCATATCTAAAAAAAAATATAATTGTACTAACTGAAATGGAGTCAAGACTTTTACTGGATGAAAATGTGGGTACAAAGATCATGTCCACGAAGTTTCATAATTTTTGGATGCATGGAAATATACTTTGAATTTTATGAGCCATTAATCGACATAAAATGTATATGAATAAATCAAAATATTGTATAATGACACAAAAGTGGGCTTTGCATACATCATATAAGTTATGACAAAAAATGGAGAATCATTGGTGAAAAAGTTTCCTTTTAAAAATATTCATGATTTTTCAAAATATTAACGAAATTGTTTAAAATGTTTTAAAATATACTTTATTTTTATCAATTTTTGAAATGTTCACATTTCATTAAAAAACTTGAACATATTTAAAATAATGAGAAACAAAAGAACACAAAAAAAGTAAAAGAAATTTTGAGAAGGAAAAGTGGAAAAAAGTAAAAAAGAAATGGAAAGATGCCAAAATAAAAGGAGCAAACAACGGATGGCAAACTGGAAAATAAAGAAATGGACGACAGAACTTTGTAGAATGTTCCTAAAACCGGATATGCACTATGTGCTCTCTTTTTTATGGATTGGCCCGTTCGGAAAAAGAGCAGGGAACTGGGTAACTATTTGGCGCACAAGCAGTTCTAAAAAAATGGCGCACAAGCGCAGGATTTTCAGTGCTCTTCAGGATGCCCGCAAAAAAAATGCAGTGCTCTCCAGGATACAACCGTAGACGCATGGACGACGGAACTTTCTAGAATGCTCCTTTTTTTGAGCGGTTTCTAGAATGTTCCTAGAACCGGGATAACCACTGTGCGCTCTCTTCTTTATATGGGCCAGCCCGTTCGAAAATATAGCAGGGAGCACTAGGTACGGAGACATTAAGAATGGACTTCTTTGTCAGCACACGATCGACGAGCGTTGCATGCATGCATGCACGGCGCTCGAGGCGGAGACCAGGAATGACACAAGGGCGGCAAGGCAACTCCGAGAAGGCAGCCGGCGCCGCGCTCGCATTTGATGATGATCGTGTGCGCGCCTGAGCCTGACACGACATGCAATGCAGCAGCGGATGCGTCGAAACAGTGGCGCCGCAGCGTGTTTGCCGACGTGAAAGGGCGTCCGTTGCCTCGTCTGGTCTGAAGCCGATTCTGACGCTCTGAGGCCATGGAGTAATGTACTCACTTCGTAGCATCTTATCATATGCTAGATTGCTAGATCGACAGGCCACGGCCGCTGCAAACTTGCGCAGGTCGGTCTAGCCGGATGGAGTAAAGAAAGAGGCTTGCCGCAAAAAAAAAAAAGGAGTAAAGAAAGAGGCCACGGCTGCAACGCCGACGCTCGCTGCCTCGATCGGCCTGCCAGTCAGCCACGGAGGCAGGAAATGTGTGCACCCTGCTGCAGGCGTCGGCTTGCTCAAGGACTGAGGGCCTGTTTGGTTGGAGGTCATACAGGCAGCTCCTTGCCCAGGCAGCAATCTCAGCCTTAGGCTTGAGAAATCCAACGCCTGAGATTCCTGCCTGTGTCAGGCAGCTTTCTCAGGAAGCAAACCAAACAGCCCCTGACTGCCTCCGTTGGTTTCACAAGGCATATCTTGCTGCCTGAACAAACGGATAAGAGTAGTCACTGGACGTCAGATAAAATAAAAGTTGAAGCTCGAGGATTTGAAACGGACTTTGTAAGTACGTACAGTCAAAATCATGGCAACAGAAACAAGAAAAGAATAGCTATATGCGTGTCACCCGCTTTGTGCAGTTTTGTTCATCTGGTTTCGGTCCACGGCCATGAAATGAGAGCACATACCTCAACCGACCAAATATGTTGAGGCCATTTTCGAAAGAGCTTTGGAGGCCACCTCAGAATAGCAGCTGGGTCTCATCTGGCCAGTCGTCTACCACGGCAGCAATGATGGCGCCTGCTTCGAGCGCGCGTGTGCTAACGTGTTTGCATGATGCTTAATTAGACCCCTTCTTTTGAGCTGATGATGCTTAATTAGACTGATGATACTAGTCGGAGTGCGACGAGCGCTCGTGTATAATTACGTGCGCTGTTACTCTAAAATCTCGCATTCAGCTACGTCTAGTCTAGCCCTTTTGATAGAGGCATGGTTGTAATGGGGAGTATCATATACTAGTATCATGTATATGATACTAGTATATGATACTACCTCCCTAATGCATAGTATCATATATTAGTATCATATAGTACTTTATTTATTGCATGACACAAAGTAGTATAGCATTTAATATGATACAGTATCATGATATGATACTACACCCTCTCATTCTTCATTTAATGCTATGACACCTCATCAAAATTGCCTAGTTGGCATGCATGATACTAGCTATGCTACTATCATTACGACCAGCCTAATCAGCGACGCAAGATCCACAGTTAGCTCACTTTAGGGGACCATAATGCAGCACGGCCTACCAGCGTTTCAATGCAAGTTTGTTTTTCCAAGAGGCCTTTCACAGTGTTATTTACTATAGTCAAATGGGGTTAACCTGAATGTTTTCTCCCACCTGCTAGGTAATGGCTTGTTTTCCATTAGAAGAACAAAATGGATTTTGACAATTTTTGTATAACTACCAAAGTAATTAAGTATTTCATTATAATTTCAATTATGAAGCTTACTAGTCACCCATACTATGCATTACATACGTATTTTCTTTCCTCCGCACCGCGGCCCGAAGGGGAGCGTCATGGGCTATGATGCTCGTGGGCTCATGGGTTGGTGCATCTCGAAGCATTAGAATGCGATCATCTTCGACCATGCAGTACTCAGCCTTCCTCGCCTACTCGACGCGATCAAGGCCGGGACAAGGGCAATGGGCGGCGGCGGCGGCGCATGGTCTGGTAGCATTGCGTCCGGCATCGGCCACCTCTGGTGGCAGCAGAGTTGTTACTCCGTCCATACCACGACTCGCGGAGGAACATTCTCAGCTATAATGCTCGTGGCTTGGTACATCTAGAAGCATCGGAACGTGGCCATCTTCGACCACGCACAACTAACCTTGCTGGACATGATCAAGACGGAGGCAAGGCGGTGGGCAATGGCGTGTGGTCTCATGACACTGCTTCTGATGCCGGCCACCTTTAGCACTTGGAGGCGTTGGGTCGTACTCGTTGGATGTTGCTCGCTTTAGGGTGTGTGCATTCTATTCTTTCTATCAGTGCATCGAGACACAAGACTTTTTCCTTTTTCCAGAAAAAAAATCTTTCCTCAGTTGTGTTCGCAGTTTTCTTTCAGTCTTTGAACTTTCTATAATATTTTTGTGGCCTCTTGTATTCTGAAATGAATCAAGTTTGGTCCCTCACCAACCCTTAATTTTTCTCGTTTGAAGTGGTGTACGATTTGACTTTGCCACATGGCACTCTCTAAGATCATGTCACTTCATCGTTGCTCCTTTTTCGTTCACTCTTCATGGCAATGACCACCCTTCTGGTGGAGAATTTGTGCACTCCCTTCATGCATGCTCGACGAGCCGGAGTCTTCCTCGTCTTCATTTTCACTCCATCACGGGAAATAAACACCCTTCCAATGGGTGGTGGATGCCTCGGGGTGGGTAATGGTATAGCTCCTTGATTTTTTAGAACCATTGGTACTCCTCAATCAGTGGTTTTGATGTCGCCCTATTGTAACTCTCAATTGGTGTCCCTCGGAGTTGTCCTCTCTACTATCTCCTGGCAGGATGAGAGGCCTCGACACCCTCCTCTCTTTTTCTAGCAGACCTTGTATGTGGTTATGATAAAACATGCGTTGCATACTACCACCTAGATTTAGATGTTTAGGAAGTTGATCATTGTGTTGTGTTGTAACTATGTATGCAATATTTTTCAATGTCTAGTGTTACTTGCCTCAACGAGATGTATTTACAACCATCTTTTCAAACTGTAAGTAGTTGCAAAACCTGTTGCATAGTCCTTCGTCAGGTAGTATGATTGTTGGCCTCTTTTCCGCTCTATAAAATATATATCGCTACATTTTGCTCTTCTAATATCACTATGCTAATTACACAAAAAGAAAGAAAAAAAACTCGAGGGGGTTCCGAGTCTCTTATCGTTGGTCCATAGCAAATTGGACACATGTGCATTAATCTCCTACCGACCTGTTAGTAAAGAAAAGAGATTAGTTGGATGTGTCCAATAGTTTATTTCCCCTCCCACCTCTTCGCCTCTTCGAAAATTGATCTCCTACATCATCTCTCCGCTTTCTCCTCTGTATTTGGAAGGCGTTACAGCGGATCCGCCTTTGCTATCCCACCATTCGCTAGCCCAATGCAGCACCTCTAATCCGTTCATTTTCTCCCCTCTTTCACTTATCCTCTGGCACACGCCACTCGTCATCTTCCCTGTCGACGGCTAGTACCATTGTCATGCTCCTTCACCATACTGTCCTCATGCATCGCCTCCATGTCGATATGCATCCTCTGCCAATCTTTATTCCAAGACAGGGAGTGGCAGGGCGAACACAAAACACCCACCTTGAAATTTCGGCCCTAAGAGAATTTGTCGAATCCAGGCTCTAACTATTGAGTTTATTAAAGAAGTACACTAATAAGGAAGATAGTCCCGGGCATGAATCACTGGAAAGGGATATCAAAGGTGAGAATTGTGATTTGAAGAAGCAACTCTAGAATAGGCAACCCACAAAATTTTAAAATTTGAACCAGCAACACTTAAAGTACTTCAGTTTATTTGATATTGTTCTTGAAATCTTTTTTTTCGCGAGAACATTGTACATGAAATCAAATGTACAAAATAAGGGCAAGTTTGGAACATAGGACATGAACAACACAACAACAGAAAAAAAATGCAAGAATTGTATGTCTTGTCTTGCTGATTTCTTTTGGAATCTGAAACACAGGAATTGGACAATGTAATTGTTTGGATGCTCCATAGAAATTTCACAGAAAAATGTTTCTTCAGGAGAAAGAAAAGTGGAGAGACAAAGACACATGTTCCCTTAGACTTCATAAAGGAAGTGTAAATGAAGCTGAGCGAATGCTTATAATCCTCCAAAATATGTTCAAAGGGCACCATAAGAAACATTCCTATAGAATTCCATTCCTGTGGCACTCGTGTGCTATTTATTTGTTTCAAACGGGGTACAAATGTGGCAGTATATTTTATGTACAGTATCCACATGCGAGTGAGGATTCCTAGCTCCAAGGCAGTGGTAATTAAGACCCCAAGGGGGAAATTGGATATCTCCCCCCGTCCCATAATATAAGAGCATTTTTTACACTACACTAGCGTAAAAACACTCTTACATTATGGGACGGAGGGAGTATATCTTTGTAAATTTTCAGGATGAAATATGTTTTCATCCAATCTTCACAAAAAAGACAAAATCAAGAGGTTTTATGGTGAATAGTGCATCATGGAACTTCAAGCAATGTACATGCATCCGTATAAGTACGAGTGTACTCCCTCCGTTTCATAATGTAGTGCATATAGATTTTTTTTCAAAAGTCAAATATTGCAAACTTTGACCATGTTTATATACAAAAATATGTACATTTCAAATAGCAAATGCACATCATTGTATACATCATCAGTACTATTTTCATGGTGTATACGTTAGGAATTGTATACACTATAGATAGTTCACTCTGTAAACTCGGTCAAAGTTTGCTTAGTTTGTCTTTCAGAAAAAATCTACACGCGCTACATTACGGAACGGAGGGGGTATTTTCTTTGGAATTTTTTGAAACATAAAGTTTTGAAATTTGAGCTGTTCAAAATTCGGTATTCATTGGCAACTTCCTATCCATGTCGACTCACTAACCGGTGTAGTACATTCCAGGGAGGCGTGGCATGTGTTGAGGCCAGTTGGGCACCCGTGCATGCATGATGCAACGACCGCTCGCTGTCGCGCGCGGCCAAAATCACTGTTATGACCTTTTCAATAATCTTTGCCACAAAATGAACTCGATCTGAAAATATTTCACGATCTGACCCTTTTAGCAACGCCAAAGCCCGTGACGTTTCTTCTCCATATAAAAACGCCGTGATAGCTCGCGTTTCAGCCCCATATTCAAACGCCAAGCTAGCTCGCGTTTTCACTCCACATGGAAACGCCAAGCATGCTGGCGTTGCTTCCGAGGCCAAAACGCCATGGGCTTTGGCGTTTCTAGCTGAAACCTCGCTCTGTACGTACTGCTCTGCTAATATTCCGCCGTCGCACGGCCACATGCATGCTTGAAGATCGACCGATGGACATGCCCTGATTATACTCTCCTCATTCATTCCGTAGCACCACTAGTTTAACTTAAGAGGCTGCAGGCCGAACGTTACAGCTTCCTACGAGCATAACTAATTATATCGATTGTTTAGTCTTGTTCCCGCTGGAATTTTATTTTGCTTCGGACGCATGCAGGCACATGCAGGCACGAGCTCCGAGCAGTAGGCTTCCAGTCTCTGCAAGGCCGGCACTTCCCGGCGCAGCTCTCGGTGAAGCAGCTCTGGAAGGCGCTGATCCTGCAGGTGGAGGAGCTCCACAACTGGCTGTCACAGAAGCTGAACCTGCTGCTCCGGCGGCACCAGCTCGCCATCGCCGGCCGGCACTGCTCCAAGGCCGTGCTGTACCACCTGCAGGCAGTCATGAACCAGACGCTATACTAGGACCCCGGGCAGGGCCGGCGGGAGTTTCAGCTAGATGCATGCAGGCACATGATTAGAGCATGTGTAGAGCTCGTTGGTGTTCATTACTTGATCCTCTATCTGGGCCGGCGGGAGTTTCAGCTAGAAACGCCAAAGCTCATAGCGTTTCGGCCTGGGTGGCAACGCCACCTACCTTGGCGTTTCCGTATGAAGCAAAAACGCAACTTAGCTTGGCTCTTGAATGTGGAGAAGAAACGCGAGCTATCTCGGCGTTTCTATGTGAAGAAGAAACGCCACGGGCGTGCAAGCGTTCTTAAAAGGCCGACGCGAAATACTTTCATGTCGAGTTCACTTTGTGACAAAGATTGCTGAAAAGGTTAAAATAGTGATTTTGGCCGTCGCGCGCTGCCTGCCCCGTTTCTTCTGCCACGGACAAGACCTGTACTGCTGCTGCCAATGTCCGTGCGAGTACGAGCGAGCGAGCGGTGCGCGGAATCATTTCCCGCCCTAGCTAGCTGTCTCCTCCCTCCTCGGCTACGCGCACACGAAGTCACGAACGACTCTACACGAAGTCACGCAGCCGAAGAAAGGCGCACGAGGCCGGTGGGAGCCCCACCGTCCGGCGTCAAACACTCTTTTAAAGCACCTCCTAAGACACGTCCCTTTCGTCAAATGAGGCACTGTCTGCCCCATCCCCGCCTCGCACTTAATATAAAGCCCAGCGAGAAAGGGAAAGAGAGAGCGAATGAGCACTGTACGCACGAGAGCGAGCGAGCCGGAGAGAATGAATGAACACTGTTCAGCACATAGGGAGAGAGAATGCGTGCTACGTGTATAGTGCCGGTGGTCCTCGCTGGCTGCACCCCAGGGATGAGGACCATTGCCCGTTACCACACCTGTTCACGTAATGCTACCTGCTGTATTTTTCAATTTATTTGCGGGGTGGTGAAGCATATGGATATGCAAGTGAAACGCACGCCCTGCGACTTCTTTTTTCTCCTCTCATGTAAACTTTACTGATGAGTGGCACAGAAGTCCCAGAGAAGATCCAAGCCCAGCAAGTTATTTACGCGAGGAAGGAAACTGAAACCCGACCGCCGCGCGGCGCGGATTGTTCCCGCTCCGATCCGCCGCCCGGATTCCGACGCACGTAGCGGTACTGTACTGTATACGTGCATCAGCGGCGGTCGATGCCGGGCGGGCGGCCGGCCGCTTCGATCGCGCATGACTGACTGACAGAAACACGACGCACGCAGAGAGGGCAAACTGTCGTCGCGTGTGGGAGAGAACTTGGGCAGCAACAGCATGCATCCACAGCTAGCTATGTTACCTTAGACATGGAAGGCTTTGGACCCCTGCCTATATAAGCTAGGGTAGGCCTGGGCTGTGGCACGCACCACCTAGGCAGCAGTACTTGCAGCGTGTACAACCAGCAGCTGTAGACCTGTATGTATAGTGTGACAGTGTAGAGTAGCTATGAGTAGCCACCACCACCACCCCCACCATTACACTACTAGAGCTAGTAGTAGTAGCAGCTTGGAGCCGTAGAGATGCAACGGGTAGGTGGTTACGTTTTATGGCACGAAGAAAGGTTCCGGCCACGGTCCAAAAAGAGCTCCACACTGAGGCAGCGGATCAAAGAGGGAGGCTGCCTGCCTGCATGCAAAGGTAAAGCCACCTAGCCAAGCTATGCAATGCATGTGGGACGGCGGGAGGAGGAAGAAACCATAGGGTGGCATGCATGGCGCCATGCCAATGCCATGTTGGTCGTTGCACATGTGGCGATGTGCGCATGCATGCATGCATGTGGGCGGCACATACGAATTCAATGCCCTTTGCTGCTCGTTTGCTTGCCCCCTTGGCTCGAGCAGCTAGCCGTAGTACTAGTAGTGGTGCATGCATGCGTGGCATGGGGCTACGTTGCGTGGAGCAGGTGTGCCGCGGCTCAAGGTGGATCGCAACAGGTAGAAGGGTAAAAGTGTGTTAGTAAGATTCTTGATGGTCAAAAAGACTAAAAGAGTAAAGGTTAGCGTTTTACTTAATGCGTGGTTTTGGTAAATAATTAGATTAGCGTTTTACTAGCATCTTTGACCCATGCCATCAAAGCTGATCAGTGCTTTTTTCAGAGAACGGCTGTAAATAAGGGAGTGCATCAATGGAGGTGGGGTGAGGTGGTGTGAGCTCTGCGGCGTGAGAATGTTTACTGCGGGGGCAAGTGTGGCGACGAGATGCTCTGATGCATCGGCTCAAAATCATGTGCTTACCGGGGTAGCTCATAGACCTAGCTAGCCGCTGCCTGGTGGCATTGCAGATAGTTGCAGGAAATAAAAGACAGACGAACTCCTCTTTCGAGGCGATATTGAAGGATTCTGGATAGCATTTCGGTGAATGTGTCATTCCAGTTTAGTACTCCCTCAGTTCATTTGATCAAAGTCAAACTTTGTAAAGTTTGACCAACTTTATTGAAAAAGATATTAACATCTACAATACTAAAGTTATATGGTATGAAAATTAATTTCATGATGCATCTAACAATACTGATTTCATCTTATGAATCTTGATATATTTTTCATATAAACTTAGTCAAAGTTGACAAAGTTCCACTTTAACCAACTCTCTCTCAAAAAAAAGTTTCACTTTAACCAAATCTTATATGCAGACTAAAAAGAAACGGAGGAAGTACTAACTTTTCTGTTTCAGATGCAAGGAATATTTGAAGTACATCGAAATAATCGCTCATTCTTTTTTGATGAGAACCGAACCTCGATGGCGAGATCTGATCTGTTGTTGCGGCCGATCTTTCACGACACTTCCACCACCACTAGCAGCAACCTCTCATCCGCGCACGCGATGTACAAGATGTAGAGGGTTTGAACCTTGCGGCCCAGCACGAGAAAACCAATCTCGACGAAGGTACCCACACGCAAAACAATTTCCACGAAGAGAAATCGCAACACAGAGGTTTTTTAAAAAACCCTCCAAAACTTGATACGGGTGTCTACCCTGAAAAACACATCATGTCTATTTCATAAAAGTATACTTGTTCTAGACTTTATAAGAGTATAGCCGACTCCTTCTAACTTGACCTACAAGGGATAAAACTAGCATACGTAAAACAGACAGAACTCTTTGTCTAATTAAACTGCCTTTTACATGGGGCGTGCTACGCATCCGTCGGCTGATCTTTTTAAAAGATCCGCCGGGCCGCGAGCCGTCAGATTTACCGCTTCACACGGCTGAACGTGCCTTCATTCTGCAACATAGGTCTTGTTGCGGAATTATTTCAGCAACACAGGTCTTGATGCGAATTATTTCTGCAACGCATGTCTTGTTGCGGAATTATTTCAGCAACACAAGTCTTGTTGCGGATTCTTTTGCAACAACTTTTTTTTGTTTTTTTTGTGACTAGGGTTTTGTTGTAGATGTTTTTTTTTTTGCAACTGAGGTCTTGTTGCAGAAAGAATTTCGCAAGAGAAGTTTTGTTGTAAAATGTAGACCAGTCATAGAGTATTGCAACACCGCAATGTTTCGGAAGCATAGCTCCTGTTGCAGAAGCGAGTTTATTGAAGGATGGTATGCGGGACGCGTATCACGCAGGGAAGGTGACGGACGTGGCCCAGTTATCCGCCGGTTGATGGCAAGTGTTTCCCCTTTTACATGTGGGCAGATCCTAAGGGCATGTACAATGGTTCTATCTTAGCAATGTCATGTAGGATAGATGATGAGGTAGAGGAGAGAGAAGTCATAAGAAAAGGCTTGTCTTCTCTTATTTAAGAGAAGACAAGAGGTGATCGCTTAGCATAATATGTCTCACCACATTTTTAGGAATTACTAGTTATTGAAGATAAGGCTAAGATATGACCCATTGTAGACAAATTTTTTTGTCATCTCTAAATCACATGCAAGACTTAAGATAAAACTATCTTATCAACCATTGTACATACCCTAACTAACAACCCGAAAAATACTAAAGGTGGACCCCAACCCGTGTCCTTTAAGGACAACAAATCACGCAGTCCCAACCTCCAAGTCTTGACACGGTAAGAAACTTCCTCTTTACGTGGAGGTGGCCAGAATGCAAATAAGTATTTATCCTTAATGTCGTTGGCCGAACAAAATAAATCACAGCTCGCATGCTCCTTTGCATCAGCGTAGCTTTTCCTGTTTTTCTAAATATTAATGCACACTAATTGTTCTTTACGTGGAGTTGTATGTATTTTGCACTTCACGTTGCATGTAATTATTCTCCTTTAATACATGCACTCCCAAAGACTTTTCTTCCTTTGACAAATTGACATGCGACAGTTTTTTGTGAACATCAACATTACTTGTAGTAGAGATAAACGCACCATTGGTCAGCAAACTCTCGCGAGATGAGCACATTGGTCACACAAGTGTCAAAACGTGGAAAACGGGTCAGTTTGGTTTGTTTTATGAGCAAACGGGTCACTCCCCGTATCTTTAGGCGTTGCCCGCTGCCAACGTGGCGTTCTGAGTTAGCGGTGGCTTTGTGTAAATTGCAAGAAAGCCCCTAGGCAGAATAGAATGTTCATTAGTGACCCCTGAGCAAGCGACCCCGCCCCCGACCGTGCGATATGACGGCGGCTGGGTGCCCATCGGCGGCAACCTCAAGCCCGTCGGCTGCCTCCGTAGGTTGCGCTGGCGGAGAGGATGGTGAGGTAGCCGGACCTCGTACAGTAGATGCGCTGGCTGACGGCGGCGACGGATCTGCGGATGCTGACGGAGGCGGTGATTGTGGTGAATCCGCCGCCGGCGTGGTTGATGGCGCGGAACTGCTTCCTCGACGACGGTTTCCCTGGGATGATGCTCCCGAGTATGGTAAGATCTTCTCACTGTTTCTCTTCTCTTCCCGTTCCTTTCTTCATCTCATCAGTTATCTTTCTAGGGTTTGTGAAATTAGGGATTTTTTGCTAGAGATTAGGATTAATTTAGATTCAAATAAGTGGTTAGGGTTTAGTTGCTACTGGAGACGTTTGTAGTTGTCAGCAAAGAGATTAATTTGTATTTACTCTTGCAATGCAGGTGATTGCAGTGATTTATTTAGCTTAGTAATACATCACAATGGATGGTTCTGTGGTGTTGGATCGAACCGTGTTTACATGCAGGAGTCAGTTGATGTTTTTGATGGCTGTGACAAGGGCACATTCTGTTGTGCTCTGGTGGATTGGATGATCAAGCAACTAGGATATGCTGTGCCAGCCCTGGGGTTTCCATTGTACTGGGTTGATCCTGGCAAAACTGTTGTAGATGGTTTGAAGCCTATGCACTTTCAAATGCATGCATTATCTCTGGCAGATTCAGCTTGTGCAAGAGGTGGCCACAAGATGCATTTGTACATTGATCATGACAATGTTGTTGAGAAACAACTTTGGGATGATGTGCTTGTGCAGCCAGTTGAGCTACCTAAAGTAATTAGTCCTTGCAAAAAGGAATTTGAGACAGAGCATATACCAGCTAGGAATTGTATGCCTACATTTAGTGAGCACATGTTCAACATGATGTCAGGTGGATATGGAGAGTTCTGCAAGGACAACACATCCATGTCTGCTAGGAGGAAATTGAGTACTGATTTTGTGAAAGAAGAAGTTGTCATGACAGAGAAGGGGAAGCAGAGTTTGTTCCCTGAGGTGTTAGAGCAAGATCAGTTTGCTGTTGAGCAAGAAGATCTAATAAGAGAAGGGGTAGAAGAGCATTTTGTTTGTGAGGAACAAGAGGAACTTGTTGGTGATGAAGAAGAAGAATTTGGTGCTGAGAGTGAGGAGGAGGACCTTGCATATCAATCAGACTCTAGTGTTGATCCAGATTTTGCAGATTCTGACTATGATTTTGAAGCTGGAGATGACACTTTGTTTGATGAAAATGTTGACACTTCTGTCCCAGATGACATAATTGCAGCAGCTAGGAAAGAGGTGAAGGAAGATGCAAATGATGAAGATCCAGATGTTGTTGCTACAGAGAAAATAGATCTCCCTCATAGTGAAGACAGGCAGAAATTTGATTTCCCTGCTTTCAACAAATTGACAGACATGGAAGATCCAGTATTTAAACTTGGGATGGTTTTTTCAAACCCTGCTGAACTTAGGTCTGCATTGTCCATGTACATAGTGAAGAATAGAGTAAAAATTAAGAAGACAAGGAACAATTCTACTAGAATTGAAGCAAAGTGTGTTGAAGGCTGTCCTTGGAGAATGATTGCTGTTAAGGATAGTAGAGTTGAGTGCATGCTGGTAAAAACATATGTTGGAGAGCATACTTGTGAGAGGGTGTGGGAAGTGAAAGAACTGACAGCTCCATTGCTAGCTGGAAAATTTGTTGAAGATTTCAGAGATGACCCAAAGATGAATTTGACTGCTTTTCAAAACAAAGTGCAGAAGAAGTACAACATGAAGCCCAATAGATTTAAGCTAGCAAGAGCCAGGTTATATTGTCTGAAAAAGATTAGAGGAGATGAGGAGGCCCAATATGGACAGCTTTGGGACTATGGACATGAGCTAAGGAGAGCAAACCCAGGCACCACTTTCTACTTGAAGAGGATGGGTGAAACTTTGAGCACTCTATACTTATGTCTGGATGCATGCAAAAGAGGATGGCTACTGTCATGCAGGCCCATAATTTGCCTAGATGGAACTCACATAAGGACCAAGTATGGAGGACAGATTCTGACAGCAATTGGAGTAGATCCCAATGATTGCATATACCCAATTGCACTAGCTGTAGTAGAGGTGGAGTGCCATGCTTCATGGAAGTGGTTTCTTACTACTTTGAAAAATGATCTGAACATCATCAACACATCAACAATCACTATAATGAGTGATAAACAGAAGGTGTGCTTTCATCTATGTTGTGTTCTGTTTGAAACATATTTTACATTGGTATCTCATATAGATATTGTGTTGTGTTCCAGGGTTTGATGAAAGCAGTCAGAGAGATATTCCCTGACTCTGAACATAGGTTTTGTGTTAGACATTTGTACCAGAACCTGAACCAGCTCCACAAGGGAGAGACAGTGAAGAACCACCTGTGGGCATGTGCTAGGTCAAGCAACACTACAAGGTGGCATCAAAACATGGAGAGGTTCAAGGTTGATTGTCCAGAAGCACATGCTTGGTTAGATGAAAAGAAGCCCTCAGAGTATTGCAGAGCTTTCTTCGGTGATTTTGTCAAGTGTGACATACTTACAAATAATTCATGTGAAGTTTTCAACAAGTAATTATATACTACTAATCTTTTCTACATATAAGTACTTTTGCTTATTAAATGTGTATTACTAACGTTTAGTACTGCTCATGTAGGTGGATATTAGAAGCTAGAGAGTTGCCTATCCTTTCTATGTTAGAAAACATTGCTTGCAAGATAGGCACAAGATATGTGAAGATGCAGAAAGAGGCTCAGAAGTGGACTGGTCAGATTTGTCCAAAGATAAGACAAAAAGTTCAGAAAAATGCAGATTATGCAGCAAATTGCTTTGCTACTGAATATGGAAGGTCAACTTTCAAAGTTTTGAGCAATGGTGTTAGTTACATTGTAGAGCTAAACATGAGAGCTTGCACTTGTAGAAGATGGCAGTTAACTGCCATTCCATGCAACCATGCAATAGCTTGTTGCAGACATGAGAGAATAAAACCTGAACAAATGGTATCTAGCTGCTATTCTCTTAATGCTTTTATGCAAGCTTATGGTCCAGTGGTGAAGCCTGTTAGAGATAAATCTGAATGGGAGCAAGTTAATGCCCCAGTAGTGAAACCACCCTTCTATGAGAAGGTTGTTGGTAGACCATCAAACAAAAAAAGAAGAAAAGGTCCTGAAGAAAATGAGGATGGTACAAAGTTGACCAAACATGGGGTCACTATTCATTGTGGATATTGTGGTTATGAAGGTCATAACAGGAAAGGATGCCCTAGATTGAAGGAGATTGCAAGGGCAGAAGCAGCACAAGCAGCACAAGCAGCAGAATCTCACACCCAAGTAGAACAAGAACCAACAGAGGTGCAAGATCAACAAAGACCAAAGAGAAAGAGAAGAAGAACTGTGCAAGAGCAAGTGGGCATGCCAATCTCCATTCCTAACCCAAACAGAGGTCCCACAATTGTTGATGAGAATGGAGATGCTGATATACCTGAGATACTACAGGTAATAACCAGCACACTATTAAATGTTTGATATTTTGCATAAGAATTACTAATACAGTGTTTAATTTTTTGATCAGCACATTGATCATGTAGAACTAGATCCCAGGAAAGATCCTTCCAATGTGAAAGAATCTATGATATCTCAGTTGGCCCATGAGGTGAATTCACAAAATGCAACACTTGATGTTCTGCTTTTGTTATGTAATTCATGTTTTGACCAGGTAACTCCTATATATTCCAGGCACCAAAAATTGTGTTTGAAGATATTGAGCCTTTCCCTCTGGAATCTGGTTTTGTTGCACAACATAGAGCAAATATTCCACCATCAAGGAGAAGCACAAGAATAATGATCAGCTCAGAGGTCAAACAAGGGATAGGTCCGAAGAAGAAGAGTAGCTAGAACTGCAGCTAGTGCAAAGAATAGGAGGGTGCAAATCAAAGAAGAGAAAGAGGCAAGACTAGCAACAAAGCAGCAGAAGGAACATCAGTCTTGGAGGGTTTCAATTTCTTCTGTTTGGAGACAGAGGAGGAAGAGCAGGTGGAAGAGCAGGAAGAAGAGGGGGAAGAGGAAGAAGAGGAGGCAGAAGAGGAGGAAGAACAAGAAGCATGTCAGAACAGGATCAAGAAGAGATCAACAACACACAATCAGTCCCACAAGACTGATATCATGCTTTGTAATTCAGTGTTGTCCTTGTTTCAGTGTTGAGGCTTGGAAATGCTTTGTAATTCTGTGTGTTGGGAACTGCTTTACTTTTGGTAGTGTTACAGGCTTGGAAATGTAGCTACTTTAACCTGGTAGTTTGATAACTGTTGTTGTCCTGCCTTAATTATCTTCGCAAGTATTTAAGAAGAATCATCTTTTCTGCAAAGTGTTCTCTGTTATGTTACATACTGCATACTGCATATCAACTACTTTCTTCCACACTAAAATCATAAAGGTTGACAACACACTACTTCATTTCACATAAATAGCATAGTGCATACAACAGATACAGGATACAACAATAGCAGGTCTGGATACAACAAACTGGTTACATCAGGTCTGGCTACACTTGTTCTTAACCACAAAGGCTACAATACCACAATAGAACACAGCAGATACCAACTGGTTGCATCTACATCTTGAAAAGACCACCTGCACGGCCATCTGTCCCTGGACCTGCAAATCCATGCCCACCTCCAATGTATGCCCTCTCTGCCCCATCAATTGTACCAGGATAGCAACTAAAAGTGTGACAACGAGCACTGTTGGAATCATCATCGTAATCGTAAGCAGGCGGCAACTCTGTTATAATTGGGCTCCGATCTATAACCTTGAGAATATGGATCTTCACAAGATGCAGAATTGTTGGCTTCTCGAGTGTCAGGTGACTGGAAGGTGGTGAAATTGGCCCGTCAGAGTCTGAGGTTGGATAATCTTGTGGTAGGTCAGGTTCTGGTAGCTCCACTTCATACAACTTGGGCACCTTGTTAGGATTTTTCAGCCACGCTTCAACAACGATAAAACAACGGTCAGTGGGCTTCACCATCTTAACGAGTTCGCCGCCGAGACTGCTTATGAGCTTGCCAACAAACTCAACCTCCCATGCTTCTTGCGGCAGCCCATCTAAGCTCAGCCTAGTTAAAAACGCAAAGACGACGCCGCCACCCATCCCACGGTGCCAACGGCTAAACCGGATCGCCGCTCCACCGGCGTAAGCTTACGGGAGTGGTAGATGAGCACCGAGTGCAATCTCGCCAGATCGAACCGCACAAGAAAATCCGCCGAGGGGAACATACCGACCATGATGTGGTCGCGGAGATGCCGCATTGCGACTCCAAAGCAGCAACCACCGTGCGGCGACACGGAGGCCGGTGCCCTTCCACTGCACTCCACCAAAGGCACGACCACGCAACTTCTCCTCTACTCGGTACATCCCGCCGCGCGCTGAGCACACAAATGCCAAACTCAGCCTCAACTCCGCTCGCCGCGCCTCCAGACCTCCGCCGAAGAAGACACTCCCTGCTGTTCTCCGCCGCCACTTCTCCTCGAACTGCTCCATCTCGAGAAAAGTGACGGCTGCGGCAGATCGAAAGAGAGGATGAAGTGAGAAGAATGCTAGGGTTTGGCACGAATCGGGCTGATTTGGGGATTTTGACTGGGAAGGGGACGAACTATTTGCAAAAAACCCAACCCGCTTCTAGTCACGGGGCCGCATTGCATAAAGGACAAAAACTTGACAGTGGGCCCAAGCTGAGTCAGCCAGCCACGTCGGCCATGTAACGGCTCGAAACGGGATATTGACCAATTTGCTCATAAAACAAACCAAACTGACCATTTTTCCACGTTTTGACACTTGTGTGACCAATGTGCTCATCTCGCGAGAGTTTGCTGACCAATGGTGCGTTTATCTCCTTGTAGTATTAGCCATCCCCATATCATCAGCTACAACCGCCATAGTTATTTTTATGGTCGTATCATTTTTCATACACTCCGTCCCCTTCCCCTTGCTCTTCAATTCATCTAGAGGCATGTGCCTTTATTTGAAAACGAAATATGGATTCACTTCATATTTTTAAAGCAAAAAATTGACCATAGAAATATGACTATATATCCAAACACATGCAGAAATTTTACAATCAAATTCTCGAAACACATGGCTCACACCACCATGCGCGAAAATGGACAAAATTGGCCCTTTCCTAAAACTTCAACACAAAATAAATCAATCTGAAAATATTTTACAAAATGGCCCTCTTTTGCATGACGCCCGGGGCTGAGGCGCCATACTAGAGAGCATGACGCTTCGAGCTAGGGCGTTATACAAAAATGCCACTTTGTGAAATATATTTAGATTGAGGTCATTCTGCGTTGAAGTTTCAAAAAAGGGTCAGTTTTGTCCACCATTTGAGTGTTTTTCTTAGGACTTATGTCATCCTACATTTTTTTTCACAATAGCTAAACGCCAGGTGCCTGAAAATCCAACTTAGGTCAGTCGATTTTCACTAGAAGGAAGCAGGCACGGAAGGGAAGGAAGAAGTCGTTGGGGAAGGGCGAGGCTGTGCGGTAGCACCGCTGACCGTGGACGGTGGTGACCGAGGGTTTGGCGGGTGGTACGCGGTTGGGAAAGAAGAAGAAGGTGGACTGGAGGTTGAAGAAGTAATCTGCACCGCCTGTTTTCATCCAACGGCTGAAACGAAATCGACTGGAGTAAATTGAAATTTCAGTCGACTTACCGGTAGCCATTTCCTTTTTTCTTCTTCTTTCCTTCCACTGTAATTAAAATAACGGAAATGTTAACGCCCACACGTGTGGGCATTAGCCAACTCACTCATACGTCTCCATCACCGTCCAGTAACTTCTGCACGAATCTTGACATAAATTAGCTGATTTTGTATGCCACGTAGGACAACTTGCGTGTGTGGTGTGTGAGAGAGGTCGTCCACACATCCGTTTTACCACACGGAGGGGCCGGTGTGTGGGCGTTCAGCAGTTCGCGCCACACGCCACTTTGCACGCACACACAAGGGCTAGTGTGTTGCCATCTCGCCCACACGCCCGTCTTCTCTCCCACACACAAGCTGCTATTTGCCATATGTTTTCGCGTATGTTATCAACTTCGCCCACACACACGCGTGTAAGAGGGTTCGGAAGGAAAAAAAGAGGTGCGTGAGCATTAGTTGTTTTGCCCACACATAAATGTGTGGGCTGGTTGTTGTCCATGCCACACAAGACGTGTGGCACAACTATCCGATACACCACATGTGTGGCAGTTATCGGGACCTAAAATAAACAAACTCCAACTCATGTTGGCTTTTCGTGGAATGCGGTTCCATTTTGACGGAAACCGTGCATGGCCCACTTACGTAGTACAGTGCAGCTCCGAAGTTTTGAAGATTATTTAGCAGTGGAACTTAGTGCCACATGCACGCGTTCGTGAATTTACATACTTCACGTACACGTACGCGTCGTATACTCGAGACCGAGAAGCCCGTGCTCGTGCTCGCGCGTGCAGAGCGCGGATCTAGAGATCGCAGTAATCACGCGAAGCACGTACGCCCTATGCTTATGCTAAGGGCGATGCTAGGCGCCGGCGCGCCGGCCGAACCGTTTCGGCCGGTCGCGTCCCAGCCGCCCGATGCAGCTAACCAAAGCCGTCAGATCTGCCTTCTCCCCTCCGCGTTGACTTCTCTCTTCTTCTTCTTCCGCGCGCGCCCACCCCGTCCGCCTCCTGCCGCCGCCCACCCTTCCTCCCCTCACCTGGACCTCTTCCCCCCCTCGCAGTCCCATGTTGCTGGATGCGCTCTTCGTCCCCATCGCCGCCGGTCGCCGTCGCAGCACCCTCGCGTTCCCAAAGCAGAAGTCGTTGCCCCTTGTAGCAAAAAACGCCGCCGCTTTGAAGCACGCCAAGCCCTCTATCGCTGTAAAGACTGTCGGCCCGCCGTCGCCGCTGCGTTTGTCGTGTCGCCGTGCAGCTCTCAACTTTGCCGCTTGACACCATTGGTGAGTCGGGTTGAAGCTTTTTCTATCATCGGTTGCAGCTTTTCTCTATGCCGGTTGAAACTTTTTTCGCACATTAAAACTTCCGCCATGCCGATTGAAGCTTTTTTCACCCAGGGTTGAAGCTTTTTTTGTAAAGGGTTGCAGCTTTTTTTGTAAGGGTTGCAGCTTTTTCGTGTCCAACATTTTGGTTGCGAAAAATTCCCGGCTGAAAGATTTCTTAATCTCTGGTTGAAGCTTTTTCATCTGCGGGTTGAAGCTTTTGTCAAAACGGTTGTAACTTTTCCTCTGCTCCATTGTTTGGTTGAAGCTTTTTATCCGTTGGATGTAGCTTTTGCGCCCACGGTTGTAGCATGGGGAAACACGGTTGTAGCTTTTTCCTCTGCTCGCAACTCTCCCGATGTCATGGTTGCAGCTCCCCGGTCGCCATGGTCGAGCATCGGGCACCTCGGTTCCCTCCACGACGCTTTGCCCGCCGCGTTGCAGCAAAAAAGGGGAAAGAGGAGGAGAAAGGAAGTGAGGAAGAAGGAAGAGGGGAGGTGGGAACACGAGCGGGCTGCAACCATGGCCGACGGGACTTCGATCTTCCAAGCTCATCCATGGCCGACGGCGAAGCTGCTCACGTGCTGCATCGGGGAGGCGAGAGATGCATGCGCTAGGGCGCGAGATCCGCGAGGTGGAAGAAAGCAGAAAGGATAACGTTTGGTGGCCCCCATGTCTACGTGTCGCCTGGTGGGTGGCTGGAGCAAAGCGCGCGTGGATGCGACCGGCCCAAAGTTCGGCCGGCGCACCGCGCCCAATCGTTTCCCTTATGCTAAGCAGTACTGGAGCGTACGCGCCCATGCGTGTCCTCCCTCCCATGTCAATTAAAAGCTTCACGTGAGCCACTGCTCTGCTTCGCGAGTCATGGACGCACGTTGCACCGCGGAAAAACTAGCCCTGTGCAAGCGTACGTATAGTTTTTTGCCCATGTGCGTGCATGCATGCATGAACATGGACTCGGTGACACAGTCACCGCTGAAGCAAAGAGCGTGTACGTGTGATAGTGAAGGGCGCGTCAGAGCCATGCATGCATTTGTTAATCTCCAGCTTGCTCCTTCGTACGTACAGTAATTGTAATATACTATCCACAATAGCTACATGTAAATCGTTTGACTTTGCAATTTTGGGTCAATCGATTTTGGTTGAAGAAAAAAAATGGTGCAAGGGAGGAAGAAACTCGCCGGACGGGAGGAAGAAGCTCATTGGGCAGGCTATCCTAGTATCTATCTTAGGGTTTAGGGTGGGGGCGGTGGTGTGGGACTTTGCCGAAGACACACCTCGGCGCGGGGGCATAGAGGGATGGCTGGCGGTGGTGGAAGACCGACGGTGGGGGCTAGTTTAGGGGAGGGCAGGGCGGCGAGGCGGTCGCGGGAGAGAGATGAAGAAGATCTATCGGAGGTTGAAGACGACCAGCGTCCATTAAATCTTGATCGAACGGTTGATTCTAGAGAAGGAAGGATCGACTGACCGTTTCTCGATTGACGTGTAGCCAGCCCAATACTATCTGATGGCGATCGATCAAAGCTGGCGTGTACGTGCGTGCGTGCGTGAAGACGATCAACCGAAGAGTGATGCGCTGCACGTGTTGTACGCATGTACGTGGAGACCAGCTGAACGGTATGGGCGTGTGCGTGTACCGCGGCGCGGCCCGTGAAGTGCATCACTTACATCATCAATCCCTGCGCAGTACCGTGCCGGCCGGCGGCGCTGCCAGCGTACCACGGATAAAGCGCGTCGTGATTGAAGAGATTAAACACGACTTGACGCGTTCGGCGCCGCCCGGACGACGCCGTGCCTCTGCACTCTGAGAGAGTGAGAGGTGAGGTGAGAGCTGCAGGATGTTTTGCATTATGCACACGTGATGTGCCGGCTGCTGCCGTGCTAACTTTTCGCGTGCGTCACGCAGTCAATCTTTCGTCCCCAACCGCTCCTGCGAAAGGGGCGATTGGGAGACGACGGTTTCCCACTACGTTGCACGGATACGGGAACACAAATACGGCGATACGAGTACGGCGATATGGGATATGGCAATTTTTAGAAACAACAATATACGATACGGCAAGTATACGTATAAATAATTAATAAAATAACATGTAATAAAAGCAAACATAATCGAATGTGTGAGATGTGATCAAAATGTTGCCATGGAACTCCCTGCAATGCCATGTTGTACTTCTATCTCCTTCCCTAGCGGCTTGGGGTAATTGTTGTTTACTTTGTGAGTTGCGACAGCGGTGGAGAAGAGCAGAAGATTCAGATGGAGAGGCGATTCCAGGTGGTAAGGGCACCGGCGGTGAGCCACTCTAGGCGGAGTAGGAGGCAGCGGTGAGCCACTCTAGGCGGAGGAGGAGCCACTCTAGGCGGCGGACCTGGGTCAACCTCGATCCAACTCCTGGTGTGGTCGAACGGAGAAGAGAATGCGAGAGAGGAATATTAGGTTTCGTGTTCGTGGCCTCGTGGGCTATTGGCTCGCTCAGGGCTGCGTTCCGTCGCTCGTCGTGTCCCAGCCGTGTCGTGTCGCAAGTGTATCCCAGGTGTATCAACTTTTTTTAAATAAAAAAAGGGATACTTCTGGGATACCCGTATCTGCTGTATCGGAGTATCAGCGCCGTCCTGGACAGCGATACGACAACTTCTTAAGTATCGGTGCTTCGTAGGTTTCCCATTGCTGAGTGCCGGTGAAGCCACGGCCTCTGCCCCCTCTATTCGTCGCTCCGGTGGCGGATGGAGAGGGTGGACCATGTTTCCCTTTCATGGTGTCAGTGTAGTTAGTGTATATGTTTCGTTTAGTGGCACTACAGCGGTGAGGATGGCCCCACGTCGAATAAATCCATTTCGACTTCTTCCTCACCGAGACGACGACCCTCCATGGCAGCGTCAAAAAGGCGGTAGCCTCATCTTCAAGCCGGCTATTCGAGACGGCGAGATTTGATGTTCTTTGTGTTGTTGGTGGTTGTCGTCTCTCACAGCGGCGACAACAGCCAGGACAAGATGGTGGTCCAAGTGCCGGTCTTGTGGTTCGACGGCGGCAATTCCAGTGTTCTCCTCGAAACTTATTGGTAGGAAGAAATGGATCCGGGTTTAGGCCAGCATAGGGATGTTCCCCGACCGACATGTCAAATCGACAAGCGCCTTGCTGCATGTAGCGGGTCCGTTCATCGATTTTGAAAGCCAATTTCGCGAAGACTGCCCTCGATCTTGAGATGTTAGAGGTTGTGCTTCTCTTCCAGTGAGTCCGTCGGCAATGTTGGAAGTTGGAGTCGACTGTTGGCTTTGATGTGTGTAGAGATCTCTTGTGAACTAGATCCTCTCTACATAGTTTCCAGGACATAGGTCTTTGTCTAGTTTGTCTAGCGGTCTCCACCACTAGTAGAAAATAGGGCTTTGGTCTAGGCCTGAAGAGGGCATTAATCCCGGTTCTCATACGAACCGGGACCAATGGGACCATTAGTCCCGTTTCGTGAGGCCAAGGGGCCGGCCGGGCCTCGGGGGCCATTGGTCCCGGTTCGACTGACCCCATTAGTCCCGGTTCCAAACACGAACCGGGATCAATGGGCCTCGCTCCTGGCCCACAATCTTTATTCTCGGTTAGTATCTGGAACCGAGACTAAATAGAGGCCTATATATACCCCAGCCCGCGAGAAGAGCAGTGCACTTATCTGTTTTTTTGCCGGATGTGGGACAACTTTGTGGTGCTCTACCTCACCTCCTATGCACATGAGGTGTTCGATGAAATGCCTGAGCCACACTTTATAAACTTTATCCTCTCGAAGCTCCTTGTCGAAACTCCTTTTTCCTCAAGATTTGTCTAGGTTTGGCGGTCCGTCCTGTCCCGCCCCCGTCCTCACCGCCGTCGATCGTCCACGCCGATCTCGTCGCCGACACCACCGTGGTGAGCCCCTTGTTCTTATCATCTTTCTAAAAGGAAAAAGTTCTTGTATGATTTAGATTGCTACTTGTATAATTTTCTTACTTTTATTATTGTTTCTTATTATATAGTGCGATGGCTTTGGTATCCGCCCCCGTCGGCCCTCGTTCTGTCTATGATTCAGATGTGGTATGTACTATCTTTTATAACTATTTCTTTCATTTAGTGTTTATGACAATTGTGCCGACCAACGTCACGTAGATGTTTTATGTGGGAGGTATGTGTACAAGAAATTCCAACTGACCCTCTTGTCAAGAGGTTAAATTTAGTTGAAAAAGAAAACGATTACTTGAAAAAATATTAAAAACAATTGAGGAGGAGAACTATGTATGGTTTAATTAGATGCTCTAGAGAGCTATATGTTGTTAAATGAGAACTATTTATGAACTTTATGTATTTATTTTTTCGGTAATAACATTTGATCACTAATGTACTTTGGTTTTAATGTCATGATGAAATCCATTTGTAACAGATGAATTTTTGCCCGAAACCCTCATACTTCGAAAGAGATTGTCCGTTTTGCACATGAAATGCATCAAGTTTTTGCCGTAACCCTATCAACTTTTTAGCACATGCTATGTGGGTGAAATGATGATACCATGCCAACTTTTTACCTTTTAAGAGTGCATTTGTATTGCTTTTCAGTTTCATGGTCATTTAGCTGAAAAAATCAGTAAATGCATGAAAAATAGCAAATGAAGTCAGAAATGGTTGAAAATTGATGATGTGACTTTGAATGGTGCATTTTGAACAGACAAAAAAATTTGGAGTTCAAATAAGTTCAAAAAAATGAAATCCCTTTTGTAACAGATGAGTTTTCGTTCGAAAGTCCGATACTTCGAAATAGATTGTCCATTCTGCACACGAAGTGCATCCAGTTTTTGCCATAACCCTCTCAACTTTTTAGCACAAGCTATGTGGGTGAAATGATGATACCATGCCAACTTTCAACCTTTTCAGAGTTAATTTGTAGTGTTTTTCAGTTTTAGGGTCATTTAGCTAAAAAAACAGTAAATACATGAAAAATAGAAAATTAAGTCAGAAAGGGTTGAAATTGATGATGTGGCTTTGAATGGTGCATTTTGAACAGACAAAAGTTTGGAGTTCAAATAAGTTCAAAATAATGAAATCCCTTTGTAACGTATGCATTTTCGTCCGAAACCCTGATATTTCGAAAGAGATTGTCCATTTTGCACACGAAGTGCATCCAGTTTTTGTCGTAACCCTCTCAACTTTTTAACACATGCTATGTGGGGTGAAATGATGATACCACGGCAACTTTCAACCTTTTCAGAGTTCATTATTAGTCCTTTTCAGTTTCAGGGTCATTTAACTCAAAACAATTCAGTAAATGCATGAAAAATAGCAAATGAAGTCAGAAAGGGTTGAAAATTGATGATGTGGCTTTGAATGGTGCATTGTGAACACATAGAATTCTGGAGTTCAAATAAGTTCAAATAAATGAAATCCCTTTGTAACAGATGAGTTTTCGTCCAGCCCTGATACTTCGTAAAAGATTGTCCGTTTTGCACACGAAGTGCATCCAGTTTTGTCGTAACCCTCTCAGCTTTTTAGAACATGCTATGTGGGTGAATTATGATACCATGCCAACTTTCAACCTTTTCAGAGTTCATTGAACTGGTTTTCAATTTCAGGGTCATTTAGCTCAAAAAAAACAGTAAATGCATGAAAAATAGCAAATGAACTTAGAAAAGGTTCAAAATTGATGATGTGGCTTTGAATGGTGCATTTTGAACACACTAAAAGTCTAGAGTTTAATAAGTTCAAATAAATGAAATCCTTTGTGAGAGATGAGTTTTCGTCCGAAACCCTCATACTTCGAAAGAGATTGTCCGTTTTGCACACAAAGTGCATCCAGTTTTTGCTGTAACCTTCCCAGCTTTTTAGAACATGCTATGTGGGTGAAATGATGATACCATGCCAACTTTGAAGATTTTCAGAGTTCATTTGAAGTGCTTTTCAATTTCAGGGTCATTTAGCTCAAAAAATCAGTAAATGCATGAAAAATAGCAAATGAAGTCAGAAAGGGTTGAAAATTGATGATGTGGCTTTGAATGGTGCATTTTGAACACCCAAAAAGTCTGGAGTTCAAATAAGTTCAAATAAATGAAATCCTTTGTAACAGATGAGTTTTCGTGTGAAACCCTAATACTTCAAAAGAGATTGTCCGTTTTGCACACGAAGTGCATCCAGTTTTTGCCGTAACCCTCTCAGCTTTTTAGAACATGCTATGTGCGTGAAATGATAATACCATGCCAACTTTCAACCATTTAAGAGTTCATTTGAAGTGCTTTTCAATTTCAGGGTCATTTAGCTAAAAAAATAAGTAAATGCATGAAAAATAGCAAATGAAGTCAGAAAGGGTTGAAAATTTATGATATGGCTTTAAATGGTGCATTTTGAACACACAAAAGTCTGGAGTTCAAATAAATTAAATCCCTTTGTAACAGATGAGTTATCGTCCAACCCTGATACTTCGAAAGAGATTGTCCGTTTTGCACACGAAGTGCATGCAGTTTTGTCGTAACCCTCTAAGATTTTTAGAACATGCTATATGGGTGAAATGATGATACCATACCGACTTGCAAACTTTTCAGAGTTCATTGAAGTGCTTTTCAATTTCAGGGTCATTTAGCTAAAAAATATCAGTAAATGCATGAAAAATAGCAAATGAAGTCAGAAAAGGGTTGAAAATTGATGATGTGGCTTTGAATGGTACATTTTGAACACACAAAAATCCTGGAGTTCAAATAAGTTCAAATAAATGAAATCTTTTGTAACATATGAGTTTTCGTTTGAAACCCTCATACTTCGAAAGAGATTGTCCGTTTTGCACACGAAGTGCATCCAGTTTTTGCCGTAACCCTCTCAGCTTTTTAGAACATGCTATGTGGGTGAAATGATGATACCATGCCAACTTTCAACCTTTTCAGAGTTCATTTGAAGTGCTTTTCAATTTCAGGGTCATTTAGCTAAAAAAATCAGTAAATGCATGAAAAATAGCAATGAAGTCAGAAAGGGTTGAAAATTGATGATGTGGCTTTGAATGGTGCATTTTGAACACACAAAAAGTCTAGAGTTCAATAAGTTCAAATAAATGAAATCCTTTGTAACAGATGAGTTTTCGTTTGAAACCCTCATACTTCGAAAGAGATTATCCGTTTTGCACACGAAGTGCATCTAGTTTTTGCCGTAACCCTCTCAGCTTTTTAGAACATGCTATGTGCGTGAAATGATGATACCATGCCAACTTTCAACCTTTTAAGAGTTCATTTGAAGTGCTTTTCAATTTCAGGGTCATTTAGCTAAAAAAAATAAGTAAATGCATGAAAAATAGCAAATGAAGTCAGAAAGGGTTGAAAATTTATGATGTGGCTTTGAATGGTGCATTTTTAACACACAAAAGTCTGGAGTTCAAATAAGTTCAAATAAATGAAATCCCTTTGTAACAGATGAGTTTTCGTCCAACCCTCATACTTCGAAAGAGATTGTCCGTTTTGCACACGAAGTGCATCAGGTTTTGCAGTAACCCTCTCAGCTTTTTAGAACATGCTATGTGGGTGAAATGATGATACCATGGCAACTTTTAACCTTTTCAGAGTTCATTGAAGTGCTTTTCAATTTCAGGGTCATTTAGCTCAAAAAATCAATAAATGCATGAAAAATAGCAAATGAAGTGAGAAAGGGTTGAAAATTGATGATGCGGCTTTGAATGGTGCATTTTGAACACACAAAAAGTCTGGAATTCAAATAAGTTCAAATAAATGAAATCCTTTGTAACATATGAGTTTTCGTCTGAAACCCTCATACTTCGAAAGAGATTGTTGGTTTTCCTTGAAGAGGAAAGGGTGATGCAGTAATAGTAGCATAAGTATTTCCCTCAGTTTTTGAGAACCAAGGTATCAATCCAGTAGGAGGCACCTCGAAAGTCCCACGCACCTACACAAACAAACAAGAACTCGCAACCAACGCAATAAAGGGGTTGTCAATCCCTTCACGGCCACTTGCGAAAGTGAGATCTGATAGAGATAATATGATAAGATAAATATTTTTGGTATTTTTATGATATAGATTGGAAAAGTAAAGATGCAAATAAAAGTAGATTGAAAGCTTATATGACAAGAGATAGACCCCAGGGCCATAGGTTTCACTAGTGGCTTCTCTCAAGATAACGTAAGTATTACGGTGCATGAACAAATTAATGTTAAGCAATTGATAGAAAAGCGAATAATTATGAGATTATCTAGGCATGATCATGTATATAGGCATCACGTCCGTGACAAGTAGACCGAAACGATTCTGCATCTACTATTACTCATAAAGAACAGAGTAACGCATTAAGAAAGATGACATGATGTAGAGGGATAAACTCATGCAATATGATATAAACCCCATCTTTTTATCCTTGATGGCAACAATACAATACGTGCCTTGCTGCCCCTGCTGTCACTGGGAAAGGACACCGCAAGATTGAACCCAAAACTAAGCACTTCTCCCATTGCAAGAAAGATCAACCTAGTAGGCCAAACCAAACTGATAATTCGAAGAGACTTGAAAAGATAACTTAATCATACATAAAATAATTCAGAGGAGATTCTAATATTTCTCATAGATAAACTTGATCATAAACCCACAATTCAACGGATCTCGACAAACACACCACAAAAAGAGTTACATCGAATAGATCTCCAAGAAGATCAAGGAGAACTTTGTATTGAGATTCAAAGAGAGAGAAGAAGCCATCTAGCTAATAACTATGGACCCGAAGGTCTATGGTAAACTACTCACAACTCATCGGAAGGGCCTTGGAGATGATGTAGAGGCCCTCCATGGTCGATTCCCCCTCCGGCGGAGCGCCGGCGAAGGCTCCAAGATGGGATCTCGCGGATATAGAAGGTTGCGGCGGTGGAATTAGGTTTTCATGGTTGCTTCTGATGTTTTCGGCGTACGTGGGTATATATAGGAGGAAGAAGTAGGTCGGTGGATGCCCGAGGGGCCCACGAGGGTGGGGGGCACGCCGGGCACCCTCCTGGTCGCCTCCTTTGTTTCTTGACTTCCACTCCAAGTCTCCAGGTTTGTATTTGTTCCAAAAAGATTGTTCCCAAAGGTTTCATCGCGTTTGGACTCCGTTTGATATTCCTTTTCTTCAAAACACTGAAATAGGCAAAAAAAACATCAATACGGGCTGGGCCTCCGGTTAGTAGGTTAGTCCCAAAAATGATATAAAAGTGTAAAGTAAAGCCCATAAACATTCAAAACGGGTAATATATTAGCATGGAACAATCAAAAATTATAGATATGTTGCAGAAGTATCACCTCTCAACTTTTTAGAACATGGTATGTGGGTGAAATGATGATACCATGCCAACTTTCAACCTTTTCAGAGTTCATTTGAAGTGCTTTTCAGTTTCAGGGTCATTTAGCTCAAAAAAATCAGTGAATGCATGAAAAATAGAAAACAAAGTCAAAAAGGGTTGAAAATTGATGATGTGGCTTTGAATGGTGCATTTTGAACACACAAAAAGTCTAGAGTTCAAATAAGTTCAAGTAAATGAAATCCTTTGTAACAGATGAGTTTTCGTCTGAAACCCTGATACTTCGAAAGATATTTTCCGTTTTGCACACGAAGTGCATCCAGTTTTTGCCATAACCCTCTCGGCTTTTTAGAACATGCTATGTAGGTGAAATGATGATACCATGCCAACTTTCAACCTTTTAAGAGTTCATTTGAAGTGTTTTTCAATTTCAGGGTCATTTAGCTAAAAAATAAGTAAATGCATGAAAAATAGCAAATGAAGTCAGAATGGGTTGAAAATTGATGATGTGGCTTTGAATGGTGCATTTTAAACACACAAAAACTCTGGAGTTCAAATAAGTTTAAATAAATTAAAAAACTTTATAACAGATGAGTTTTCGTCCGAAATCTTGATACTTCGAAAGAGATTGTACGTTTTGCACACGAAGTGCATCTAGTTTTTGCCGTAACCCTCTCAGCTTTCATGCTATGTGGATGAAATGATGATACCATGCCAACTTTCAACTTTTTCAGAGTTCATTTGAAGTGCTTTTCAATTTTAGGGTCATTTAGCTCCAAACAAATTAGTAAATGCATGAAAAATTGCAAATGAAGTTAGAAAGGGTTGAAAATTGATGATGTGGCTTTGAATGGTGCATTTGAACACACAGAAAGTTTGGAGTTGAAATAAGTTTAAAAAAATTAAATTCCTTTGTAACAGATGAGTTTTCGTCCGAAGCCCTGATACTTCGAAAGAGATTGTCCATTTTGCACACGAAGTGCATCCGGTTTTTGCCGTAACCCTCTCAACTTTTTAGCACATGCTATGTGGGTGAAATGATGATACCATGCCAACTTTCAATCTTTTCAGAGTTCATTTATAGGGCTTTTCAATTTTAGGGTCATCTAGCTCAAAGAATGAACTAATAGCAAAAAGAATGAACTAGAAAACTTTTATGAAACTCTAATAGCAAAAAGAATGAACTAAAAATAAACAATTAAAATATTCTGTTATGATCAACTAAAACAAAACTATATTATTTTTCAATAGCAAAAAGAATCAGCTAAAAAGCTTTAATAGCAAACTAAAATAACAAAATCTGTTTTTGATAGATATTTAGAATAACCAAAAATTACCAAATTTAATATAATGATAAACCACATGAATATTAAATAGTAGGAAAAAGAATCACTAAAAATCTATTTTTATTGTAAAGTTATTCAGAAACTCATGATTCACACAAATTTCAAAGAATTCAAATTTAAACTATTCAAAATTGAAAACTAATGGCAGCAACAGAAAGTTTATCATTTTTGTGACCTAAAAGCAAAAAAGAATCACTGAAAAATAGTAAGTACGGACAAAATAAAATAAATAAAGCAAAAAAGGAAAAACTAGAAAAAAAATAAAAAATGCCACCTACTAGGCCACCACGACCTGAATACGACTAGAAACCCAACCAACTTGTTGGGCGAGGATTCATGCCCGTAGCAAGCCCAGTAGGCCCACAGGCAGAAGAGTGCCAAATTAGAGCCGCAAGCCTACAGTTGAGAGGACCTCGAGAGGGTTGGCGCAGCAGCGCTTATAAACCACTCTCGAGCTCTCTCAGCTAGCGAGGTGGGACTAAACATTTGGCCTCGGGCAGCACCAACCTTTGGTCCCGGTTGGTGGCATAAACTGGGACCAATGCCCCCATTTGGTCCCGGTTCGTGCCACCAACCGGGACCAAAGGGTCGCATTGGTCCCGGTTTGTGCCATCAACCGGGACCAAAGGTTTCTCCTTCCCGCCCTTTGGGCTGCTAAAAAGAGACCTTTGGTCCCGGTTGGTTTTACGAACCGGGACCAAAGGGTAGCATTGGTCCCAGTTGGTAATACAAACCGGGAACAAAGGCTGTGGTATATAAGCAACACTTAGGAATTTTTCACTTCCATCTCGCAGTTGCCCCCGACGACGCCAACTACATTGACGCTGCCAGGCTGCCGCGCCGCCGCCCGCCACCCCCGCCCGTTGCTATCGTCACCCCTGCCCCATCGTTGGCGTCGCTGTCGCTGCGCCCCTTCCCTCGGACCTCCTCGCCCTCCTCCCCGAGCCAGCTCCTCGTCGTCGCCCCCGACGTCTTCCTCGAGCCCGCTCTAGCTCCTCGTCGTCGCCGCCCCCGATCTCGCTCCTCCTCGTCGGCGCCCCCGCCGGCCCTCCTCCCCGAGCCCTTGCCGCGCCCGCTGTGAGCCATCGCCGCCAGACGCCCCCCTTTTTTTGTTTATTTTTTTGGTCATACAATGTATATATATGGTATATATATTTTATTATGTGTTTTGAATGATTATGGGCTTTATTATACACTTTTATACTACTTTTGGGACTAACCTATTAACCGGAGGCCCAGCCCATATTGTTGTTTATTGCCTGTTTCAGTATTTCGAGGAAAAGGATTATATCAAACGGAGTCCAAACGGAATGAAACCTTTGGCAGCGTGATTTTTTGGAAGAATATGATCCTCGAGACTTGGAGTTCACATCAGAAGATCCTCGAGGAGGCCAGGAGATAGGGGCGCCCCCCCTACTGGGCGTGCCCCCTGTCTCATGGGCCCCTCGAGCACCCCCCGACCAACTTCTTTCGCATATATAAGCCTACGCACCCTAAAAACATCGATAATCAAGATAGATAGGGAGTTCCACCGCCGCAAGCCTCTGTAGCCACCAAAAACCTCTCGGTAGTCCGTTCCGGCACCCTCCCGGAGCGGGGATCCATCACCGGTCGCCATCTTCATCATCCCGGCGCTCTCCATGACGAGGAGGGAGTTGTTTACCCTCGGGGCTGAGGGTATGTACCAGTAGCTATGTGTTTGATCTCTCTCTCTCTCTCTCTCTCTCTCGGGTTCTCTCTATGGCACGATCTTGATGTATCGCGAGCTTTGTTATTATAGTTGGATCTTATGATGTTTCTCCCCCCTCTACTCTCTTGTGATGAATTGAGTTTCCCTCTTGAAGTAATCTTATCGAATTGAGTCTTTATTTGAGAACACTTGATGTATGTCTTGCTATGTTTATCTGTGGTGACAATGGGATATCACGTGCCACTTGATGTATGTTTTGGTGACCAACTTGCGGGTTCCGCCCATGAACCTATGCATAGGGATTGGCAATCGTTTTCTTGACTCTCTGGTAGAAACTTTGGGGCACTTTTTGAAGTACTTTGTGTTGGTTGGATGAATCTGAGATTGTGTGATGCATATCGTATAATCATGCCCACGAATACTTGAGGTGACAATGGAGTATCTAGGTTACATTAGGGTTTTGGTTGATTTGTGTCTTAAGGTGTTATTCTAGTACGAACTCTTGAATGGATTGATCAGAAAGAATAACTTTGAGGTGGTTTTGAAGGAAATATGCCCTAGAGGCAATAATAAAGTTATTATTTATTTCCTTATTTCATGATAAATGTTTATCATTCATGCTAGAATTGTATTAACCGGAAACATGATACATGTGTGAATGCATAGACAAAACAAGATGTCACTAGTATGCCTCTACTAGACTAGCTTGTTAATCAAAGATGGTTATGTTTCCCACCATGAACAAAGGAGTTGTTATTTGATTAACGAGGTCACATCATTAGTAGAATGATCGATTGACATGACCCATTCCCTTAGCTTAGCACACGATCGCTTAGTATGTTGCTACTGCTTTTATCCATGACTTATACATGTTCCTGTAACTATGAGATTATGCAACTCCGTTTACGGAGGAACACTTTGGTGCTACCAAACGTCACAACGAATCGGGTGATTATAAAGGAGTACTACAGTGTGTCTCCAAAGGCGGATGTTGGGTTGGCGTATTCGAGATTAGGTTTTGTCACTCCGATAGTCGGAGAGGTATCTCTGGGCCCTCTCGGTAATGCACATCATCAAGCCTTGCAAGCACTACAACTAATGAGTTAGTTGTGAGATGATGTATTACGGAACGAGTAAAGAGACTTGCCGGTAACGAGATTGAACTAGGTATTGGATACCGACGATCGAATCTCGGGCAAGTAACATACCGATGACAAAGGAACAACGATGTTGTTATGCGGTCTGACCGACAAAGATCTTCGTAGAATATGTAGGAACCAATATGGGCATCCAGGTCCCGCTGTTGGTTATTGACCGTGAATGGTTCTAGGTCATGTCTACATTGTTCTCGAACCGTAGGGTCCGCACGCTTAAGGTTTCGATGATGCTTATTATGAGTTTATGTATTTTGATGTACCAAGGAGTTCGAGTCCGGATGTGATCACGGACATGACGAGGAGTCTCGGAATGGTCGAGACATAAAGATTGATATATTGGAAGCCTATGTTTGGAGTTCGGAATGGTTCCGGGCGAAAACGGGAATTTACCGGAGTACCGGGAGGTTACCGGAACCCCCCGGGAGGTAAATGGGCCTCGGTGGGCCTTAGTGGAAAGGAGAAGGGGCAGCCCTAGGAGGGCGCGCGCCTCCCCCCCCCTTCCCTAGTCCTACTAGGACTAGGAGAAGGGGCCGGCCCCCCTCTCTCTCTTTCCTCCGGAATCCTAGTCCAACTAGGATTGGGGGAATCCTACTCCCAGAGGAGTAGGACTCCCAGTAGCGCCTCCCTTGGCCGCCCCCCCCCCTTGCTCCTTTATATACGGGGCAGGGGGCACCTTGGAACACACAAGTTGATCGTGAGATCGTTCCTTAGCCGTGTCGGTGCCCCCTCCACCATATTCCACCTCGGTTATACTGTCATGAAGCTTAGGCGAAGCCTCGCGCCGTGAAACATCAAGATCGTCACCACGCCGTCGTCGACGGAACTCTCCTCGACACTCGGCTGGATCGAGTACGAGGGACGCCATCGAGCTGTACGTGTGTCAAGAACTCGGGCGCCGGAGTAACGGCGCCGATCGGTCGGATCGCGAGGAGAACGTCGACTACTTCCTCTACGCCAGATCGCTTCCGCTTGGGTCTACAAGGGTATGTGGACAACACTCTCCCCTCTCGTTGCTATACATCACCATGATCTTGCGTGTGCGTAGGAAAATTTTTGAAATTACTACGTTCCCCAACAAAGGCATCGAGCCTAGGTTTTTTCTATGGTTTGATGTTTTGCACGAGTAGAACACAAGTGAGTTGTGGGCGATACAAGTCATACTACCTACCAGCATGTCATACTTTGGTTCAGCGGTATTGTGAGATGAAGCGCCTGCACCGACATTACGCGACGCTTACGCGAGACTGGTTTCACCGCCATGAGCACTCGTTGCTTAAAGGTGACCGGTGGGTGTCTGCTCTCTCACTTTAGTTGAACTGAGTGTGGCTACGCCCGTCCTTGAGAAGGTTAAAACGGAGTCTATTTGACGAAATATCGTTGTGGTTTTGATGCGTAGGTGAGACTGGTTCTTGCTTAAGCCCGTAGCAGCCACGTAAAATTTGCAACAACAAAGTAGAGGACGCCTAACTTGTTTTTGCAGGGCATGTTGTGATGTGATATGGTCAAGATGTGATGCTATATTTTATTGTATGAGATGATCACGTTTTGTAACCGGTTATCGGCAATCGGCAGGAGCCATATGGTTGTCGCTTATTGTATGCAATGCAATCGCCTGTAATGCTTTACTTTATCACTAAGCGGTAGCGATAGTCGTAGTAGCATAAGTTTGGCGAGACGACAACGATGCTGCGATGGAGATCAAGGTGTCGCGCGGGTGACGATGGTGATCATGGTGGTGCAACAAGATGGAGATCATGAAGCACAAGATGATGATGACCATATCATATCACTTATATTGATTTGCATGTGATGTTTATCCTTTTATGCATCTTATCTTGCTTTGATTGACGGTAGCATTATAAGATGATCTCTCACTAAATTATCAAGAAGTGTTCTCCCGGTATGCACCGTTGCCAAAGTTCGTCGTGCCCGCACACCACGTGATGATCGGGTGTGATAAGCTCTCGTCCATCTACAACGGGTGCAAGCCAGTTTTGCACGCGAGAATACTCGGGTTATACTTGACGAGCCTAGCATATGCAGATATGGCCTCGGAACACGGAGACCGAAAGGTCGAGCGTGAATCATATAGTAGATATGATCAACATAAGATGTTCACCATTGAAAACTACTCCATTTCACGTGATGATCGGTTATGGTTTAGTTGATTTGGATCATGTGATCACTTAGATGACTAGAGAGATGTTTTTCTAAGTGGGAGTTCTTAAGTAATATGATTAATTGAACTTAAATTTATCATGAACTTAGTACCTGATAGTATCTTGCTTGTTTATGTTTGATTGTAGATAGATGGCTCGTCTTTGTTGTTCCGTTGAATTTTAATGCGTTCCTTGAGAAAGCAAAGTTGAAAGATGATGGTAGCAATTACACGGATCGGGTCCGTAACGAGGATCATCCTCATTGCTGCACGTAAGAGCTACGTCCCGGATGCACCGCTAGGTGCAGAACTCTTGCTAATGCAACCGCAGATGTTATGAACGTCTGGCGAGCAAAGCTGATGACTACTCTATAGTTCAGTGTGCCATGCTTTACGGCTTAGAACCGGGACTTCAACGACGTTTTGAACGTCATGGAGCATATGAGATGTTCCAGAGTTGAAGTTAATATTCCAACAGTAATGCCCGGATTGAGAGATATGAAGTCTCCAATAAGTTCTATAGCTGCAAGATGGAGGAGAATAGTTACATTAGTGAGCATATACTCGTAATGTCCGGGTACTACAATCACTTGACACAATTGGGAGTTAATCTTCCGGATGATTGTGTCATTGATGAATTCTCCAATCACGCCACCAAGCTACAAAGGCTTCGTGATGAACTATAATATGCAAGGGTTAGTAAAGACTATGCTCGAGCTCTTCGCAATGCTAAAGGCTGCGGAGGTAGAAATCAAGAAGGAGCATCAAGTGTTGATGGTCAATAAGACCACTAGTTTCAAGAAGAAAGGCAAAGGGAAGAAGAAGGGAATTCAAGAAGAACAGCAAGCAAGTTGTCGCTCAGAGAAGAAACCCAAGTCTGGCCCTAAACCTGAAATCGAGTGCTTCTACCGCAAGCGGTCGTCACTTTGGAAGCGGAACTGCCCCAAGTATTTGGCGGATAAGAAGGATGGCAAGGTGAACAAAGGTATATGTGATATACATGTTATTGATGTGTACCTTACTAGAGCTCGTAGTAGCACTGGTATTTGATATCGGTTCTTGCTAATATTTGCAACTCAAACAGGACTACTGATTGCTTAACTCGCAAAGGACGAGGTGACGATCGCGTGGGAAATGGTTCCAAAGTCGATGTGATCGCGGTCGGCACGCTACCTCTACATCTACCTTCGGATTAGTTTTAGACCTAAATAATTGTTATTTGGTGCTGCGTTGAGCATGAACATTATATCTGGATCTTGTTTGATGCGAGACGGTTATTCATTTAAATCGAGAATAATGGTTGTTCTATTTATATGAGTAATATCTTTTATGGTCATGCACCCTTGAGGAATGGTCTATTTTGGTGAATCTCGATAGTAGTGATACACATATTCATAATGTTGAAACCAAAAGATGCAGAGTTGATAATGATAGTGCAACTTATTTGTGGCAATGCCGCTTAGGTCATATCGGTGTAAAGCGCATGAAGAAACTCCATGCTTGATGGACTTTTGGAGTCACTTGATTATGAATCACTTGGCACTTAAGTAACCGTGCCTCATGGGCAAGATGACTAGAACACCGTTCTCCCGACTATGGAGAGAGCAACAGATTTGTTGGAAATCATACATACTGAGATGTATGTGGTCCGATGAATATTGAGGCTCGTGGCGGATATCATTATTTTCTCACCTTCACAGATGACTTAAGCGAGATATGGGTATATCTACTTAATGAAACATAAGTCTGAAACGCTTGAAAAGTTCAAAGAATTTCAGAGTGAAGTTGAAAATCATCGTAACAAGAAAATTAAGTTTCTACGATCCGATCGTGGAGGTGAATATTTGAGTTACTGAGTTTGGTCTACATTTGAAACAATGCGGAATAGTTTAGCAACTCACGCCACCCGAACACCACAACAGAATGGTGTGTCCGAACGTCGTGTCGTATTTTACTAGATATGGTACGATCTATGATGTCTCTTACAGATTTACCGCTATCGCTTTTGGGGTTATGCTCTAGAGACAGCCGCATTCACACTGAATAGAACACCGTCGAAATCCGCTGAGACGACACCTTATGAACTGTGGTTTAGCAAGAAACCAAAGTTGTCGTTTCTTAAAGTTTGGGGATGCGATGCTTATGTGAAAAAGCTTCAACCTGATAAGCTCGAACCCAAATCGGAGAAATGTGTCTTCATAGGATACCCAAAGGAGACAGTTGGGTACACCTTCTATCACAGATCCGAAGGCAAGACATTCATTGCTAAGAATGGATCCTTTCTAGAGAAGGAGTTTCTCTCGAAAGAAGTGAGTGGGAGGAAAGTGGAACTTGATGAGGTAATAGTACCTTCTCCCTTACTTGAAAGTAGTTCGTCGCAGAAACCAGTTTCTGAGACACCTACACCAAGTAGTGAGGAAGTTGATGATGTTGATCATGAAACTTCAGATCAAGTTACTGCAGAACCTCGTAGATCAACCAGAGTGAGATCCGCACCAGAGTGGTACGGCAATCCTGTTCTGGAAGTCATGCTACTAGATCATGATGAACCTACGAACTATGAAGAAGCGATGGTGAGCCCAGATTCCGCAAAATGGCTTGAGGCCATGAAATCTGAGATGGGATCCATGTATGAAAACAAAGTGTGGACTTTGGTTGACTTGCCCGAGGGTAGGCAAGCAATAGAAAACAAGTGGATCTTCAAGAAGAAGACCGACGCCGACGGTAATGTTATCGTTTATAAAGCTCGACTTGTCGCAAAAGGTTTTCGACAAGTTCAAGGGATTGACTACGATGAGACCTTCTCACCCGTGGCGATGCTTAAGTCCGTCCGAATCATGTTAGCAATTGCCGCATTTTATGATTATGAAATTTGGCAAATGGATGTAAAGACTGCATTCTGAATGGATTTACGGAAGAAGAGTTGTATATGATGCAACCGAAGGTTTTATCGATCCAAAGGAGCTAACAAAGTGTGCAAGCTCCAGCGATCCATATATGGACCGGTGCAAGCATCTCGAGTTGGAATAAACGCTTTGATAGTGTGATCAAAGCATTTGGGTTTGTACAGACTTTTGGAGAAGCCTCAGATTTACAAGAAAGTGAGTGGGAGCTCAGAGCATTTCTGATCTTATATGTGGATGACATATTACTGATCGGAAATGATATAGAATTTCTGGATAGCATAAAGGGATACTTGAATAAGAGTTTTTCAATGAAAGACCTCGGTGAAGCTGCTTACATATTGGGCATCAAGATCTATAGAGATAGATCAAGACGCTTAATTGGACTTTCACAAAGCACATACCTTGACAAAGTTTTGAAGAAGTTCAAAATGGATCAAGCAAAGAAAGGGTTCTTGCCGTGTTACAAGGTGTGAAGTTGAGTCGACTCAATGCCCACCACCGCAGAAGATAGAGAGAAGATGAAAGATGTTCCTATGCTTCAGCCATAGGCTCTATCATGTATGCAATGCTGTGTACCGCACTGATGTGTGCCTTGCTATAAGCCTAGCAGGAGGTACCAAAGTAATCCAGAGTGGATCATCGGACAGCGGTCAAGAACATCCCAAATACCGAAAAGGACGAAGGATATGTTTCTCGATATGGAGGTGACAAAGAGCTCATCGTGGCGGTTACGTTGATGCAAGCTTTGACACCGATCCGGACGATTCTAAATCGCAGACCGGATACGATTTACACTAAACGGAGGAGCTGTCGGTTGGTGCGCTTCTAAACAAAGCGTCAGAAGCGGGATCTACATGTGAAGCGGAATACATAGCAGCTTCGGAAGCAGCTAATGAAGGAGTCTGGATGAAGGAGTTCATATCCGATCTAGGTGTCATACCTAGTGCATCGGGTCCAATGAAAATCTTCTGTGACAATACTGGAGCAATAGCCTTAGCAAAGGAATCCAGATTTCACAAGAGGACCAAACACATCAAAAGACGCTTCAATTCCATCCGGGACTTAGTCCGACTCGAGACATAGAGATTTGCAAGATACATACGGATCTGAATGTTGCGCACCGCTGACTAAGCCTCTTCCACGAGCAAAACATGATCAGCACCAAGACTCCATGGGTGTTAGAATCATTACTATGTAATCTAGATTATTGACTCTAGTGCAAGTGGGAGATCAAGGAAATATGCCCTAGAGGCAATAATAAAGTTATTATTTATTTCCTTATTTCATGATAAATGTTTATCATTCATGCTAGAATTGTATTAACCGGAAACATGATACATGTGTGAATGCATAGACAAAACAAGATGTCACTAGTATGCCTCTACTAGACTAGCTTGTTAATCAAAGATGGTTATGTTTCCGACCATGAACAAAGGAGTTGTTATTTGATTAACGAGGTCACATCATTAGTAGAATGATCTGATTGACATGACCCATTCCCTTAGCTTAGCACACGATCGCTTAGTATGTTGCTACCGCTTTTATCCATGACTTATACATGTTCCTGTAACTATGAGATTATGCAACTCCGCTTACGGAGGAACACTTTGGTGCTACCAAACGTCACAACGAATCGGGTGATTATAAAGGAGTACTACAGTGTCTCCAAAGGCGATGTTGGGTTGGCGTATTTGAGATTAGGTTTTGTCACTCCGATAGTCGGAGAGGTATCTCTGGCCCTCTCGGTAATGCACATCATCAAGCCTTGCAAGCACTACAACTAATGAGTTAGTTGTGAGATGATGTATTACGGAACGAGTAAAGAGACTTGCCGTAACGAGATTGAACTAGGTATTGGATACCGACGATCGAATCTCGGGCAAGTAACATACCGATGACAAAGGGAACAACGATGTTGTTATGCGGTCCGACCGACAAAGATCTTCGTAGAATATGTAGGAACCAATATGGGCATCCAGGTCCCGCTGTTGGTTATTGACCGTGAATGGTTCTAGGTCATGTCTACATTGTTCTCGAACCGTAGGGTCCGCACGCTTAAGGTTTCGATGATGCTTATTATGAGTTTATGTATTTTGATGTACCAAGGAGTTCGAGTCCCGGATGTGATCACGGACATGACGAGGAGTCTCGGAATGGTCGAGACATAAAGATTGATATATTGGAAGCCTATGTTTGGAGTTCGAATGGTTCCGCGTAAAACGGAATTTATCGAGTACCGGAGGTTACCGGAACCCCGGGAGGTAAATGGGCCTCGGTGGGCCTTAGTGGAAAGGAGAAGGGCAGCCCTAGGAGGGCGCGCCTCCCCTTCCCTAGTCCTACTAGGACTAGGAGAAGGGGCCGCCCCTCTCTCTCTTTCCCCTCCGGAATCCTAGTCCAACTAGGATTGGGGGAATCCTACTCCCTGAGGGAGTAGGACTCCTGTATGCGCCTCCTTGGCATGCCCCCCCCCCCTTGCTCCTTTATATACGGGGGGGGGCACCTTGAACACACAAGTTGATCGTGAGATCGTTCCTTAGCCGTGTCGGTGCCCCCTCCACCATATTCCACCTCGGTTATACTGTCGCGAAGCTTAGGCGAAGCCTCGCGCCGTGAAACATCAAGATCGTCACCACGCCGTCGTCTTGACGAACTCTCCCTCGACACTCGGCTGGATCGAGTACGAGGGACGCCATCGAGCTGTACGTGTGTCAAGAACTCGGGGCGCCGGAGTAACGGCGCCGGATCGGTCGGATCGCGAGGAGAACGTCGACTACTTCCTCTACGCCAGATCGCTTCCGCCTGGTCTACAAGGGTATGTGGACAACACTCTCCCCTCTCGTTGCTATACATCACCATGATCTTGCGTGTGCGTAGGAAAATTTTTGAAATTACTACGTTCCCCAACAGGTTTCGTACCCTACCATAATCTCTACGTTTTTCTCCGCTATTAGTGGCTTTGGAGTGACTCTTTGTTGCATGTTGAGGGATTGTTATATGATCTATCTATGTTATTATTGTTGAGAGAACTTGCGCTAGTGAAAGTATGAACCCTAGGTCTTGTTTCCTATCATTGCAATACCGTTTACGCTCACTTTTATCATTAGTCACCTTGCTGTTTTTATAATTTCAGATTACAAAAACCTATATCTACCATCCATATTGCACTTGTATTACCATCTCTTCGCCGAACTAGTGCACCTATACAATTTACCATTGTATTGGGTGTGTTGGGGACACAAGAGACTCTTTGTTATTTGGTTGCAGGGTTGTTTGAGAGATACCATCTTCATCCTACGCCTCCCACGGATTGATAAACCTTAGGTCATCCACTTGAGGAAATTTGCTACTGTCCTACAAACCTGTGCACTTGCAGGCCCAACAACGTCTACAAGAAGAAGGTTGTGTAGTAGACATCAGGGAGGCGCGATGTGCGGGAAAAATCACACTCGATGTGGTATTCGGCACGCCGAAGAATTATCAATCTGAAGAGATAACCTTTGAAGTGGCCCCTTTTAACAGTGGGTATCACGCCTTATTAGGGCGAAATGCATTTGCAAGCTTCCAAGCTATACCCCATTACGGGTACATGAAGCTCAAGATGCCCGGGCCCAATGGAATCATCACTCTTGCAAGTGATCCAGACATAGCACTCCGCGCCGAAAACAAAACCGCCGCCTTAGCCCTCGAGGTATTGTCTGAAGCCCTCACGACCGAAGAATTAACCGCATTGCGCTCCACGGTGTATAGGGATGATGTGAAACTTGATAAGCGATCCAAACCAACCTCCTTTAAACCAGCAGACGAAATAGTAGAATTCCAGGTCCACCCAACGGACTCCACGAAGACAGCATCCATCGGGGCACAGTTGGACCCCACGGTCGGCGCCGCACTGCGGGCGTTCCTACGCGAAAGCTGGGATATATTTGCCTGGCACCCTTCTGATATGCCAAGAATCCCATGCAGGCTGGCCGAACATAGCTTAAACATATTGAAGGTATACAAGCCGGTCAAGAAAACATTATGGTGCTTTTCCGAACCCAAACGACAAGCCATGGGAGAGTAGCTAGCCAAGTTACTCGAGGCCGGATTCATCAGAGAGATAAAACACCTGGACTGGCTAGCAAACCTGGTGATGGTACCAAAGAAGGATAAATCCTGGCGCCTATGCGTCGATTTCAAAGACCTTAACAAGGCTTGACCTAAGGATCCTTTTCCCCTACCCCACATTGAACAGATCATCGATGCTATCGCAGGACACGACTCACTGTGTTTCCTCGACGCATACTCCGGATACCATCAAATAAAGATGAAGGAGTCCGATCAAGCCACAACGGCATTTATCACCCCATACGGGCCTTTCTGCTTCAACCCTATGCCTTTCGGGCTTAAAAACGCCGGGGCCACCTATCAACGCATGATTCAAACATGCCTAGAGAAACAAATCGGCAAGACAGTTGAAGCATACGTGGATGACGTAGGCATCAAAACTAGACATGTCGAGTCATTAGTAGACGATCTGCGTCTTACATTCGACAACCTCCGAACATATGACATCAAGCTAAATCCGGAAAAATGTGTTTTTGGCATTCCTACCGGAAAGCTTCTGGGCTTCATCGTTTCCAATAGAGGAATTGAGTCAAACCCAGCTAAAATCCGAGCTTTGTCACTGTTGGCTATGCCAGCAGACCTCAAACAAGTCCAAAAACTATTCGGATGTGTGGCAGCTTTGAGCCACTTTATCTCCAGAGTAGGATAAAAGGCATTGCCACTCTATCGCCTTCTCTGACGCACCAATCACTTAGAGTGGACGGACGCGGCAACGGCCGGATTGGCAGAAATAAAGGCTCTTCTAGCAAGCAACCCAATCCTGGCCGCGCCAAACATCAGCGAACCCATGTTATTATAAATAACGGCCACACACCAAGTTGTGAGTGCGGTACTCGTCATCGAACGACAGGAGGATGGACACAAATTCCCGCTTCTGAAGCCGGTATACTACGTATCCACTGTCCTCACACCATGCAAATCCCGGTACCCTCATCACTAAAAAATAGCATACGCGGTCTTCATGGCATCCCGGAAGCTACGACACCTCTTTCAAGAGTGCTCAATAACGGTGGCCTCCGAAGTACCTCTCAATGACATAATAAACAACCGCGATGCTACGGGCCGGATTGCCAAGTGGGCCATTGAGCTCCTCCCATTCGACATATCATACAAACCGCACCGGGCCATTAAATCCCAGGTATTGGCCGACTTCATCGCTAAATGGACACAGGCTGAACTCACTAAAGAGTACGACACATATTCCAAGTGGGTCATGCAATTCGACGACTCCAAAAAGTTGGCTGGCCTAGGGGCAGGCGTTGTCCTAACATCCCCTACTGGAGATACTTTTCAGTACGTCCTACAAATATTATTCACGGACTCCAACAATGCAGCCGAATACGAAGCCTTACTGCATGGTCTTCGGATGGCCGTCTCCATGGGCATACAACGCTTGGAAGTGTGCGGGGATTCAAACCTTGCAATAGCTCAAATAAATGGAGATTTCGATGCCAAAGATAATTTGAAGAGACTTGCAAAGATAACTCAATCATAGATAAAAGAATTCAGAGAAGATTCAAATATTTTCCATAGATAATACTCGATCATAAACCCACAATTCATCGATCTCAACAAACACACCGCAAAAAGAAGAAGATTACATCGAATAGATCTCCACGAGAGAGGGGGAAAACATTGTATTGAGATCCAAAAAGAGAGAAGATGCCATCTAGCTACTAGCTATGGACCCGAAGGTCTGAAGTAAACTACTCACACTTCATCGGGGGCCATAGTGTTGATGTAGAAGCCCTCCGTGGTGGATGCCCCCTCCGGCGGAGCTCCGGAACAGGCCCCAAGATGGGATCTCGTGGATACAGAAGGTTGCGGCGGTGGAATTAGGTTTTTGGCTCCTCTTCTGATCGTTTGGGGATACGTAGGTATATATAGGAGGAAGGAGTACGTCGGTGGAGCAACAGGGGCCCACGAGGGGGCGCGCCAGGCGCGCCTCCACCTCGTGACCGCCTCTGCACTTCTTGGAGTAGGGTCCAAGTCTCCTCGATCACGTTCGGTGAGAAAATCACATTCGAAGGTTTCATTCCGTTTGGACTCTGTTTGATATTCCGCTTTCTTGAAACACCAAATAGGCAAAAAACAGCAATTCGGGCTGGGCCTCCGGTTAATAGGTTAGTCCCAAAAATAATATAAAAGTGGAAAATAAAGTCCAATATAGTCCAAAACAGTAGATAAAGTAGCATGGAGCAATCAAAAATTATAGATACGTTGGAGACATATCAGTGAACAAATTACTGTCGAGCTATTGATAGAAAAGTGCATGAGATTATCTAGGCATGATCATGTATATAGGCATCACGTCCGCGACAACTAAACCGACTAATGCCTGCATCTACTACTATTACTCCACACATCGACCGCTATCCAGCATGCATCTAGAGTATTAAGTTCATAAGAACATAGTAACGCATTAGGCAAGATGACATGATGTAGAGGGATAAACTCAAGCAATATGATTTAAACCCCGTCTTTTTATCCTCGATGGCAACAATACAATACGTGCCTTGCTGCCCTACATCCATCGGGAAAGGACACCGCAAGATTGAACCCAAAGTTAAGCACTTCTCCCATTGCAAGAAAGGTCAATCTAGTAGGCCAAACCAAACTGATAATTCGAAGAGACTGGCAAAGATAACAAATCATACATAATAGAATTCAGAGGAGATTCAATTATTTCTCATTGATAAACTTGATCATAAACCCACAATTCATCGGATCTCGACAAACACACCGCAAAAAGAGTTACATCGAATAGATCTCCAAGAAGATCGAGGAGAACATTGTATTGAGATTCAAAGAGAGAGAGAAGAAGCTGTTGGAAATATGCCCTAGAGGCAATAATAAAAGTATTATTATATTTCCTTGTTCATGATAATTGTCTTTTATTCATGCTATAACTGTATTATCCGGAAATCGTAATACACGTGTGAATACAAAGACCACAATATGTCCCTAGTGAGCCTCTAGTTGACTAGCTCGTTGTGATCAACAGATAGTCATGGTTTCCTGGCTATGGACATTGGATGTCGTTGATAACGGGATCACATCATTAGGAGAATGATGTGATGGACAAGACCCAATCCTAAGCATAGCACAAAGATCGTGTAGTTCGTTTGCTAGAGCTTTTCTAATGTCAAGTATCTCTTCCTTAGACCATGAGATCGTGTAACTCCGGATACCGTAGGAGTGCTTTGGGTGTATCAAACGTCACAACGTAATCGGGTGACTATAAAGGTGCATTACGGTATCTCCGAAAGTGTCATTGGGTTGACACGGATCGAGATGGGATTTGTCACTCCGCAAACGGAGAGGTATCTCTGGGCCCACTCGGTAGGACATCATCATAATGTGCACAATGTGATTAAGGGGTTGATCACGGGATGATGTGTTGCGGAACGAGTAAAGAGACTTGCCGGTAACGAGATTGAACAAGGTATCGGTATACCGACGATCGAATCTCGGGCAAGTAAAATACCGCTAGACAAAGGGAATTGTATACGGGATCGACTGAGTCCTTGACATCGTGGTTCATCCGATGAGATCATCGTGGAACATGTGGGAGCCAACATGGGTATCCAGATCCCGCTGTTGGTTATTGATCGGAGAACGTCTCGGTCATGTCTCAATGTCTCCGAACCCGTAGGGTCTACACACTTAAGGTTCGATGACGCTAGGGTTATAAAGGAAGCTTGTATGTGGTTACCGAATGTTGTTCGGAGTCCCGGATGATATCCCGGACGTCACGAGGAGTTCCGGAATGGTCCGGAGGTAAAGATTTATATATGGGAAGTCCTGTTTTGGTCACCGGAAAAGTTTCGGGGTTTATCGGTAACGTACCGGGACCACCGGGAGGGTCCCGGGGGTCCACCAAGTGGGGCCACCTGCCCCAGAAGGCTGCGTGGGCCAAGTGTGGGAGGGGACCAGCCCCTAGGTGGGCTGGGGCGCCCCCCACCAAGGCCCAAGGCGTGGGAAGTGGGGAAGGGGGCAAACCCTAGGGCAGATGGGCCCTAAGGCCCACCCTGGGTGCGCCTCCCCCTCTCTCCCCCTCTGGCCGCCACCAGATGGGATCTGGGGGCTGGCCGCCGCCCCCTTGGGGTGGGAAACCCTAAAGGGGGCGCAGCCCTCCTCTCCCCTATAAATAGTGAGGCCTAGGGGCTGCCCAGAGACACACAGAATACACGTGATTCGATCTCTGCCTTTGGTTGCAGCCCTCTCCTCTCTCCCAAGTACTCCTCCTCTCCGTGGTGCTTAGCGAAGCCTGCTGGATTGCCACACTCCTCCATCACCACCACGCCGCCAGGCTGCTGCTGGAGGAGTCTTCCTCAACCTCTCCTCTCTCCTTGCTGGATCAAGGCGTGGGAGACGTCACCGAGCTGTACGTGTGTTGAACGCGGAGGTGCCGTGCGTTCGGCACTTGATCATCGGTGATTTGAATCACGACGAGTACGACTCCATCAACCCCGTTCACTTGAACGCTTCCGCTTAACGATCTACAAGGGTATGTAGATGCACTCTCTTTCTACTCGTTGCTGGTTTCTCCATAGATAGATCTTGGTGACACGTGGAAAATTTTGAATTTCGCCACGCTCCCCAACAAAGGCATCATGAGCTAGGTCTATTGCGTAGATTCTTTGCACGAGTAGAACACAAAGTAGTTGTGGGCGTTGATTTTGTTCAATATGCTTACCGTTACTAGTCCAATCTTGTTTCGACGGTATTGTGGGATGAAGCGGCCGACCGACCTTACACGCATCTTCGTGAGACAGGTTCCACCGATTGACATGCACTTGGTGCATAAGGTGGTTAGCGAGTGCCGCCTCTCCACTTTAGTCGGAACGGATTCGATGAAAAGGGTCCTTATGAAGGGTAAATAGCAATTGGCATATCACGCTGTGGTTTTACGTAAGAAACGTTTTGCTAGAAACCCATAGCAGCCACGTAAAACATGCAACAACAATTAGAGGACGCCTAACTTGTTTTTGCAGGTATGCTATGTGATGTGATATGGCCAAAAGAATGTGATGAATGATATGGGATGTATGAGATTGATCATGTTCTTGTAATAGGAATCACGACTTGCATGTCGATGAGTATGACAACCGGAGGGAGCCATAGGAGTTGTCTTAATTTATTGTATGACCTGCGTGTCATTGAACAACGCCATGTAATTACTTTACTTTATTGCTAACCGGTAGCCATAGTAGTAGAAGTAATAAGTTGGCGAGACGACTTCATGGAGACACGATGATGGAGATCATGATGATGGAGATCATGGTGTCATGCCGGTGACGATGATGATCATGGAGCCCCGAAGATGGAGATCAAAAGGAGCAAAATGATATTGGCCATATCATGTCACTATTTGATTGCATGTGATGTTTATCATGTTTATGCATCTTGTTTACTTAGGACGACGGTAGTAAATAAGATGATCCCTTACAAAATTTCAAGAAGTGTTCTCCCCGACCGCGCACCGTTGCTACTGTTAAATCGCTTCTAAGCACCACGTGATGATCGGGTGTGATGGATTCTTACGCTCACATACAACGGTGTAAGACAGTTTTACACAAATAAAACACTTAGGGTTAACTTGACGAGCCTAGCATGTACAGACATGGCCTCGGAACACGGAGACCGAAAGGTCGAGCATGAGTCGTATGGAAGATATGATCAACATGAAGATGTTCACCGATGATGACTAGTCCGTCTCACGTGATGATCGGACACGGGCTAGTTGACTTGGATCATGTAATCACTTAGATGACCAGAGGGATGTCTATCTGAGTGGGAGTTCATAAAGATGAACTTAATTATCCTGAACATAGTCAAAAGATCTTTGCAAATTATGTCATATGCTCGCGCTTTAGTTCCACGGTTTAGATATGTTCCTAGAGAAAATATAGTTGAAAGTTGACAGTAGCGATTATGCGGACAGTAGAAAGCTCATGTCCTTAATGCACCGCTCAGTGTGTTGAACCCCAAACGTCGTTTGTGGATGTTGCGAACATCGGACATACACATTTTGATAACTACGTGATAGTTCAGATAAACGGTTTAGAATTAAGGCACCGAAGATGTTTTTCGAAACGTCGCGGAACATATGAGATGTTTCGAGGGCTGAAATTGGGATTTCAGGTTCGTGCTCACGTCAAGAGGTATGAGACCTCCGACGATTTTCTTAGCCTACAAACTAAGGTAGAAATGCTCAATCGTTGAGCTTATGCTCAGATTGTCTGAGTGCAACAATCACTTGAATCGAGTGGGAGTTGATCTTCCAGATGAGATAGTGATGTTTCTCCAAAGTCATTTCCACCAAGCTGCTAGAGCTTCGTGATGAACTATAACATATCAGGGATAGATATGATGATCCTTGAGGTATTCGCGATGTTTGACACATGAAAGTAGAAATCAACAAGGAGCATCAATTGTTGATGGTTGGTGAAACCACTAGTTTCAAGAAGGGCAAGGGCAAGAAGGGATACTTCATGAAACGGCAAATCAGCTGCTGCTCTAGTGAAGAAACCCAAGGTTGAACCCAAACCCGAGACTAAGTGCTTCGTAATAAGAGGAACAGACCAAGCGGAACCACCCTAGATACTTGGTAGATGAGAAGGCTGGCAAGGTCGATAGAAGTATATTGATATACATTATGTTAATGTGTACTTTACTAGTACTCCTAGTAGCACCAGGGTATTAGATACCGGTTCGGTTGCTAAGTGTTAGTAACTCAAATAAAAGCTACGAATAAACGGAGACTAGCTAAAGGTGAGTGACGATATGTGTTGGAAGTGTTTCCAAGGTTGATGTGATCAAGCATCGCACGCCCTCTACCATCGAGATTTGGTGTTTGCGTTGAGCATAGACATGATTGGATTATGTCTATCGCAATACTGTTATTCATTTAAGGAGAATAATGGTTACTCTATTTATTTGAATAGTACCTTCAATGGTCTTGCACCTAAAGGAATGGTTTATTGAATCTCGATCGTAGTGATACACATTTTCATGCCAAAAGATATAAGATAGTAATGATAGTACCACTTACTTGTGGCAATCGCCATGTAAGCCATATTGGTGTAAAAGCATGAAGAAGCTCCATGTTGATGGATCTTTGGACTCACTCGTTTTGAAAAGTTTGAGACATGCGAACCATGTCTATTGGTGTATACGCATGAAGAAACTCCATGCGAGATGGATCATTTGGACTCACTTGATTTTGAATCACTTGAGATATGCAAATTATACCACATGGGCAAGATGACTAAAAAGCCTCGTTTTTCAAAAAATGGAACAAGATAGCAACTTGTTGGAAGTAACACATTTTGATGTGTGCAGTCCAATGAGTCTTTGAGGCCTGCGATGAATATCGTTATGTTCTTACTTCACGAGATGATTCGAGTAGATGTAGAGTATATTTACTTGATGAAACACAAGTCTGAATTATTGAATGGTTCAAGTAATTTCAGAGTGAAGTTGAAGATCATCGTGACAAGAGGATGAAATGTCTATGATATGATCATAGAGATGAGTATCTGAGTTCTGAGCTTTGGCACGCAATTAAGACATTGTGGAAATTGTTTCACAATTAATACCGCTGGAACACCATAGTGTGATGGTGTGTCCGAACATCATAGTTGCACCCTATTGGATATGGTGCGTACCATGATGTCTCTTATCGAATTACCACTATCGTTTATGGGTTAGGCATTAGAGACAACCACATTCACTTTAAATAGGGAACCACGTAATTCCGTTGAGATGACACCGTATGAACTATGGTTTAGAGAAACCTAAGCTATCGTTTCTTAAATGTTTGGGGCTGCGACGCTTATGTGAAAAAGGTTCAGGTTGATAAGCTCGAACCCAAAGCGGATAAAATGCATCTTCATAGGACACCCAAAACAGTTGGGTATACCTCCTTATTCTGATCCGAAAGCAATATGGATTGTTTCTTGAATCGGGTCCTTTCTCGAGGAAAAGTATGTCTCGGAAAGTTGAGTGGGAGGATGGTAGAGACTTGATATGGTTATTGAACCATCACTACAACTAGTGTGTAGCAGGGCGCAGGAAGTTGTTCCTGTGGCACCTACACCAATTGAAGTAGAAGCTTATGATAGTGATCATGAAACTTGGATCAAGTCACTAGCGTACCTCGTGGGGTGACAAGGATGCGTCTTGCTTGAGTGGTACAAGAATCTGTCTTGAAGGTCATGTTGCTAGACAACAATGAACCTACGAGCTATGGAGAAGCGATGGTGGGCCCAAATTCCGACAAATGGTTAGAAGCCATGAAATCCGAGATAGGATCCATGTATCAGAACAAAGCATGGACTTTGGTGGTCTTGCCTGATGATCGGCAAGCCATTGAGATAAATGGATCTTTAAGAAGAAGACTGACATGGACGGAAATGTCACCGTCTATGAAGCTCGACTTGTGGCGAAGAATTTTTCACAAGTTCAAGGAGTTGACTACGATGAGATTTTCTCATCCGTAGCGATGCTTAAGTCCGTCGGAATCATGTTAGCATTAGCTGCATTTATGAAATCTGGCAGATGGATGACAAAACAACTTTCCTTACCAGTCTTCGTAAGGAAAGGTTGTATGTGATACAATCAGAAAGGTTTTGTCGATCCTAAGGATGCTAAAAGGTATGCTAGCTCCAGCGATCCTTCCATGGACTGGAGTAAGCATCTCGGAGTTGGAATATGTACTTTGATAAGATGATCAAAGATTTTGGGTTTATACAAAAGTTTATGAGAAACTTGTATTTCCAAAGAAGTGAGTGGGAGCACTATAGAATTTCTGATGAGTATATGTTGTTGACATATTGTTGATCAGAAATGATGTAGAATTTCTGAAAGCATATAGGGTTATTTGAAAAGTGTTTTTCAATGGAAAACCTAGATTAGGCTACTTGAATAATAAGCATCAAGATCTATAAGATAGATCAAAATGCTTAATAGTACTTTCAAATGAGCACGTACCTTGACATGATCTTGAAGGTGTTCAAGATGGATCACCAAGAAGGAGTTCTTGCCTGAGTTGAAAGGTATGAAGTTAAGACTTAAAGCTCGACCACAGCAGAAAAGAGAGAAAGGACGAAGGTCGCCCCTATGTTTCGCACATAGGCTCTATAGTATGCTATGTGCGTGTACCGCATCGAAGTGTGCCTTGCCATGAGTCACTCATAGGGGTACAAGAATGATCCAGGAATGGATCATTGGATAGCGGTCAAAATTGTCCTTGGAGGAATAAGGACATGTTTCTCGATTATGGAGGTGATAAAGAGTTCGGCGTAAAGGATTACGTCGATGCAAGCTTTAACACCTATCCGAGTGACTCTGAGTAGCAAACCGGATACGTATAGTGGAGCAACCATTTGGAATAGCTCCAAGTGGAGCGTGGAAGCAGCATTTACAGAATCACCTAGAGATTTGCGAAGTACATACGGATCTAAATGTTGCAGACCCGTTGACTAAAACCTCTCTCACAAGCAAAACATGATAAAACCCCAGAACTCATTGAGTCTTAATCACATGATGATGTGAACTAGTTTAATGACACTAGTAAACTCTTTGGATGTTGGTCACATGGCGATGTGACCTGTCAATGTTAATCACATGGTGATGTGAACTAGATTATTGACTCTAGTGCAAGTGGGAGACTGTTGGAAATATGCCCTAGAGGCAATAATAAAAGTATTATTATATTTCCTTGTTCATGATAATTGTCTTTTATTCATGCTATAACTGTATTATCCGGAAATCGTAATACACGTGTGAATACAAAGACCACAATATGTCCCTAGTGAGCCTCTAGTTGACTAGCTCGTTGTGATCAACAGATAGTCATGGTTTCTGACTATGGACATTGGATGTCGTTGATAACGGGATCACATCATTAGGAGAATGATGTGATGGACAAGACCCAATCCTAAGCATAGCACAAAGATCGTGTAGTTCGTTTGCTAGAGCTTTTCTAATGTCAAGTATCTCTTCCTTAGACCATGAGATCGTGTAACTCCGGATACCGTAGGAGTGCTTTGGGTGTATCAAACGTCACAACGTAATCGGGTGACTATAAAGGTGCATTACGGTATCTCCGAAAGTGTCATTGGGTTGACACGGATCGAGGCTCGGATTTGTCACTCCGTGCAAACGGAGAGGTATCTCTGGGCCCACTCGGTAGGACATCATCATAATGTGCACAATGTGATTAAGGGGTTGATCACGGATGATGTGTTGCGGAACGAGTAAAGAGACTTGCCGGTAACGAGATTGAACAAGGTATCGGTATACCGACGATCGAATCTCGGGCAAGTAAAATACCGCTAGACAAAGGGAATTGTATACGGGATCGACTGAGTCCTTGACATCGTGGTTCATCCGATGAGATCATCGTGGAACATGTGGGAGCCAACATGGGTATCCAGATCCCGCTGTTGGTTATTGATCGGAGAACGTCTCGGTCATGTCTGCATGTCTCCCGAACCCGTAGGGTCTACACACTTAAGGTTCGATGACGCTAGGGTTATAAAGGAAGCTTGTATGTGGTTACTGAATGTTGTTCGGAGTCCCGGATGAGATCCCGGACGTCACGAGGAGTTCCGGAATGGTCCGGAGGTAAAGATTTATATATGGGAAGTCCTGTTTTGGTCACCGAAAAGTTTGGGGTTTATCGATAACGTCTTCGGGACCACCGGGAGGGTCCCGGGGGTCCACCAAGTGGGGCCACCTGCCCCAGAAGGCTGCGTGGGCCAAGTGTGGGAGGGGACCAGCCCCTAGGTGGGCTGGGGCGCCCCCCACCAAGGCCCAAGGCGTGGGAAGTGGGGAAGGGGCAAACCCTAGGCGAGATGGGCCCTAAGGCCCACCACAGGTTCGCCTCCCCTCTCCCCCTCTGGCCGCCACCAGATGGGATCTGGGGGCTGGCCGCCGCCCCTTGGGGTGGGAAACCCTAAAGGGGGCGCAGCCCTCCTCTCCCCTATAAATAGTGAGGCCTAGGGGCTGCCCAGAGACACACAGAATACACGTGATTCGATCTCTGCCTTTGGTTGCAGCCCTCTCCTCTCTCCCAAGTACTCCTCCTCTCCCGTGGTGCTTAGCGAAGCCCTGCTGGATTGCCACACTCCTCCATCACCACCACGCCGTTGTGCTGCTGCTGGAGGGAGTCTTCCTCAACCTCTCCCTCTCTCCTTGCTGGATCAAGGCGTGGGAGACGTCACCGGGCTGTACGTGTGTTGAACGCGGAGGTGCCGTGCGTTCGGCACTTGATCATCGGTGATTTGAATCACGACGAGTACGACTCCATCAACCCCGTTCACTTGAACGCTTCCGCTTAACGATCTACAAGGGTATGTAGATGCACTCTCTTTCTACTCGTTGCTGGTTTCTCCATAGATAGATCTTGGTGACACGTAGGAAAATTTTGAATTTCTGCTACGTTCCCCAACAGAAGCCATCTTGCTAATAACTATGGACCCGAAGGTCTGTGGTAAACTACTCACAACTCATCAGAGAGGCCTTGGCGATGATGTAGAAGCCCTCCATGGTCGATTCCCCCTCCGACGGAGCGCCGGCGAAGGCTCCAAGATGGGATCTCACAGGTACAGAAGGTTGCGGCGGTGGAATTAGGTTTTCGTGGTGCTCCTTGATGTTTTCAGGGTATGAGAGTATATATAGGCGAAGGAGGTCGGTCAGGGGAGCCACGAGGGGCCCACAAGGGTGGGGGGCGCGCCAGGCACCCTCGTGGCCGCCTCGGCTGCTTCTTGACGTCCACTCCAAGTCTCCTGGATTGCGTTTGTTCCAAAAAGATCGCTCTCGAAGGTTTCATTCCATTTGGACTCCGTTTGATATTCCTTTTCTTCGAAACACTGAAATAGGCAAAAAAAACAATTCGGGCTGGGCCTCTGGTTAGTAGGTTAGTCCCAAAAATGATATAAAAGTGTATACTAAAGCCCATAAACATCCAAAACGGGTAATATAATAGCATGGATCAATCAAAAATTATAGATACATTGGAGACGTATTACAAAACCGACGCCAAAAATTCCTATAAATATAGAAACCCCCGAAAATAAACCTAGATTCAGAGTTCCGCTGCCGCAAGCCTCTGCAGCCACCAAAAACAAAGCGAGACCCTGTTTCGGCACCCTGTCGTAGGGGGGAACCATCACCAGTGGCCATCTTCATCATCCCGACGCTCTCCATGACGAGGAGGGAGTAGTTCACCCTCGGGGCTAAGGGTATGTACCAGTAGCTATGTGTTTGATCTTTCTCTCTCGTGTTCTTGGTTTGGCACGATCTTGATGTATTGCGAGCTTTGCTACTATAGTTGGATCATATGATGTTTCTCCCCCTCTACTTTCTTGTAATGGATTGAGTTTTCCCTTTGAAGTTATCTTATCGGATTGAGTCTTTAAGGATTTGAGAACACTTGATGTATGTCTTGAGTGGGATACCCATGTTGACAATGGGGTATTCTGTTGATTCACTTGATGTATGTTTTGGTGACCAACTTTCGGGTTCCGTGACCTTGGGAGTCTATGCATAGGGGTTGGCACACATTTTCGTCTTGACTCTTCGGTAGAAACTTTGGGGCACTCTATGAAGTTCTTTGTGTTGGTTTGAATACATGAATCTGAGATTGTGTGATGCATATCGTATAATCAAACTCGCGGATACTTGAGGTGACATTGGAGTATCTAGGTGACATTAGGGTTTTGGTTGATTTGTGTCTTAAGGTGTTATTTTACTACGAACTCTAGGGTTGTTTGTGACACTTATAGGAATAGCCCAATGGATTGATGGGAAAGAATAACTTCGGGGTGGTTTCGTACCCTACAATATCTTCATTTGTTCTTTCCTATTAGTGAATTTGGAGTGACTCTTTGTTGCATGTTGAGGGATTGTTATATGATCTAATTATGTTATCATTATTGAGAGAACTTGCACTAATGAAAGTATGAACCCTAGGCCTTGTTTCGAAGCATTGAAATACCGTTTACGCTCACTTTTGTTACTAGTTACCTTGTTGTTTTTATATTTTCATATTACAAAAACCTATATCTACCATCCATATTGCACTCGTATCACCATCTCTTCGCCGAACTAGTGCACCTATACAATTTACCATTGTATTGGGTGTGTTGGGGACACAAGAGACTTTTTTTATTTGATTGCACGGTTGTTTGAGAGAGAGCATCTTCATCCTATGTCTCCCACGGATTGATAAACCTTAGGTCATCCACTTGAGGGAAATTTGCTATTGTCCTACAAACCTCTGCACTTGGAGGCCCAACAACGTCTAGAAGAAGGCTGCATAGTAGACATCAGGCTTCCTCTCTATCTCTCTCTCTCTTGATTATCAATACAATGGTCTTTTGGAGATCCATATGACGTAAGTCCTTTTGCGGTGTGTTTGTTGGGATCCGATGAACTTTGAGTTTATGATCAGATCTATGTTTTTATCCATGAAAGTTATTTGAGTCTTCTTTGATCTCTTATATGCATGATTGCTTATAGCCTCATATTTCTTATTCTATATTTGGGTTTTGTTTGGCCAACTTGATCTATTTATCTTGCAATGGGAAGAGGTGCCTTGTGATGGGTTCGATCTTACGGTGCTTGATCCCAGTGACAGAAAGGGAGACGACACGTATGTATGGTTGCTATTAAGGATAACAAGATGGGGTCTATTTCTACATAAATAGATCTTGTCTACATCTTGTCATCGTTCTTATTGCATTACTCCGTTTCTCCATAAACTTAATACACTAGATGCACGCTGGATAGCGGTCGATGTGTGGAATAATAATAGTAGATGCAGGAAGGAGTTGGTCTACTAATCTTGGACGTGATGCCTATATAATGATAATTGCCTGGATATCATCATGATTATTCAAAGTTCTATCAATTGCCCAACAGTAATTGTTTTCCCACCGTTTGCTATTTTCTCGAGAGAAGACATTAGTGAAACCTACGGGCCCCGAGTCTCTTTTCATCATATTTGCCTTTGCGATCTATTTTCCTTTGCATTTATTTTCTGATCTATTAAACCAAAAATACAAAAATACCTTGCTACAATTTATTTTTTCCGCGATCTATTTATCCTATCTACCACTTTTATCTCACATTATTTGCCTATCTTGAGGTGTCGTACCCGGAAGGGATTGACAACCCCTTTAACACATCAGGTTGCGAGTTTTTGTTATTTGTGTGCAGGTGTTGTTTACGTGGTGTGACGAGGTTCTCCTATTGGTTTGATAACCTTGGTATCATCACCGAGGGAAATATCTACCGTCTCTATACTGCATCATCCTTTCCTCTTTGGGGAAATACAGACGTAGTTATAGGAGACATCATTGTTGGGGAACGTAGTAATTTCAAAAAATTTCCTACGCACACGCAAGATCATGGTGATGTATAGCAACGAGAGGGGAGAGTGTTGTCCACATACCCTTGTAGACCCGAAGCGGAAGTGATCACTGAAGGAAATATGCCCTAGAGGCAATAATAAAGTTATTATTTATTTCCTTATTTCATGATAAATGTTTATCATTCATGCTAGAATTGTATTAACCGGAAACATGATACATGTGTGAATGCATAGACAAAACAACATGTCACTAGTATGCCTCTACTAGACTAGCTTGTTAATCAAAGATGGTTATGTTTCCTAACCATGAACAAAGGAGTTGTTATTTGATTAATGAGGTCACATCATTAGTAGAATGATCTGATTGACATGACCCATTCCCTTAGCTTAGCACACGATCGCTTAGTATGTTGCTACTGCTTTTATCCATGACATATACATGTTCCTGTAACTATGAGATTATGCAACTCCGTTTACGGAGGAACACTTTGGTGCTACCAAACGTCACAACGTAATCGGGTGATTATAAAGGAGTACTACAGGTGTCTCCAAAGGCAAATGTTGGGTTGGCGATTTGAGATTAGGTTTTGTCACTCCGATTGTCTGGAGAGGTATCTCTGGCCCTCTCGGTAATGCACATCACTTAAGCCTTGCAAGCACTACAACTAATGAGTTAGTTGTGAGATGATGTATTACGGAACGAGTAAAGAGACTTGCCGGTAACGAGATTGAACTAGGTATTGGATACCGACGATCGAATCTCGGGCAAGTAACATACCGATGACAAAGGGAACAACGTATGTTGTTATGCGGTCCGACCGACAAAGATCTTCGAGAATATGTAGGAACCAATATGGGCATCCAGGTCCCGCTGTTGGTTATTGACCGTGAATAGTTCTAGGTCATGTCTACATTGTTCTCGAACCGTAGGGTCCGCACGCTTAAGGTTTCGATGGCAGGTTGTTATGAGTTTATGTATTTTGATGTACCAAGGAGTTCGAGTCCCGGATGTGATCACGGACATGACGAGGAGTCTCGGAATGGTCGAGACATAAAGATTGATATATTGGAAGCCTATGTTTGGAGTTCGGAATGGTTCCGGGCGAAAACGGGAATTTACCGGAGTACCGGGAGGTTACCGAAACCCCCCGGGAGGTAAATGGGCCTCGATGGGCCTTAGTGGAAAGGAGAAGGGGCCAGCCCTAGGTGGCCGCGCGCCTCCCCCCCTTCCCTAGTCCTACTAGGACTAGGAGAAGGGGCCGGCCCCCCTCTCTCTCTCTCCCTCCGGAATCCTAGTCCAACTAGGATTGGGGGAATCCTACTCCCGGAGGGAGTAGGACTCCCGTATGCCGCCTCCCTTGGCCGCCGCCCCCCCCCTTGCTCCTTTATATACGGGGCAGGGGGGCACCTTGAACACACAAGTTGATCGTGAGATCGTTCCTTAGCCGTGTCGGTGGTGCCCCTCCACCATATTCCACCTCGGTTATACCGTCGCAAGCTTAGGCGAAGCCTGCCGGTGAAACATCAAGATCGTCACCACGCCGTCGTCTTGACGGAACTCTCCCTCGACACTCGGCTGGATCGAGTCGAGGGACGCCATCGAGCTGTCGTGTGTCAAGAACTCGGGGCGCCGGAGTAACGGCGCCGGATCGGTCGGATCGCGAGGAGAACGTCGACTACTTCCTCTACGTTGTGATCGCTTCCGCTTGGGTCTACAAGGGTATGTGGACAACACTCTCCCTCTCGTTGCTATTCATCACCATGATCTTGCGTGTGCGTGGGAAAATTTTTGAAATTACTCGTTCCCCAACAAAGGGCATCCGAGCCAGGTTTTTTTCTATGGTTTGATGTTTTGCACGAGTAGAACACAAGTGAGTTGTGGGCGATACAAGTCATACTACCTACCAAAGATGTCATACTTTGGTTCAGCGGTATTGTGAGATGAAGCGCCCGCACCGACATTACGCAGACGCTTACGCGAGACTGGTTTCACCGCCACGAGCACTCATTGCTTAAAGGTGACTGTGGGTGTCTGTCTCTCTCACTTTAGTTGAACCGAGTGTGGCTACGCCGGTCCTTGAGAAGGTTAAACGGAGTCTATTTGACGAAATATCGTTGTGGTTTTGATGCGTAGGTGAGACTGGTTCTTGCTTAAGCCCGTAGCAGCCACGTAAAATTTGCAACAACAAAGTAGAGGACGCCTAACTTGTTTTTGCAGGGCATGTTGTGATGTGATATGGTCAAGACGTGATGCTATATTTTATTGTATGAGATGATCATGTTTTGTAACCGGTTATCGGCAATCGGCAGGAGCCATATGGTTGTCGCTTTATTGTATGCAATGCAATCGCCCTGTAATGCTTTACTTTATCACTAAGCGGTAGCGATAGTCGTAATAGCATAAGTTTGGCGAGACGACAACGATGCTGCGATGGAGATCAAGGTGTCGCGCCGGTGACGATGGTGATCATGGTGGTGCTGCAAGATGGAGATCGTGAAGCACAAGATGATGATGACCATATCATATCACTTATATTGATTTGCATGTGATGTTTATCCTTTTATGCATCTTATCTTGCTTTGATTGACGGTAGCATTATAAGATGATCTCTCACTAAATAATCAAGAAGTGTTCTCCCGGTATGCACCGTTGCCAAAGTTAAATCGTGCCCGGACACCGCGTGATGATCGGGTGTGATAAGCTCACGTCCATCTACAACGGGTGCAAGCCAGTTTTGCACACGCAGAATACTCGGGTTATACTTGACGAGCCTAGCATATGCAGATATGGCCTCGGAACACGGAGACCGAAAGGTCGGCGTGAATCATATAGTAGATATGATCAACATAAGATGTTCACCATTGAAAACTACTCCATTTCACGTGATGATCGGTTATGGTTTAGTTGATTTGGATCACGTGATCACTTAGATGACTAGAGAGATGTTTTTCTAAGTGGGAGTTCTTAAGTAATATGATTAATTGAACTTAAATTTATCATGAACTTAGTACTGATAGTATCTTGCTTGTTTATGTTTAGATGGCTCGTCTTTGTTGTTCCGTTGAATTTTAATGCGTTCCTTGAGAAAGCAAAGTTGAAAGATGATGGTAGCAATTACGGGACTGGGTCCGTAACGAGGATCATCCTCATTGCTGCACGTAAGAGCTACGTCTGGATGCACCGCTAGGTGAGCGAACTCTTCTTTGAGCAACGCCGGATGTTATGAGCGTCTGGCGAGCAAAGTGATGACTACTCTATAGTTCGATGTGCCATGCTACGGCTTAGAACCGGGACTTCAACGACGTTTTGAGCGTCATGGAGCATATGAGATGTTCCAGAGTTGAAGTTAATATTCCAACAGAATGCCCGGATTGAGAGATATGAAGTCTCCAATAAGTTCTATAGCTGCAAGATGGAGGAGAATAGTTACATTAGTGAGCATATACTCGGAATGTCCGGGTACTACAATCACTTGACACAATTGGGAGTTAATCTTCCGGATGATTGTGTCATTGACGAAATTCTCAATCACCGCCACCAAGCTACAAAGGCTTCGTGATGAACTATAATATGCAAGGGTTAGTAAAGACTATGCAGAGCTCTTACGCAATGCTAAAGGCTGCGGAAGTAGAAATCAGAAGGAGCATCAAGTGTTGATGGTAAATAAGACCACTAGTTTCAAGAAGAAAGGCAAAGGAAGAAGAAGGAATCTCAAGAAGAACAGCAAGCAAGTTGTTTGCTCGGAGAAGAAACCCAAGTCGGCCCTAAACACAAATCGAGTGCTTCTCCGCAAGCGAGGTAGTCATTTGAAGCGGAACTGCCCCAAGTATTTGGCGGATAAGAAGGATGGCAAGGTGAACAAAGGTATATGTGATATACATGTTATTGATGTGTACCTTACTAGAGCTCGTAGTAGCACTTGGTATTTGATACTAGTTCTGTTGCTAATATTTGCAACTCAAAGCAGGGACTACTGATTAAGCGAACTCGGCAAAGGACGAGGTGACGATCTTGGCGTGGAAATGGTTCCAAAGTCGATGTGATCGCGGTCAAGACGCTACCTCTACATCTACCTTCGGGATTAGTTTTAGACCTAAATAATTGTTATTTGGTGCTGCGTTGAGCATGAACATTATATCTGGATCTTGTTTGATGCGAGAGCGGTTATTCATTTAAATCGAGAGAATAATGGTTGTTCTATTTATATGAGTAATATCTTTTATGGTCATGCACCCTTGAGGAGTGGTCTATTTCTTATGAATCTCGATAGTAGTGATACACATATTCATAATGTTGAAACCAAAAGATGCAGAGTTGATAATGATAGTGCAACTTATTTGTGGCACTTGCCGTTTAGGTCATATCGGTGTAAAGCGCATGAAGAAACTCCATCCCTTAGTCAATCCGAATAAGTTCATGGTCAGAATCATTGTTTCTGCGATACCGTGAGTCCCAGCTAAGCTTGGCACACGCTATCAAGTATGAGTAATCCGTTTAAGATGTACGCAACTAGCATTTGATATCGAGATCATCCGATGTATGATCCGACTGAACGAGGGATCTCTGCATTGCTCGAGACACTACTAAGATCATGATCACATCCATGAAGCGTATGTTTGCAGATTCGCAAGTGCTTCGGCATTTCAGTACGCTGGAGGTTACAGATCCTTCCATGAAAAATGGGCTCGATGGGACCCACGAGGGTAGAAGGCAATAGACCAGCTGCCTCTTCCACAGTCCACTAGGATCTAGCGAGCAATGGTGCTTTCGCCCTCCTCTCTCTCTTTCTCCGGTGTTCCAGTTCAACAGATTGACTAGGTGATCCTTCTCCAGAGAGAGAGCCTGTATGCGCTCTGGTCACCGACTCTCCTTCCTTGATATATTGCATGGGGTAGATCTTGAACACGATGTTGATCAGTGAGATCGTCTCAGCCGCAGCGGTGCCCTCCACCATATTCCACTTCAGCTATACTCGTCCGCTGGTGCTTGTCATGAGCTCATCGGGCCGGTGAAACATCAAGATCGCCACTCACGCCGTCGGCATCGACGAACTCTCTCCTCGACACCTCGCTGGATCGAGTACGAGGGACGCCATCGAAGCAGTACGCGTGTCAAGAACTCTAGCGCCGGAGTAACCGCTACGATCGGTCGGATCGCGAGGAGAACGACACTACTCTCTACGCCAGGATCGCTTCCGCCGGTCTATAGGGTATGTGGACAACACTCTCCTCTCCGCTATTCATCACCATGATCTTGCGTAGCGAGGGAAATTTTGAAATTACTAGCTCCCCAACAATCACAACGTAGAGGAAGTAGTCGACGTTTCCTCGCGATCCGACCGATCCTCCGCCAAGCATCTCGACGCCGAGTTCTTGACACACGATAGCTCGATGACGCCCCTCAGATCCGATCCAGCCGAAAGTGTCGAGGGAGAGTTTCACAAGACGACGGCAGTGGTGACGATCTTGATGTTTCATCCGCAGGCTTCGCTTAAGCTTCATGACAGATGAACCGAGGTGGAATATGGTGGAGGGGGCACCAGACACGGCTAAGGAACGATCTAAAGATCAACTTGTGTGTTCCAAGGTGCCCCTGCCCTCAGATATAAAGGAGCAAGGGGAGAGGGGCCATGCCAAGGGAGGCGCGCTAGGAGTCCTACTCCTCCGAGTAGGATTCTCCAATCCTAGTTGGACTAGGATTCCTGGAGGGGGAAAGAGAGAGAGGGGCGCCCTTCTCCTAGTCCTAGTAGACTAGGAAGGGGGGAGGCTACCACCCAGGGCTGGCCCCTTCTCCTTTCCACTAAGGCCCATCGAGGCCCATTTACCCCGGGGTTCCAGAATCCCAAGATTTCCAGAATTTCCCCCTAACCATTCCAACTCCAAACATAGGCTTCCAAATATCAATCTTTATGTCTCACCATTCCAGACTCCTCCATGTCCGGATCACATCCGGACCAACTTCTTTAATCAAAATAATAAACTCATAATAACCATCAAACCTTGTGCGGGACCCATTCCGAGAAAATGGAATGACCTAGAACTATTCACTCAATAACCAACAGGGACCTGATGCCCATATTGGCCCTACATTTTCTACGAAGACTTTGTTTGGGACAAAAACAACATACGCTTTCCTTTGTCACGGGAAGTTACGCCCAGATTCGATCTTTGATCCAATACCTAGTTCAATCTGCACCGAAGTCTTTTACTGTCCGAATAATCATCTCACAACTAAAAGTTTTTAAGGTTTGATGTGCATTAGAGAGGGCCAGAGATACCTTCCCAAATCGGAGGACAAAACCAATCCCAAAACGCCAACCCAACATTTCCTTTGGAGACACCGAGTACTTTATAATCACCCAGCAGCCAGGACCTTGGTAGCACCTTTTCCCGTAAACGGAGTTGATAACTAAGTTAAGGAACATGTATATGTCATGGATAAAAGCAGAGCAACATACTAAACGATCAGTATACAGACTCTTATGTCACGTCAGAACTCATTCAGACATCATGCTTTACACTTCCATTTGCCAAACCTTGTCTTAACTCATAAAATGTTCGCAATTGAACATGATTCGGACTTAACATGACGAAATTTTAGTCAATCTTGAACTTGTCGAAACCTTGGCGGCTTTTAGAAGAATATTACCGCTCTTCTTCTTGAAGATCCACTTGTTTTCATTGCTTGCCTCCCGGCAAGTCAACCAAATCCAACTTTGTTTTCAACATGATCCCATCTCGATTTCATGGCCCGCCATTTTGAACTGGCTCACCATCGCCTTCATAGTTCGAGGTTCATCATTCTAGTAGCATGACTTCGTAAGGATTACGCATCACGGCGGATCTTAGTCGATCTACAGGTTCAAGAATTGATCCAGTTTCATGATCAACATCATCAATTCCTCACATTTGGTGTAGTGTCTCTAAACGTTTCCGATTTAACACTTTCAAGTAAGGAGAAGGTACTATTACCTCATCAAGTTCCACTTTCTCCCACTCACTTCTTTCGAGAGAAACTCTTTCTAGAAAGGATCCATTCTACACGAATTTTTCTTGTCTGGAAAAGGCCAAGCCTTGGGTCCGAAGACCATTCGTTTGGGACTATGTTTAATTTTACTGTGTCCCAAACTTTTTCCTAATTTGGTTTTTGAACCATTTCTAAGTCCCTCAACATTTCCTTTTATTTCAATGAATCCCGCTAAGCCCCAAAAGCTAAACAGAAAAAAAATCCTTAGTTAAGTGTAAATACCTCAACACAATACCGTGGGTTTCCATTGTTTAAATTATTTCAAATTAAACCATAAAATCATATTCATCAGGAAAATTTTTTTGGGTTATTTCAAACCCCATTTTTTTTCCCCGCCTATTCTAGGTTTCCCAAAACCCTTAAGTCCCCAAGGAAAAATTTGAAAAGCGGCCCAAATTTCAACTTCGATTAATTTCAACTGGCCCTCTGAAAACTTTTTTGTTCCACCCCCCAAACCAACAGGGGTTTGCCCCACCACTTTCCGGGGCCGGTTATTAGCCCGGGCCCCGGTTCTTGACGCCCCTTTTCTTTCCAGCCGGTGTCGGGAGATTTCCCCGGGCCGGGGAATCTTATGTTTCATCCCGGGGGCTTCCTTTATTTCCCGGGAACCGGGGAATATGGTAGGCCTGAACAAAACCCCAAAGATCAACTTTTGGTGCCCGGTGCCCCGCCCAGCTAAAACAGGAAGGGAGATAAAGGGGCTGGGTCCCCCTTGGGGTTAATTCCCTCAATCCTAGTTCAATTCTAGAGGGAAACAGAGAGTAACTGCCTCCTCTCCACCAAGGAACTAAAGTTGGACACTTCATTCTCCCTCCTTTCCTAAGGCCATCAGCCTTACCCAATCCCCCAATCTTAATTTCCCAACCTTTAACTCCCTACTTATATTTTTTTGCTTCACTTCTCATGTTGACTACCAACTTTAAGAATCAACCTCAAGCCTATCATCCCTTGCCTTACCGGCCGGAACAAGGTGACATGACCGAACTTTCTTCAAAACAAAGAGGGCCCGGATGGCCCATGTTTCTACCATCACTTTAAACTTTTCTCGATAAATAACAACTACGTGTTCCCTTTCATCGGTAAACATTTCCGAGATTCGTCTCGTTCAATACTAATTAATTCAATAACAATTTTTACTCTCCATTAACATCTCACAACTAACTCATTAGTAAATGCAAGGCTTAAGATTAACCAGGGCCGAGAATACCGATAATCGGGGAAAACTAATTTGAATACCCAACCAACATTCCTTTGGAGACACCGTGTACTAAATCATCCAGCTATGCTAGGACGTCTTCATATACATTCGCTAAACGGTTCACCCTTGTAAACGAGAGTTCAGATAACATAATCTCACAGTTATCAGGAAGTAAAGCATTACAGGCGATTGCATTGCATACAATAAAGCGACAACCATATGGCTCTGCCACTTGCCGATAACTTCGTTACAAAACATGATCATCTCATACAATAAAATATAGCATCACGCCTTGACCATATCACATCACAACATGCCCCGCAAAAACAAGTTAGACGCCCTCTACTTTGTTGTTGCAAATTTTACGTGGCTGCTACGGGCTTAAGCAAGAACCAGTCTCACCTACGCATCAAAACCACAACGATATTTCACAAATAGACTCCGCTTAACCTTCTCAAGGACCGGCGAGCTACACTCAGTTCAACTAAAGTGAGAGAGACAGCACCCACCAGTCACCTTTAAGCAACGAGTGCTCGTGGCGGTGAAACCAGTCTCGCGTAAGCGTCGCAGTAATGTCGGTCCGGGCCGCTTCATCTCACAATACCGCTGAACCAAAGTATGACATGCTGGTAGGTAGTATGACTTGTATCGCCCACAACTCACTTGTGTTCTACTCGTGCAAAACATCAAACCATAGAAAAACCTAGGCTCGGATGCCATCTGTTGGGGAACGAGTAATTTCAAAAATTTCCCACGCACACGCAAGATCATGGTGATGTATAGCAACGAGAGGGGAGAGTGTTGTCCACATACCCTTGTAGACCCGGCGAAGCGATCACAACGTAGAGAAGTAGTCGACGTTCTCCTCGCGATCCGACCGATCCCGGCCAAGCATCTCACGCCCCGAGTTCTTGACACACGTACAGCTCGATGACGCCCCTCAGACTCGATCCAGCCGAGTGTCGAGGAGAGTTTCACAAGACGACGGCGTGGGACGATCTTGATGTTTCACCGCGCAGGGCTTCGCCTAAGCTTCATGACGGTATGACCGAGGTGGAATATGGTGGAGGGGGCACCGACACGGCTAAGGAACGATCTAAAGATCAACTTGTGTGTTCCAAGGTGCCCCCTGCCTCAGATATAAAGGAGCAGGGGGAGGGGCGGCCAAGGGAGGCGGCCAGGAGTCCTACTCCCTCCGGGTAGGATTCCCCCAATCCTAGTTGGACTAGGATTCCTGAGGGGGAAAGAGAGAGGGGCGGCCTTCTCCTAGTCCTAGTAGGACTAGGGAAGGGGGAGGCGCAGCCACCTAGGGCTGGCCCTTCTCCTTTCCACTAAGGCCCATCGAGGCCCATTTACCTCCCGGGGTTCCGTAACCTCCCTAAGACTCGAAGAATTCCGCTTTCGCTCGAACCATTCCAACTCCAAACATAGGCTTCCAATATATCAATCTTTATGTCTCGACCATTCCGAGACTCCTCGTCATGTCCGTGATCACATCACGGACTCAACTTCTTCGGTACATCAAAATACATAAACTCATAATAACTCGCCATCGAAACCTTAAGCGTGCGGACCCTACGGTTCGAGAACAATGTAGACATGACCTAGAACTATTCACGGTCAATAACCAACAGCGGACCTGGATGCCCATATTGGTTCCTACATATTCTACGAAGATCTTTGTCGGTCGGATCGATAACAACATACGTTGTTCCTTTGTCATCGGTATGTTACTTGCCCGAGATTCGATCGCTCAGATCCAATACCTAGTTCAATCTCGCTACGGCAAGTCTCTTTACTCGCTCCGTAATACATCATCTCACAACTAACTCATTAGTTGTAGTGCTTGCAAGGCTTAAGTGATGTGCATTACCGAGAGGGCCCAGAGATACCTCTCCGACAATCGGAGTGACAAAACCTAATCTCAAATACGCCAACCCAACATTTGCCTTTGGAGACACTGTAGTACTCCTTTATAATCACCCATTACGTTGTGACGCTTTGGTAGCACCAAAGTGTTCCTCCGTAAACGGAGTTGCATAATCTCATAGTTATAGGAACATGTATATGTCATGGATAAAAGCAGTAGCAACATACTAAACGATCGTGGTGCTAAGCTAAGGGAATGGGTCATGTCAATCGATCATTCTACTAATGATGTGACCTCATTAATCAAATAACAACTCCTTGTTCATGGTTAGGAAACATAACCATCTTTGATTAACAAGCTAGTCTAGTAGAGGCATACTAGTGACATGTTGTTTTGTCTATGCATTCACACATGTATCATGTTTCCGGTTAATACAATTCTAGCATGAATGATAAACATTTATCATGAAATAAGGAAATAAATAATAACTTTATTATTGCCTCTAGGGCATATTTCCTTCAATCATATCACCGCAACGCACCAAGGGACATTCATTCCCGACAGGGAGAAGGATGAGCTGACTGAGGCCCTCGGGAATCCTGAGCACCCTGGACGAACACGAGGCACACCAGGCTCCGTTTCGTGCGTGGTTGGGTTTCCCGCTGCAGGCGGTTATAGGAAGCAAGAGTGAAAGAGGAAAGCGGAGCAAAGCAAAATGCAGACGGTTGAAGCAAGATTAGCGAAGCTAGAGGAATTTGCAGCTGCCGGACAACCATCTCAACGACTCGAAGCTACCGCATAAGCTACCCCGCCATCTCAGCGGAGAAGCAACGTGACTTCCATAGAGCTAGCCCAGCCTGATTTGACAGCTCATCGCTACCCCGTGGATACTATCACGGAGGCTCAACATTGCGAGCTTGTGACGAAATGTAGGACCTGACTTTGAAGGCGGCTCTCGGCTCTGTTGCACCTCCTCTAGCTGACGGAACTTTTCACTGCCGTATGATTCCACATGGCTATGCTGTTGTGACAGTGGATGAAATAATGGAGGGATTTCATGAGCTAGAGCTTGACCACCCTACAGGTGAAGGGGACATTCATCTGAGCTACTTTATGGAGTACATGTCTATGGAGGAAGGAGTACATCAAGCTTCCAAACTGGACGCCTCCTCCTCCGGTGAGTCAGGGCACTCCGCCTCCTCCTCCAGCGAGTGATCAGGGCGCTTTGCCTCCTTCGGTGCATGATGGCACTCCGGCTACTTCTTCGCCTCCTCCGTCGAGCACTCCGCCTCCTTCGGCGCGTGAGGGCACTACGGCTCCTCCTCCGCCTCCTCCGGCGTGTCGGAGCACTCCGCCTCCTCCGACATGTCAGCGGACTCTGCCGCATCATCAACGGCTGAAGAAAGAGTCTGCCGCTTCGGCGGCTAGCAGTACAAGCAGAGGAGGGAAGCAATTCAAATACGGCCCATCTCTCAAGGCTCTGGAAAAGTTACCATATGAGAGGACCGACAAGGAAAACAAGGACATCAGTCATGCCCAAGTGAGGGACTTTTTTGCACGGAAACCTCCACCTCCGAAGGAAACGGTAGGTCCGGTGAAAGTGAAGCGGACTATCGATGCCCTGAAGCGACCACCGTCGCTTCCACCGGATTCCAACTATGTGCACACTATTAAAAGGACATATAAGGAAGCGGAGCCGTCGGGAAGTACTTGCAGTGATGCAAGATTAGCAGAACGAAGAAGTGGGAAAAAATTCCCCAGCTCGGCGAACAGGCGAAGCAATCCTGCCCTCCGCTCAAGGTGTTTAGTGATATCTTCGCTAATCATCCGGGGATGGTGCCCGGTACCAATCCTGCTAGTTACCTAACCGATGATATATAGTTTGAAACAATGGAGGGGGAACCCTTCAAATACGAGTACGGGAAGCCTCTTCAAACTAGATTATCCGCCTCTAACAACGATGATGTAAAGATTGCATGAATGGTACATGCGAATCTGCAGCCAGTCTGCATGAATGATATTGTGACACTGAGAGTTTAAGAGGAGCACGACCTCATTGGAATTGATTTGTTGTCTCTTGAATTTGACGAGTTATTCCATTTATACAATCAAATGGCCCTCGACAAAACACTCGTGACTTGCTACTGTCTGTAAGTACTACTTCTGTAATTAAGTCTCTATATATAGCTCAGCTCTTTCATTGCATGTATATATAATTATCCTCACTATATTATGCAGGTTGAAGATCGTCGAATAAAGAAAAGCAGATATCTATTATATTGGGTTCATTAACCCAAATATCATAAATGAACGGACGGTCAAACACAAAGTCGCAGATACCAAGGACAACTTGCTACAATCGTTGCTTAGAAATCAAAACAAAGATAAAATACTCTTTCCTTACAACTTCAAGTGAGTGTTACTGTCTTGTGCATATTCGGTTTCCCTTACACGAGGTTAATTATAGTAATGTAATTGATGAGTTATGCATGCGTGCGCAGATTCCACTTTATTCTGCTAGAGATTAAGCTTGAACGGGTAATAGTAATTGCCTTAAACTCGAGACGAAAAGATCCTCAGGAGTATGCGGACATGACTGATATGCTCCAGAAGTAAGTTCAATCGATCATTATCGCACCATATCGATAACTTTGTTCATTTCCTGATATCAAGTAATTATTCTCTTTGTCTTGCAGGGTTTGAAAAGAGTTCACCGTAATTGTTCCCGGACTGTCGATGGAGCTGCGATTTAGACACTGAAAGTAGGTACTACTAGCTAGTTTCGCGCATCTCCCATTGATTCTAACTAGCTTCATCAATACCATTTAGCATGCTTGATTATCGGTTTGATTGAACTCTATTTCTCGTAAAGTGCTTATGGCAGGAAGCCGGGAATGATTTTTGTGGATACTACGTTTGAGAGTTCATCTACAACTCAACGACCTCTAAGCGGGGCTACTCTGAATAATAATATGATGTACGTAAACAAAAGAATTCACAATTTTAATTTAGTACCATCATTTGTGTTGATTTTCATTAATATATATGTAGTGACCCACTTCTTTAAATTAGCTGTGGAAGATGCGGGATGAACTCCTACCACATGATCGTATACGAGCTATTCAAGAGGAATTGGCGGGATTCTTTCTTGACCACGTCATACATAAAGCCAGAGAATAGCATGTGAAAGTTGATATAAACCTTAGATGTTAGGGTTTGTAAGAGATCTTATATTGTATATATGTATCTAATAGCGTGGGATAGATATACGAAAACTTATTGTTCAACCAATCTCTCGGAGAAAGAGAGGTCACTTCTCTTTGTATATGTTCATGACGATCTTGTGTACTTAATGGTTCCTTCATTTGCTTACTAGGTAGCGTGTCAATTTCTCTCTATACGTATAGTAGCTAGCGTCGACCAAGCACGGAGATAAAAAGATGTCACTTCTCTCTATTAGCTAGCTAACACAATATGAAACCCCTAAATTAACCCTCCAAAACCCCAACCCCCCCCCCCCCAAAAAAAAACAAAAAACCCAGCTCCTGCCAGCTGCTGACGCGCGGAGGCCTTTTGGTCCTGGTTGGTATTACCAACCGGGACTAAAGATCCTCTTGCTGGCGCCCACACAATGGCCACGTGGAGTTCATCATCCCGGTTAAGTAAGTGAACCGACTAAAATAATGGGCTTTAGTCCCGACCCTTTAGTCCCGGTTCCTGAACCAGGGCTAAAGGGCCTCTGAAACCGGGCCAAATGGCCCGTATATGTTTATTTAATCAGTTTTGCTATTGAAAAAATAATTTGTGTGCGTCCGAAAGTACATAAGACTGTCCATAGTGTGAGTAACTTCAGCAGTAACATAAATTTGAACTCAGCAAATTTACTTATGCGGCAATGATTTAATGAGAAGAGAGATGGATTGAGTAACATAGTTACTCACATCCGTGTCCGTAGACTCCTCTGAAGGAAATATGCCCTAGAGGCAATAATAAAGTTATTATTTATTTCCTTATTTCATGATAAATGTTTATCATTCATGCTAGAATTGTATTAACCGGAAACATGATACATGTGTGAATGCATAGACAAAACAAGATGTCACTAGTATGCCTCTACTAGACTAGCTTGTTAATCAAAGATGGTTATGTTTCCTGACCATGAACAAAGGAGTTGTTATTTGATTAACGAGGTCACATCATTAGTAGAATGATCTGATTGACATGACCCATTCCTTAGCTTAGCACACGATCGTTTAGTATGTTGCTCTGCTTTTATCCATGACTTATACATGTTCCTGTAACTATGAGATTATGCAACTCCGTTTACGGAGGAACACTTTGGTGCTACCAAGCGTCACAACGTAATCGGGTGATTATAAAGGAGTACTACAGGTGTCTCCAAAGGCGATGTTGGGTTGGCGTATTTGAGATTAGGTTTTGTCACTCCGATAGTCTGGAGAGGTATCTCTGGGCCCTCTCGGTAATGCACATCATCAAGCCTTGCAAGCACTACAACTAATGAGTTAGTTGTGAGATGATGTATTACGGAACGAGTAAAGAGACTTGCGGTAACGAGATTGAACTAGGTATTGGATACCGACGATCGAATCTCGCAAGTAACATACCGATGACAAAGGGAACAACGTATGTTGTTATGCGGTCCGACCGACAAAGATCTTCGTAGAATATGTAGGAACCAATATGGGCATCCAGGTCCCGCTGTTGGTTATTGACCGTGAATGGTTCTAGGTCATGTCTACATTGTTCTCGAACCGTAGGGTCCGCACGCTTAAGGTTTCGATGGCGGTTATTATGAGTTTATGTATTTTGATGTACCAAGGAGTTCGAGTCCGGATGTGATCACGGACATGACGAGGAGTCTCGGAATGGTCGAGACATAAAGATTGATATATTGGAAGCCTATGTTTGGAGTTCGAATGGTTCCGGCTAAAACGGAATTCTGAGTACCGGAGGTTACTGGAACCCCGGGAGGTAAATGGGCCTCGGTGGGCCTTAGTGGAAAGGAGAAGGGCAGCCCTAGGAGGCGCGCCTCCCCCCTTCCCTAGTCCTACTAGGACTAGGAGAAGGGGCCGGCCCCCCTCTCTCTCTTTCCCCCCTCCGGGAATCCTAGTCCAACTAGGATTGGGGGAATCCTACTCCCAGAGGGAGTAGGACTCCTGTATGCGCCTCCCTTGGCCGCCGCCCCTCCCCTTGGTCCTTTATATCACGGGGCAGGGGGCACCTTGGAACACACAAGTTGATCGTAAGATCGTTCCTTAGCCGTGTGCGGTGCCCCTCCACCATATTCCACCTCGGTTATACCGTCGCGAAGCTTAAGGCGAAGCCTGCTGCCGGTGAAACATCAAGATCGTCCCACGCCGTCGTCTTGTGGAACTCTCCTCGACACTCGGCTGGATCGAGTCGAGGGCGTCATCGAGCTGTACGTGTGTCAAGAACTCGGGCGTCGGAGTAACGGCGCGGGATCGGTCGGATCGCGAGGAGAACGTCGACTACTTCCTCTACGTTGTGATCGCTTCCGCCGGGTCTACAAGGGTATGTGGACAACACTCCCCTCTCGTTGCTATACATCACCATGATCTTGTGTGTGCGTAGGAAAATTTTTGAAATTACTCGTTCCCCAACAAAGGCATCCGAGCCTAGGTTTTTCTATGGTTTGATGTTTTGCACGAGTAGAACACAAGTGAGTTGTGGGCGATACAAGTCATACTACCTACCAAAGATGTCATACTTTGGTTCAGCGGTATTGTGAGATGAAGCGGCCCGACCGACATTACGCCAGACGCTTACGCGAGACTGGTTTCACCGCCATGAGCACTTTCGTTGCTTAAAGGTGACCGGTGGGTGTCTGTCTCTCTCACTTTAGTTGAACTGAGTGTGGCTACGCCCGTCCTTGAGAAGGTTAAACGAGTCTATTTGACGAAGTATCGTTGTGGTTTTGATGCGTGGTGAGACTGGTTCTTGCTTAAGCCCGTAGCAGCCACGTAAAATTTGCAACAACAAAGTAGAGGACGTCTAACTTGTTTTTGCAGGCATGTTGTGATGTGATATGGTCAAGATGTGATGCTATATTTTATTGTATGAGATGATCACGTTTTGTAACCGGTTATCGGCAATCGGCAGGAGCCATATGGTTGTCGCTTATTGTATGCAATGCAATCGCTACGTAATGCTTTACTTTATCACTAAGCGGTAGCGATAGTCGTAGTAGCATAAGTTTGGCGAGACGACAACGATGCTGCGATGGAGATCAAGGTGTCGCGCGGTGGCGATGGTGATCATGGTGGTGCAACAAGATGGAGATCATGAAGCACAAGATGATGATGACCATATCATATCACTTATATTGATTTGCATGTGATGTTTATCCTTTTATGCATCTTATCTTGCTTTGATTGACGGTAGCATTATAAGATGATCTCTCACTAAATTATCAAGAAGTGTTCTCCCGGGTATGCACCGCTGCCAAAGTTCGTCGTGCCCGGACACCACGTGATGATCGGGTGTGATAAGCTCTCGTCCATCTACAACGGGTGCAAGCCAGTTTTGCACGCCAGAATACTCGGGTTATACTTGACGAGCCTAGCATATGCAGATATGGCCTCGGAACACGGAGACCGAAAGGTCGGCGTGAATCATATAGTAGATATGATCAACATACGATGTTCACCATTGAAAACTACTCCATTTCACGTGATGATCGGTTATGGTTTAGTTGATTTGGATCACGTGATCACTTAGATGACTAGAGAGATGTTTTTCTAAGTGGGAGTTCTTAAGTAATATGATTAATTGAACTTAAATTTATCATGAACTTAGTACCGATAGTATCTTGCTTGTTTATGTTTGATTGTAGATAGATGGCTCGTCTTTGTTGTTCCGTTGAATTTTAATGCGTTCCTTGAGAAAGCAAAGTTGAAAGATGATGGTAGCAATTACACGGATCGGGTCCGTAACGAGGATCATCCTCATTGCTGCACGTAAGAGCTACGCCCCGGATGCACCGCTAGGTGCAGACTCTTGCTAATGCAACTGCAGATGTTATGAGCGTCTGGCGAGCAAAGTGATGACTACTCTATAGTTCAAGATGTGCCATGCTTTACGGCTTAGAACCGGGACTTCAACGACGTTTTGAGCGTCATGGAGCATATGAGATGTTCCAGAGTTGAAGTTAATATTCCAACAGAATGCCCGGATTGAGAGATATGAAGTCTCCAATAAAGTTCTATAGCTGCAAGATGGAGGAGAATAGTTACATTAGTGAGCATATACTCGTAATGTCCGGTACTACAATCACTTGACACAATTGGGAGTTAATCTTCCGGATGATTGTGTCATTGATGAAATTCTCAATCACGCCACCAAGCTACAAAGGCTTCGTGATGAACTATAATATGCAAGGGTTAGTAAAGACTATGCTCGAGCTCTTCGCAATGCTAAAGGCTGGAGGTAGAAATCAAGAAGGAGCATCAAGTGTTGATGGTCAATAAGACCACTAGTTTCAAGAAGAAAGGCAAAGGGAAGAAGAAGGAATCTCAAGAAGAACAGCAAGCAAGTTGCTGCTCAGAGAAGAAACCCAAGTCGGCCCTAAACACTGAAATCGAGTGCTTCTACCGCAAGCGCATAGTCATTTGAAGCGGAACTGCCCCAAGTATTTGGCGGATAAGAAGGATGGCAAGGTGAACAAAGGTATATGTGATATACATGTTATTGATGTGTACCTTACTAGAGCTCGTAGTAGCACTGGTATTTGATATCGGTTACATTGCTAATATTTGCAACTCAAACAGGGACTACGATTGCTTAACTCGCAAAGGACGAGGTGACGATCGCGTGGGAAATGGTTCCAAAGTCGATGTGATCGCGGTCGGCACGCTACCTCTACATCTACCTTCGGGATTAGTTTTAGACCTAAATAATTGTTATTTGGTGCTGCGTTGAGCATGAACATTATATCTGGATCTTGTTTGATGCGAGACGGTTATTCATTTAAATCGAGAGATAATGGTTGTTCTATTTATATGAGTAATATCTTTTATGGTCATGCACCCTTGAGGAATGGTCTATTTTGGTGAATCTCGATAGTAGTGATACACATATTCATAATGTTGAAACCAAAAGATGCAGAGTTGATAATGATAGTGCAACTTATTTGTGGCACTTGCCGTTTAGGTCATATCGTTGTAAAGCGCATGAAGAAACTCCATGCCGATGGACTTTTGGAGTCACTTGATTATGAATCACTTGGCACTTAAGAACCGTGCCTCATGGGCAAGATGACTAGAACACCGTTCTCGGTACTATGGAGAGAGCAACAGATTTGTTGGAAATCATACATCTGATGTATGTGGTCCGATGAATATTGAGGCTCGTGGCGGATATCGTTATTTTCTCACCTTCACAGATGACTTAAGCGGATATGGGTATATCTACTTAATGAAACATAAGTCTGAAACGTTTGAAAAGTTCAAAGAATTTCAGAGTGAAGTTGAAAATCATCGTAACAAGAAAATTAAGTTTCTACGATCCGATCGTGGAGGTGAATATTTGAGTTACGAGTTTGGTCTACATTTGAAACAATGCGGAATAGTTTAGCAACTCACGCCACCCGAACACCACAACAGTAATGGTGTGTCCGAACGTCAGAATCGTACTTTACTAGATATGGTACGATCTATGATGTCTCTTACAGATTTACCGCTATCGTTTTGGGGTTATGCTCTAGAGACAGCCGCATTCACATCGAATAGAACACCGTCGAAATCCGTTGAGACGACACCTTATGAATCTGTGGTTTAGCAAGAAACCAAAGTTGTCGTTTCTTAAAGTTTGGGGATGCGATGCTTATGTGAAAAAGCTTCAACCCGATAAGCTCGAACCCAAATCGAAAATGTGTCTTCATAGGATACCCAAAGGAGACAGTTGGGTACACCTTCTATCACAGATCCGAAGGCAAGACATTCGTTGCTAAGAATGGATCCTTTCTAGAGAAGGAGTTTCTCTCGAAAGAAGTGAGTGGGAGGAAAGTGGAACTTGATGAGGTAATAGTACCTTCTCCCTTACTTGAAAGTAGTTAAATCGCGAAACCAGTTTACGAGACACCTACACCAAGTAGTGAGGAAGTTGATGATGTTGATCATGAAACTTCGATCAAGTTCTCGCAGAACCTCGTAGATCAACGAGTAAGATCCGCACTGAGTGGTACGGCAATCCTGTTCGGAAGTCATGCTACTAGATCATGATGAACCTACGAACTATGAAGAAGCGATGGTGAGCCCAGATTCCGCAAAATGGCTTGAGGCCATGAAATCGAGATGGGATCCATGTATGAAAACAAAGTGTGGACTTTGGTTGACTTGCCCGAGGGTAGGCAAGCAATAGAAAACAAGTGGATCTTCAAGAAGAAGACCGACGCCGACGGTAATGTTCTCGTCTATAAAGCTCGACTTGTCGCAAAAGGTTTTCGACAAGTTCAAGGGATTGACTACGATGAGACCTTCTCACCCGTGGCGATGCTTAAGTCCGTCCGAATCATGTTAGCAATTGCCGCATTTTATGATTATGAAATTTGGCAAATGGATGTAAAGACGCATTCTGAATGGATTTACGGAAGAAGAGTTGTATATGATGCAACCGAAGGTTTTATCGATCCAAAGGAGCTAACAAAGTGTGCAAGCTCCAATGATCCATATATGGACTGGTGCAAGCATCTCGGAGTTGGAATAAGCGTTTTGATAGTGTGATCAAAGCATTTGGGTTTGTACAGACTTTTGGAGAAGCTCAGATTTACAAGAAAGTGAGTGGGAGCTCAGTAGCATTTCGATCTTATATGTGGATGACATATTGCTGATCGGAAATGATATAGAATTTCGGATAGCATAAAGGGATACTTGAATAAGAGTTTTTCAATGAAAGACCTCGGTGAAGCTGCTTACATATTGGGCATCAAGATCTATAGAGATAGATCAAGGCGCTTAATTGGACTTTCACAAAGCACATACCTTGACAAAGTTTTGAAGAAGTTCAAAATGGATCAAGCAAAGAAAGGGTTCTTGCACGTGTTACAAGGTGTGAAGTTGAGTCGACTCAATGCCCACCACTGCAGAAGATAGAGAGAAGATGAAAGATGTTCCTATGCTTCACCATAGGCTCTATCATGTATGCAATCTTGTGTACCGGACTGATGTGTGCCTTGCTATAAGCCTAGCAGGAGGTACCAAAGTAATCCAGAGTGGATCATCGGCAGCGGTCAAGAACATCTGAAATACCGAAAAGGACGAAGGATATGTTTCAGATATGGAGGTGACAAAGAGCTCATCGTGAACAGTTACGTTGATGCAAGCTTTGACACCGATCCGACGATTCTAAATCGCAGACGGATCGTATTTACACTAAACGGAGGAGCTGCCGGTTAGTGCGATTCTAAACAAAGCGTCGTGGCGGGATCTACATGTGAAGCGGAATACATAGCAGCTTCGAAGCACTAATGAAGGAGTCTGGATGAAGGAGTTCATATCCGATCTAGGTGTCATACCTAGTGCATCGGGTCCAATGAAAATCTTCTGTGACAATACTGGAGCAATAGCCTTAGCAAAGGAATCCAGATTTCACAAGAGGACCAAACACATCAAAAGACGCTTCAATTCCATCCGGGACTTAGTCAAGATCGGAGACATAGAGATTTGCAAGATACATACGGATCTGAATGTTGCGACCGTTGACTAAGCCTCTTCCACGAGCAAAACATGATCAGCACCAAGACTCCATGGGTGTTAGAATCATTACGATGTAATCTAGATTATTGACTCTAGTGCAAGTGGGAGATCAAGGAAATATGCCCTAGAGGCAATAATAAAGTTATTATTTATTTCCTTATTTCATGATAAATGTTTATCATTCATGCTAGAATTGTATTAACCGGAAACATGATACATGTGTGAATGCATAGACAAAACAAGATGTCACTAGTATGCCTCTACTAGACTAGCTTGTTAATCAAAGATGGTTATGTTTCCTGACCATGAACAAAGGAGTTGTTATTTGATTAACGAGGTCACATCATTAGTAGAATGATCTGATTGACATGACCCATTCCCTACGTGTTGTAGAGCCGGCCGTACGGAAAAGCGAGTGCTAGGCTTGTGGCTTGTGCTCTGACATGGACTTTGACCTGGCTTGGCTTGTCTCCACGGATGGATATGAGCCAGATATAGGCGCGTCAGTTCAAGAAAAAAGGATATGGACGCATGTCTTTACGGTGTGCAAAAATGCCATGGCAACTAGTTTGTTGTAGTTTTCTTTCGAGACAGAGTAGACCTGTTATAAAAGTTCACTGAAAATACAAAGCATCTTAAAAGAAGAAACAATTAATTTGAGATTTCGAGACCACTAAACGACCATACTGCCGCTACCGCCAACGCAACGCTGTCGTCGCTTCCCTATCGGAGCAGATTTGATATTGTCGATGACAGCCAGGAAGTCTTTGTGCACATGCCCCTAAGGACCCGTGCCCTAAAGCCACAGTCGTTACCGCTGAACCCTTCTATAGATGTAAAGCACCTGACATCAAATATCGGCACATGACAAGATACTCTGACCGCACCGTTCCAAGGGCACGGACTGGCCAAGGAGACGGAATGAATCTACGCTGCAGCTCCATCGCCTATAGACGGACGGGTTCGAGGAGGGATCGGAGTCCAAAAGACAAACCCAAAAAAAAGTGTGCCATCTATCCGAGCGTTGCACATGCGAGGACTAAAACCCCTAACCTAAACTACTAACCAAAGCGGTAACACCGGGATTCCTCTTCCCCTCACCGGTCGCCACAACGGCAGGCAGAGGGGACTCGAATCCACGGGCTCGCCGCTGAAGCCTAGAGGGAAGAGTTCGCCCTCACCTAGTGTTCGATGAGGAAAACGAGAGGAAGTCTTTCACCAAAGCCGTTTGTTATAGTTGCCACTGCAAATATAAAAGGGATGCAATGGAACTACGGAAGGATTGGTTGCCTAGGTGACGAATTAATTGATCGGGCAGATATAACATTCCGTCACTGATTGAGATGCTAACATATGGGCAAACATTTTTCATCGCAAAAGAGAAAGGCAATTGCGGATTGGTTGCCTTGGGCCGTTTGTTCCTTGCGGGTTGCAACCCCAAGCATCCCGACGTCCACGTGGCACCCGCCAACACGTGGGCACGGTCCCCGATGCCAAGGAATAGAGAGATTCCCACACACCGAGCCAGAATTACACGTGGTAAACATAGGTAGGCAGAGCACAAAACACTGTCCCTCCTGAGGCATCATGCAGCACTCCTGCCGACCATGAAGCGTAAGCCACAGTGCCACATCAGGCCCGCAGCGCGGCCGCCGTGCAGGACTCGAGATGCCCATACGGCCGGCGCTAACCTGCCTACGGCGCGACGGCGATACCTTAATCCGATGATCCGCAGTCGGCGTGGCTGATCCAACGATCTTTGAACGGAATAAGCATGTGGATACCGATAAAGCGATCACAGGTTTGGGCATTATAGGAATGGAAAGGACAGAGAGGATCACCACTCCGATCTTAACCAGGCCTCTATCTATCTATCGGCTGTTCCGTGCTGTGCTTTCCTTTCTCTTCTTTCCATGCACTCCTATCACTTTTCCCCACTTCCAACACTCTCTCGCTGAGACATCACAGGCGGGCAGGCAGGCAGGCAGGCCTCGGTCACAGCAGGTCAAGGGGAGAGTTGCAAGCCAAGCGCTACCCTACTTTCTCTCTCCGGCCTGCAAAAAGCTATCCGTGGGAGGGAGCGGCCAATAAATACTGGGAAAGGAAGAAGCCAACGACGCAAAAGAGAGGAAGCAGTGCGGGGAAGAGGAAGAAGATGCCGAATTCAATTCTGATCCACCGCCCACCATTCACTGGATCGAAAATGTTGTATCTGTACATGATCTCTCTCTCATTATTCATTCACTGCTTGCCGCAGCCTTAAATTACCCTCTTTCTGGAAACAAAATCCCCTATCCCCCCCTTCTTTACATCCGACAGATATATGAAAAGGGGAAATAAATTAAACCAGCCAAGAAAAGAATCCTAATCCCTAACTAAAAAAGAAGAGAAGAAAAAAGAAAGGACCGCCATGCTGCTACCCAAGGGAGCTGGAAGGACCAACCTCTCGCCACCCACCAAATCACAAAATGTACAGATGCCTACTACTTCCGATCCTCGTGGCCGCGTTTCCAAAATCCAGCCACAGTCCACGTTCTGGTCGCCGCGAATTGCTTTGCAACCTCGTCTCCCTTCACTGCTGATCGAGGTTCAACGGTGAGTCGACGTGCTGGTTTTCACCGGATTCCAGCGGCTGATGATGATCGTTGTAGTATTTAACAATGGAGTTCCTTTGACCATGCAGAAAATTGACCAAAACCACCTCGGAATCCTCCGCTGGACCTCGTATGGAATTCCTGTTGCATCTTTTGACCCAGATTATTAGCCATCTTCCACAAAAATTCTGCCGATGAAATCCTGAAACCTCTTGGAGTAGAGCTTCGGGTCCACCGCAGATATCGAATTTGGGTCCGTCTGCAACGACTTGTAAACATGCTCTAGCCTTTTGGTGATGTCATAGTCCTGGAGAATGTCGATTATCCCAAAATACAGGATCACGTCGTGCACTTCGCCGGTCTGGTTCGGGGCCAGGAATCCCCCACCACTCAAGAGAAACGGGTCGAACTCGCTTCTTCTGGATGCTTGCTCTGCTCGGGCTGGCATGTGCGCACCCAGTCTAATCAATGGCTTCCTGAAATCAAGAAAAAGTTGGCATTAGAGAACACAGATTAATGGAGTTAACAAATAAGCTGTGGAGCATTCGTTGCTGTTAAACTGGACAGGACAATCATCTCTAATGCAGCTGAGCAAACAGCTAGGACCCAACAATCCATATGTGTTAACCAAGTGGAGAGCAATGAAGATTTTGCAGTATGATGGCCGCTCAAAGTTTCAACTAAAATGGGCGCTGAGCCAGGTACAGCTTGTACGAGTTATATAAGGGCATGAGAGATGTGTAGAACCCATGATAAAGCACAAAAGCCATGCTTTCAGGTATACAAAGCACAAGGATGGGCTAGTAAGATATATAGAATGAAATCAACTAATTGCTTTCAGGTTGTTGAAGCTGCACATCTCCTTCAATTTTCTAACATGCAATTGTAATCTTGCAATTTTATCTTCAGCAAACAACCAAGTGTTGAAAGGAATCCACGAATTACATCCTTTCCATGAGGTCACTTTGAGAAAGTTGGTAGAATTACACTAACATTAACCCAGGCTTGTTTTGAATGCATGAATTTTGCAAGAAACGGTTCAAAAGAAACCACGACAACATACCGGCAGTCAGGTATCCTATCATAATCATTATCTGAGAAGCACAGCTCTGGCATGCCACCACCACCAACTTGAAATGTCTCACACTTCATTGATAGCTCTGCTTAAGGATAATCGCTTATGTTAGCACATATGGGCAATCTTTTAACTTTTATGGGTAAAGAACAAGGAACTTACTTGGAGAAGCGGTAAAAGTTGACAACCCCATCTTCGAGGCAGAGACATCATCACAAAAGTGAACTCCCACCAAGAAGCTGTAGTCCATAATACCTTCAGACTCCAAAAATTCACAATCTCTCTGGAGTTGCCTGGAGAATAAATCCACACATCAAGTTAGTATTACCGATTCAGTTATTTTCTAGAAAGTAATTTCAACACCACAGATATCGTAAGGGGTTGAACTTACTCATGGAGATCTCTATACCAAGACCGCCGCAACCGAAATACAAAGTTGAGGTCCAAGTCTTTAAGAGTAGTTGTCTCATCAATCTCTTCTTCAAACTTGTCTGCCGTTCGGCCATATGATGAACCTTTAAGATCAAAACGGCGATGAATCTGATAGTCCGAGCAGAACAAATTTCCCATGACAATAAAACGGACCTGGAGAAGTTGTCATTAATCAGTAACTAACATAAAAACATTTTGTGGCAAGGAATTGCAAATATTGCACACCTTCGGTCCATTGATTGGCTTTACACAGTGGACTCCATAGAACCTTGTAATTAGAGAGTAATCATATCGACTAACATGCTGGTAGTAGCTAGGCAACATCCGAATAAGCAACTGCACAGGTAAATAGCAAGGTGATGAGATACCATTTAACAAACAAACCATTTCTCTCAATGTATTTCTACTTGGTAGCACATTTAGCTTTAAATTATATGCATCGAAACATAACGGCTAAGAACACAATGCCAAAACAATGGCGCACATTCGCAAGGCTTGAAACCCTATGTTAGAAACAATATTTTCCTAATTTAATGCCATTTCCATGATGCAATTCAAACAACAATGCCAATCATTTCACAATTGACAGAACCTCCAATCCAAATAAAAGGTTACCTACTTCATACAGGCTGTAAACAAGTGCAGTTCATAACGATGGCATGAGCAAGAAAATTACCTTGACTTCTGATTTTCTCACTGTTTTAATCATGAAACGGTCGTCTTGGGTGAGGTAAAAGAAACTTCCACTCTTCCCAGGCGAAGACAGCTCCCTCAAGGCATCATTTCCACATATAGCGAGCATGTAATCCGCCGGATCAACAGTAAACAACTTCCTCAAATGTCTGCATAATCCAGCATCCCCCGGTCAATAACACAGTAACAATTAAACAAAGCAATCCAGAGAACATTGCTTAGAAGGAATGGCAAGCAAGCACCTGAACACCATGGGGCAGTAGTCCTTCCACCGGAAATCTGGGGAGGAATGTGGTGGCGTGACCTTTGACCCCTCAGGAGGGAACCGCGTCCAGAACTTCTCCCTAGGATCAAAATCTGCCAGCGCAAGCTCCCGCATGGGCACCGCCGCAGATTTCCCCACCGAATGCCTGAAAGATGCCCACAATAAACACCCACAAATCCAGAAATTCACTGAAATACAAGCCACATTGCCAGCATTTTAGCATGGCAACAACTAAATAACGAGGAATCACCTGATGCCCAATTGCAGCTGCAGCATGAGCTCGTAGTTCTTATGCCCCTTGGAGATGGTCTGCCCAGGTCGCTTCCCCTCAGGCGTGGTAGCTGCTGACGACGACCAGCACGGGCCGCCGTTGGCCCCTCGCCGGGCGCTGCGCTGCGTCCGCATGTACGTTGGCGCACCTCCAGCGGGCGCGGCCTCCCGGTAGAGCATGGAGGCCTCGAGCGCATCCACAATGTCGCAGGTGATGTCCCCTGCCTCGCCCTCCGACTCCCAGATGCAGATCCGCGGCACGGCGGCCGCCTTCTCCCCAATCCCCTCCACGGAGGACCTCTTCCGCGCCGCGCCCCCGACGCCAACCGGCGGGAAGAAGGTGCCGCTTATGGCCGGCAGGTCCACGCAGCTCCGCGGCCAGGAGCCGACGTAGCGGCTCCCGTCGGGCCAGGTGAAGACCCCGGTGCCCCTGGGCACGCCGTTCTCCCACACGCCGTCGTAGCGGCTGCCGTTGGCCCAGATCAGCACGCCGCGCCCCGAGATGACCCCGCCGCGCCACTCCCCGACGTACTGGTTGCCGGCGGCCCAGACGTAGCGGCCGTGGCCGTCCTGCATGTTGCGGCGCCACTGGCCCTCGTAGTAGTCCCCGTTGGCGTAGCTCTTGGCGCCGGCCCCGTGGCGGCGGTCGGCCGCCCAGGCGCCGCGGTAGGTGGCGCCGTCGGGCCCGACGAAGACGCCCTGCCCCTCGATCCGGCCCCCGCGGAACTCGCCCTCGAAGGTGGCGCCCGAGGGCCAGGAGAAGCGGCCCTTCCCGGACGCCTTCCCGCGCCGCCACTCCCCCTCGTACATGCACCCGTCCGCCCACACGTACTTGCCCTTGCCGTGCGGCGCGCCGCCCGCGAACCCGCCGCTGTACACGTCCCCATTCGGCAGCGCCTTCTCCACGAACGCCGCCTCGCCCCCCTCTCCCTCGCCCCCGCCTCCGCCGCCGGCGGAGGCGAGGATCATCGCCGGCGCCACCCGCCTCATCCGCCCGCGCCGCTCACGCCGCCGGCATTGCAGATCGGGGCGGCTAGGGTTTGCGATTCGGGGCCGCCTCCGCCTCCCTCCGTCCCCTCCTAAAGCCTCTCTCACTGCCCTCCGCTCCCCTTTTCGCCTCTGTTTTTTTCTGTGCGCTCTCGCTGGCAAACTCCTCGGTGGTTTTGATTTGGGCTAGCGGTGGTGGCGCTGGGCTGGCTAGTAGTAGTACTGTGGAAGGGGAAGGGGATGGGGATGGGTGGAAGAGGAGTGAGGGGAGGGGCGCTTTTACCGTACTGCCCCCAACGGGAGGCCGCTCCTCGGCATGCCGCATCTGGGGGCCGGGGGGAGTTTACGGAACTGCCCCTATCTGGGTGGGTCCGTGGGGCGGCACGAGCCGCCCGTGGTCCCGCCGGCCGGCCTTCGTCGTCGTCGACCTCTTCTGGGTCTGGGTCTGGGTCCGGGTCCGGTCGGTGGTGGGTGGAATGCGCGCGGCCGTGGTGGCGCTGGTGCTGCGCGCGGATGACGAGCGCCGGTGACGGGTCGGATCCCGGGTCCGGGCGTTGGGGGTTGGGGCGGGGAGGTCACCGACATGTGGGGTCGGTCTACTACTGTGTCGTTTCTTTGTTTTTCTCGAGCATGCATTCACTGCTGGCTTCTTTGGGCCAGCGCTGCTGCTGCCCGGTCGGCGAGACGACGGAAGGCACGTTTTGTTCGAGGCTGATTTGATTTTACCGCGGCCGAATTTGGGCGACCTGCTGTTTGTCACTGGCGTGGTCAGTAAAATGACTTGCACATGAGGCTGATCGTATCATAGCTAATACTTCCTTCGTCCCAAAATTTTTGTCTTGGATTTGTCTAAATACGGATGTATCAAGTCACGTTTTAGTATTAGATACACGTATCTAGTCAAATCTAAGACAAGAATTTTGTGACGGGAAGAGTATCATGCATGCCAACTACGCAATTTTGATGAGGTGTCATAGCATTAAATGAAGAAAAGAAAGGGTGAAGTATCATATCATGATATCGTATCATAATAGATACTATGCTACTTTGTGTCATGCATGGCAATAAATAGAGTACTACATGATACTAGTATATGATACTCACCATTACAACCAGCCTAAGGAAGTACACATTATATTTGGCGGAATACATGGTTTATGTGTACGCCCTTCTGTTTTTAAATGACTCGCACACAAGGAAGGGTGCATTTCCATTTGTACTCTCCGTCCCGAATTACTTGTCGCATAAATGAATATGTTTCTGCAGGAAGTGTTTTAGGCGGAGGGAGTATCATATATACAGACATAAAGTTGATGTTGTTAGTTTTTTCTTCTTACTTGTTGTGGTTATGGATTGCTATCATAAAAAGTATTGTCTCCATCCCAAATTACTTGTCGCCGGAATGTGTGTATCTAAATGTACTTTAGTTTTAAGTACATTCATTTTTACTTATTTTTGCGACAAGTTATTCTTGATAGAGGGAGTATATCCTAACTGTGTAACTATTTGGTGCTGAGATCTGGATGAGAGAGTAAACTCAACCCCGCGCAAAAAAAAAAGAACGCAACCCTCAATTTCGTACGAGGTTCTAGGACCGTTCACCACGGCAAATAATTGGACAGGCGCCTAGTCACCATCAGATGCTTACGGTGCTCAGTGTCAATGCTAACGGACTAATATGGTGGACAAAGTATTGCCACTTGTAGAAGGAGCGCCAATCAAACGAAAGCGCGGCCTGACCTGCATGCTTTGCTGAGGTCACAGAATTAGTTTGGTGGATTATATACTAATCGCGGCTTTATATGGGGTTATGAACAACGATTCGGTTGTATATAATTGATGCGGATTTGGTCAGATCTCTTCCTCTTTTAATACTATTTCCTCCATGCACGTCGTGGGAAATGCCATTTGCATATTATAAGGACGGTCAAATTTGGATCAGCTTCGCGATACGTGCGTCGATTTTGCAGGCCGCAAAGTTGCCCCGGACGGAAATGATCTTGGCGAGTGAATGGGCAAGATCAGATGAGATGCATACCTCAAATGCAGTGAGATTCAGATTGGATATATGCTGGCTCTCGGACAACCCATTGTATTTGTAGCACAGCACTATACCTACTTGGAGAAAGAACGGATATTATTTGATCCGTCTGGCAAAAGGTTTGTTGGGAGATCTGAGAATCGGATTGCATATGTCTCGTCGGACGTGCCCATCCATGCATATCCCCCATACCATGGGATCGTTAGGCCTTTCTAGTTTAAGGCAAACAAGCAGCACACTTTCCTTTAAAGGAATCTTGCGAGTAGTTTTGTATGTGCCCTGGTCCCATGCCGCTCGAATTTGACTTGATGAGACGACGAAAATGACACCAGAGTGGGTGGAGACCGGATTCTAAGTGCACGCGTAATGCATCTGGACAGTTAGTACAACCGGACTTGGCAAATCCGTCCACTCAAACATCCACGGACGCGTTTGGACACGTCCTCGGATATTTATTGGGCACCCCTCAAATGTTGCGCCGCACATCCATATGCCGCAAATTCCGATTCTCAAATCCATGCAATCCATGCACGTCGATCATATGGTACAAACTGTCAGAATGCCAAAGTTTGAAACAAAGCAAAACAAATTATAGTTCAATAAAACCGGACATGGCAAAATGAAATCAATGTCCCAGCGTGACGGATGGCCTCGGATCACTGGCTGGGCACCTGCCCCGCCTGGAATGTGTCCTGCTCCAGACGGAATGCATCCTGCTCTGCCTGCATCCGGGCAACCTCCTCCGTCTGCATCCGGGCCGCAACCACCCTCGCCACCTCGTACTTCCTACGGTCGTTGATGTCCATCTTCTTGTCCACAAGTCACTTCTTCGCATGCTCATCATAGAGGGTCTCATCCGCCAACATGATCCTCGCATCTTCCGCGTCCCGTGCGAGTTGCAACATTTCCTTCTCAAGCTCTATGTCGCCAAATGTCTTGGCCTTCTCGAGCTCCCATTTGATCGCCGCTTGTTGCTTCTCCAACTCGATCTTCTCCCTCTGAATTTCCAGCTTCTTCTCCGCCCTCTTCCCGTCCCACTCCATCCTTTCCTTTTGCGCATCCAACATGAGAGCTTGTACCTCTCCTCCTTCTTGCTCTCCCTCACTGAAAAATGGTCGTTCGTGTGGACGACATTTTGGTAGCTGCGGCATCACGGGGGCACGTGCCTTCTCCCACTTGTTTCCCATGACTTGGTGTTTGTCCTTTGGCACGGTGGCTTTTCCATTCGTCATGAAAACATCGTCCTCTTCATCGTCCAACCCAATTGATTGGTTCGAGCTTGAGCCATCGTTCATCTTCTTGCCGGACTTGAGGTCAGCCACAAGTTGGTTTCACTTCGGCTTGCCATTCAATATGACCCAACAATGGATAGAAGCAAATGGCTTCTTCTCCACCTTGTGATACAAAGTGGCCGCCACCGTCGTCTAGCAAACAACACATGTATGAGCACGAGAATTCAAACACAAAAAGCATATGCAATGGAAGACAAGATGGGGCAATCGACCTTACGTGAGTTGCGACTCCCATCCCACTTTGAGGTCGTTTCGTCACTTCTGAGTTTTAGCCGATGTACTTGTTCACTTCCCCTTGAATGACCCCCAACGATGTTGGAGAGATGCCACATTGTGTGTGATCACGATAAGATGCGGCTCCACATACTCCTTTTACTCGTGATACTCCTTCCAAATCATCGTCCAATAGGTGTTCCCCTTTTGCTCGGTCTGCATATTGGATCCATCGTTGTAGCCAACCAAGCTTTGACCAACAAGATGTCCTCAAATCTTGAGAATGCCAGACCTCTTGCCTTCGGCGTCTTGGTCTTCTTATTCTTCTTGTTCAGGTTGGGATCAGTTGTTGTCCCAACTTCAAATGCGGTTGTGGCCTCCAAATCATACTCCATTTCGGTCGGATCTTCATTGTCATTGATCATGTTCGATAAGAATGCCTCCTACATGATTAATTTGCAAGCATTCATCATGAGTGAAATGAACTAGTGGTCTATGCTAAAATATGATCGGACAACCCCCGCAAAAAATATGATCAGACAAAGGGCAAAGAAAACGCACCACTCTTGTTCGATCATTCCGTTGAACATGTTGAGGGCAATACGTGCACTGCCAGAGCCCGTGCTCATCTGCGCCCGAACGAGCTGCGGCGAGTCACACACGTCGACGGTTGGCATTTGCGTGGGTGAAAAGCTATCCGAAATGGCCCAGCCGGCGCTCATCCTGTGTCCCAAGGGGGGCGGACAGCATAATTCGCGTTGGCGCTCAGAGGGATGGGGTGCGGGGATCCGGGCGCGACGGATGAGAAAGCTGCTCCACCACGTCCGAACCTCCCTGCACCGCCACCGGCTCCCTCTCTTGTTGTCGCGTCGCTGCAACTTGCGGGCCATGTTCTCTGCCTTGCTAGTCGCCGCTGACGAAATTAAACCGCCGACATCTCCGTCGCGGCGGTGTGGGTTGGGCTAGACGACATCTCCGGCTGTGGATTTCGATCGGGCGTGGGGATTGGGAGTAAGGGTGGAGGTCGGTGGGGGTCCAGAGGCGGGAATGGTTGGAGGGCGTTGGGAGGAGAAGGAAGGGTTTGGTGGATTTGGTGCAATTTGGGATGGGGTCAGGTTGTCGGGCCTGACGTGGCGGGCGTGCCCGGGCACCCCTATATTTGGGCTGGATATGGGAGGTGTCTGTCAGCCCGGGCGTTTGAGGGGCGTTTGAGAGGCCCGTCTGGGTCATAAAATCATAACCGTGCAGTGACCGGGCGGCCTGCCTGGGCATATGAGGCGGGTTCGAGAGGTCCGACTGTAGATGCTCTTAAACAGTTTGATTGTGATGCTTTGCTGTTTTTTACTAGGACGCGGTCGTCGGCTTAAGTTTTACTGCGAGATGAAGATTAGAATCAAAGCTATTCCAAAGAAATCATGTAGTCACAATACCTACAAGGCTAGTACCCAATATATGTCAAAGCAGGAGTAGGGTGGTTTTTTGGGGGGGTTTCGCTACAAATTAAGTGTTAGATTTTTGGGCATGGCAAATAGAACGTTAAATCTTTGGGCATGACAAATCGGACAATTTTTATGGCAAATTTAGTTGTCATGAAGATGTTAATTTCTTTTTTTGACTATATACTGCAAGGCAATAGCCTCACAGCTCTTTATTAAAAACAACCAGGAAAAGAGAGTACAAAATAAGTAGAGATAGAGTGGAGGGACTACTTGTAGGGGATAACTAAGGAAGAGAGGCAATCCAGTTAAGGAGGCTCTCTTTATATTTACATTTGATTCTATGAGCTAAAAGAGAAAGATCATGTACAAAATTTCTTCTCCAAGACCTAAAGCTAGGGGTCTCATTTTTGAAGATCAACCCATTTCTTTGTGTCCAGATGTTCAGTTTTTTGTCAGGATTTGTCATGCTTGCTAAGGAAAATATTCATCCTCACGACAACTAGGGACAACTCTGGTTGATCCCCTATCCGACTATAGAGGAGTGATTTTTTGGTTTACTCCTGTATGCTGCGCCTAGCAAAAGTCCTAAAATCTATAAGGGAGTATGGTTGTTACTACCCCGCCGAAAACCCCTCGAGGCCGCCTAAATATACTCGGAGCTTGCGCGACCAAGTAAAAGTTGTGTGTCCTTTTCTCCCGCCCTTGTGGCTCCACCATTCCTACCGCCGCCGCCCCCACGTGTCGCTGTCGCCACTGATTATTAGCTTCGTCGCAAGAATGGATAGCCAAGACGCTTCCGTCACCCCGTTGGCCACCGATGCCGACTTGTCGCCGTTGGAAACCACTCCCGTGCCGCCGCCCAGGCCAAAAAAAGTTCTAGATGAAAAAGCTCCACCGGCCATAGGCACCGGCTCCAGCCGTGGCAAAGGCCGCCGGGGTGTTGACCGCATCTCCGGTGATGGTCGGTCGCCCTCCCGGCGGTGCCAAGAGAGCTAGAAAACAGACGGCGACGACAAAGCAGTACAAAAAAAGACACATCTGTGACATTTTGGGCCGAACGGAAAATTTTTCTGTCATACTTATGACACTTCTATGACGATAATTGTGACAAAACCCGGTATCATCATAGATGTGGTGGGCTCCTACTTCTATGATAAAAAATCATGACAGAAAATGGGATTTTCGTCCTGGGCGGGCCGGAGACGCAGCTACATGACATTCTTTGGGTCATGCATGATGGAAAAAACCGTGGTAGAAGCGGCGAGAGAAAATATCGGGAATTCCGGTTCACGGTGGGTGGTCGGGGGCGAGCGATCGCGTTTTCTCGACACGTCGCATGCGTGGAGTGCGGCGTTGGGCTCTAACTGAACCCGAGTGAGGCGTTCGCCTAACTAAACCCGAGCGATTGCACTGTAGGCTACGTGTTACTGAACCCGAGCAATCAATCGATGGTCGTTAATCGAACGCGATCGGCGGTTCGCCATCTGCTTTGCTAGTCAAGCCGATCGATGCTGCCTCTGAATGAACAATGAGCGTTGTTGGGGGGGGGGGTTTGGATGAACAGGTCCCGGTGGGGGGTTGGATGAATAGGACCCCTTGGTGTTGCCATTGGATTAACAGGACCCCGATTGATCGAGCCGGTTGGGCGTGGATGAACAGGACCCCGCGGAGGGCTGGATGAACAGGACCCCGTGGAGGGAAGGTTGAACAGTAGCCGGTGGAGGGCTGGTTGAACAGTAGCCGGTGGGGGGCTGGATGAACAGTAGCCCCGTGGAAGGGTGGTTGAACAGGACCCCGTGGAGAGGGCTGGTTGAACAGTAGCCGGTGGAGGAGCGCATGGTGGAGGCTGGATGAATAGGATCCCGTGGATGAACAGTCGCAGGTGGAGATTGGAAGAGGTCGACGGTGGATGAACAGTAGCCCGTGAAGGCTGGAGGAGGTCGACGGTGGAGATGAACAATATCCCGTGGAGTCCCGTTTTGCGGTAGACCACATCTCTCTCGATGAACAGGACCCCTGTTTCGACCGTAGTGCTCCAACAAAAGTCTATTTCCTCCGTTTTGCGATATGCCACATCCCTCCCGATCAACAGGACCCCGTTTCAACCGTAAGAGGTCCAACAGAAGTCCGTTTCCTCTGTTTTGCGGTACGCTAGACCCCTCCCGATGAACAGGATCCTATTTCGACCGTGGCCGGTCGAACACAAGGCAGTTTCCTCCATTCTGCGGTACGCCAGGCCTCATTTCCATCGGTTGTTCCATCCAAGCCGGTTGGCTCCCGATGAACACGATGACGCATTCCGTTCTGTCCTAGCCGGTTGGCTCCCCATGAACACGACAACAACGCAGTTTCTCCGTTCTGACCCAACCATGTACACGAGCCTTGGCTGTACATATGTGCGAGTAGGCGTTCGAGACCCCGCCCGTATGTACCTACATGGCCGTATTTACTTTCTTGCACCCTGGCCGTTGTACGTACGTGTACATGCTATTTGCGCGCCTCTACTACAACATGTGTGCGCCTCTACTACAACACGTGCACGCCTCTACATCGACCAGTATGTACGTACACGTCCGCCACCAGAATGACAACGCTACGTACGTTTGACCAGGTGGGTCCCGACTGTCAGGCACTTCCTTGCGTGCGAAGATGTGGCTGGTGGGTCCGAGCAGTCAGGGGAGAATCATTTTTTTTGCCTGTAATATGAACGCACTTCCTTGTGTGCGAAGATGTAGCTGGTGGGTCCCAACAGTCAGAGGGAAATGTTTTTTCACGGAATACGGTGGCCCGTCCGGTGGGTCCCTGTTGTCAGGTGGAGGAATAATTATTTGCACGTAATAAGGAGGCACTTCTTCCTGCGGCCATGGACCCGGCTGTCACCCTCTTCACGTGTAGTACTCTTCCGATGCAAGTCGTTCCTTGACCAAGTTGACCACGCCGCGCCGAGAGCACCAGGGCGGTGGATGACGGCGAGGCCTAGGAAGGGGACGAGCGGAGCCGGGGAAGACGTGGCAGTTGAAGCCCACGCGAAGAGGAGTACGAGGGTTCACTGGTTCGGCTGTGGTGTGAGGATGCCGTCGCTGCAGAATAACGGGGGGTGTGAGTGAGTAGAGTGATGGCCTGGCCAGCGGTGGGAGTATTAGGGCGTGGTGAGGCCTCCACGGCATCACAGACGGCCACGGAGACAGGCAGAACGCGACGACCACGGCCGGTCTTTGCTTTGGTAATTTGGAGCAAGAAGACCAGAGGTTGAAGAAGCACTATGGCCGTTGGATGGACATCATACGGTCACTGCAGCTAGAATCATTTATATTGACTAAGTTGACAAAGCCCTTGGTACGCGTCAACTTAGTAGGCCCACAGGTCAGCCTCTGATACGGTGTGCCCCAGATGTCAGGGGGAGGAATCATTTTTTGGGCGGCTGAAGCAAGAATATCCAAGATTGAAGAAGAAGCACGACATTTGTTGGATGGACATCCAACGGCCAGTGCTAAACTGCGTGTTGACTATAAGTTGATAAAGCCTTGCATACGCGTCAACTTAGTTTTTTCGGGGACGCGTCAACTTAGAAGGCCCATGAGTGTGTGGCAGAGAACATATATCCCATTTTCGATTTGTAAGAATGTACAACCCATTTTTGAATTCTAATGGAATTTACTACAACCCATTTACAGTTTGTTAAAAGTACAGCCAATTTTCTAGCTAGGACAACGATTAATAATTTCAACCAACCGCTCAAAATGAATTCAAAAAAATTCCCACATTTTGATGTGATCTGAAATATTTTTATCCGAAATTTCTAGTCAGATTAAATATAACTTTAAAATAAATTTGTATTATGTAAAAATCCAACGAAATATTGTGCGTGCAACAAGTAATGAAATTAAAATGTTAAAATTGCAAAAATAATATATATTTTAAACTAATTACGCGTTCGGTGCATTTTTTATAGTTAATATCCAGTTATTATTATTACATCCCATTTATTATTTCTTAAAGTCAATTTTCTTGTTAATCCTAATGCATCCCTCCTAGGAAATATTTGCAGCCCAGCGGGACTGTGAATAAAAAGTTGACTCGGATATTGTGTACAACTGTCGGCCCAATTGCATTGCTGATATTGAAAAAAAGGCATGTGTAGTACAATACAACATTACATAGCTATTCAGCCCACATTCAGCGACGCCGAAAAGGCCCAAACAAGGCTTCTGTACAACTTTTTGAAGTCATTGAGCTTAATTAATAACTTAAGAAGAAAGTTAGTGTACAGTGAAACCTAATTAAAAGCTGTCACGAGCAAAGAAATAATTCAATGGGTCCCACTTGTGCATGTGTGTGTGTGTGTGTGTGTGTGAGAGAGAGAGAGAGAGAGAGAGAGACCCATCGGTCGATGCTCGTAAATACATCTTTCAGCCATATGCGTTGCTGATGCTCAGTAAAACCTTATATAGTTGACACAATCATATTTCATAGCACACTGAACTTGCTTTCAAAAGTTTCACACAGGCGGCACAATCAGGGTGGAAGCAGTGGATCACTACGGGTAGGGCTATGCTGAAACCAATGAACTCGTACATAACGGTTCATCATCTTTATCAATGACGGGGAAATATCTTGAATGCTGTGCAAAGAAAACAGACAGACAACACAATAAGTTCTGCTGGCACATTAAGTTGACGTACAACCCTTTCTAAAAAAAAGTTCAGGTACAAATTTAGAACAGGTCACAATCAAATGTACTGGCACATCAGTGTTTTACACCCATAGTTCAGATTTAACTAGTACCTGACAAGATTGAGTTGTTACCTTAAATTAGAACACATCCAGGCAGCCAGCCCTGCCTCTTCGCCCAAAGAAGCAGTGGCCTCCGCCGCGCGATGGAGTAGGCCCTGTGCCATCCATCATTCCGAGCAACACAGGGAAAGTCTGACGTTGACTCCTGTAATGGACGTCGTCGACGGACCCTGGCACCAACGGCAGCGGCAGGACTTTGATTGATGGATTGACCACTTCTTCGACATGCACGAACACTCGATACAGGTACATCCCTAACGTGGTTCACGTCGGCCTTGGTGGCGACGAATAGTACAACCCCAATTCCTGCATCGGTATCTCAACACCAATCCCCTTCGGTATGGTGGACGGCTTCTTCATCCATGCCATAACTGTCAGAGCCCAACTGCCTGGAGGAACAAACATACTTACGAGCTCACTCCAAGGTCGTTGATAAGCTCATTCATGGACTCACTGTTCCAAGCACGTCGAGGCATGCCGTGGAAAGTAAGCTTTGTTAAAAACTCATGCTCAGATGTCACCGAGCCCCATCCTGGGTGCCACCGATCAAAGCTCACCAGCACGCCATCGCAGAACAAACGCAGGGAAGATTCAAACACATGACTGCAGTCGAAAGTTGTCCAGAACCTGACGAAGAAGTCAGCCGGTGGCGCACAAACTTCGACGAGCAAGTCACTTATTTGGATGTCGTGCACAATGCCAAGAGCTTTGACAAGGTCGTCCGGCGAGATGGGAGGTCTGTCGCCATTGATGGTTACCATCAGCACTTTGCTGGCAAACTGGTCGTCAAGCGCCGCCATGCCACTGTTGAGCGATAGCACGCAGCGACCGAAGGCAGGACGGACCTCAGGATCTCCGGCTCGGAGATCCGCGTTGACCGGCGACATGATGGTGTGCTTGAGTACAGGGAGTACAGGAGGGCGATTTGGGGGAACTAGAGTAGGAATCGAGATTCCAGAGGTGGGGGAGGGGCGGGAGATTGGGGATGAAAAGGTAGCATGAATTTCGAACATGCGCCAATGTGCTCTCGGCGCGCAAGCGCACGAAAACACCGGTGGAACCCACATGTCGGCCTAAGAGTCCTCATTCTTTCTTTTTTGGAGAGCCCAACCTTTTTTTAGGATCTTTTGAGAGCCTGGCCTGAGAGTCATAATTGACCTGTTTGGCATTGCGTTACTACTCGACCCATATTCAACAACACCTCACTGGCCCAAACAAGTGTACATCATCGAAAAGACACTCATCTCAAATTATAACTTGAAAGAAGGAGATATACTCTGAACACTATAGAACGGTGATGCCCTCATTTAGCCCACCAGCAGTTTGAGACAATAAACAGTTCGAAACAACAATATATACAACATTCAAACACTGACTCGCGACTACTACTGACATAAACATCACGATATGATAGTTCATAAGAAGTCTTGCTACACCACCAAAACACACCCATCTACAGCGCTCAGACTCTCATGATCTAGACGAGAATGACATTCTAAATAGAGGCAACTATTACATAGTAAGAGTGACATAGACGAGGATGAACAAATGACAAGGAATGTGCATAACAAAAGAGAGAACTACCCATCCAGAACAAGCAACAAAGACAACAAGTCATTCGAAGAGGGATGATCCAACACCATCATAATTTGCAGCCCTGCATCAACGACCAGTGATCCGGAGACACCAGTACTCCACCCTTTCGATGCAACAACCCAATTACCTATCAACCTGAAGGCTTTTAACCACATCACTGCTTGTCGTACTTGGGACATCCAAGGATCAAAGTTAATCCATATGCCTTTGTCATTCTCACCTTCTTTTGGCTGCACGTTGTATCATTGACAATCAGGGGAGTTTGCTCCCAAACTCCTAGGGCTTGCCGTGTAGATACAATTTTCCATAGCAAACAGAGCCTCTCTGCCATCAAGGTCCTTGCCAACGGTGGTCTCCTAGTTAATCGGATAACTGAGTCCGAGAAACAAAGAGTGTGAACCAAGGCTATTTACCCGCCTCCAACTCAAAAATCCCGAAGGCCCCAACAAGCTGGTATCCTGCTCATAGACGTAACAACCACTGTCTGGATACTCACGTATTTCACGATGCTTTTGTACAGTGTGGTTTTTGCAATATAACTTTTCCGGCTCATGTGTCCGAATGATCATCAGTCTTTTGCCATCGTCTGATCGAGCGAGGAACCAGTTGTGCTTCCCTGTTTTTGGCAAAGGTGGTGTGATTACAAAGGGCAATAACTGTAGGGACGCTGCATCATATCAAAAAGGAAAGACATTATTAATGTAAGACCAGCATTGTTTATTATATGAGTAGGATAATGCAAGAAACAACATTGGTATGTCCCTGTTGGAACTAGGAGGAAAATACAGGGAAATGTATATTGTGTTCAAAAAAATAGAAGTGCCATGCATAGTTATACTCATGTTATCTCGCAATCGATTCTTCATAGGAAACTACCATGTCATGCATGTTATGTAATTATGTTCTGTCCTCACAAACAAATTCTTCAAGGTAACTAACAGACCATGCATTGTTATATACTCGTGTTATGTGCGCAAAATTTTTGTGAGGATATTATTCTAGCCATTGATTGCTGAAGGACGAATATAGGTATGTACACATGGTAAGCATTATAGGATTTCACTACTTCCAAATATAGAGTTCTCCATATGCACATTTACTTCCCTAATGTATGGTTATATGGAACCAATAGTGTGGTGCATGTTTCTACATCATGAAAATGAGGAAACTAACATGGCCATTGATACATACTGATATTTAGTAGTAGTATATAGATTACTATAAAAATGAGGAGAATATCCATATATTCCATACCGTTTGATTATTCAGTGGTACAAAATGGTTGTAATGACATGGTCACAATCGCATGAATTAACTCATTCCAAATATAGTTGATTTACGACGTCTCTAATACATTGCCTTAGTTCTACTCAAATTCTACTCAAACATGGATATGCCAATCATCACAAAAAGTTCAAACAGTGTCATGGCGTCATCATTAACATCAGACATAAACAACTTACACATGCTGTCATGGAATTAACACGTTAGATATCCTAGTGAGAGGACTTAGTCGTGGAGCCATCGCAACGAGATTAGCTTAAAGGGGTTAAACCGGACAAAGGACACGGGGAGTTTATACTGGTTCGGCCCCTTGCGGTGAAGGTAAAAGCCTACGATCCAGTTGTGGTGGAATTGATGGGCTCTCGATGAGCAAGGAGCGAATCCGCTTTACCTATCTCTTGAGTTGTTGTTTCTTGTCCCTGAACCGCCGTCGGTCGTCCCTTTATATACACAGGTTGACGCCCGGCGGTTTACAGAATACCGAGGCCGGCTCATACACGTGTCCGGCTCGGTTTCTACCTTTCCCTACCTTACAACACAAGTTACATATCTCATGGCGGTTTATGTCTATGGGCCCTAATCCGCCCAGGGCTCTGGGCCTCTAAGTCTTCCGTAGCAAAGCGGCATATTCCTTGTCTTCATGGGCTTCAATATGGATGAGTATAACCTGGCCCCTCCTAGGCAGTTTATACTCAGTAGTTATATCCCCAACATTAGGCCCCAGATTGATTTGAATCTGTTCATTTCAATCCTCAACACTTAGAAAAACTCCTTGAACATCTTCGTATGAACCTTGTAAACCGCTATGATGTCTCCTCCATATGAACTTGATAAATCGCCGTGACGCCATCTTCCAAGATTGTAATAAATCGCCGTGACGGTCATCTCTGTATGAAAAACCTGTAAATAATTTTTATTAATGACCCTTCGAAAATCGAGGCGACAGCTGTGTCAGATATCCATCTTTGGGTTCCTCGTTTCCCGCGCCTGTCACTTATCCCTTCACCTTATAAATATGGCCAAGGGTCATTCTTCCCTTTCCCCTTTGTGCCCCTTCGACTCACCTTCTTCGTCGCTTCACCTCAGAGCTCGAGCGCAGCCGCCGCCATCGACCTTCGCTTTCGCACCGCCAACAGCCGCTGCATCAACCTGATTTGACTAGAGAAACGCGACTCCTCCTCCGCTGTTCAACAACGTCAGTAAGTACTTCTCTTCTCATATAACAGATCTGCATTAGGGTTTCCGCCGTTCATCAGCGTTCTTCACTGTTCCTCACTTGCTTCTTATAAATCGCGTAGTTTGACCTGAAACTGATAGTAAAGGCAAGCAACAGTAGTTTAACATCCCTTTCCAATCACAAAGGATACCTTTCTCTGCCTAAGATCCCATCTGAGCATATGTGTTCCTTTGCTGTCGCAATTTTAGGTTTAAAATTTATCTCCTTTTTAGAACTGCGGTAGATGCAAAATTACAACACCAACCTGTGAAATCTGTTTGTATAACACTTAGGAATTTTTCAGATCTGTAACTTCCACACCATTGTAGGCGGTTTATACTTTTAGAAAATGACAACCTGCCAGGTACCATTAGCCCTCTTTTAAACCGCCGACTCATCGTTAATATAAAATTCCAGCTTATCCTGCGCATATGTTTCCATTTGTTTTTCCTGTCTTTAAACCGGATTATCTGCCTAAATCAAAATCCGTAAACCGGCCTTAATCCTTTTTTCCAGCTTTCGGTTCGGATCAAAATGTTTTTATGCTTGCAATTGGGTCCCTTCCCGGGTTACTAAAGAACAACTGACTGGGTATGTTGTGACTGGTGCTTTAGCGAGCAAGGAAACCATCCACTGGAGAGTCCCCGGTTTAGAAAATCCTCCTGAGCCTCGGAATGATGAAGTGATTGTTTTTACTGATAATCTGAATCGAGGGTTCAACCCTCCTGGATCAAAAAATTTTCGTGATGTCTTGCCAGCTTCCAGCTCCACCCTCAAGATATTGGACCAAACTCTGTGTCCAATATTTGTGATTTCCAAGTTTTTTGTGAGGCCTATCTTCAGGAAGAACCCACAGTTGAATTTTTCAGAGATTTCTTTTATTTGAACCATCGCACAGAATTCACAGATGGACCCAACACTAAGCTTGGTGGGATGGCGATTTAAAAGAGGAGAGATGTTAGCTTCCCTCACGCCAAGCTTCATAGTCACCCCAAGGACTGGAATCAGGCTTGGTTTTATTGTAAAGACACATCTCCAACTGGCAAAAATCCTCTGCGGGTTATCGCCCTCACCGTCTTAGCAATACTCATCCATTCCCTCAGAGGCTGACTGCCAAGGAACGGTCTAACTATGCACCACAACTCTCAAACTTAGAGCCTTTATGGCAAATGGTTTAACAGGTGTTGACTTCGTCCGCTGCTGGATATCTTGGAGCGTTCTGCCTTTAAGCCGGTGCCCCGGTTTAATGTGTGAGTACACGGGGGACTTGAAAGATCCTCAACGTCATATTGATATTCAGCTAACAGAGTATGAAGTTACTGAAGCTGTTAAGAAAATACTGAATGAACCGGAAGCTATCTGCAGTCAAGTAGGGCTTAGTCCCTTCTACGCTTCCAATAAACCGCCAGCTGTAAGAATTGCCTTATTTTTACCTTAATCCATCCTTTCTTCAGTATTCCTTTATAATTTATTATCCATCTATGCAGGGTGATGATCCGTTCTGGAAGAAGAAATCACAAGATAAACCGGCCAAGCCCTAGGAAAAACCGGCAAGAGCACCCCGCAGCAAGACTAAGGCCCTAAAGAAGCCAGCAAAGAAGAAAACCGCCGAACCCTCTGATTTGCCCAATGATGAAGAGCTTGAAGACCCGGACTCAGAGGTAGAATTAGATTCTCTTAGTTCTTTTTTCATACACCTCATTGACAATGATTATTATCGGGATGGCGGAAGCTAGCCACGCCGGTGATGTAGAGGTAATTGTTCTATCCTCGATTCAAATCATGTGCGGTTCAAAACTTCGTCGAAAGGTCAGGAAAATAAAACGTTCACACCCTCTTGCTCATTTGGATCCGCACTTTTCTTTGAAGACACAATGAAGAAGAAGCTCGCCGCCTGACCCGACACAATGGTGAAGTGGTTACCTCTTCCGGTTTACCATATTCCCCGGTTCTCAAGCGTCATCAAGAGGTCTCTTGTGCTTCTAATACACTTTATCCCAAGGCGGGTTACTTCCGATATCCTCTTAATCCGTCTGACTCGAATTATCAGGGAACTTCCAATTCATCCTCCGGCGATTCATCAACCACACAGATGCCTCCACTCAAGACCGTTCCTGGGTAAGCATAGTAGACTCAGTTTTTATGCCTTGCACCGGTTTACTGTACTAACCTCCTGCACTTGTTCTTTTTAGTGCCAAAGCCAAACTGAGCAAGAAAGCTAAGCTGACTACCCCAGCTGATGATAATCCGGCCGCTGAACTAGAGAGGACCTCAGAGGCTGTAGATCAGAACGCTGATGTGACGCTGGATGACTCGGTACCCCAAGGTCAAGATACTTTTGTTGAACTGCCGGAAGTGAATCCAACGAGTCAGTCTGCTGATCCGCCAAGTCCAGCTGCCGATCCACCAAGCCCAGCAAAAGCATCTGATAAACTGCCGAGCCCAGATAAGACTGTTGAAGGCATAACAAATGATGTTGTAATTACTGGCTTTGGCCATACCACTCCTGGCAATCCCGTCGCTTTATCAAAGCACAGTGCAAAAGAAGAATTTGCCGCTATGGACAAGGGCAAGTGGAAATCGGATTTGTCAAGCTATGCCCATCTCTCTGCTCAGGACATCCATTCTGGATATCTAGACTGTCTGTATACTAGTCGTGACTATGAAGCCGGTTTAGTAAACCTGATGAAAGAGCGATATGAGGTAAACACTTGTTCCTTTGAATAACTTCTTTTTTCCTTATATCCTGCTTCAATTATCAACTCTAGTAGCTCCCAAGGGTCGGTTCATCAATATGAATGTGAACCGGGACTTGTAATGGGAGAAGATTGGATTTTGCTTGTGTAGCCCCTGTAGACCGGTTTATACCTTTAGGATGAACTGGTATATCTTCTGTAATGTAGTTGCCAAAATTCCTTACAGTCATCAACATGATCCTGTTTATTGACAGAACCTTGATAACCTTGAATTGAACCGATATGCATTAGCCCCCAAGTGCTAAGTATACAACTTGTTGTGTGCTTGGGACTTAAAATATCAGTAGAGAAAAGGCAATATGCATTAGCCCCCAAGTGCGAAGTGTATAACTTGTTATGTGCTTGGGACTTTGAAAAAGTATGACCAACTTATTATCTGTCTTTTGCAGACTGACTTGAGCAACAAAGATTCGCAAATCGCCGATCTCCAGGAAAACATCAAGTCCCAGCAAGCAGAAACTTCAAAGGCCAAAGAAGAATTGAAGGGCGCTTTAACAACCATGGAACAATTCAAAGATGGCTTCAAAGGCGAGTGAGTGGATTGGGAGGCTGAAAAAGCCACTTTGCTAAAGAGAGCAGAAGACGCTGAAATGGCACTTAAACCGGTGGCGGAAGAGCTGACTGGCTTGAAGCGGCAAATCAATGCTATGACTTCTGCCATCTTTGGTAAGTAGCCTTGTCATGAACCGTACTTAATCATCTTTGAAACCTCCGGTTTAATAATATTGTAACCATTGCAGGTAGCCGTGTTGCCCATCTCGGTTCACATATGCGCAAGAAATTGAAGGCTGCCTATACCTTGATTGAGCAGCTATATACCAGCGCTCACCAAGTCATCTGCACTGCTTCATACAATAAACCGTCGCCAACTTTAATCAAGGACACATTGGCCAAGCTATCCATGATACCTGCCCAGCTGGAAGAGGTGAAGAGATCTGCTGCAAGGGCTAGCGCTTTGTCTGCACTGACTCGGGCTAAAGCTTGGATAGCTAATCTTGATCCGGAAGACATTGGGAATGACTATCCTAGCCAAAAAGAAGATGGGTCGGAATTTGACAATGACGCCCTCAGTGCTTTGACAAAGGAAATGCGTCCACTTGCGAGTACGCTAGCTGAGGAGACTGATTTGTCTTTCCACCGGTCAATTTATGACGCGAACAACAGGCGGATTGATGCATCGGTTTATGAAGCCCAAAATCTTATCCTGACAATCCGTAAGCATACTTATGTCCCTGATGTTGAACCGTCAGATCTTATAAGCAATGAAGCTATCTTCCGCGCTTTGTCTTGAATTGACTGGGCAACCGTTGACTTCCAGCCACTGGGTGGGGAGGCGGAGGGTGAACCGGCGCAGGATGATCCGCAACCTTCTCATCAAGATGAAGAAGAGTCATAAACCAGAAGCCGGTTTATCGTTTGCATACTGTCCTCTTTATGAGAACAATGATCCTTTTGGGCAGTGAATATGCCTTGTAATAGGCTAGCTTGAAACAATTGGTCTGCTATGCCATCGCACATAGCTTAAAACACTTGGTCTGCAATGCCATCGTGCATAGCCACTTTCCTGAGACTATCAATATGATATGCAATGTCTGCTTATGATCTTTAACAGTGTTATACAATCTTGTTTTCTGCATGTGATAACTTAAGATTGCGCAGGTGGTTTACCGCCGGACGGGTTATGATACCCAAAATAAAGCCAGAGTTTATCATCAAGGCTGTAAAAAATGAAATGTGAAATATATCATACCTGTGACATTGAATCACATCGTTGGTTTACCAACTTTTTGTAGTAAGGGTGATAACCCAAATCTTGAATGTTGATAACTCCCACCATGCTGTGCTGGTTTATAATAAGCCATGCCGAGTTATGATAAACACCGGATGATCATCCTGGTGACTTATAGTCAATGCCAGACTGGGTTAGCAAACACCGGTTTATAATTGGTTGTGTACTGCCAACTTATAGTTGAAAGCCACGTCGGGTTAACAAACACCGGGTTATATTGATGACTTAAGCCGGGTCAATAGATGCCAGTTTTCCTCAAAAACCTTATCAAAGGAGAAAAACTGTGACAAATAAAAGCAAATGAAAAACTTGTAGTCGAGGCTTTTCAAGGGCTGCCAGGCCCAAATTCGAGGCTTTTCATGGGCTGTCAGGCCGCTGAGTTAAACTATTTTACAAAGCCTTTTAAGATGGACCTCACATTAACCAATCATCATTTTAACTTTGACAAGTTCAGGGTCTGTATAAGATTGACTTGTCAAACGCTCGACGGGTCATACCAGGATTACCTGGACGGAGTGGCTTACTTGATGAAGGCAGGTTAACCCGGGGTTTTAGGTGAATACACCTGGCTTCCAAACCTGGCTTGATAGCCTATTACAAGGGTCCTTTCAAGCTCTTTGTTGCTGTGCACAAAGAGCCCCCAAGTAACATTGTGAGATGTGCTCAGTGGGTACCTATGTTCGAGTTGTGCATGGCAACAAACTCTCTTTGGTCCCTTGGGTGTGAAGCTCCCAAGTTTTTTCCTTTTTATGGCTTTATAAGCCGGTTTACTGGGTAATTAGAACTCCGCTTTATAAGCAGAAGCCCCCAAGTAACCAAGAACACATATAAGACGAAACGACAGAGGCCCCGCTTTAGCAAGGATGCCAGTTTATTTATTGATCATAATTACATTGTCAAAAATATATACATAGTAGGAGGCTGTGGCTCAGGTGTAGTAAGGCCGAAGATGAGTTATATTCCAAGGCCGGCGAGTCTCCTCCTCCGACTTGCGTGAGTCTTTGTGCTCTCGAACATCGATGAGGTAGTATGACCCGTTGTTCAGATTCTTGCTGACCACAAAGGGCCCTTCCCAAGGTGGGGATAACTTGTGCATATCCGTCTGATCTTGAATAAGCCGGAGCACTAAGTCTCCTTCCTGAAAAACTTTGGTTTTAACCCGGCGGCTATGATAACGCCGCAGTTCTTGCTGATAAATCGCCGAACGAGCTGCCGCAATATCTCGTTGTTCATCTAGCAGGTCCAATGCATCTTGGCGTGCTCTTTCAATGTCTGCTTCAACATAAGCTGCCACTCGCAGCGAGTCATGGCGAATATCACTTGGGAGAACCGCTTCCGCTCCATAAACCATGAAGAAGGGTGTGTAACCCATAGATCTATTGGGGGTGGTGTTAATGCTCCATAAAACGGAAGGCAACTACTCCACCCAACAACTCGGCGTCCGCTGCAAAGGGACCATAAGCCGGGGCTTGATACCCTTTAGGATTTCTTGATTAGCTCTCTCTGCTTGACCATTAGACTGGGGGTGGGCCACTGATGACACATCAAGGCGGATGTGCTCACGTTGACAGAACTCTTCCATAGCACCCTTGGAGAGATTCGTTCCATTATCTATTATACTGTGTGGAAAACCAAAGCGGAAGATCACCTTTTTCATGAATTGAACCGCCGTGGCCGCATCACACTTGCTCACTGGCTCTGCCTCCACCCATTTGGTGAATTTATTAACCGCCACCAGAAGGTGGGTCTTCTTATCCTTGGACCTCTTAAAAGGCCCAACCATATCCAGCCCCCAAGTTGCAAACGGCCAGGTGATTAGAATCATCCTCAATTCCTGGGCCGGAACATTTGAAACATTTGAGCAGATATGGGTATATCTACTTAATGAAGCACAAATCTGAAACATTTGAAAAGTTCAAAGAATTTCAGAGTGAAGTGGAAAATCATCGTAACAAGAAAATAAAGTTTCTACGATCCGATCGTGGAGGAGAATATTTGAGTTCTGAGTTTGGTTTACATTTGAAATAATGCGGAATAGTTTAAGAACTCACACCACAGAACACCACAACGAAATGGTGTGTCGAGCGTCAGAATCGTACTTTACTTGATATGGTGCGATCTATGATGTCTCTTACCGATTTACCGCTATCGTTTTGGAGTTATGCTTTGAGGCGGCCGCATTCACGTTAAATAGGGCACCATCTAAATCCGTTGAAACGACGCCTTATGAACTGTGGTTTGGCAAGAAACCAAAGTTGTCGTTTCTTAAAGTTTGGGGCTGCGATGCTTAAGTGAAGAAACTTCAACCGATAAGCTCGAACCCAAATCGAGATGTGTCTTCATAGGATACCCAAAAGAGATCATTGGGTACACCTTCTATCACAGATCCGAAGGCAAGACATTCGTTGCTAAGAATGGATCCTTTCTAGAGAAGGAGTTTCTCTCGAAAGAAGTGAGTGGGAGGAAAGTAGAACTTGATGAGATAAGCAGATCTACTCCCTTATTGGAAAGTAGTTCACCACGAGAACCGGTTCTGTGACGACTACACCAATTAGTGAGGAAGCTAATGATATTGATCATGAAATTTCAGATCAAGTTTCTCTTGAACCTCGTGGGTCTACGAGTAAGATCCGCACTGAGTGGTACGGAAATCCTATTCGGAAGTCATGTTAGTTGACCATGATGAACCTCGAACTATGGGAAGCGATGATGAGCCCAGATTAGGAAAATGGCCGGAGGGCATGAAATCGAGATGGGATCCATGTATGAAAACAAAGTATGAACTTTGGTTGACTTGCCGATGATCGGCAAGCCATTGAGAATAAATGGATTTTAAGAAGAAGACCGCGATGGTAATGTTCTCGTCTATAAAGCTCGACTTGTTGCGAAAGATTTTCGACAAGTTCAAGGGGTTGACTACGATGAGACTTTCTCACCCGTGGCGATGCTTAAGTCTGTCCGAATCATGTTGGCTATTGCTGCATTTCATGATTATGAAATTTGGCAAATGGATGTCAAGACTGCATTCTTGAATGGATTTCTAGAAGAAGAGTTGTATATGATGCAATAGGAAGGTTTTGTTGATCAAAAGGTCTTGACAAAGTGTGCAAGCTCCAGCGTTCCATTTATGGTGGTGCAAGCATCTCGAGTTGGAATAAGCGCTTTGATAGTGTGATCAAAGCATATGGTTTTATCTGAGACTTTTGGAGAAGCCTTGTATTTACAAGAAAGTGAGTGGGAGCTCTGAGCATTTCTAGTTTTATATGTTGATGACATATTATTAATTGGAAATGATATAGAATTTCTGGATAGCATAAAAGGATACTTGAATAAAAGTTTTTCAATGAAAGACCTCGGGAAGCTGCTTACATATTGGGCATCAAGATCTATAGAGATAGATCAAGGCGCTTAATAGGACTTTCACAAAGCACATACCTTGACAAAATTTTGAAAAAGTTCAAAATGGATCGAGCAAAGAAAGGATTCTTGCACGTACTACAAGGTGTGAAGTTGAGTCAAACTCCTTCATAGGATACCCAAAAGAGATCATGGGTACACCTTCTATCACAGATCCGAAGGCAAGACATTCGTTGTTAAGAATGGATCCTTTCTAGAGAAGGAGTTTCTCTCAAAGAAGTGAGTGGGAGGAAAGTAGAACTTGATGAGATAATCAGATCTACTCCTTATTGGAAAGTAGTTCACCACGAGAACCGGTTCCTGTGACGACTACACCAATTAGTGAGGAAGCTAATGATATTGATCATGAAATTTCAGATCAAGTTTCTATCGAACCTCGTGGGTCTAGAGTAAGATCCGCACTGTGAGTGGTACGGAAATCCTATTCGAAGTCATGTTAGTTGACCATGATGAACCTAATAACTATGGGAAGCGATGATGAGCCCGATTCCTAAAATGGCCGGAGGGCATGAAATCTGAGATGGGATCCATGTATGAAAACAAAGTATGAACTTTGGTCGACTTGTTCGATGATCGGCAAGCCATTGAGAATAAATGGATTTTAAGAAGAAGACCGACGACGATGGTAATGTTATCGTTTATAAAGCTCGACTTGTTGCGAAGATTTTCGACAAGTTCAAGGGGTTGACTACGATGAGACTTTCTCACCCGTAGCGATGCTTAAGTCTGTCCGAATCATGTTGGCTATTGCTGCATTTCATGATTATGAAATTTGGCAAATGGATGTCAAGACTGCATTCTTGAATGGATTTCTAGAAGAAGAGTTGTATATGATGCAGCCGGAAGGTTTTGTTGATCCAAAAGGTGTCGATAAAGTGTGCAAGCTCCATTGCTCCATTTATGGACTGGTGCAAGCATCTCGAGTTAGAATAAACGCTTGATAGTGTGATCAAAGATATGGTTTTATATGCACTTTGGAGAAGCCTCAGATTTACAAGAAAGTGAGTGGGAGCTCAGAAGCATTTCTAGTTTTATATGTTGATGACATATTATTAATTGGAAATGATATAGAATTTCGGATAGCATAAAAGGATACTTGAATAAAAGTTTTTCAATGAAAGACCTCGGGAAGCTGCTTATATATTGGGCATCAAGATCTATAGAGATAGATCAAGACGCTTAATAGGACTTTCACAAAGCACATACCTTGACAAAATTTTGAAAAGTTCAAATGGATCGTGCAAAGAAAGGATTCTTGCTGTACTACAAGGTGTGAAGTTGAGTCAAACTCAATGCCCCACCACAGCAGAAGATAGAGAGAAATGAAAATGTTCCTATGCTTCACCCATAGGCTCTATCATGTATGCAATGTCAGGTACCAGACCGACGATGCTTAGCAATAAGTTTGGCGGAAGGTACCAAAGTAATCCAGAGTGGATCATCGACAGCGGTCAAGAACATCCCAAATACCCGAAAAGGACTAAGGATATGTTTCTCGATATGGAGGTGACAAAGAGCTAGTCGAAATGGTTACGCCGATGTAAGTTTTGACACCGATCCGATGATTCTAAATCGCAAACCGGATACGTGTTTTTATTAAACAAAGGAGCTGTAAGTTGGTGCAGTTCTAAACAAAGCGCCGTATGGATCTACATGTGAAGCGGAGTATATAGCTGCTTCAAGCAGAAATGAAGGAGTCTCGATGAAGGAGTTCATTTTGATCTAGGTGTCATACCTAGTGCATCAGACCAATGAAGATCTTCTGGACAATATCGTGCAATTGCCTTGGCAAAGGAATCCAGATTTCACAAGAGGACCAAGCACATCAAGAGACGCCTCAATTCCATTCGGGACCAAGTCCAAGTGGGAGACATAGAGATTTGCAAGATACATACGGATCTCAATGTTGCGCACCGGCTGACTAAGCCTCTCTCACGAAAGCAAAACATGATCAGCACCAAGACTCCATGGGTGTTAGAATCATTACTATGTAATCTAGATTATTGACTCTAGTGCAAGTGGGAGATCAAGGAAATATGCCCTAGAGGCAGTAATAAAGTTATTATTTATTTCATATCATGATAAATGTTTATTATTCATGCTAGAATTGTATTAACCGGAAACATGATACATGTGTGAATACATAGACAAACACATAGTCACTAGTATGCCTCTACTTGACTAGCTCATTAATCAAAGATGGTTATGTTTCCTACCATAGACATGTGTTGTCATTTGATTAATGGGATCACATCATTAGGAGAATGATGTGATTGACATGACCCATTCCATTAGCCTAGCACTTGATCGCTTAGTATACGCTATTGCTTTCTTCATGACTTATACAAAGTTCCTACAACTATGAGATTGTGCAACTCCTGCCACCTAAGAACACTTTGTGTGCTACCAAACGTCACAACGTAACTGTGTGATTATAAAGGTGCTCTACAGGTGTTTCCGAAGGTACATGTTGAGTTGGCATAATTCGAGATTAGGATTTGTCACTCCGATCATCGGAGAGGTATCTCTGGGCCCTCTCGGTAATACTCATCACCTAAGCCTTGCAAGCATGTAACTAATGAGTTAGTTATGAGATGACGTATTATGGAACGAGTAAAGAGACTTGCCGGTAACAAGATTGAACTAGGTATTGGATACCGACGATCAAATCTCGGGCAAGTAACATACCGATGACAAAGGGAACAAAGTATGATGTTATGCGGTTTGACCGATAAAGATCTTTGTAGAATATGTAGGAACCAATATGGGCATCCAGTCCCACTATTGGTTATCGATCGAGAATGGTTTTAGGTCATGTCTACATAGTTCTCGAACCCGTAGGGTCCGCACGCTTAACGCTTCGGCGACAGCTTTATTATGAGTTTATAAGTTTTGATGTACCAAGTTTGTTCGAGTCTCGGATGTGATCACGGACATGACGAGGAGTCTCGGAATGGTCGAGACATAAAGATTGATATATTGACGACTATATTCGACACCGAAAGGTTCCGGAAGTTTTCGGAGAAAACCGAGTAATCGGAGGGTTACCGAACCCCCGAAGTAATGGGCCTTGATGGGCCCTAGTGGAGAAAGAGAGGGCCGCCAGGCAAGTGGCGCCTCCCTTGAGTCCTAATAGGACAAGGAAGGGGGGCGGCGCCCACCTTGCCTTCCCCTCTCCTACTCCTTCCTTCCCCTTCCTCTTGGATTAGAAGAGGGGAAACCTACTTGGAGTAGGTTTCCTCCTAGGGCGCCTCCCCTTAGGCCGCCCCTCCTCCCTCCCTCCTTTATATACGGGCGGGGGCACCCCATAGACACACAAGTTGATCTACGGATCGCTCTTAGTCGTGTGCGGTGCCCTTCCACCATATTCCACCTCGGTCATATCGTCGCTGCTTAGGCGGCCCGCGCCCGTAGAACATCAAGATCGTCCACCACGCCGTCGGCCGACGGAACTCTCCTCAACACTCGGCTGGATCGGAGTTCGAGGGACGCCATCGAAGCTAAACGTGTGCTGAACTCGGAGGCTCAGACGCTCGGTGCTTGGATCGGTTGATCGTGAAGACGACGACTACATCAACCGCTACAGTTAACGCTCGCTTACGGTCTACGAGGGTACGTGGACATACACTCTCCCCTCTCGTTGCTATATCATCACCATGATCTTGCGTGTGCATAGGATTTTTTTTTGAAATTACTACGTTCTCCAACATGATGGTCCCCTTATGACCCGGCATCTTGAGCCGCAGATAAACATAACACGGCCTTGCCATGAACTTAGCATAGACCGGCCGTCCAAACAGGGCATGGTATGGACTTCCGATTTTTACCACTTCAAAGGTCAATGTCTCTGACCTTGAATCATGATCATCTCCAAAAACCACCTCCAGAGCTATCTTTCCGACCGGGTAGGCCGATTTACCAGGCACCACACCATGAAAAACGGTGTTCGATGGTTTAAGATTCTTATCCGTTAACCCCATCTGATGGAAGGTTTCATAATACAAGATGTTGATACTGCTCCCTCCATCCATGAGCACCTTGGTGAACTTATAACCTCAAACCTGCGGTGCGACCAGCAACGCCAGATGACCCGGATTATCAACCCGGGGAGGATGATCTTCTCGACTCCACTGTAACGCCCTCGATGCGGTTATATCTCCCACGTGTCGAAGCACGACTTAGAGGCATAACCGCATTGAAAGCAATGTCGCAAGTGAGGTAATCTTCGCACAATCCATGTAATACATAAGGGAAAAGATACATAGTTGGCTTACAATCGCCACTTCACACAATTACATGAATAAAGCATTACATCATCCAGATACAAACAAGGTCCGACTACGGAACCAAAATAAAAGAAGAACCCCAAATGCTATAAAGGACCTCGATCGACCCCAAACGGGCTCCACTATCGATCAACTGAAATGAAACAACACAATGAACAAGATCTTCATCGAGCTCCTCCTTGAGCTGGGTTGCGCCACCGCCGGGTAACATAGGCACCTGCAAACTGGTTTTGAAGTATCCGTGAGCCACGGGACTCAAAGAATCTCGCACCCACGAGATCAAGACTATTTAAGCTTAAGGGTAAGGTAAAGGCATGAGGTGGAGCCGCAGCAAGTTTACTAGCATATATGGAGGCTAACATACGCAAATGAGAGCGAGAAGAGAAGGCAAAGCACGGTCGACAAAAGTATGATCAAGAAGTGATCCTATAGCAACCAAGGCCAAGCATAACTCCAACATCAGTGTTCACTTCCCTGACTCACGGAAAGAGACCATCACGGTAACACACACGGTTGATGTATTTTAATTAAGGTCAACTTCAGTTGTCTACAACCGACATTAACAAATTCCCATCTGCCACATAACCGCTGGCACGGCTTTAAAGTTTATACCTCGCAGGGTGTCCCAACTTAGCCCATTACAAGCTCTCGCGATCATCGGCGAATAGACCTTCACCCAAGACACTCCGATCGACTCGTATCTCGCACATCAAGACATTTCGACAATGGTAAAACAAGACCAGCAAAGCCGCCCGAATGTGCCGACAAATCGATAGGAGCTGCACATATCTCGCTCGTGGCACACCGGATTGTCCAAGCTTCCGAGGCCAGCCCAGAGTTGCTCTCGGTACACCGGCGGTCGACGGTTTGGACCAACACTCACAACGAGCACCGCCCGGGGTAATAAAGATGACCCTTGGGCTCCGAAACCCAAGGGAAAAAAAAAGCTAGGTGAGGCAAATGGTAAAAGGCAATGTTGGGCCTTGCCGACAAGTTTTATTCAAAGCGAACCGTCGGGGGTCCTATAAATCACCCGACCGCAGTAAGGAACGCAAAATCCGGGAACATAACACCGTATGACGGAAACTAGGACGGCAAGAGTGGAACAAAACACTGCATATAAGGCCGAGCCTTCCACCCTTTACCAAATATATAGATGCATTAATAATATAAGAGATATTGTGATATCCCAACAAGTAACCATGTTCCAACAAGGAACAACATCTCCATGTTCCAACGAGGAACAGACTTCAATCTTCACCGCAACTAACAACGCTATAAGAGGGGCTGAGCAAAGCGTAACATAGCCAATCAACGGTTTGCTAGGAATGGTGTCAAAGGTTAGAGGTTTGACATGGCAGTTTGGGAGGCTGACAAGCAAATGGTAGGCATCGTAGCATTGGCATAGCAAAAGAGCGAGCAAACTAGCATAGCAAAGATAGTAGTGATTTCGAGGGTATGATCATCTTGCCTGAAATCCCGCAAGGAAGAAGAACGATTCCATGAAGAAGACAAACGGACGAAGTCGAACGGATCCTCACAACTCCGGAACGGAACCGAAGCTAACGAAAGAAGCAACCCGGAAAGAAACAAACAACATAGTAAACAACCAACACATACACATGGCATGATGCACAAACAAGTATGATGCATGTCCGGTTTAATGAGGCATGGCATGACATGGCAAAGTGCACAAGCAATCCTACAAATTAAGTGGAGCTCAATATGCAACGGTGCATATTGATGAAACACCACGACAAGTTATTTAGTTTGATCCCGTTTAGGTACCCAACAATATTAAATGTTGATTAACATGGCAAGGGGTGAAGCATAACAAAACTACCTAACTAGGCAAGTTTAAATGAGGCCGGAAGAACAAACAACAATTCCGGAAAATCCCCATGTTATTTAGCAATTTAATGCAACAACAATTTTAAGCATTTAAATGTTGTTATCATGATGCGGATGACATGCACAAATTTTATGCAATCTTTATGAAAACATTGACATGAGCATGATATGAAGCATTTGTAACCGTGGCGGGACGAAAAGGGTGCCACGGCGGCGAAACGAAAAGGGTGCCACGGCAGCGAAACGAAAAGGGTGCCACGGCGGCGAAATCTGAAAATGATGCCACGGCAACATATCGGTGATCCGACAACTCCTCGAGATGTCGATGCAAAAGAAAGGTGACGGAGCGTGGAACATGCGAAAGATGGTGGAATGATCCCGTTACGGGTTCCCACGGTCGGTGGCATGGCAAAAGAGGGCATCGCAAGGACAATTCACCACGGTGCAAAACTTGAGCATCTCATACAACCAAGCATGCATTCGCTCACGGCCGCTGCCTCGGTGGTATACCTTCGCTGCATCTTCGAGCGGTTCGAGTCGTCGAGGGAAGTAGAGGAAGTAGTTGTTCCGCGACGGTAGTAGGGGAAGTAGTTGTTCGCGGCGACGGTAGTGGAAGTAGTGGTACATCTCGTAGTGGAAGTAGTTGTTCATGTCCCGTGGATGTTCGGGGTCCACGGGGTCTTCGAGGGTCGACGGTAGAGGTACACGTTTCGGAAGCGGTTCACGACGATGGTAGTCGAACTTGGTGATCCGAAGGGGTACTTGGCGGATGACGACCGTAGTGGTACTTGGGGAAAAACTCCCGGAGACGATGCTTGGCGGTCCTGGTGTGGTCTTGGCGTCCAAGTAGTCGATCTTGCCGGCCTTGACGGTCCAACACAAAACAACACAAGTGCCTCGGGATGCCAGCAAGGAGGCGATGGTCAGCAGGAATAGAGATGGGGTCGTAGCACCATGGGGACCGGGAGGGGCTCGGCTCCGCTCGGGCATTGCAGGCTGATGGTGGAGGAGACGCGCGGGCGAGGTGGCTCTGGTCACCGAGAGGAAGAAGAGGACGCACGGGTCCGCGACGACGGAGAACGGCAAGGGCGGCGGAGGCCATCCTGATTCGATTTAGGGCTCTTCGGCGACGGAAGGAGCGGCTCGGGTCTTGATGGCGACGCTGGCTCGACGGCAGCTTGGCGCAGTTCGGGCCGGAGTTGGCCTCCCCGAGGTCAACGAGGGAAGGTGCGGCGGAGAGCAACGGCAGCAGGCGCGCTGAGGGGCGACGGAGCCGGGGGACGCGCGAGGTCGCGATGGCGGCGGGGGCTGTGCCAGCGGAGCAGGAGGGTTGCCGGGGCGCGGATGGCGCGGTGATGGAGGCGCGACGGGCCCGGCCTGTTGCCTGCCGGGCGGGCGAGGAGGTGGAGGCGCGAGGCGGCGGGTCGCACGAGGAGGAGGCAGCAGCGGGAGATCGTGAACGGGAGCGGCGCCAAGGAGAGATGCGAGGAGAGATGAGGGTCGGGCCAGGGAGCGCCTAGGGTTAGAGAGGCGCGGCTGGGCCTTGGGCCGGGGAGACTGGGCCGGCCTGGTGGGAGGATGGGAGTGGCCAGAGGCCTGGCTGGGCTCCTCTATCTCTCGCTCAAAAGAAAGAAAAAAAAACAAAACAGAGAAAAGAAATAAAATAAAAGAAAGAGAGGGTTAGGGAAAGAGTTTGGACATGGGGATAATTTCCCTGGACTCACAGAAATATGCTCGTTCCAAGAAAAATGAAGTGGCAAGATTTAAATTCAAATTCATTTGAATTTAATTCAAATGATTTGAACTAGGACGGGTTTGAGAAGAGTCCAAAAATGTTGAGAAATTAGGAGGAGCCTCGATAAATGGGAAAAGAAAATATTGGCAAAGTTTGGGGACCAAACTTGAAGTAGAAAGGGAGTGGGGATTTTTCAAGTGTGTTTTGGTTAATTCCAAATGAATGGAATATTTTAATAATAGCTCCACTAATATCGGGAGGATATATTATAAAGAGAAATCACCACCGTGAATATCCCTCAATTTAAATGGACCGAAGATCCATGCAATTTAATTGGTTGAATTTTAAAAATTAATGATATGATGGCATGATGCATGATGACATGATGCAATGCAAAATAAATAGAGCAAGCACAAAAGAATCACACAGCGAAACCCGGAATAGCTGGAAGTCTTCTGGAGCTCCGGTCTTGGGGTGTCACAACACTCCACCACTATGAGAGGATCTCGTCCCGAGATCTAGAATGGCACCGGAGAGAAACGGAAGAGGAAGAGAGGAGGTAAAACTAAGTTGCTTTTTGATTTAACGAGTGAAACCAATGAACCTTGAGAGGTTGAGCAATTTAAAAGAAAGAGTACAATAGAGATGAACGAGATTGCAAACAATCCGTTAGAAAAAAAAAGGAACAAGGAACATTACGAGAATTTGAAGGTTGCAAAGACATGAATCAAGAGTTTAATGGACAGGATTGAATTCAAAACCACTGCGATTAAATCAATATGGGAGAGGAAGTATTCGGGCAGCACTTCGGTTGAAAGAAGAAGGAAAACTTGATAAGATTAAAAGATATTGAAGAGATGATACAACACTCCGGTTAAATGGTTAAGCAAGAAAAGAACATGATCCTCACAATTCGAGATGATGAGTGAAAAGAGCAACATCACAATGCCTCCGTAAGATAGAAGATAGATCATTGGAATAAAAGAACGGAGATGAAAATGACAACTTCTACCACAAATGAACTTGGAAAGCATCCTTGCAAGAAGGTTAGAACGGAGTTGTTGGAAAACCAACAACGAAAAGAACAAGCTTGTAGTGGGCTTATGGAAACATCTCAAAATTATGAGGTGACGACCGGCCACTAATGGAAACCATTGATTGAATTGATATCAACAAGGAGACGAGAAACTTATTTCACCGGGAGGACAAATGAAGAACTTGGGTCATTTATAAGCACCATAAATAGCAACAATCCTTAGGGAAAGCTTTAGCTGAAATATGACACAAGATGACTCCAACGGAGAGATAGATGGATTTAAAATACCTCATTCTTGACAACATAAGAATCATGAAACATGAAGGAAATTGTCAAGAGTGACATAACACCACCTCAAAAGATAAGATAGAAGGAATCGCACTTTGGAATGCAAGATGAAGAATGCTTGAGCTTCTCAAAACACAACAAGTGTTGGGCACCCTGTTTAATTTTGAGTATAGCTTGGCGGATCTTGACTCCGAGAGAAATCTTGAAGAACAATTGGAGAATGAAAAGAATCCTTGACGAACCATCATGTAGAACCTCCATGAAGAACTCCGGTAAACGAAAGGAATGAAAAGAAAGAGAAGTTGAAAACACAAGGTGAAGCCTTGCAATGATTTAGATGGAGCTTCGTGACGAGACATCCAAGAAAAAACTTGGAACTCTGGAAAAAGAATAGATGAAACACTAGATCCGAGAATTACTTCATCATGAACAATCTTCGGAAGAAAAGAATGGAATCACCTCGAGGAAATAAGAATAAGATTTATTGTATGCTTATCCTTCATCAAATTAAATTGATGACAAGCAATGGATTTGGCATACTACTTATTCTCGTAGAAAGGATTAAAAGAGATATATCAAAACTTGAGAAGTTCTTGAACGAACCACCGGTAGAATTGGAACAACAAATGAATTGATATGATGAACAAGGAAGAGAGATCTTGAAAGAACCACCGTAAGAATTGAAAATGATCGAAGTAGGAAAAGCACAATTCACCGGGAATAATTGAAAAATGAATGAAGATATCTGAGGGGATTTAAATACAAATGAACGAATAGATCACTAGCTGATAAGAGAATACTTGAATGAATAAAACTGAGATGATGGGCTTCAAAGAATGAAACTGAAAAGACTCCTAAAATGCTCCGGATGGGTGAAAAATATTCTCACAATCGAAAACAATTATGAGAGGATGGCATCAAGCTAGAACCATGAATATTCAAGAGAATAGAGCAAGATTAACGAGAAACTCTTCTTCGGTCTTCAAATGATGAGAATGACAACAAAAAACACCACCAAGAATTATTGAGGCACACCGGAAGAATCAAAAGCGAAGAGGTTGAGCCAACTATGAAAGAATTCGAAAGATCTTGGAGAAAAGCATTTGACTGATGATAACTCATTCTTATGTCAAACTTGGAGAAGAATTTAGGATAGCTCTGGAAAAATAGAAGAGTCAGGTAAGATCCTGGAAAAAGACCTGTGGGTTAGGGCCCACTCAAAAGAACACCGTTGAAAAGATTTAAAAGAGATGTTGCACCGGTAGAATTAAATGACTTGAATGAGATAACAACCTCGAAATAGCTTGAACGGGTTAAGAATGGAAACACAAATCTTCAAGATATCTTGAGCACCAAATAACAAATAGCGAGAAGTAGAATGATAATGAGGTGCACCGGTATGAGAAGACATTGAAATGAGCAAAAAGGTATGATCAACAAAACTTGACTTGAATCCACCGGAGAAGAGGAATGAATGAGGAATGACGAACTAGTAGAACATCTTCTTGAGAACCACCGGGTAAGAACATTGACGGAAAAGAATGGAGAAACTTCACATGAATAAATGGATACTTGATTAAGAAATCTGTGTCCTTGAAGAAAAAGGTGGAGGGCGGAAAACAAAGATAACTTGGGATGATGAAACAAACACCGCTGAGAAGAAATGATAATTGACTTGCTGATGTTGAAGTGATCGGATCCACTTGAAGAGAAACACGCTGGTTGAAAAGGATTGATATGACAACCTCAATGATCAAAAGGATTAGTATTCACATAGCAATATGAGAACACCGCTTAGGAAAGGTATGGATTCAACATTTGACTTCAAGCAACTCAATACCACAACTCAAAACAAAAACAAAGGACTGGCTTGCGATAAGCCGAACAAACATATGATAGAGATTTCGTCAAAGTTTTCGTGGTGGGGCCTACACGGCTCAATCAGACAAAGACCATCATGTACAAGGCAAGGCACATGACATACGAAGCGCCCCAGTCAAGATAGCCAAGGACTCTTTAAGACACAACGAGACCATCAGAAACCAACCGTGAATAGGCGGACCACTAGACGCCGAACCCCAATTTCATATCATACATCCGCCGGAAAGATATCCTAAGAGCTACTTGAATTCCCACCTATAAAACTCCCAAATTTTCGGTTATGCAACTGTGTTGGGGATACAGGAGCAATATATCTCACCCAAACTAACAATCCCTACATCCAAATGTATCCATCCGTCAACACATAACCAAGAAACCTTCGAAATCGCTCACCTCAACCTTCAAAAGCATCCGTTATACGAAGTCATGGCAATACTCCCGCACTCACCTCAAGATCAAGTTAGCGGGTTATCTCACCAACAACCGCATAAAAGAGATTTTCGATGTCGGCGCATTAAACTCGTATTCCAGAATCGCAACGATAAAATTATGACGACAACACCTGGAGCTCAACTCCCCGGACACCGCCACAACCCCTAAATGTCGAGGCAACCAAGACAATGTTGTCATCATAAAACCATCGAACGATTCTAAGATACCCGCTGATCCTAAAAATTTTTTTAGTGAATTTTGAGAAGAGAAGAGTCAAAACTCTACGTCAGATACCTCACCGAAGGTCAAGGACTGGGAGTAAAAAGAATTCCTAAACTCTCCGATATATAATTCCTAAATGACTCAAAACATTTTTCTAGACACAACTCGCCACTAAAAACGATCAAGCAAAGGGGGCTCTTAAGGTCGGGATGGCTCGACACTAACTTGTAACGCCTCGATGCGGTTATATCTCCCACGGTCGAAGCACGACTTAGAGGCATAACCGCATTGAAAGCAATGTCGCAAGTGAGGTAATCTTCGCACAATCCATGTAATACATAAGGAAAAGATACATAGTTGGCTTACAATCGCCACTTCACACAATTACATGAATAAAGCATTACATCATCCAGATACAAACAAGGTCCGACTACGGAACCAAAATAAAAGAAGAACCCCAAATGCATAAAGGACCTCGATCGACCCTAACCGGGCTCCACTATCGATCAACTGAAATGAAACAACACAATGAACAAGATCTTCATCGAGCTCCTCCTTGAGCTGGGTTGCGCCACCGCCGGGTAACATAGGCACCGCAAACTGGTTTTGAAGTATCCGTGAGCCACGGGACTCAAAGCAATCTCGCACCCACGAGATCAAGACTATTTAAGCTTAAGGGTAAGGTAAAGGCATGAGGTGGAGCTGCAGCAAGCGACTAGCATATATGGAGGCTAACATACGCAAATGAGAGCGAGAAGAGAAGGCAAAGCACGGTCGACAAAAGTATGATCAAGAAGTGATCCTATAGCAACCTCGCGCAAGCATAACTCCAACACCGTGTTCACTTCCGGACTCACGGAAAGAGACCATCACGGTAACACACACGGTTGATGTATTTTAATTAAGGTCAACTTCAAGTTGTCTACAACCGACATTAACAAATTCCCATCTCGCCACATAACCGCGGCACGGCCGAAAGTTTATACCTGCGCAGGGTGTCCCAACTTAGCCCATTACAAGCTCTCGCGATCATCGGCGAATAGACCTTCACCCAAGACACTCCGATCGACTCGGTATCTCGGACATCAAGACATTTCGACAATGGTAAAACAAGACCAGCAAAGCCGCCAATGTGCCGACAAATCCGATAGGAGCTGCACATATCTCGCTCTCGTGGCACACCGGATTGTCCAAGCTTCCTAGAGGCCAGCCCAGTAGTTGCTTCCTGGTACACCGGCGGTCGACGGTTTGGACCAACACTCACAACGAGCATCGCCCGGGGTAATAAAAGATGACCCTTGGGCTCCGAAACCCAAGGGAAAAAAAGGCTAGGTGAGGCAAATGGTAAAAGGCAATGTTGGGCCTTGCTGGACAAGTTTTATTCAAAGCGAACCGTCGGGGGGTCCCATAAATCACCCGACCGCAGAAGGAACGCAAAATCCGGGAACATAACACCGTATGACGGAAACTAGGACGGCAAGAGTGGAACAAAACACCGCATAAGGCCGAGCCTTCCACCCTTTACCAAATATATAGATGCATTAATAATATAAGAGATATTGTGATATCCCAACAAGTAACCATGTTCCAACAAGGAACAACATCTCCATGTTCCAACGAGGAACAGACTTCAATCTTCACCTGCAACTAACAACGCTATAAGAGGGGCTGAGCAAAGCGGTAACATAGCCAATCAACGGTTTGCTAGGAATGGTGTCAAAGGTTAGAGGTTTGACATGGCAGTTTGGGAGGCTGACAAGCAAATGGTAGGCATCGTAGCATTGGCATAGCAAAAGAGCGAGCAAACTAGCATAGCAAAGATAGTAGTGATTTCGAGGGTATGATCATCTTGCCTGAAATCCCGCAAGGAAGAAGAACGATTCCATGAAGAAGACAAACGGACGAAGTCGAACGGATCCTCACAACTCCGGAACGGAACCGAAGCTAACGAAAGAAGCAACCCGGAAAGAAACAAACAACATAGTAAACAACCAACACATACACATGGCATGATGCACAAACAAGTATGATGCATGTCCGGTTTAATGAGGCATGGCATGACATGGCAAAGTGCACAAGCAATCCTACAAATTAAGTGGAGCTCAATATGCAACGGTGCATATTGATGAAACACCACGACAAGTTATTTAGTTTGATCCCGTTTAGGTACCCAACAATATTAAATGTTGATTAACATGGCAAGGGGTGAAGCATAACAAAACTACCTAACTAGGCAAGTTTAAATGAGGCCGGAAGAACAAACAACAATTCCGGAAAATCCCCATGTTATTTAGCAATTTAATGCAACAACAATTTTAAGCATTTAAATGTTGTTATCATGATGCGGATGACATGCACAAATTTTATGCAATCTTTATGAAAACATTGACATGAGCATGATATGAAGCATTTGTAACGTGGCGGATTTAAAAGGGTGCCACGGCGGCGAAACGAAAAGGGTGCCACGGCGCGAACGAAAAGGGTGCCACGGCGGCGAATCCAAAATGATGCCACGGCAACATATCGGTGATCCGACAACTCCTCGAGATGTCGATGCAAAAGAAAGGTGACAGGAGCGTGTGGAACATGCGAAAGATGGTGGAATGATCCCGGTTACCGGGTTCCCACGTGTCGGTGGCATGGCAAAAGAGGGGCATCGCAAGGACAATTCGACCACGGTGCAAAACTTGAGCATCTCATACAACCAAGCATGCATTCGTTCACGGCCGTCGTCTCGGTGGTATACCTTCGAAGCGTGCATCTTCGGAGCGGTTCGAGTCGTCGAGGGAAGTAGAGGAAGTAGTTGTTCCGCGACGGTAGTAGGGGAAGTAGTTGTTCGCAGCGACGGTAGTGGAAGTAGTGGTACATCTCGTAGTGGAAGTAGTTGTTCATGTCCCGTGGATGTTCGGGGTCCACGGGGTCTTCGAGGGTCGACGGTAGAGGTACACGTTTCGGAAGCGGTTCACGACGATGGTAGTCGAACTTGGTGATCCGAAGGGGTACTTGGCGGATGACGACCGTAGTGGTACTTGGGGAAAAACTCCCGGAGACGATGCTTGGCGGTCCTGGTGTGGTCTTGGCGCCCAAGTAGTCGATCTTGCCGCCTTGACGGTCCAACACAAAACAACACAAGTGCCTCGGGATGCTAGCAAGGAGGCGATGGTCACAGGAATAGAGATGGGGTCGAGCACCATGGGGACCGGAGGGGCCTGCCCGCCGGGCATTGCAGCTGATGGTGGAGGAGACGCGCGGGCAGGTGGCTCTCGTCACCGAGAGGAAGCAGAGGACGGCACGGGTCCCGCGACGACGGAGAACGGCAAGGGCGGCGGAGGCCATCCCGATCTCGACGAGGCTCCTCCTGGCGACGGAAGGAGCGGCTCAGTGGTCTTGATGGCGACGCTGGCTCGACGGCAGCTTGGCGCAGCTCCGGGGCGCGGAGTTGGCCTCCCCGAGGTCAACGAGGGAAGGTGTGGCGGAGAGCAACGGCAGCAGGCGCTACTGGAGGGGCGACGGAGCCGGCGGGACGCGCGAGGTCGCTGGCGGCGGCGGGCCAGCCAGCGGAGCAGAGGGTTGCCGGGGCGCGGACAGAAGGTGATGGAGGCGCGACGGGCCCGGCCTGGCTTCTGGGCCGGCGGCAAGTAGGAGGTGGAGGCGCGAGGCGGCGGGGTCGCGCGCGAGGGAGGAGGCAGCGGCGGGAGATCGTGAACGGGGGAGCGGCGCTGAAGGAGAGATGCGAGGGAGAGATGAGGGTCGGGCCACGGAGCGCCTAGGGTTAGAGAGGCGCGGCTGGGCCTTGGGCCGGGGAGACTGGGCCGGCCTGGTGGGAGGATGGGAGTGGCCAGAGGCCTGGCTGGGCTCCTCTATCTCTCGCTCAAAAGAAAGAAAAAAAAAAAACAGAGAAAAGAAATAAAATAAAAGAAAGAGAGGGTTAGGGAAAGAGTTTGGACATGGGGATAATTTCCCTGGACTCACAGAAATATGCTCGTTCCAAGAAAAATGAAGTGGCAAGATTTAAATTCAAATTCATTTGAATTTAATTCAAATGATTTGAACTAGGACGGGTTTGAGAAGAGTCCAAAAATGTTGAGAAATTAGGAGGAGCCTCGATAAATGGGAAAAGAAAATATTGGCAAAGTTTGGGGACCAAACTTGAAGTAGAAAGGAGGGGATTTTTCAAGTGTTTTGGTTAATTCCAAATGAATGGAATATTTTAATAATAGCTCCACTAATATCGGAGGATATATTATAAAGAGAAATCACCACCGTGAATATCCTCAATTTAAATGGACCAAGATCCATGCAATTTAATTGGTTGAATTTAAAATTAATGATATGATGGCATGATGCATGATGACATGATGCAATGCAAAATAAATAGAGCAAGCACAAAAGAATCACACAGCGAAACCCGGAATAGCTGGAAGTCTTCTGGAGCTCCGGTCTTGGGGTGTCACATCCACACAATAGGCTGCTCAGACCAGCGCAGATAACGGGGTACCGCCGGTTCAACGGAGTTCAGTGCCCTCTTATGGAGTTTTTGATCGCGCTTGCACAGACTAGTAGTGAAGACATGATACTGTCCACCATTTAACTGCTTTGGGTTACTCTGATAACCCGACTGCTGCTGTTGTTGATTCCCCTGTTGATTATAACCACCTTGGTTGCCCTGATTGCCTTTATTGCCCTGTCCACCTTTGTTACCTTGGAAACCTGAACCGGAGTTACCTCCACCGTAACCCGGCCCGTGAAATCCGGGTCCTGAACCGCCAGATGGTCCATGATCATATCGGAAAAGATCAGAGTTTTTGAATTCTCGCATAATAAAGCAATCCTTCTGTAATTGTGTAGTTGGCTTCTTTTGAGTCCCGTGCTTTGGGCAGGACTGGTTCAATAGGCGCTCCAGATTCTTCCCTGATCCGCCGCCCCGTGGGGGCGGTTTACCCTTACGGCGCTGATTATTACCCTGTATGTTGGTGTTAGCCACAAAATCAGAATTATTGTCCGTTTTGCACTTACCGTTGTTCCCATGGCTCGCCTGGTTATGCTGCTATCCTTTTGTGCCGACATTCTTCTTTCCCTTCTCCGGCTTTTCATCGTCAGACTTGGGATCGGTACTATCAGAATCGGCATACTTAACCAAATCTGCCATGAGGGTTCCCATATCATTGCAGTGACACTTGATCCATCCCAACTTCAACTTCAGCGGCTTAAACCGGCAATTGCCCTCCAACGTTATGATCGCCGAATCAGCATTGATACAGTCCGACGAATGTAAGATTTCTGAAACCCGGTGCACCCAATGGGTTGTTGATTCACCTTATCCTTGGACACAAGCGGCCAGATCCACAGTTGACATGGGTTGCTTGCACGTGTCCTTGAAGTTAGCTATAAACCGGGCCTTCAACTCGGCCCATGAACCAACGGAATTAATAGGCAGACTCTTTAGCCAAGTGCGAGCCGTTCCATCCAACATCATGGTGAAGTATTTTGCACACGCCGCTTCATCCACATCCAGCATCTCCATTGCCATCTCATAACTTTCAACCCATGACTCGGGGGGTAAATCGGCAGTGTAATTAGGCACCTTACGCGGGCCCTTGAAATCCTTGGGTAACTGCACATTACGTAGAGCCGGAGTAAGACACGGCACCCCCAAGAGCTGAAAGCAAGTCCTCGTTCTATTGACTTTGTCGGTCGAACTGGAGTAGGCTGGTGATTCGTGTGCTGCGCCGCCAACTGTGCTGCTAACTCTGCCTCCCGACGCTCTCTACCATTATCCACCACGTGCTGAGCATTTGTACCACCGCGTGTCGGATTAGGCCCTCAAGGGGCGTCACGGTTCCGCGCACTGCTTGACACAGTCGGTTCATCAATCTGCCTGCTATAACTCCTGCTTGGGCGAGGGGTTGAATGGATTCTGTCTCGGCTATATGAATAAGCCTGCTGTTGCACCATGGCGGTTTGAAGGAGATCCCTGGCCCACCGCGTCTCAACCGCCGCTGGAGACTCGCCCTCCATTGGAATAGCTGCCAATCGAGATGCCGCGGCAATCATGTTATCCAAATGGGTGGAGAAGTGACCTGACGGGGTCTGCACGTACTGCGGCGGGTTATCTGTTTGTCGAGCCGGGTTCATCACCGGTGGCTGATCCGGCGCTCCTGTCCCAGGTGCTTTAGTCCGGTTTACCGCTGCCGGGTTACTGGGTCCTGCTCCTGGTGTGTTGAAGAGATTCATTGCTTCGTAAACCAGCGGCAGACGAGACCGGTGCCTCCTCCTCAACACCTCATTTGAAGCGTTCTAATCCAGCATGAGCCGGTAATTCTGCACCTGGATCTACTGTGACTGGGCATTTAAATTGGCTCGTTCTTCAGCCATCCTGGTTTCCTCAACTTCCAAGTCCTCCTTGGCCTGAGTTATCTGATCCCGCAGCTTTGTGACCTCCGTGTTATGCCGATCTTGAGTCTCCGGTAATCGCTGGTCAACAATGTCGCCCAGCGGCCCAATAAACCGGATGAACTTGAGCTGCCGGCAAGACAGGCCTCCTGCCCCGGCTGCCGATTCAGAAGTCATTGCTGCTGCAGTTGAAGATAGCAATGTGGGCTGCGTACCGGCCATGAATATTGCAACCCGGTTTGGCGGTTCAAGGGGGTCCGGAATACTGTCGCCATTGGAACAACCCCCAAACCGACCATCTTGTAACTGGTACAGTGACTCGGTCTTGCCGGTGGATGATTCGCCATCAAAGTAAACGACCGTCTCACCATCGGACACCGGTTCAGATTCCGCACCATGGATGAATCCCACGAACGCATGCTTCATGGCAGGGTGAACCCGGGCAGGGCTTGCATGCTGAGCCGTCTCGACAAGGTCGGTGCAGATGTCCGGCTTAGGGCCCGGTTCGCCGATCTTGCCGATGAAAACGTGAATTCCTCCAAAGGGGACCTGGTACCCGTACTCGATTGAGCCGGCCTTGGGGCCCTAGCCTGCGTCATCGATGTAGAGTTTGCCACGACGACTCTTGGTCATCCGGCCAACCGCATATACCTTGAGTCCTTCAAATTTGCCCTTCAAGAACTCGAAACCATTGTGTGATAGCCCCACGGTGGGCGCCAACTGTCGTGGAATTAACACGTCAGATGTCCTAGTGAGAGGACTTAGTCGTGGAGCCATCACAATGAGATTAGCTTAAAGGGATTAAACTGGACAAAGGACACGGGGAGTTTATACTAGTTCGGCCCCTTGCGGTGAAGGTAAAAGCCTACGATCCAGTTGTGGCGGAATTGATGGGGTCTGGATGAGCAGGGAGCGAATCCGCTTTACCTATCTCTCGAGTTGTTGTTTCTTGTCCCTGAACCGCCGCCGGGTCGTCCCTTTATATACACAGGTTGATGCCCGGCGGTTTACAAAATACCGAGGCCGGCTCATACACGTGTCCGCCTCGGTTTCTACCTTTCCCTACCTTAAAACACAAGTCACATATCTCATGGCGGTTTATGTCTATGGGCCCTAATCCGCCCTGGGCTCTGGGCCTCTAAGTCTTCTGTAGCAAAGCGCCATATTCCTTGTCTTCATGGGCTTCAATATGGATGAGTATAACCCGGCCCCTCCTGGGCGGTTTATACTCAGTAGTTATATCCCCAACATGCGCCATCCCAGCAATACATGGTGCCATCTGCTTTGTTGATCGCGCAGATGATGCCATTGTGTTCAATAGCATCACAGAAGTGTGTATCAGCTTTGACGATGATCCACTGCGAGCTGAGTTGTCTCCAGCTAAAGAAGGCACCGGCGTAAAGATAGGCGAGTCCGCGGTCGAACAAGGCAATTAGCTTGAAGTCTACGTAATTCGCATGTCGTGTGGGCACTTGGCAGATTACAATCTTCTCCAAAACAAGGTCCATCCAACTGACATGGCAATCTAGATGACTTGGACCGCGATGGTAAAACTCTATATAATCCAACGGAGGAAGGATAATCTCATGGGAGGTCTGGAAGTTCACGAGCACCAACTTTTTCCCGTCTTTTCTGACGGCAGACATCCAGTGGGAGTTCATGCCGACCCAGTACATACCTGCCAAGAAGTTTCGGGCGATGGTGATCGGATCAGAGTTGAGGGAAATGATGTACGACGACTCACTACATACCTGCAAAGAAGTTTCGACTAATGGAGATCGGACTGAAGTCGAGGGGCATCATGTATGCCTCCGTATCATGGTGAGCAAATCTCGCAAGACCAGATAGCAACAAGCAGGGTGTCTTGAAAAGCTTAGGCCTCTCTTAGACAATGGCCGTGTGCATGTCCCTCGAGCATGCAACCAGCCGCAGGGTGCTCAACATATCCATACACGAACAACAAAGGTTGAGGATGTCACTAGGGAGATTGCTCCAATTGCGGCTCATATGGATGCTGCACGGTTCGAGTTCGGCCATGGTGGAGTTTGGAAGGTTTTTGGGGGCTTGATTTATGGGGGAGAAGTGGAGATGGAGATGGAGTGGTGCTAGGGGAGAGGGAGACGAGGCGAGGCATGCTATTGTGCTATACAGTGGCAGTGACAGACTGCACAGTGCACGGGGTGAGGCTGGCTTTGGTAACCCGAACACGCCGCCTGGACTAGTGTCACGCGCAGGGTGTTGTCACTTCACTGTGAGGACCGGATGAATAGTATTTTGACCATCAAGTGTACCACAGTTGTACTACTACTAGTAGTAGTGGGAACATGAGTACTCCAGTAGTATATAGCGGAAATACTCCAGTACTGTATAGCAGAGTAGGTCTCCCGTGCTAGCATGCCTCTGCGTTCACTTCATCCTACATAGCCTTTTCGTTTAGTCTACCTAGGCGTCTAATCAACTGCCTGCACGCCACTTCTCCCATTTACTTCTCCATCGGGAACCGATTTTCCTCGGCTTCTTCACCTCTCTAAATCCCCTTTAAATAATCATCTACTTCAGTTAGAATAGCCATCTAATCCTAATTCTCCAAACCATAGCCCTCCGTTCCAGCGGTTCCAAATGGCAAAAGAGATCCAGATGCAGGTTTTTAGCGTCTAACATGTCGTCGTCGAAGGCTTGTTGAGCATAGTTGCCACCGTCACCGACCACCCAAGGGTTGTTCGGAAGTGGATCAATAATGTATCCAACTCCCTAGAAAAGGTAGAGATGAAGATCATTGGTCTCGACGCAGAGTACATAGAGCGTACATCGAAGATCCAACGCTACCGTCAGTTCTTCACCAGGCCTCAAAGATGATGTTTTGGTGTACCACATCATACACGCGCCCTCCATACCAGGTGAGCTTCACGATTTCTTATCTCGGGAGGACATATACTTCTGTTGGGCAGCCATTGAAGGGGACAAACAGAAGCTAGCGCCATACAACCTTGATTTGCAAAGCATCGCTGACCTACAAACCAGAATCAAAATTCATGTAGAAGATTGTGATAAACAGACACCATCCCTATTCGACGTAGCAAATTTTGTGCTCAGTACAAATCTTCAGAAGGGTGACGAGACGCTGGCATTAAGGTCGTCTGGATGGGAGAATTATCCTTGACGACGAAAGCAGATAAAATATGCTGCCCTCGATGCCCGTTTGAGTTTCGAGATAGCTGCAGGGTCCAAAGAGGTTGTTGAAGCCGTCTCCCACAGAAAATGAGAACAACAACAAGAAGAAGAACAAAAGAAGAAGAAAAGGCTGCACCAGCAGCAGGGCATTATGGATGGATGAACTATTTCCTCTCTTGTAAAAAAAATTATTCCCTCTCGGTGTATATTGATATAGGTGGACCATTTCGATGGTGTGCATGTCTTTGGAACAAGTAGTAGCGTGGGCCTGCTTGACTATAAGGAACTATTTATCCGCCTAGCTTTCTCTACTACTCCTTCCAGTGATCGGTATGCAATGCATGTGTCCGTAGACATGACAACTTGTCCATGGAAGTCAACTACGACGACCATCACATTTCATCCACTGTCACTCGCGATTCCCATGACGCCGCTCCAACCCATGGCACCACGTCCCCCGACATGCGCCTCACCCCTCTCGGCCGCACCGCCCCTCTGCATTTGTGTGCATGACATGTGGGCCACGTGAAATGCAGCGAGCATCAAGTTTCTACCATAGCCACACGTGATTCACACAACACCGCTCGAACCCATGACACCACACGTCCCCCGACCTGCGGCTCACCCCTCTCGCCCCACCGCCTCCGCCTTGAGCATTACATGTGGACCAGCCACCTATCGGGTCCACATGTTATTGACTCAAAGACAGTGTAGTATATGTCAAGCTCACCCGAGGGCCCAGAGGGAAATGTAACTCTGGCCAGCCTTGTGGTGTTATCACTGCACAAACTCGTGCAAACTCGAGATTTGTTTCTTTACTATACATGCACGCAACGATTTAATGGACATTGTAATCTCAACATGTGATGGGGAGCTCTAAATTTGAATTTGAAACTTATAGAATGAAAAAAAAATTCAAAACAAATAAACTAGTAGTGAGGGAGTATACCGTAGGATGTGTCCCATACGAAACAAGTCCCCTGGTTTGTCACCGCAAAGATGCGGTTAGAAAGGAGCACAGCGTCTTCGTACTCGTACGGCAACAAATCGGCCGCAGACAGCATGGTCCACCTTTGACCGCCATGTGCAAGGTTCGTGCCATCTTCTTCAATCTCACTGTGGTTCCATCGTACCAATTCAGGCGGTGGCCCGTTGCATGGCTGATCCCAATGTTGGACAAAGTTTCTACGGGAACGGTCTCACCATTGTAAATGTTGTGCAAATTGATGTTTGTACCCTCCCGTACATATGAAAGCCAATCTCCACTCGCACCGAGCCTAACCTGTGAAACAGTGGGTAGGGGAGAATTAGGAAATGGACACGAAAGTAGTCTTTAGAATGCATTTACTATGTGATCAAACTCATCTTACCTCGCCATCGAGGAAACCCGAGTGCCCTCAACATCGGCATCTCAAGGGCGCTAACTTGCAACTACGGCCACGCCAAGACCGGAGAGACCCTGTGGAAACATCCTCGAAGCGCTGTACCTAAACATCAAGATGCATTTGTATGAGTACTTTATCTTGTGAGAGAAAAGGATGAACGAGGGAAGGCATTATTTGCAAATGTGGATAGGGGTGTAGGTATCTTTTTGCAAAATTGCCATAGTTTTCTTCCTATCCGTCAGATATAAATCGGATGGCCTATATTGCAGGATGGTAGGCACACCATCATCACCAACTCCATTTTTTTTATATAGCAAGATGCCTGTGCGTTGCACGGAACATCAAGATCTTGTGGTAGAAAAGGATGAACGAGGGAAGGCCTTATCTGCAAATGTGGAGAGGAGTGCGGGTAAATTATCATAGTTTCCTTCCTATCCGTCGGATATAGATCGGATGGCCTATATTGCAGGATACCGTCATCACCAACTCTTCTTTTTATAAGAGTATATATCTTGCTAGTATAAGAGTACTAGCAAGATGCCCATGCATTGCACAGAACATCAAGATGCATTTTTATACCCCTATATAGTGTGCGAAAACTTTGAAAGATGGTCGCTGGATGAAGCTAATCCGACAGTGCAGAGATGGCAAATCCGAGCACAACTGGCCGTTGGATATCATCAACATTCCACCAGATTCTGCCACATGTACAATTTAGAAGACTCCATGGTTGAACTTAAGCATAATGCACAAACCTCAAAACACAAGCACTTCTCCTTTGTTCTAGAATCTTCCGTATCATAATTGCCCAAACTTTTTTTTTCTAAATGAATTGCCATTATTAGTTTTTTACTTTATGCTTTACAATGCACAACCCCATGAATCTTAACTTATAAAACTAATTGATTTTGAATGAGATGGACTACAAGAACTAAACGAACATCTACATCATGCATATATGACTCAAAGCTTTACATGCTATAGTGTGTATTTATTCATAATTTGGTTTGCAAATCTCATGCGTTCAATGCATGTGTACCTTACTAGTGTATGAGTAGTTTATCTTGTGAGAGAAAAGGATGAACGAGGTAATGCCTTATTTGCAAATGTGGAGATGGGTGTGGGTATCTTTTTGCAAAATTGTCATAGTTTCCTTCCTATCCGTCAGATATAAATCGGATAGTCTATACTGCGGGATCGCAGGCACACCATCAGCAACAACTTTGTTTTCTTATAAGAGTAGAGTAGAGATAGAGATAGAGACTACTAATACCAATGTGCTACCCCGTGCGTTGCAATGGATCCTTAGTAGTAGAATAATACTTGTTCACGGGCTTGAAATATAAATACTCTAGTTTTGATATACATGTGTCAGCAGACATGACAGCTTGTCCATGGAAGTTGAACCACGACGACCATCACGTTTCTTGTTTCTACCACTGCCACACCCACACGTGATTCCCACGACACCGCTCCAACCCACAGCACGACGTCCCCCGACGTGCGCCTCATCCCTCTCGGCCCTACCACTCCTCTGCCTTTGTGTGCATGACATGCGGGCCAACTGAACTGCGGCAACCATCAACTTTCTACCACAGCCACACCCAATTGGACGCGGTTTGCCTGCTCCGCTCTTGTTCTCCGATCTGTACTCCACACCATCAAATTTTCATCCAAATGGCCAGACACATTTCGTCCCGCATCACCTCACCGAGTACTTCAGATTATAGGTAGTACCAACCGGTGTGGCCATCTACGCCTCGTAATGCCCCGACGCCCAGCTGTGGCACCCTCGCCACGGCCACGCCACCACCGGCTAGTTCATCTCGAACAAGTGAGTCGTGAACCACGCCACCACCATGAGAATGACATGTGGGCCAGCCGCATGTAAGGTCCGCATGTCATTGACTCATAGGCCGGTGCACTAAGCCACTGAAGCTCGGTCCCGCGGGCCCCGAGAGGGAAATGTAACTCCTGCGTCAGGCCTTGTGGTGCTCCCGTAGTACGAGCTCGTGCCAAACTTGGAATTTGTTTCTTACTACTACCAACTAGTAAGGTACACGTGCATTGCACGCATGCGATTCTGGTGGTTTGTGCATTATGCTTAAGTTCAACCATGGAGTCTTCTAGATTCTACATGTGGCAGAATTTGGTGGAATGTAGATGATATCCAATGGCCAGTAGTGCTCGGATTTTCCATCTTTGTACCGTCGGATTGGCTTCATCCAACGACCAACTTTCAAAGTTATTCACACACTATATAGGGGTATAGATATAGATATAGATGTGCCGGCCCGTGCATTGCAATGGATCCAAAGTATATCTATCTAGTGGAGTGCACTCTAAACACATTATCTATTTATTTTTCTATAACCTTTCGTAGCCATGCAACCAAGCCACATAAATTTCATGGGTGCCGCGCACATCATATTATACTACGTAGACTGAAAAAATATAAATCACCCAAAACAAGATTTTCCTATTTTTTGTTCCTACTATGATGTGTCGTGCACATACCTAGTAGTTGTATAGTGGTAGTACTAGTTGTATAGTACAAACTTGGTACTAGTAGGAGTAGTAGTACGGAATGCTCCTACTCTATCAACGAGCCCCATCTGACACCAAATTTCTTGGCTTCCGTGCTACAACTAGATCTTCCCCTCATTTCTATTTTCTAACCGGGCGGCGGGCGGGGTGCGGTTTGCCAATAGTCGGTTTGCTCAACGGCGGTCCCACATGAAAGTGAAAATGCTAGGCAACGCGCCTTCCCTAAGCTATGTGGCGTGCCGGACGGCCGTGGAGTACACCCGATTCCCGGGCTTGTAGGAGTAGCAGGAGTCAAGGCATGATCAGTATGCCTGACAATTTGCTTTTTCTTCTCCGTTCTCTTGGAGACACGGGATTGATCTTCGGACCGCACACCGCTTCAGGAGGTGCAAGGCTGCTGGCTTCGCACGAGAAGTCTTCGAGGTGCAATGATCTTGAAGCCTTTGGCTTCTTTTGCTTCGAGGCTTTGGAGGAGGAGCTGGGCTTCATCGAGTCAAGATCATTTTCGTAATGATCTACTCGCACCTTGGACCATGATGTAGGTGATGAGGCCGCCAAGGTTGGAGAAGGGCCGATAACATTGGGATCAAGATCACGGAGCCACAAGACGGGAGCAGAGGGACCGGGTTGAAGTCCAATCCCAATGACTTCGTGTTCTTCTTGGTCAAGCCACAAAGAAACCGGAAGTTGCGCTTAAAGAGAGAGTCATCACGACACCGAGTAGTGAAGTGGGATCGGCGTTTCAAGTCGTGGTCCATGGACCATGCAAGGATAGAATCTTTAAGCAATGGCTTCACTCGTTTTGGGTTGAAGGCCTCGATAGAGGATATCACCCCAAGTTCTCTTGATGGCATTCTTCTCTGCATATTCCTTTGTCACAAACTTGTACTTGAACCATTCCTCAGCCCAATAGCATCGAATCCATTGGATTCATGTCTTTCTCTGATGATAATTCTCTTCGAGATCTGTCTTGTAGAGTTCTGCTAGGTCATCAGGCAGATCTTTGGATGTTCCTTCTCTGCGCTGTCTGCCACCCTTCCTTGCTGATTTTTCTGCAGCCATGAACTTCAAACTGAATGGCTTCAATATGTTCAAAGGCTTTAGAGAATTACGCTTGCTGGTCAAGCAGGAACTGGCTTCAGGAGAATTGATATGATGCTGTAAGTATTCTGCAAACGAATGCAGACTATGAGAACCAAGGGATTCTCCCACGGACATGTACCTATGAAAGCATTAGAGATGCGAGGGAAGGGGAAGAGGTCATATGCATTCTCAAAAGATTTTGAAGATAAATCAGTTTGAAGACATTGACCTCATGATGTAAGACATTCACTTATATAGGTGAGTTGGTTCCGATTTGTACCAATCCGTGAATAAGTACAAGTGAGGAATCAAACTAGACAGAAATCTAAGTGAATTGACTAGACAAGATGAGATGCATGTAATAGATCTAACATTGAATAGGCGTAAACCACTTTCGTAAACAGATGAATCTTGAAGATCAAAAAGGTGGTAAAAATAGAGTTATAATTACCGCATCAAGAACTGCTAGATGGGATGAATAGGAGACCGAGCAGCTCGCCCCTCCGTGCCCTAACTTGGCGACGGAGGACACCTACGGCGACAATGAGAGGAATATGTCCGCGTCGGGCGTGAGGACGGCGTCGGAGAAGTCGCGGCAGCTAAGCGCTTGGTCACCAATGTTGCCGAGAGCTAGCGGTGGCGCTTAGGGTTTTGACATAGGTGGAGAGGTGGAAGAAGGATTTCTTTACCGCAGGGACAAGTATTTATAAGTAGGTGAGCGACACAACAAAGAATTACAATCGGTGCCTCGGCGGTTCACATATGAGGGGCACGTGGCAAGCATGCAACATACTCGAGTTGTCCCATCGCTCCCATGCCCGCCAGCATGTCGGAGAGTTGTTCCGGCTTCTCCGGATTTCAACAATAAAGATAAGTCATTTAAAACAGATTTAATGTTTGTCTCTTTGCCTTCTGCTGACTAGGACGCAGAGAAGACATTCGTCAGTTTCAATAGAATGCATATGATTTGGACAGATAGAGTTTGAAATATAAATCATAGAGAGGTTAGGGTCCGATCACATTCACTTAGTTTAAAAGATCCAATCGTGAAGACATAGCTATAAGTGAATGCTGTAGAGGACAGAACACTAGTATATATATATATATCAGAAAGCAATCAAATCATCGTAGTGTAGAAAATCATGACGATAAATCGAAACTGAAGACAAACCAAATGCGAAGTCATTGTAATATAACGCCATGAGTGAAACACTTCAAACAGAGAAATTTGGTGGTGGCGTTACCCACCGTATAGGAAGTATTAGACCTGCATACACGGCGACAATTATCGTGGCGCCCAAAGTCAAATTCCATGTTAATGTATTCACACTCAGAGTGTAAATCTTCATTGATTGAAGATATACATTACTTTGTGTGTTGCACATCTAAGTCATCAACATGCATAAGTGTTAGGATGTGTGCCCGATCACGTGTCATTAGAGGATTCCAAGATATTTAGCTCACACCGTAACTTGCAAAACCTTTTCTCATCCAAGGGCTTTGTGAAGATATCCGCCATTGCTCTTCGTTGTTGACGTGAATGATATCGATATCTTTCTTCATAACATGATCTCGAGAAAGTGATTATGAATTTCAATGTGCTTTGTCTTCGAGTGTGCCGGATCGATTGTTGGCTATCTTCATGGCACTTTCGTTGTCCCGAAGAGAGGTACTTGTTTCAGTTGATGCCATAATCCTTAAGAGTTTGCTTCATCCACGAAGCCGAGCACAACAGATCCAAAGAAGAATGTATTCAGATTCAGCAGCTTGAGAGTGATACACGCTCGCTTCTTTGAAGACCAATGTAAAAGTGATCGACCAAGAAAATGACATGTGCTTGATGTAGACTTGCGATCCACCTTGTCACCAAAGATGATCAGATCCGAGAATCCAACCAAATCAAATTTTGAGCCCTTGGGATACCATAATCCGAGTGTTGGGGTGTAAGCCAAATATCAAGAATTCGCTTCACGCCTAAGTGATGCAATTCCTTTGGTGCCGCTTGGAATCGAGCACACATGCAAACACTAAGCATAATATCCGCCTAGATGCACATAGATAAAGCAAAGAACCAATCATGGAGCGGTATACCTTTTGATCGAACTCTTTACCATTGTCGTCGGGACCAAGATGGTGTTTGGTCGGCATTGGCGCCGTAGCCTTTGCGCCTTCCATTCCAAACTTCTTCGCATAATCTTTGAGGTATTTTTCTTGAGATATGAAGATGCCATTTCTTTGTCGATTTAATTTGAAGACCAAGGAAGAACTTCAGCTCACCCATCATGGACATTTGATATTGCTCTTGCATCATGTACCCAAACTCATCACTATACTTCGTTGGTGCAAACAAGATTATGTCATCCACATATATTTGGCACACAAACAGTTCGCCATCATATGTCTTCGTGAAGAGTGTAGGATTGAGGGATCCGTGTTTGAAGCCTTTACTCTTCGTGAAGTCTTTGATTGTATCATACCATGCACGAGGAGCTTGTTTGAGGCCATACAAAGGCTTTGTTTAGCTTGTACACCATATCGATGTTTTGGATCTTCAAACCGTGGTTGTGCGACATATACTTCTTCTTCAATCTTGCCATTGAGAAATGCACTCTTTACATCCATTTGATATAGCAAGATGTTGTGATGATTAGCATAGGCTAGCAGTATGCGAATAGCTTCAAGCCTAGCAACAGGAGCAAATGTTTAATCAAAGTCAATTCCTTCAACTTGAGTATATCCTTGAGCCACAAGACGTGCTTTGTTTCTGACGACTTGACCATGCTCATCTTGCTTGTTTTGATATATCCAATTTGTTCCAATAATGTTATGCTTGCGAGGGTCATGTCGCTTGACAAGTTCCATAACATTATTCAGCTTGAACTGTTGAAGTTCTTCTTGCATGGCTTGAATCCATTCAGGTTCCATAAAAGCTTCAGCAACTTTCTTGGATTCTGATATTGACACAAATGAAAAGTGCCCACAGAAGTTTGCTAGCCGTGTTGCTCTTGAACGAGTGAGTGGACCAGGCGCATTGATGTTGTCAATTATCTTCTCTATTTGAACTTCATTTGCAACACGAGGATGAACTGGACGAAGATTTTGCTCTCGCTGATCATTGTCATCATTGGGAGGATTGTCTTCGTCCGAGCATTGTCTTCAAAGTTGATTTGGTGCGAGATGATAAGTTCCTCTTCAGTGTGTGCTTCAGAGGGCATGATTTCACCAGTTCCCATCAGCTTGATAGACTCGCTTGGAGGAGCTTCATCTAGTGTACTTGGCAGAATCTCTCTCTGTGAACCATTGGTTTCATCAAATTTCACATCCACAGTTTCAACGATTTTGTAGAGATAGAGGTTGAAGACTCTGTAGAAGTGTGAATCCTTTCCATAGCCAAGCATGAAGCCTTCGTGAGCCTTAGGTGCAAATTTTGACTTGTGATGGGGATCCTTGATCCAACATCTAGCTCCAAATACTCTGAAGTAACTCACATGTGGCTTCTTGCCAGTAACTAGCTCATACGATGTTTTGTTCAGAAGCTTATGGATGTACACACGGTTGATGATGTGACATGTCAGATCAATAGCTTCAGCCGTAACTTTCTTGGTGTCTTGTACTCATCTAGCATTGTTCGAGCCATCTCAATGAGGGTTCTGCTTTTGTGCTCAACGATGCCATTTTGTCGAGGTGTGTATGGAGCAGAACTCATGAGTGATTCCCATTGTATCCAGATACGATCAAGCCCAGTGTTCTTGAATTCAGGCCATTGTCACTTCGATGTGCTTGATCTTCACGCCATAATTGTACATTGCTCGATTTATGAAGCGCTTGAAGACATCTTGCACTCCACCTTGTAAAGAATTATATGAACCCATGTGTATCTTGAGTAGTCATCAACAATGACGGCTTATAGAGACAGCAGCTTGTTGTGAGGGTGGAGTAGTGAGTAGGTCCAAATAAGTCCATGTGTAACAGCTCAAAGGGTTGAGATGTTTTCATGATTGTCTTCGAGGGGTGCTTTGCCCTTGTCATCTTTCCAGCTTCACAGGCACCACACAGATGATCCTTCTTGAACTTGACATCCTCGATGCCAATGACATGCTTCTTCTTGACGAGTGAGTGTAAGTTCCTCATGCTAGCATGTCCTAGCCTTCGATGCCAGAGCCAACATTCTGAAGCTTTTGTGAGAAGACATACGACAAGCTGTGGACCTGCTGAGAAATCTACCATGTATAGATCATCTTTTCGATACCCTTCAAAGACTAGAGATTTGTCAGATTCCATTAGTACAAGGCAACGATATTTTCCAAATATCACAATCATGTTCAACTCACAAAGCATTGAGATGTATATTGTTGAAACCAAGGATTCAACAAGCATCACTTTATCCATGTGTTGATCCTTTGAGATTGCAACTCTACCTAGACCCAATACCTTGCTTTTACCAAAGGTCAAGAAATGTAATGTGACTTTGCTCTGATGGACGAAGGTTGAGTCCATGAGAAGACTTCGATCACTAGTCATGTGATTTGTGCATCCACCGTCCATAATCCATTCTCAAGCTTTTGGTGATGTACCCTACAAAGGCTTAGAGGATAGGCTTCACAAGAGTGTTGTGAAGCATAAGCATTTGACACATATAGGACACCACAACTTATATCAAAGTTAGGACATAGTATGACCGATAAGAGATTCGATGTGAAGTATATAGAATGACATTTTATCGTATGGCCCTAAATGGGTTTTAGGTCCCCAACAATAGTATCGACGCCATTGATTGTCGACCGAGACCGATTCTCGCAAAGAGAGTTAGTTCTTCTTTGCCACCCACATCTTCAAGGGTGGCTTAGAAGCGATGAGTCTAAGTGCAGATCTCGAGAATTTTGGCTTTGAAGCCCTAGCAAATAGCCTTGCAGAGATGAATGATACTCATATGAATAAGGTAAAAGTTCTTAGTCCTATGAACATAGCGGTTTGAAGATACACGCCATATTCATAAGTCTCGAGCATGATTTCCGCAAAACATTGGCGTTAGGGTGACTCATGTGAGTCATGTATCTCAGATGAAGCCTTTGGGCCACATGAAGCTATAGGTCTGGGTTTGTCTTCTTCCTTGGTGGTGTCATGACGACATTCACAGAAGATTCTCAATGTACCGCTTAGGTACCCAGATCTTCTTCATAGGTGGTCCATTCCTCGCAGCTTAGTACCAATGTACCGCAAACACTTCACCATTCTGATTTTTGAACAACTTATAGTTTGCATCAAAGGATTCATCAATGATAATAGGATTAGCACAGTAAAGCCAGATAAAGTGGATGGATCATCAAGGTTCCTTTGCAAAGAACCCATGTGGTTTTGGGGTACCGCCAAAGCTTCCAAAGACGAGCCATCAACATTCATTTTCCTTTCAAACCCAACACCCTCCTTCCTAGGGTTTCGGTTCGTAATCGCTTTTGAGGATGAGGAGTCCTCGACTAGGGGTGTCCGACAGCCGACTATCATCGTCCGCCGGATTCCAAGACTACGAAGATACAAGATTGAAGACTCCGGCCCCGTGTCCGGATGGGACTTTCCTTGGCGAAGGTAAGCTTGGCGATACGGATATGTAGATCTCCTACCATTGTAACCGACTGTAATTCCCTAGCCTCCTCCGTGTCTATATAAACCGGAGGGCCTTAGTCCGAGGACAACATACATTACAACAATCATACCATAGGCTAGCTTTAGGGTTTAGCCTCCTTGATCTCGTGGTAGATCCACTCTTGTACTACCCATATCATCAATATTAATCAAGCAGACGAGGGTTTTACCTCCATCGAGAGGGCCCAACTCGGGTAAAACATCGTGTCCTCGCCTCCTGTTACCATCCGCCTAGACGCACAGCCGGGACCCCTACCCGAGATCCGCCGGTTTTGACAATCGACATTGGTGCTTTATTGAGAGTTCCTCCGTCGCCACCGATAGGGAGGATGCTCCACCCGCCTTCAAAGACGGTTTTTTCCGCCGAGGGGCCTTGGCCGCCAAACTATCCGCTAGGTGGTTTTCTTATGACCGCCGTCCGCCGCCGCTCGACAATGGCCTCTCAAGTCGCCAGCAATATTCGCCACCTTGAAAGTCGCCAACAGCTTGATCCAATAGAGCTCTCGCCTATTAACGAAGTTCTTGATCGCATCGCCGCCTCGAGTCGCCACGACTACAACCAGATTGGGCTTAAAACCGATCCGAGAGAGATTAACTCTCCCTGTGCCACCCACCACGCCGCAGTGGTAGAGGAGCACACGGCAACTCTCCGCCAGATTGAAAACTATTCATGTCCGATTCCCAACCCTCCATGCCGGATTCCCGCGAGGGACGGACTTCGATCAAGCATTGAACTTAAAACCATGCATCGCCTCGACTCGCTGGATCGTGTCCAAAGAACCCAAGCTCCCAAATTCGAAACTCCTCGCCTTTGAGCCCCAAGATGGGCAGGATCCGACTTTAGTCCACCCACCCGCCTGCATATATGCGATCTATCTCTAATACGACAAGAGCCCGCTGAAACAAAGACATCACTACTAGGCCGATTCTCCGGTTATGGACAGGATAAAGGACTACCGAGAGGAAAACGCAATCTCAATCTTCTCGCAATTATTGCACGGACAAGGAATATTAAACGCCATTGATCGTCGCAAAATTACACGCTTTCACGATCCGGGCCCATAGTACGAAAGTATCAGGCGATGGAGAGTTCCCGAAAACCGAAAACCAATTTTGGGATAATCCGCCCCAACCCCAATTCAAGAACAAAAGGGTGCCTCTCAATCAAGCCCCGATGCAAAAATGAAAAGCAAAACCCCATAAAGGGCACGGAACCGCATCGAAGGATGGCTCAATGGACCCCGTAAGCTTATAGTACGAGGGAGCCGCCCCAACACATAGCCTTCGAGCATGTTGGATACTACGGCAGGGCCAAAAGTGGCGAGGAGATTCTAGCCCCGAAAACCACTCCAAAAATACCGCACGGTATCAATAGTTTCGAGACCTTCGTGATCAAACAATATGCTAAAACGAATAACCATGGACTCACCAAGTCTATCAAGTAGCAACAAAGAATCCATGGAGGACACAGCCATCACCTTCAATGCTAGCGATTTAACCTAAATTCGAACAGCTCGAGCACCACCAGACCGGTGCTTAGTCCCATAGTGGACGGCTTTCGCTTACAAAGGTCCTCATGGATGGCGGCAGCGACTAAACCTCATATATGAGGAAACTCTTCAAAAATGGAAATAGATCGAGCCGCATTGAGCGAAGCAAAGACAACCTTCAGAGGAATAGTCCCTAGCCGAAGCACGCCGCACCGAAAATCACACTTGATGTGGTGTTCGCCTGCCGGACAATTATAGATCCGGAAGTCACGCCCAAGTGGCCCTGCTCAACAGCGGATATCACGCTATATTAGGACGAGAGGCATTCACAATCTTTTAAGCAATACCTCATTACGTACATGAAGCTCAAAATGCCCGCCCGCGGAATAATCACTCGCTAGTGATCCGGACATAGCACTGCGTCGAAAACAAGACAACCGACTAGCCCCGAGGCACTATCCAAGCCTTAGCAGCAGAAGAACTCATCACACAAGCGCCTCACGGTGAACAGGACGACGTGATACTCGATAAAAGATCCAAGTCCACCTCCTTCAAACCAGCAGATGAAGTAATTAAATTCCAGTCCATCCAACGGACCCAACAAAGACGACTCCATTGGGGCACAATTGAACCTCGGCGAGACGCCAAGATCAAGGAATTCCTTCGGGAAAATTGGGACATCTTCGCCGGCATCCTTCGGATATGCCCGAATCCCACGCAGTTGGCGTAACACAGCCTAAACATCCTAAAGGATTTAAGCCACCAAACAGCTCTTCGACGGTTTTCCAACCCAAAAGACAGTAATGGGAGAAGAGCTAGCCAAACTATTGGAAGCCGGATTCATCGTGAGATATAAAACATCCGGACTGGCTAGCAACTGTAATGGTACCAAAGAAGGACAAACTCGCGCCTGCGGTCAATTTTAAAGACCTCAATAAGGCTTGCCCAAAGGATCCTTCCTCTCCTCAAGATCGACTAAATTATCGATGCTACCGCAGGCACGATTCATTGTGCTTCCTCAACGATACTCGCTATCATCAAATCAAGATGGCGGAAGGCATCAAGCCAAACGGCATTCATCACTCCATACGGACCATTCTCGCTTCAACACGATGCCCTTCGACTTAAAAATGCCGCAAGAACATATTAGCGCATGATTCAAACATGTCCGCCACCCAGATCGCAAAACAGTCAAGGCATACATAGACGACGAGTCATCAAAACAAAACACGCCGAAACTCTAGTAGACGATTTGAGGCTCACATTCGACAACCTCGAGCATATGACATCAAGTGAATCCGAAAAATGCGTGGCGCATCAACCGAAAGTCATTGGGCTTCATTGTATCCGTAGAGGAATTGAAGCAAACCCAGCTAAAATCCGAGCTCACACAGCTTGGATATTCCAAAAGACCTCAAACAGATACAAAATTAACAGATGCATGGCAGCTCTAAGCCGCTTTATCTCCCGCCTAGTAGAAAAGGCGTTGCTCTCTATCGCCTCCTCAGCGACCAACACTTCGAGTGGACGGTGCCGCCACTACCGACTCAAGAAATAAAGGCCATATTGACAACAACCGTCCTCGTCATACCTAATCTCGGCGAGCCAATGTTGTTATACATCGCAGCAACGCATCAAGTTGTAAGCGCGGTCCTCGCCGTTTAACGAGAGATGTATGGGCACAAATACCTCTTCAAAAACAAGTGTATTATGTATCCACCGTGTTAACCCCCGCAAGTCCTGCTACCCGCACTATCGTAAGATAGCGATGCGGTGTTCATGGCATCCCGAAGTCCGACACTACTTTCAAGAGTGTTCGATAACAAGGGCTCTCAAGTACCACTCAATGACATCATAAATAACCGTGACGAACGGGCAGGATTGCAAATGGGCCATTGAGCTCTTACCATTCGATATAACTTACAAACCTCGGCGAGCTATAAAGTCACAAGTTATGGCTGACTTCATCGCCGAATGGACCGAAGCCAAACTCCCTAAAGAGTACGACGCATACTCCAATTGGGTTATGCACTTTGACGGCTCTAAAATGTTGGCCGGATCGGGGTCAAGGCCGATTGACGCCCCAACTTGGGATACACCCAAGATGTACTTCAAATAATGTACACCGACTCCAACAACGCAGCCAATACGAGGCCTCGTTACATGGTTCCGGATGGCGCCCATGGGAATTCAACGCCTAGAGGTGCGCGATTCAAACCTCGCAATATCCCAAATAAATGGAGACTTTGACGCCAAGGATCCGAAAATGGCAGCATATCGCAACGCTGTCCTAAAATGTCCGCCGTTTGAAGGACTCAATTCCATCACATAGCCCGAGATAATAACCACGCTGCCGACGATCGCACGATCGGTGCAAAACGTGATGCCGCCCCTCCAAATATCTTCCTCGAACGACTCTTCAAGCCATCCGCATTATGGGAGGAGGAGCCCGAAGTGACAAACCGAAAATTGCGCCAATCGGCGATTCAGCCGATGACATAACACCTTCAAATTCCATTTATATAATGGCGAATCGCCTGCGGATGTAACCATTCTCGCCTACCGCTTAGGCAGAACTTCCCAAGACCATAACGAGGCCCGCCGATAGTCCGCGGCCGAAAGCCTACAAGGTCCATGAGGGAGAACTTTATAAGAAAAGTACAACCGAGTCCTTCAAAGGTGTATCTCCAAGAGGAAGGGCGAAACCTCCCGGCTGAAATCCATGCCGACTAGGCGGACATCACACAAAGAGCCCGGCCCTTGTAGGAAAGGCATTCCGACATGATTTTATTGGTCGACGCCCGGCAGATGCCCACGACTTAGTCCAGAGATGCGTTGGTTATCGCCTCTTGCTAATCGAGCCATATGCCACCCACCGCCTCAAAACTATACCCATTACCCGCCGTCATGTCCTGGGGCTTGATATGGTTGGACCCTTAAAGGGGGAACCCACAAGCAAAGGTACCTATTGGTCATGGTGGATAAATTCACCAAATGGATAGAGGCCAAACCGTCAAGACGGGCAGAGTCCGAACCAGTGATAGACTTTATATCCGGTAGTACATCATTACGAGTCCCCACAAAGATCATCACCGACAACGGCACTAACTTCACAGCCGACGAGGTTAAGTCATGGTGCAAAAATATGGGCATCAAGCTCGACCACGCTTCACCTATCACCTCAAACCAACGGTCAAGTGGAACAAGCAAATGGTCTAATAATGAGCGGCATTAAACCCCGACTAGTGCGGTCACTTACTAAATCGACACGCACTGGGTCGAGGAGCTCGACCAGACTGGGGCTGTGGACAACGCCTAACCGCACTACCGGATTCACACCATTCTTTATGGTATACAGGCGCAGAGGCGCCTTGCCTCGCGACATTATTCATGGCTCACCTCGCGCGCATGTACGAAGAAAGAGAGGCCGAGCTGGATCGGCAGGACAGCTTGGACACATTGAGGAAGAACGCGACGCCGCCAAGGCTCGCTCCGCATTCTATCGCCAGAGGGCCGGAAGATATCAAAGCGCAGAAGTACGGGCCAAGACTTACAACGCTGGTGAACTAGTTCTACGCCGCACGACAAGAAAAAGGACAAGCTCAAGCCCAAATGGGAGGGTCCTTCATTATCGATCAAGTCCCGACCGGCGGAGCATACCATCTACTTAAATGCGCCGGATAACCGACCGAGCCGAACCCATGGAACGAGCCCGCCCCGACGATTCTATGCCTAGCGCCGACTAAGAGTTCGCCCCTTCCCCATCCAAACTTTTTACACTTCGCCGTCTTTTGTTTCTCTTTTCATACCTTTTTATTCACAAGCCCTTACGGGCCTATTTTCGCATTTTTTGCATACACGTGATGTGCCATCCGCACTCATTATTCCCGGGGCTTTTTACGTAAGCTCAATTATAAGGGTTTCATACTCCAACACATGTGTCAAGCTTCCACATGTACCTTTTACTCACCATTATATGCATCGATATGACTTAAGTTTTGGCCAAGCTGGGTTGCTCGCTCCCGTGGCTTACCCCCCACGCTCCCGATTATTCGCTAGGAGGTAAAGGGAGCACCTCTCGCGATTGTTATCGCTGGTCACCGGATGTGTACCTCAGACCGGTGAAGCCGAAGCTAGCGTTTTAAGGGAATATTCGTCGCTGACTTAAAAGATGACTTTTACCTATTTATTTATCCGCCTCAGATGTTTTTTCGCTTTTGCAGTCCGCGACATGCACTTTAGGGCATGCCTCCTGTGAAAGGAACCCTTAACGGAACTATTCTCCCGAAGATGTTTCTTACTAACCATGTAATATAACATAACTAGTTGGGCACTTGTCCGATAAAGCACTAATGACCCCACGCCTCGGTCTCCATGCATACCACGGTTGTTTCTAACCAAAGAGGTATTCGACACACCCGACTCTAGGGTCCCGAGGTTGAAGCTAAAAGGTCGGCAAAGACAAACGATCTACAATCCGCTAGAAGGCATTTCATATGTCACTTTAAAGGAAAACATACATTGTCAAATTTATCGATTGTATTCCTCCTCAATCCCGCCTAACAGTGCTGTCTAACTTACATATCCTCATTGAAAATTTAGCAGCCAACTCTACTTGGTCAGATACTAAACTCACAGGATCTCCTTCCCATCGGGCCCCACCGGTCCAACTTCGCCATGTGGTTGGGATCCGCCTTGTAACGTAACGCCTTCACCATGGCCCAAGCCTCCTGGCACCTTGACGGCAAGTCAAATCTTCCAGAACGGAAGCGCCTGTCAACTCTTCAAGCTTCCGCAAGCTCCCCAAGGCCCTGTAGGGAGAGGGCTGGCCATAAAGCTCGGAGGACGCCGCCATTGCTCGCCGAACTCGCTCGAGCAGCTTGCAACAGCTCGAAGTTGATCACCCGCTGATATGGGCATCTCCGCAGGCGACTCGTGAGTATACCTACAAGACATATTATCTCAATTGATTTCTCGCCAACTCTTCTTTTCAAAAGAGTCCGCTAAGCACTTACTATAAATGCCGCGACGAAGCCGCTGCTCTCCTTAACGGAGCCGGACAGCCCGTGCGAGCGCGCTTTCAGCTTTTCTCCGAGCTTGGCGCTGGCATCCTCGAGTTTGTTCCTTTCTTGCTGCACCCTATTCAGCACACTCGCCGCCTTCACCGGCGCAGCAATCCTTGCTCGTCCGGATCTCGCCCGCGGCACTCGCACAATCATTATTAGACTTGCGCGCACACCGCACAGCGCTTATATTTATTAATAAAATGTGTTACCAGAGGGGTCTCGCCTCCTCCCACGGCAGCAAGTGCGCCTCCGGGGCTTTGCATTCTTGCAGCCCCGAGACAGCCGGGCATTCTTCTCAGAAGAGCTCAAGCTTCAAATGATCCTTAAGTCGCTTAACATAACTACTTTAAGTCTCGGGCTACCGCATATATAACCATTAAAAATCCTTTACCCGTATGTCTTTCACATACCGCCCGGCTCGTAAAACCATCTTGAGCGGCACGGAGATGTGCGCCCCTCGCTAAAGGCATCCAATGCCTCGGGAGAAGCACGCTCACTAAATATTGTCCAATGGGCGCCTATGGTTCATGGCGCCTCCACCTCGCACTTGGTGGCGCATACCGCCGGTGTCCTCCATTGGAGAAGGATCCGCCCGCCTTGTGCTTGCCTCCTCCGTGCCGGGCGCCGAGCCTGGCCGGTGTAGGTTGGATCAAGAACTTCCGCGCCCGCAGTCCGGCGAGCTTTTTTCTCCTATAAAGATCATGAGCACTTATACGCTTCCTAGGAACGCTGTTCAAAATTCAAATACGAAGCTATACTTTTGCGGGCGACGCTTCCGTCAAGCATCAAGGCCTTTTTCCGCCGCCGGTCCGGATCGACCTCGCTGGTCACCATGGCTCGGCTTCCCGCCGTGAAGGCGCTTCAGTAAAATACCATCGTCATGGAAGGTTAGAAATGGGCAAGGAAGAGTGTCGGTGTCAAACCGCGGATCTCGTAGGGGGTCCCAACTGCGCCTAGGCGGTTGGTAACAAGAGACGAGGGACACAATGTTTTTACCTGTGTTCAGCCCTCTCGATGGAGGTAAAACCCTACGCCCCGCTTGATTAATATTGATGATATGGGTAGTACAAGAGTAGATCTACCACGAGATCAAGGAGGCTAAACCCTAGAAGCTAGCCTATGGTATGATTGTTGAGATGTATGTTGTCCCACGGATTAAAGCCCTCCGGCTTATATAGACACCGGAGGAGGCTAGGGTTACACAGTAGTCGGTTACAATGGTAGGAGATCTACATATCCAGATCGCCAAGCTTGCCTTCCACGCCAAGGAAAGTACCATCCTGACATGAGCCGAGTCTTCAATCTTGTATCTTCGTAGTCTTGGAGTCCGCGGATATTGGTAGTCCGCTATCTCGACACCCCTAGTCCAGACTCACCAAGAGTCTCTCGAACCAGTCTTCAATGATGATAAGTTCGCGCGCAAGATAATGTTCGGCATTGCAAGGCGGGTTCCTCCTTCAATAATCCAGAGAAGATTATGAACACCCGGATAGTGTCCGCTCGCAAAATAAATTCCACATTCCACAAGAGAGAGAATAAAATACACACTTAACTCAATCTGCCGACGATTATGCGGCGTGACATCACACCGCAGCCAAGCCTTTGTTTGAATCGCTTTTTACTATACCACCTCAAAGACGCTTAGCTAAGCGTTTCCTTGGCACGCCTTGTCGGGCAGTAGATCGTGTTCCCTTATTCCGGATTCTCATCAATACGCGGCGTAGTAACCCAACCGCGCCATTGATGGTGGCGCTTGAGAGATAAGCGAAGTTTTACTAGGCTGGTGGGGACGATAGTTTCGTCTCGCTTACATATAAGGGATAAGGATTCACCTTCTCACCCACGCCTTCTTCCTCCTTTGCTTATCCATCCTCGCGAACTCAAGCTCCAACGCCGAGCTCACAAGATCTCGCCGACCTTCTCCGAATATGTCCGGAGCGGAGGTAATGGTTGGCCTCCACCGCTAAGGAGGAGGACATCACCAAGCCGCGCAGCCCAATACCTTTCCGCGATATCGCAGATCCGCCGCCTGACGAGGGGCAGCTCGCCCCTACCCCAAGGCCTCATGAAAGGGTCGCCTTCCTCCCCACTTCCTCCGCTGGATCGGGCTTCCGCCCATCCATTTGTCCGAGGGCTCATGTTCTACTACGGCCTGGATTTCCACGATCCGCGCCAACTTCATCCTCAACATCTCGGCGCTTATCGTCAGGTGCGAGGCCTTCCTTTGCATCCAGCCCCACTTCGCTCGGGCTCAAGACCTTCAACGCTGTCAAGGTTGTGAAGGGCACGCAAGTGGAATGCGGAGGCGCCATGTTGGGCAAATTGCCCAACGCCCCTTGGCTCAAGGGACCTTCGTGGATTCCGCCAAGGGGTGGCAATCGGGTGGTTTACATCACCGAGCCGCACAAACCCACATGGGCGGCGGCCCCGAAGTTTAGATCTGGTATCCCACGCAGCTCACCTCCGGAAAGAGAAGGGCTTGCGGGGGCAATCCGTGGAGGTGACGGACTCGAGCCCGCATCAAGAAGATGGTGAGCAATAAGCTCAGCTTGTCGACGTGGTCCAAGTCATGCTCATCCGGCGGATCCTCCCATGCCAAGAACGGGCATTCAATTTGTGGAGTTCAATCCGAACAGCACCAGCGCTAAGCGGCTCTTCGATACAACTTACGGGCGCCTCGAGGGTGCTGTTCAAGGGCGCCGGTTCCCGCATCCGCGATCAAGACCGCGGATTCAGCTCGCAGCCTCGATCGACGAGGTAAGTGATTCAACCACATTACGGACACTTGTGGTAATTAGATTGACTCTAGTGAGGTTTTAATCTGCCTCTTCCTTTGACAGAATGGATGGAGAAGGCCAAGTTGCTCATCGCCCGGCCCCATGCCGAAGACCAGTGGACGCCCGCTTAGTAGGGTTGTTGGTTCTGCACCACACGTGGTGCCGAGAAGAAGGCCAAGAAGGTGGCCACGGGACTCAAAGAGTTCTCAAGAATCAGCGCCCGACGACGACAAGGACTCTCCTCAAGACGAGGAGGAGGAGTATTCTCTCTGGAGGAGGGAGAGAAGAAGAGGAAGGCTTCCCCAATAGGGGAGGCCGAAGGGTCCAAGAGGGGGAGAACTATCCCCCCGGACAGTTTCGCCAACATCAGCGTTGGCGAGGACGAGTGGCCTCCAAGGGCCAAGCGTCCGGCAGGATCGTAAGTATCCGGACCCTTGATGTGTAATTTTTTATGTCGCGTAGTATCCTTCTAACGCCGCATTCTCGTCTGTAGTCCGCCAAGGATGATGTCCCGACTCATCGAAAGGGTCACCGCCTCGCCGGATGTGAATTCCGCCCCGACCGCTTACCCCACGCACCGACGAGGACGCCGAGGTGGGATCCCAAAGAGGGACCCATCAGAGGAGGCTTTGAGGCGCCAGCAGCGACATCCCGGACTTTGTGCCGGACTCTACATCAGAACCCGCAGTGGTTCCAGAGTCTGCAAGCGCCCTTCAAAGAAGGGCAGATCGTGACGCCGGGCGGCCTCCGCCCAACCGGAGGCGCCGGATAACCTGTTGGAGGCGCTTAAAGGCGCCCATTGAGGAAGAACACCGCACTATCATGAGTGCGGTGATTGAGAAGGTTCAGCTCGCCAAGGGCGGGCCGACCAAAGCCTCGCAGCAGCCTTCTAACAGCTTTTGAGGTAAGAAGTTAAAATTATGTAATGTAATATCGCATAGACAAGAGTTCTCGATGCTTAGTTCGTGTTCGGAAAGAAAAGCCGACTAAGGATCTAACAAGATGTATGCAGGTTGCTTAAAATATGTCAATATGGGTTTGCAGGTTGTGTCACCGACCTCAAGACTAACAAATGGAGGTCGACATGTCAAGAAGGATCTCGAGCGGTCCGAGCAAGAGCTCGCCATGCGAACAAGCAGCTCGAGGAAAAGAAGGTGAGTAACACCTCTTGAATAAGTACCTTATAGAAAAGGATATTGGTTGAAAATAAGATTAACAAGGATAATATGTATATTGCAGGGGCCACTAACGAGGTGGCAGCCCCGAAGGATGCCATGTCCGCGGCCGAACGCAATGCGGCCATGGAGCGGGCTGAGCGAGAAAAGCAAGAGGCACCGTGGCGGAAGTTCGCAAGAGCCCGTGCTCATGGAAAAGCATGAGAGTTTGGAGCGTGACTCAAGACTCGAGAGTCCGAGCTTGCCTTGGCTCTCGAAGTGCCAAGTCCGCCAAGGCCGAGGCCCGTAAGGCCCTTCGTGAAGTTGAGGACATAAAGAAGATAGCGGCGGTAAGGCATTTTTCATGCAAAGCAGCATGTTAATGTAAACTACCCGACACTTACCCGAATTCGAGCTCTCCAGGGCGCTTGCAGATCCGCCAGAGTGGGCCCGATGCCGCCAGATTCTATCATGGCGAGGAGGGAAATCGACGGAGAAGGTCTTCGTCTCAAGACGCCGAGGCCGCCATCCGGCGTTTCTGCGACCAAATCAAGCAAATGGTCGAACTCCACAAGGTAGCCGAGGAGGCCATGAAGGGCCTCATAGTCCGGTTGGGCTCGACAGCCATGCCCGGTAGCTACTTTGGCCTAGTGCGGCGGCTGGTGGATGCATGCCCCAGGCTGGATGTAGTCAAGCGCTCCGCCTGCATTGAAGGTGCTCGTCGTGCCCTTGCCCGCATAAAGGTGCAATGGGGCAAATTGGATGCGGAGAAGCTTCTCATGGACCCACCACCACCGGGCAAGGAGTATCGCACGCCGGAGAAGTACTATAAGATTGTCCTGAAGGGAGCCTGCGATATTGCAGATGAGTGCTCCCGAGATGTATATTTATCCTGTGCGCTGAAAACTTCGTTCATATGCGCCATGAGCAACACTTGTTTAATTTAAAATATTACCTTCTGTGCGGCCGTTTATAAAATCTGAGAGATGGCAAGTCGTTGGCTTCAGCCCCAAGCCGCGAAAGTGGGGTGTTCGATAAACATGAGCACTCTTGTTCCCATTGTTGGGTCCATCGAGGAGGCGCCAACACAACGTAACGAGGCAACCGGACTTATAATGCTTGAACACTCTCACTTAGCCATAGAATTCTATAATTTTAATTTCGGAAGCCTCGGTATTCGAAGACCGAATCCGGGCGCTATCCACGCCTTCTTCGACATCGTCCTAACTCGCCAAGCGGCGTGAGTCTTTAAGGACCCGAAAACCTCTCGAACAGCGACTCAGCCTCGCCTTATCATGCCGCCGCTTTTAGCTTTCCATCGAGGCGTTAACCTGCTCAACCGGGCGCAATCGCAGTGGTTCTCCCAAGCTACCTTAGCCGACGGAACGGAACGTAAGGCACCAAAACATGGGAGCCGCAAACCCAACTATTGACCCAAGACATTATTCGAGCCGATTCATATAATGCTATAAGTTCGGGTGCCGACTTGTGAAAGTGTTCGACTTAATCACACCATAATGTGGGGAATGTATGCCCTCGGCGATTCGGCCGCACTCAAAATATACGGGTGCAAGATGTCATATAATGAACATATATAAAAGATAACACAATGGCAATAAAAAGGTGCTGCATTATTTATAAAAGAAAGTCTGATAGTAGATCGGACTGATACAAATAATGCGGTAAGCAAGGGATTTAGACTAAATAAACGTGTCCCCCTCCAGGGATGAGCTGCAGACTTGGTGTATATAATCAAATTTAATGCTCGTAATTGAGACCACCTGAATGTTCGTCGCGACCTTCTTTAGTCCCTGACTGTTGTATCATGAGTTCGGCAGGTTCGCCACCGGACAGGGCTTCTGGTTGACGGAATCCTGTGTACATAAAAGAAGAAGAAAAAATAAAAAGGAAGGGAGGCGCGCTTGTGAGCCCCTGGTGTGGTCGAGCCGCACTCTGGGTCCATTGTGATCGTGCCCCTTTCCCTGCACCCATGGTATCTCCAAAGCGTAATGATGTACGCGAGTGTTATTCTTGCGATTATGCGCTGGTGAGGGTTAGCCGCATTGCTACGCGCGGCTCGATCGCGCCAGTGGTCTTGGTTGGTGTTGCTCGGCGCGCTTTTAGTCAGATCCGCTTTTTAACCGCGGACTCGAGAATTGCCTCGAGAAGGCTGCTCAGATTTCGCCATGAGAGCCAGATGTTCCTCCGCTCGAGGGAGCATTCAGATTCCCATCGACCATGATGAATCCACGAGGGCCGCATCTTGAGCTTTAGGTATGCATAATGCGGCACCGCTGAATTTTGCAAACGCGTTTGTCCGAGCAGAGCGTGATAGCCGCCGCGAACGGGACTATGTCAAGATTAACTCTTCGCTCGAAATTATCCGGGATCCAAGACCACTTCCAGCAGGACCGAGCCTGCATAGCTTGGCTTCCACTCGGATGACACCTTTAAAGGTTGTCTTTGTAGGTTTAATCCTTGATGGGTCTATGCCCATTTTATGCGATCAGATCCTCGATAAAGCAGGTTCAGTTGCTACCACCGCCCATCGACTCTCGTGAGGTGGAACCCATCGACGATTGGGTCTAAAACCACGCGCGAATCCGCCATGGCGATGTTGGTCGGATGGTCTCTTCGATCAAAAGTGATCGGGCAAGAGGACCATGGGTTGAACTTTGGGGCGATCGCTCCATCGCATAGACGCATCAGAGTGCACGCTTCTCTCCTCTTGGGTATATGGTTCGCAGATATCATATTCACCGTCCGCACTTGTGGGGAAAACCCTTCGTCCTCTATTGTTCGGGCGGCCGGGTATCTTCCTCGCCGCCGCTTATTTAGCCCCTTGTCATTGTTTTCGCAATTAACTTGCCACCGCTTGAACACCCAACATTCTCTATTGGTGTGGTTAGCTGGCTTTTCGGAGGTGCCATGTATCCGCATAAGCGCCGAGTATTCGTCCAGATTGACGGACCCGGAGTGGTTCTTTTAAATGGCTTCTTCCACGACCGGTTTAGAGCCTCGAATCCGCATTGACCGCCAGATCCTCCTTATCGCCGCCGCACGCGGCGCTTTGTTTTTTTCGACGTGACCTGCCGTTGTTGTCCTTAGTATCCGGACTGCCAGAATTTTTACGGAGATTGTTACTGCGGGCTAGCCAGCTGTCCTCTCCCGCGCAAAAGCGGGTCATTAACGATGTAAGGGCTACCATTGACTTCAGCTTTTCCTGCCCCAGGTGCCGGGCTAGCCATTCATCCCGGATGTTATGTTTGAAGGCTGCAAGGGCCTCTGCATCCGGACAATCGACGATTTGATTTTTCTTCGTCAAGAACCGTGTCCAGAATTGTCTGGCCGATTCATCTGGCTGCTGAATGATGTGGCTTAGGTCATCGGCGTCTGGTGGTCGCACATATGTGCCTTGGAAGTTATCAAGGAATGCGGCCTCCAGATCCTCCCAACACCCAATTGACTCTGCGGGCAGGCTGTTAAGCCAATGCCGAGCTGGTCCTTTAAGCTTGAGGGAGGTATTTGATGGCGTGAGATCGCCGCCGGGCCATATGATCGCGACGCAGCTCGAGGGAGCGCTTATCTCGCTATGTTCGCCCGCCGGGCGTTATGTCCGCTCGACGGTATTCGCCGTGGGTCGAGGGCGCCCACGTGATCCATAGATGGATCTGGATTGTCTTGCTTTGTCCTCCAATATGTCTTGCAAGTCCGGCGCGTTTCCTTTTGGCTTCGTACTCTTGGATCGATGCCGGGGTACGGTCTTGGCTGGGGGCCTGAATGCCTCTCTGTCGCGACCACGGGGTGGTCGGTCTGCCATGTCTTGCGCTGGTGGTGAAGGTATGTATGCTTCCTCCTCTAATTGGGGGAGCAGCTTGCGTCTTGGGTAACTTTTGGAGGGGCGTTTGAGTTTATACTCTTCAACCACGAGGACCTCAGTCCATCGATCGGCTAGGAGATCTTGATCAGCTTGGAGCTGTTGCTGCTTTTTCTTTAGGCTATTTGCCGTGGCTATGAGCCTGTGCTTGAAGCGCTCTTGTTCGACGGGATCCTCGGCACGCATTTAATTCATCATCGTTGAGGCTTGCTTCGCCTTCGGAGGGAGGCATATAGTTATCATCCTCAACCCTTCGCTCATACCTCGCCGTGAGGGCTTGCTTCGTGTCCTCCTCGCTGCTGGGTCTTGCAGACGGATCGCTTTCAGCACTCTCCGGAGTGTTATTGTCTCCGCTGCCGAATCTCCATTCTTCTCGTGGCGGGATTTAGAGCGGTGCCGCTGACGCCGGCGCTTGGGCTGCTTCTTTAGGAATCTTCCTCCGCCGCTTTTTGCCATCCCCTTCTTTTGGGGTGTCCACCATGTAAAAGTCATATGACGAGGTGGCTTTCCAAAGGCCTCGTAGGCGCCGGGTTTGTTCGCCTCCGCATCGCCGCCCATGGCGCCGATGTCGCCGAGTCGTAGTCTAGCCTGCTCGGTTAGATCTCGGCAAGGGCTACAAAGTGGGTGGTGGGTGGGCTCAATTTCTCCATCGCACGAATCTCCAACCGCCCCGCCATAGTCCGCCAGATTCTCCCGATAGCGAGAGATGCTTCAGGGAATTCGTGGATATCGCCAAAAGGCGAAAAGCCGGAAGATGTCCGCGGCGGTGAATTCCATAACCGCGCCCAATCCGGATTAATTGGTAGGGCGCGGGAGGCTCGGAGTCCGCGAGGAGTCCGCGCCTCGGGATCACGAATTCGCGGGGACAAGATTGGTATTTGGCTCCATCGCCGTGGATGTTGAAGCCCCCAGGGCAGCGTCTATCCACCGGCCCTCGATATGGGCAATCGGCTCCGGGCTAGTGGCTGGAGCGGATCCGAGTGAGGCCATCAAAGCACTGTCCGGCGGCGAGCTAAATCATGCCCATCGCCACAACACAAGACTTGGTTGTGGGTCGAGTCCGTCAAGATCAAGTCTCCGCGGTCATCGGCCGTGAAGTTTAAGTTTCCGAATCGACTCGACGGCCAGGGCGAAGCTTCGATCTGCTCCAGATGGCCAAGAGAATTGCCCGCAGCAAAGCCGCCGAATGTGAAGATCTGTCCGGGAGAAAAGTCTCACCACGACAGCGTTGATGGTTGAAGATGCCATCGAGCCTACCGGGATGACACAGAGGAACTCTCAATGAAAGCACCAATGTCGGTGTCAAACCGCGGATCTCGGTAGGGGTCCCAACAAGGCGTCTAGGCGGATGGTAACAGGAGACGAGGGACACAATGTTTTACCTGTGTTCGGGCCCTCTCGATGGAGGTAAAACCCTATGTCCCGCTTGATTAATATTGATGATATGGGTAGTACAAGAGTAGATCTACCACGAGATCAAGGAGGCTAAACCCTAGAAGCTAGCCTATGGTATGATTGTTGAGATGTGATGTCCGCCTTATGGATTAAGGCCCTCGGTTTATATAGACACCGGAGAGGCTAGGGTTACACAGAGTCGGTTACAATGGTAGGAGATCTACATATCCAGATTGCAAGCTTGCCTTCCACGCCAAGGAAAGTACCTTCCTGGACACGAGCCGAGTCTTCAATCTTCTATCTTCGTGTCCGGGAGTCCGCGGATATTGATATACCGCTGTCCAGATACCCCTAGTCCAGACTCCTGAGTCATCTTCACTTGAAGTTTGAAAGTAAGCATCGGATGATTTTACCTTGGCACCACGTGCCATGAAGCAAGAGGTGGGAGTAGGATCGCCTTCGCCATTAGCTTCAGCCACAGTGAAAGTCATTGTCTTCATGTTGAAGGTGGACTTGGCGACATAGGTCGTGGCTAGAGCCGACTTGGAACGCCAGGTCGACTCCTCTGCAGACTCCTCCTCCGCCTCCTCGTAGCATCTCCTCCTCTGAATCCATTTCCTTGCCAACAAAAGCACGAGCCTTGCTGATGAGCTCTTCTTGTATGATGAAGACTTGGAAGAAGACTTAGAAGACTTTGAGGATTTCTTCTTCTTCTTGTCATCGGAATCATATTCCTTGCTTTTCTTCTTCTTCTTCTCATTGTCCCACTGTGGACACTCAGATATGTAGTGACCAGGTTTCTTGCACTTGTGGCAGGTTCTCTTTTTGTGGTCATGGGTGGAAGCTTCATCATTCCTTGAGCTGGATCGTGAAGACTTTCTGAAGCCTTTCTTCTTAGTGAACTTCTGGAACTTCTTCACAAGCATAGCAAGTTCCTTTCCAATGTCTTCGTGGATCTTCGAATCGCAATGATTCTTCTTCGATGAGGAAACAACTTTTTGCCTTCAAGGCGCGAAGTTCGCCATAGTTTGGACCATAGATATCTCTCTTCTCGTGATAGCTGGAACTCATGTGTGTTGAGCCTCTCAAGTATATCGACGGATCGAGTGACTTGAAGTCGGACATTCTTGTATCATGAGGGCAAGGGTGTCAAAGGAGCTGTCAAGTGATCTCAAAGAATGTCTTGAAAATTTCATGCTTGGTAATCTCGGTTGCCAAGAGCTTGAAGTTCATTTGTGATGTCATGAGGCGATCAAACGTGAGTCGGACATTTTCATTGTCGCTTTCTCTTGAAGCGGTTGAAGAGGTTATGAGAACACCGATTCTTTGATCTCTCGGGTTGAGACGCCTTCGCTGACCTTGGATAGCCAGTCCCGCACTAGCTTCGACGCTTCCAGAGCACTCACACGACCATATTGTCCTTTGGTTAGATGACCACGATGATGTTCTTTGCAAGGAGTCCAAATTGAATGAACTTCTTGACATCGATGGGGTGACACCTTCACTAGCTTTTAGGAACGCCATTCTTGACGACATACCGTAGGTCGACATCAATGGCTTCAAGATGCATAGGCATCTTATTCTTCCAGTAGGGATATTCAGTTCCATCGAACACGGGGCAAGCAGCGGAGACCTTGATTATCCCTGCAGTCGACATAGCTGAAACTCCAGGTGGTTAAACCGAATCACACAGAACAAGGGAGTACCTTGCTCTAATACCAATTTAAAGTGCTAGTATCGACTAGAGGGGGGGTGAATAGGCAATTTTTATGAAAGTCTCCAAAACTTAGAAGTTTCGAAGACAAACAACAGAAATGACCTAATTAATATGCAGCGGAAGATAAACTACCCTAAGCAAGCCATAGTCAAGTATGCAATGATGTGAAAGTACAGGACTAATAGCAGCTAGGTAGTAAGGATCAGGATGGAAGATAGTATGAAGCCAATCAATAGTAATAGTCAAGCAATGAAGTCAAACAGATACACAGATAGGCAATGACTTCACCAAGACAAACTTAAGTAAGGTTGGGAAGGGATAGAACTAGTCGCTTGTTGAAGACACAGGATTTGTTAGACCAGTTCTAGTTGCTGTGACAACTGTACGTCTGGTTAGGGAGGCTGAGATTTAACTCGAAAACCGTGTCTTCACCTTATTCCCTTGAGCTAAGGACACCCAGTCCTCGCCCAATCACTCGTAAGTCTTCAAGGAGACTTCCAAACCTTCACAGACTTCGCTCACTAGCAATCCACAATGACTCTTGGATGCTCGAACGCGACGCCTAACCGGCCGGAGGATTCACAGCCTCAAGTGTAATAAGTCTTGTGTCACATAGATGTAAAGACTTCAGTGATTCCTAACACTCTTTGGCTCTGGGTGTTTGGGCTATGTCCTCGCAAGGATTTCTCTCTCTCTCTCAAGTGCTTCGAGGTGGGTTGCTCTCAAATGACAAAAGCCGTGCACAAACTGTGAGCAGCCACCAATTTATGGTGTAGGGGGTAGGCTATTTATAGCCACTAGGCAACCCGACCTGATTTGTCCGAAATGACCCTGGGTCACTAAGGAACTGTCACGTGTTCCAACGGTCAGATTTCAAACACACGCGGCAGCTTTACTTGGGCTACAAGCAAAGCTGACTCATCGAGCTCTGGATAAGATTTGCTCTCATTGTCTTCGCTCGAAGACATAGGATTTGAGTTGAGCATCACTTCAGTCACTCTGACTTAGTTCACTTGGACCCCACTTAACAATACGGTGGTTCCTATGACTCAACAAAGAAGAAAAGGAAACAACGAAACCACACAGTCTTCACGCACCATAGTCTTCACTTAATGTCTTCTCATGTCATAGTCTTCAATATGAATATCTTCTCATACCACCATTGTCTTCAATGTCTTCATACATTTTTAGGGTCATCTCCGGTAGGTAAACCGAAACAATGAGGGACACAACCTGCGTTAAGCTGCAATTCTCACAAACGCATTAGTCCCTCAACCAACTTTGTCGTCAATACTCCAAAACCAACTAGGGGTGGCACTAGATGCACTTACAATCTTCCCCTTTTTGGTGATTGATGACAAACTGGTTGAAGTTTTCAACGAGGATAAAGTATGTGAAATTGTAAAGGATAGGGTATTGTCTTCCTAAGTAGCAAGGGCTCCCCCTGAAGATGTGCATATAAGTAATTTGCTTTTGGAATGCAAATGCACATGGCAGGTTGTATTTGTGGAGATCCACTTCAACTTATGAAGATAATTCATCATGCATGAAATGATATAGCAAATAGAATGACATGCATAATGAAAAATGGACGTCTGCAGAATGATCTAAGTGCGGAAGTTATCGTCGCACATGCGGAATTTATCATCGCATCACAGTAAAGCAAATAAGTAGCAGACGAGCATCAATTTTAAGTGTTACAACTCAAAGAACCAAATGTTTCGAAAGCAAGAGTTGTAAGCACGAGGCAAAATATAGTGCAACCGCCCATATGAACCCGCTTGAAGACTATCAACTCATACGCTTCTCCCCCTTTAGTCAGTAAGGACCAAAAAGGTTCGAAGACATAGAGCATCTACTCGTCCTCATGAGTAGGTGAAGCAGCAGGGTTATCGTCGTTGGTTGGCGGTGCAGATGAACTTGGTGCAGTGTTGATGCGCCGCAGAGTAGGAGGTGGTGAAGTAGCATCATCTTCATCATCGATCACTCGCATTTACCGCTGCAGCAGAGGAAGAATATTCGAGTCTTCAAGAGATGGAGTTCGATGCACGGTATCGCATCGTGGAGGAGTGGAGTCGAATCGAATCTTTCATTGAAGCCATCGCCTTGAAGATCTGCTTCAAAGACTAAGCGGGTCAAACTCTTCCATGATCGCCGACAAGTTTCATGACCAACAAAGGCATTCTTGGTGGCAAGGTTGCGAATGCGATTGACATCCACCAAGAGGCTTTGCATCCGCTCTCTTGAGCCAAAAATGATGCTTATCCTGTTTTACGATGAAGGGCCACAAGAAGTTCTCGGTCATTGAGAACGCGAGAACGCTTCCGAGGCCTTTGCGCAATGGTGCTTTCAAGGCTTTCAGAGGTGCTCACGAGGCGGACGAGTGTTTCCACCAATGGATAGAATCATGTCGCTGCTTGAACACCTTCAATGGGTTGAGTGAAGCTTTGGTGCTCGCATTACAAGACAAAGAGGCCTCTTGGTAGGGTCGAGTATATAGCTTCAATCGACATATCAACCTCTCGCAAAAGATCATATGATTGCGAGTAGAGGGCGATAGTTGATGATGAGTGTCTCTTGATGAGGCGATGACCCATGGAGCATAAAACTTCGCACCAAATAGGTCGAGCGAAGCGACAAGTTGCACGATGAAGAATTCTTGAGTGTTGAAGCTGATGCCATTGAGAATATAGAAGACCAGAGTCTTCATAGCTCCTTCAAGCTTGGCGGCTGATGAATGTCCTTTGACAGGCCATAGAGTTCACCTGATGATATGATATATGGTGCGAGGCAGATCTCAAGGTCTTCAACAAAGAACTCTGTTGGATATTCAGCGTCAGATGGCAAGGGCTTCATCATGCTCAACATCTGGCTCCTATTGGGTTCTGGCTTATGGAAGATACTCTCCACTGCATTGCAGTGTAGCTGACAGTCAGGTTCGTATAGTTCTCCAGGAGTGGCTAGCCCTGTGAGCTCGATGATATCCATAGTTTTGGCTTCATGATGAACATTTCCAGTCATCCACTCAAGAACCCATGTCTTGATGTCTCTGTTGTAGCCGCGAATGTGTAGAGTAGCATAGAATTGAAGTAATAGCTCTTCATTCCAATGTTCTTTGTCTGTCACAAAGTGGAGCAGACCAGCATCACGAAAGCAATCAAGTGCTTCTTCTAAGCACGGCAGTCCAGCAATGGCTTTAGTGTCAAGGCGCATATGAGGGAAAATGCGCCCTTGATCATATAGAACGCAGGAGTAATAGCTTCTCTGCTGATAGCTCCAGAACCGATCTGATGATATTCTTGGCTTGGAGTAGGGGTTCTTGGCGCTGTCAAAGAAGGTATTGTGGCTTTTGAAGCCATTTGCATTGAAGGACCCCGTGAGTTTGCGAGACTGGAAACCTTGGCAGCCTAGGCTTTGGCTTCGGACTGAGGCCTATGCTCAACATGATAGTCAAATTGAGGTCCAGAGGCGAGGCGGAGGTACCGAATGGGACAATGGATGCTGGTTAGTGACCATGACCGTATGCTTGCTCAATTGTATGGGGCCTTGGTGGCGGAGCAGAGCAGGGCAACAAACAGGCGTCAGGCTGCACATTAGCTTCAGGTGCTTCGGGAGCAGTTGTCTCATTAGCTTCAGATGCAGCAGCCTCATTGGTTTCAGGTTCAGTGGCCACATTTGCTTCAGGCACACTGGTTGGTGCAGGCTCCACATTGGCGTCAGCCATGACTACGTCATTGGCTTCATTGGCGTTGGCGGTGGTAGCTTCAACATTTTCAACCTCCTCTTAACGAACAGGAGGGTCGGGCACAGGCACGTTCACATTTGGAACTGCTTCTTCAATTACTGGGGGAGTAGGGACACGTACTTCTTCTTGATTTTCCTCGGCTGATCTTCAGCAGCTTGTGCTTCAGACTCGGAGACATTCACAGTTGGAGTAGGTTCAGAAAAGACTTGACGAGCAACAGGTGAACGTTGCACTTCTCCTTCTGGAACGCTCGACAGAGGGACTTGAGGCCTTTGTCCTTTACGAAGCCTGCGAAATGCTGGCAACACCTTAGGAGATGGAGATGGCTGGGCCTCAAAGTCTTCATCCTCTTCTTGCACGGGGGGTGTGGCTTGTTGTTGTTGTTGTTGGGGAGTACTGGGGGAGTCTTGTAGCTGTGGGTGATCAGCCCACGATGCATCCTGAGCAATTGGCGTTAGAGGACGACCAATGCTGATGATTTCGCTGTTCGTATGAACAGGCGATGATACCACGTCATGTTCGATCTGAGGAAGAACTTCATCATCTGCTACATTGTCATCATGACCAATGTCTTCAGCAGCGGTGGGTTCAGCTGCTGGAATACTTCAGTTTCATGAGCCTCTGTGGGAGTAGGCTCATGGACTATCATCCTTCGTTCTTGATGTTCTGACGCTGGGCGAACCGCTGAAATGGGTTCAGCAACTAAGGGCTCTGTGGAAGCATCCCTAGTCTTCTTGGTCTTTCGCTTCTTCTTGGAGGGAGCGACATCAGAGGCTTCAGTATTCTTTCTCTTTTTGGCTTCAGCCTCGGCAGCTCTCGTCTTCTTCTGTTCTGAAGTGGTTGTGGTGACCTTTGGCTTCGAGCCACTCATGCTGCTTGGGAAGATAATGCGAGGGCTTCTTGGCTTGAAGGTTCAGCTGGTCACCGAAGCTTCTTCTTTTTCTTTGCATCCATCCTGGGGTCAATGCCAGGACGGCCAAGTGACTTGCGCTTCTCAGCCTCATTGTAGGCGAGCACACACTTATCAGCCAAACTCTTCATGCGTTCTCGAGAGCCCTGAGCTTCTTGACGCTTCTTCAGAAAAGCTTCTTTAAGCTCATGTAGCATGACTTTGAAGTTTCTGACGTCTTGAACACTTAGCTTGGCCACATGCTTCTTGAATTGAGCCTTCTCATAATCAATCTCGTTCTTGAGCTCAATGATGCACTGAGCGAGAGCTAGCTCAGAAGCAATGGCCCCATTGAAGGCGACACTAAGGCCAATGGGAAGCTGCAAATCTTCAAAGCTGAGATTGGGGGTGTCGAACCACTCATCAATGAAGTTGTGGATGATTGCCACATCAAAGAGAGGCAAGTTGTTGAAGATTTCTGCTTCTTCCTTGCTCTTTATAAGCTGCTCAAGGGCATCATCAGCAAGATCTTCATCACTCGACAGATCAATGGGTTCTTTGCGCAGAATGGCGGCAGGAGTCAAGGCTTGATCAGTATGTCTGACAATTTGCCTTTTCTTCTCCGTTCTCTTGGAGACACGGGATTGATCTTCGATCGCACACTGCTTCGTGGAGGTGCAAAGGCGATGGCTTTGCACGAGAAGTCTTGAGGTGCGGTGATCTTGAAGCCTTTGGCTTCTTTTTTCGAGGCTTTGGAGGAGGAGCTGGGGCTTCATCGAGTCAAGATCATTTTCAGAATGATCTACTCTGGCACCTTGGACCATGATGTAGGTGATGAGGCCGTCAAGGTTGGAGAAGGGGCCGATAACATTGGGATCAGCATCACGGGAGCCGTCAGCACGGGGAGCAGAGGGACCTGGGTTGAAGTCCAATCGCAATGACTTCTTGTTCATCTTGGCCGAAGCCACAGCAAACTGGAAGTTGCGCTTAAAGAGAGAGTCGTCACGACACTAGAGTAGTGAAGTGGGATCGGCGTTCTCAGGCTATGGTCCATGGACCATGCAAGGATAGAAGCCTTGAGCAATGGCCTCAGCTCTGTTCTTGGGTTGAAGGCCTCGATAGAGGATATCACCCCAAGGTCTCTTGATGGCATTCTTCTCTGCATATTCTTTCGTCACAAACTTGTACTTGAAGCATTCCTCAGCCTAATAGCATCGAATCCATTGGATTCGTGTCTTTCTCTGATGATAATTCTCTTCGGGATCTGTCTTGTAGAGTTCTGCTAGGTCATCAGGCAGATCTTTGGATGTTCCTTCTCTGCGATGTCTGCCACCCTTCCTTGCTGATTTTTCTGCAGCCATGAACTTCAAACTGAATGGCTACAATACGTTCAAAGGCTTCAGAGACTTACGCTTGCTGGTCAAGCAGGAACTGGCTTCGGGAGAATTGATATGATGCTGTAAGTATTCTGCAAACGAATGCAGACTATGAGAACCAAGGGATTCTCCCACGGACATGTACCTATGAAAGCATTAGAGATGCGAGGGAAGGGGAAGAGGTCATATGCATTCTCAAAAGATTTTGAAGATAAATCAGTTTGAAGACATTGACCTCATGATGCGAAGACATTCACTTATATAGGTGAGTTGGTTCCAGATTTGTACCAATCCGTGAATAAGTACAAGTGAGGAATCAAACTAGACATGAAATCTAAGTGAATTGACTAGGCGGTATGAGATGCGCATGAATAGATCTAACATTGAATAGGCGAAACCACTTTGATAAACAGGATGAATCTTGAAGATCAAAAGGTGGTAAAAATAGAGTTATAATTACCGCACGAAGAACTGCTAGATGGGATGAATAGGAGACCGAGCAGTTCGACCCACCGTGCCCTAACTTGGCGACGGAGGACACCTACGGCGACGGCGGAGAGGAAGATGTCCGCGGCCGGCGTGAGGACGGCGTCGGAGAAGTCGCGGTAGCTCAGCGCTTCGTCACCGTTGTCGTCGAGAGCTAGCGGTGGCGATAGGGTTTTAACGGAGGTGGAGAGGTGGAAGAGGATTTGTTTACCGCAGGGGACAAGTATTTATAAGTAGGTGAGCGACACACAGTATAATTCTGGGTGCCTGGCGGTCACATCGAGGGGCACGTGGCAAGCATGCAACATACTCAGAGTTGTATCATGTTCCCACGCCCGCCAGGCATGTCGGAGAGTTGTTCCGGCTTCTCCGGATTTCAACAATAAAGATAAGTCATTTAAAACAGATTTAATGTTTGTCTCTTTGCCTTCTGCTGACTATGACGCAGAGAAGACATTCGACAGTTTCAATAGAATGCATATGATTTGGACAGATAGAGTTTGAGATAGAAAGCATAGAGAGGTTAGGGTCCGATCACATTCACTTAGTTCAAAAGATCCAATCGTGAAGACATAGGTATAAGTGAATGCTGTAGAGGACAGAACACTAGTATATGTATATCAGAAAGTAATCAAATCATCATAGTGTAGAAAATCATGAAGATAAATTGAAACTGAAGACAAACCAAATGCGAAGTCATTGTAATATAGCGCCATGAGTGAAACACTTCAAACAGAGAAATTTGGTGGTGGCGTTACCCATCGTATAGGAAATATTAGACCCAGACACGGCGCACAATTATCGTGGCGCTCCGAAGTCAAATTTCATGTTAATGTATTCACACTCAGAGTGTAAATCTTCATTGATTGAAGATATACATTACTTTGTGTGTTGCACATCTAAGTCATCAACATGCATAAGTGTTAGGATGTGTGCCTGATCACAGGACATTAGAGGATTGCAAGATATTTAGCTCACACCGTAACTTGCAAAACCTTTTCTCATCCAAGGGCTTTGTGAAGATATCGCGATTGCTCTTCAAGTGTTGACGTGAATGATATCGATATCTTTCTTCATAACATGATCTCTGAGAAAGTGATGACGAATTTCAATGTGCTTTGTCTTCGAGTGCTGTACTGGATTGTTGGCTATCTTGATGGCACTTTCGTTATCGCAGAAGAGAGGTACTTGTTTCAGGTTGATGCCATAATCCTTGAGAGTTTGCTTCATCCATAGAAGCTGAGCACAACAGATCCAAAGCAGAATGTATTCAGATTCAGCAGCTTGAGAGCGATACATAGTTACGCTTCTTTGAAGACCAACGACAAGTGATCGACCAAGGAAATGACATGTGCTGATGTAGACTTGCGATCCACCTTGTCACCAAATAATCAGCATCCGAGAATCCAACCAAATCAAATTTTGAGCCCTTGGAATACCATAATCCGAGTGTTGGGGTGTAAGCCAAATATCAAAGAATTTGCTTCACAGCCTAAGTGATGCGATTCCTTTGGTGCCGCTTGGAATCGAGCACACATGCAAACACTAAGCATAATATCCGCCTAGATGCACATAGATAAAGCAAAGAACCAATCATGGAGTGGTATACCTTTTGATCGAACTCTTTACCATTGTCGTCGGGACCAAGATGGTGTTTGGTGGCATTGGCGTAGTGTAGCCTTTGCGCCTTCCATTCCAAACTTCTTGAGACAATCTTTGAGGTATTTTTCTTGAGATATGAAGATGCCATTTCTTTGTCGATTTAATTTGAAGACCAAGGAAGAACTTCAGCTCACCCATCATGGACATTTGATATTGCGCTTGCATCATGTACCCAAACTCATCACTATACTTCTAGTTGGTGCAGCCGAAGATTATGTCATCCACATATATTTGGCACACAAACAGTTCGCCATCATATGTCTTCGTGAAGGGTGTAGGATTGAGGGATCCAGATTTGAAGCCTTTGCTCTTCAGGAAGTATTTGATTGTATCATACCATGCACGAGGAGCTTGTTTGAGGCCATACAGTGCTTTGTTTAGCTTGTACACCATATCAGGATGTTTTGGCTCTTCAAAACCAGGTGGTTGTGCGACATATACTTCTTCAATCTTGCCATTGAGAAATGCACTCTTTACATCCATTTGATATAGCAAGATGTTGTGATGATTAGCGTAGGCTAGCAGTATGCGAATAGCTTCAAGCCTAGCAACAGGAGCAAATGTTTCATCGAAGTCAATTCCTTCAACTTGAGTATATCCTTGAGCCACAAGACGTGCTTTGCTTCTGATGACTTGACCATGCTCATCTTGCTTGTTTCGATATATCCATTTTGTTCCAATAATGTTATGCTTGCGAGGGTAAGGTCGCTTGACGAGTTCCCAAACATTATTCAGCTTGAACTGTTGAAGTTCTTCTTGCATGGCTTGAATCCATTCAGGTTCCATAAAAGCTTCAGCAACTTTCTTGGGTTCTGATATTGACACAAATGGAAAGTGCCCACAGAAGTTTGCTAGCTGTGTTGCTCTTGAACAAGTGAGTGGACCAGGCACATTGATGCTGTCAATTATCTTCTCTATTTGAACTTCATTTGCAACTCGAGGATGAACTGGATGAAGATTTTGCTCTCGCTGAACATTGTCATCATTGGGAGGATTGTCTTCGGTCTGAGCATTGTCTTTAGGTTGATTTGGTGTAGAGATGATAAGTTCCTCTTCAGGCTGTGCTTTAGAGGGCATGATTTCACCAGTTCCAATCAGCTTGATAGACTCGCTTGGAGGAGCTTCATCTAGTGTACTTGGCAGAATCTCTCTCTGTGAACCATTGGTTTCATCAAATTTCACATCCACAGTTTCAACAATTTTGTAGAGATAGAGGTTGAAGACTCTGTAGGAGTGTGAATCCTTTCCATAGCCAAGCATGAAGCCTTTGTGAGCCTTAGGTGCAAATTTTGACTTGTGATGGGGATCCTTGATCCAACATCTAGCTCCAAATACTCTGAAGTAACTGACATTTGGCTTCTTGCCAGTAAGGAGCTCATACGATGTTTTGTTCAGAAGCTTATGGATGTACACATGGTTGATGATGTGACATGTTTGTATCAATAGCTTCAGCCGTAACTTTCTTGGTGTCTTGTACTCATATAGCATTCTTGAGCCATCTCAATGAGGGTTCTGCTTTTGCGCTCAACGATGCCATTTTGCCGAGGTGTGTATGGAGCGAGAGAACTCATGAATGATTCCCATTGTATCCAGATCTGAGATCAAGCCAGTGTTCTTGAATTCATTGCCATTGTCACTTCGATGTGCTTGATCTTCACGCCATAATGGTTCATTGCTCGATTTGCGGCGCTGAATACATCTTGCACTTCATCTTGTAAAGAATTATATGAACCCATGTGTATCTTGAGTAGTCATCAACAATGACGGCCATAGAGACGAGCAGTTGTTGTGAGGTGGAGTAGTGAGTAGGTCCAAATAAGTCCATGTGTAACAGCTCGAAGGGTTGAGATGTTGTCATGATTGTCTTCGAGGGTGCTTTGCCCTTGTCATCTTTCCACTTCACGGGCACCACAGATGATCCTTCTTGAACTTGACATCCTCGATGCCAATGACATGCTTCTTCTTGACGAGTGAGTGTAAGTTCCTCATGCCAGATGTCCTAGCCTTCGATGCGAGAGCCAGATTCAAGCTTTTGTGAGAAGACATACGGCAAGTGTGGACCTGCTGAGAAATCTACCATGTATAGATCATCTTTTCGATACCCTTCAAAGACTAGAGATTTGTCGATTCCATTAGTACAAGGCAACGATATTTTCCAAATATCACAATCATGTTCAAGTCACAAAGCATTGAGGCAGACATTGTTGAAACCAAGGGATTCAACAAGCATCACTTTATCCATGTGTTGATCCTCTGAGATTGCAACTCTACCTAGACCCAATACCTTGCTTTTACCAAAGGTTCGCAAATGTAATGTGACTCTTGTCGGATGGGCGTAAGGTTGAGTCCATGAGAAGACTTGATCACCAAATCATATGATTTGTGCATCCACCGTCCATAATCCATTCGAAGCTTTTGTACCCTACAGTGCGATTAGGAGGATAGGCTTCACAAGAGTGTTGTGAAGCATAAGCATTTGACACATATGAGGACAGATCCGACTTATATCAAAGTTAGGGCATAGTATGGTGATAAGAGATTCAGATGTGAAGTACATAGAATGACATTTTATCGTGCGTCCTAAATGGGTTTTAGGTCCCCAAAGAATAGTATCGGACGCCATTGATTCTTGTTGGAGACCGTATTCGCAAAAGAGAGTTAGTTCTTCTTTGCCACCCACATCTTGATGGTGGCTTAGAAGCGATGAGTCTAAGTGCAGATCGAGAATTTTGGCTTTGAAGCCCTAGCAAATAGCCTTGCAGAGAGATGAATGATACTCATATGAATAAGCGAAAAAGTTTTTAGTCCTATGAACATAGCGGTTCGAAGATACACGCTCATATTCATAAGTCGAGCATGATTTCCACGCAAAACATTGGCGTTAGGGTGACTCATGTGAGTCATGTATCTGTAGATGAAGCCTTTGGGACACATGAAGCTATAGGTCTGGGGTTTGTCTTCTTCCTTGGTGGTGTCATGGCGACATTCACGGAAGATTCTCAATGTCTTTGCTTAGGTACCGGATCTTCTTCATAGGTGGTCCATTCCTGCAGTTAGTACCAATGTACACGCAAACACTTCACCATTCTGATTTTTGAACAACTTATAGTTTGCATCAAAGGATTCATCAATGATAATAGGATTAGCACAGTAAAGCGGATAAAGTGGATGGATCTCTTGAAGGTTCCTTTGCAGCAACCCATGTGGTTTTGGGGTACCGCTCGGGCTTCGATCGAGCCATCAACATTCATTTTCCTTCAACCCAACACCCTCCTTCCTAGGGTTTGGTTCAGAATCGCTTTTGAGGACATCGCAGAGAGTCGATGTCCCTTCAAACTTTTGTATATCCTGTTTCAAGCAATGTCTTCAACATAACATTTTCATCGGCAACAACGGTGGTATCCTCCGAGAGGGTTAGTAACCACATCGGTAGGTGAAGACAATGAAACAGTAGCAGCGATGGAACATTCACAGAATGATGTAGCGTTATCACGCTCAATGCATTTTAGACATGGTGGTTCAAATCCATCCCGAGCGGAACTGATCTGTTGGCGCGGTGACTCATTCACCTTTTGAAGATCTTCATGAGCCGCTCTCAATTTCTCAGGCTCTTGTTTCCTTTGAAGATAATCATAGGAGAGCCTTTCATAAGTAGTTGAGAGCGATTCATGACGACCTTCAAGTTCTTGGTACTTAGCATGAAGATTTTTTATGTCATCAACTAAGGACTGTGAACGTGTCATTTTAGCGTCCAACAGGTCGCCGCTTTTGTCTAACAGTTTTTGAGTATGTTCCATAGCCTTTTGTTGTTCAGTTAAAAGTTTAGCAAGTGTTTTGTAGCTGGGTTTGGATTCACAATCAGAGTCATCTTCACTTGAAGTTTGAAAGTAAGCATCGCGTGATTTTACCTTGGCACCACGTGCCATGAAGCAGTAGGTGGGAGTAGGATCGTCTTTGTCATTAGCTTCACCGTTGGTGTGAAATTCATTGTCTTCAGTGTTGAAGATGGACTTGGCGACATAGGCTGTGTCTAGAGCCAGACTTGCAATGCCAGGGTCAGACTCCTCTCGAGACTCCACCTCTGCCTCCTCAGAAGCAGACTCCTCCTCTGAATCCATTTCCTTGCCAACAAAAGCACGAGCCTTGCCAGATGAGCTCTTCTTGTATTGTGAAGACTTGGAAGAAGACTTAGAAGACTTTGAGGATTTCTTCTTCTTCTTGTCATCAGAATCATATTCCTTGCTTTTCTTCTTCTTCTTCTCATTGTCACATTGTGGACACTCAGATATGTAGTGACCAGGTTTCTTGCACTTGTGGCAGGTTCTCTTTTTGTGGTCATGGGTGGAAGCTTCATCATTCCTTGAGCTGGATCGTGAAGACTTTCTGAAGCCTTTATTCTTAGTGAACTTCTGGAACTTCTTCACAAGAATAGCAAGTTCCTTTCCAATGTCTTGGGATCTTGAGCTGCGCATCAAATTCTTCTTCGATGAGGAAACAACTTTTGCCTTCAAGGCGCGAGTTCGGCCATAGTTTGGGCGATAGGTATCTCTCTTCTCAGATAGCTGGAACTCATGTGTGTTGAGCCTCTCAAGTATATCAGACGGATCGAGTGACTTGAAGTCAGGACGTTCTTGTATCATGAGGGCAAGGGTGTCAAAGGAGCTGTCAAGTGATCTCAGCAATGTCTTGACGATTTCATGCTTGGTAATCTCAGTTGCGCCAAGAGCTTGAAGTTCATTTGTGATGTCAGTGAGGCGATCAAACGTGAGCTGGACATTTTCATTGTCGTTTCTCTTGAAGCGGTTGAAGAGGTTGCGAAGAACACTGAGACGCCTTCATTGACCATGGATAGCCAGTCCCAGACTAGCTTCGACGTTTCCAGAGCACTCACACGGCCATACTATCCTTTGGTCAGATGACCACAGATGATGTTCTTTGCAGTGGAGTCCAGTTGAATGAACTTATTGACATCAGTGGGGGTGACACCTTCACCAGTTTTAGGAACGCCATTCTTGACGACATACCGGAGGTCGACATCAATGGCTTCAAGATGCATACGCATCTTATTCTTCCAGTAGGGATATTCAGTTCCATCGAACACGGGGCAAGCAGCGGAGACCTTGATTATCCCTGCAGTCGACATAGCTGAAACTCCAGGTGGTTAGACCGAATCACACAGAACAAGGGAGTACCTTGCTCTGATACCAATTGAAAGTGCTAGTACCGACTAGAGGGGGGGTGAATAGGCGATTTTTATGAAAGTCTCCAAAACTTAGAAGTTTGGAAGAAAAACAACAGAAATGACCTAATTCATATGCAGCGGAAGATAAACTACCATAAGCAAGCCATAGTCAAGTATGCAATGATGTGAAAGTACATGACTAATAGCAGCTAGGTAGTAGGGATCAGGATGGAAGATAGCATGAAGCCAATCAACAGTAATAGTCAAGCAATGAAGTCAAACAGATACACAGATAGGCAATGACTTCACGAAGACAAGCTTAAGTAAGGTTGGGAAGGGATAGAACCAGTCGCTTGTTGAAGACACATGATTTGTTAGACCAGTTCTAGTTCTTTGTGACAAGCTATGCGTGCAGTTCGGGAGGCTAATATTTAACTCGAAGACCGTGTCTTCACCTTATTCCCCTTGAGCTAAGGACACCCACCCTCGCCCAATCACTCTGTAAGTCTTCAAGGAGACTTCCAAACCTTCACAGACTTTGTTCACTGGCAATCCACAATGACTCTTGAATGCTCAGAACGCGACGCCTAACCGGCTGGAGGATTCACAGTCCTCAAGTGTAATAAGTCTGCAGGTCACACAGACGGAAAGACTTCAGTGATGCCTAACACTCTTTGGCTCTGGGTGTTTGGGCTATGTCCTTGCATGGATTTCTCTCTCTCTCAAGTGCTTCGAGGTGGGTTGCTCTCAAATGACAAAAGCCGTGCACAAACTCTAAGCAGCCACCAATTTATGGTGTAGGGGGTAGGCTATTTATAGCCACTAGGCAACTCGACCTGATTTGTCCGAAATGACCACAGGTCACTAAGGCCGACACGTGTTCCAACGGTCGATTTCAAACACTGCGCGGCAGCTTTACTTGGGCTACAAGCAAAGCTGACTCATCCAGCTCTGGATAAGATTTGCTCTCATTGTCTTCGCTCGAAGACATATGATTTGAGTTGAGCATCACTTCAGTCACTCTGACTTAGTTCACTTGGACCCCACTTAACAGTACGGTGGTTCCTATGACTCAACAAAGAAGAAAAGGAAACAACGAAACCACACAATCTTCGCGTACCATAGTCTTCACTTAATGTATTCTCGTGTCATAGTCTTCAATATGAATATCTTCTCATACCACCATTGTCATCAATGTCTTCATACATTTTTAGGGGTCATCTCCGGTAGGTAAACCGAAACAATGAGGGACACAACCTGCGTTATCCTGCAATTCTCACAAACGCATTAGTCCCTCAACCAACTTTGTCGTCAATACTCCAAAACCAACTAGGGGTGGCACTAGATGCACTTACAGGGACGAGTCAGTGGCCAGCTTCTCTGTGTCCGCCGCCATCATCGAGGAGAAGTAGAACACGGGAGGCTGCCGCCACTTGGATCCCATGAAGGCCACCGCCGAGGCGATGACTGCGCAGCCAAGTGGTTTCTTTGCTGCTTCATCTCTTCCGAGGACCTTCGTCGACCCCGCAAGTGTCTGCCGGATGACAAAGGGATCCGCGGTCGGCCATTTAGATTAGGTACTCCCTCTCCAGCTGGTGGGAAATATTTGTTCTAAGAATGGATAAATTATATGTATCTATAACTATAAGTCTAGATACATCCATTTCTAGGACAAGTATTTCCGAACGGAGGGAGTATTAATTAAACCAAGAGAGTCGAATTAGCACCGCTTAGTTCATGTAAATGTAATGAAATTCATCATGTTTCTATGAAGATCCGCCTTTTTTATACGAAAACCTTCGTGCTTATATGAAATCAGTCCATGTTTGCACGAATTTCATCTGGTTGGTTAGAGTTGTGAAAATGTATGCCGCTGGCGTTTCATGTCGTCCTCCGCGGAAGGAAGCGGGAGGAAATTTGCCCGCTGCCGTTGGAGATGCTCTTATGCTGGAAATAATAGAGTGACATCCAATCCATTTGAGTTAATTGCGTATATTATTCTCTCTCTATAAAAAGTTAATTGCATGTACAGTGTACACGTGACTTGCAGGGTGGCTACAACTTCGTACAGAAAGTTAAAAAGAAACAATTCCATCCTTAATCTTGTATTCTAAGTACTCTGTGGGTAGCACTATCAGTACACTAGCGAAAGAAGTATATATTAAATAGGTAATATATAATATGAAAATCTAAAGTTAAAGAAAGAATTCAAACTCAGGTCATCGCGTTGCAAGCATCCGACGCTAACCTGTCCAACATATTTTTGTTGTAGAGCACGTTGGAGATATATCTCCATGTCTACTCTTATGCTCCATCCGTTCCTAAATATTTGTCTTTTTTAGATTTCAAATGGACTACCATAGACGGAAGTGTATGTAGACATATTTTAGAGTGTAGATTCACTCATTTTGCTCCGTATGTAGTCACTTGTTGAAATCTCTAAAAAGACAAATATTTAGGAACGGACGGAGTAGAAAACAGAGTTGGTGAGGATGGTGTGCATGCCATCCTGCAATATAGGCCGTCGGATTTATGTCTAATTGATAGGAATGAAACTATGGCAATTTCGCAAAAATATACCCACACCCCTCTCCACGTTCGAAAAAAGGCCTTCCCTCGTTCATCCTTTTCTCTCACAAGATAAACTACTCATACAAATGCATCTTGATGTTCCATGCAACACACGGGCATCTAGCTAGTTTCTTTTAAAATAGTTACTGCGATAATTGGGTTGAAGTGATATATTTTATGTCTGCCCTGAATGATTTTAGATTCACTAGTAGTAACAAAGAAAAGATTGCCTTGTTAATTAACAGAAAACAGGGTCAAAACTATCACATGAGGCCAGTTAAAACAAGGCACACTGGGTTCAGCGTCATCGTCACTACAGCTGTGCGCGCGCGAGAAGTCTACATATCGAGGGGGCTACGGAGAAAAAGATGTATCGATTGTGTCTGAGCGAGGCACAAAGACACAATGTTTGAGAGAGAAACCAATTGACAGATTAAGATCAGATCGAGTTGTCACCCTTCTGCTGTCATTGTTGGGGTGGGGGAGGGGGAGGGAGAGAAAGACGTATCAAGAGTGTGCGCGGTAGGCACAGAGGCACAACTAGCGAGTGTGTGTGTATGTGTGTGTGTGTGTGAAAGTGCAACTAATCCCCGGGTGGTTTTGGTAATTAATAACAACATATATATCATTGAACTAATCATTTCTTGAGAATATTTCAGAAAGTTCAGTGATATGGGTATGGCAATATTGATGATGTGGACCCTCAAAATGCTAAGGAAAACATTGGCAAAAGCTCAAGACTCCATTTTTGGTTTAGTGATCCAAGATCACATTGAGTCCATAGGAAAGCCAATACTATTAAAAGGGGGTGAGGTTATGATAATGATCTGGTTGCTCTAAGTGCTTAGTGATTTATCTCTCAAACTATCAGCAATCTTTCATTCCAACATAAACCCATAAGTAATCTCGGTCCCACCGATTCCATAAACTCAGTCACACCGAGATGAACCACCTCAGCCATATACCCAAACCCTAAGAATTTCGGATTTTCCGATTCCAAACTCGGTCATACCGATATTGGTGTTGTCAACCTTCTGTAACCTTCTGTACTCAAATCGGTGTCACCGAGATGAGAAAGTCGGTCCCACCGAGATTGGCAAACCCTAGACTTTGGAAGAATCGGACTAGCAGAGATTGTATTTTCGTCCCATGAAAATCCCAACGTTCACAAGATTTGAACTTTCGGTCCCACCGAGTTGTCAACTTCGTCCCGACCGAGATTGGTCAAATGTGTGTAGCAGTTGGATTTTGTGTGGAGGCTATAAATACCCTCCACCTCCTCTTCATTAGTGGAGAGAGCCATCGAAAGAACTACCACTCCTACCTTACATTTACGAGAAGAAAACTACCTACCCTTGTGTTGAGATCAAGTTGCTCCACTCTCACCATATGAAACTTGATTTCTAGCCTTCCCAAGTTGCTTTCCACTCAATTCCTTCTTCCACCACAGCCAAATCGGTGAGGAGAGTTGAGTGTTGGGGAGATTATCATTTGAAGCACAAGAGCAAGGAGTTCATCATCACCAACCCCATCTATTACCTTTTGGAGGTGGTGCCTCCTAGATTAGTTAGGTGTCGCTTGGGAGCCTCCGTCATGATGTGGAGTTGAACCAAGGAGTTTGTAAGGGCAAGGAGATCGCCTACTTCGTGAAGATCTACCCCGAGTAAGGCTAGTCCTCCGTGGGCGTAGGCCATGATGGCATAGACAAGGTTGCTTCTTCGTGGACCCTTCGTGGGTGGAGCCCTCCGTGGACTCACAAGGCCGTTACCCTCCGTGGGTTGAAGTCTCCATCAGCGTGGATTGGCGATAGCACCACCTATCGGAACCACGAGAAAAATCTCCGTGTCACCAACTTGCGTTTGCTCTTCTCCACCTCTCATTTACTATACGTGCAATTTACTTTCCGCTGCCACAACTCTAGAATTGCATGTGTAGGGTGATACTTGACTTGGTTATCATTGTGAACTTGCTAAGAATCTACTCCAATCAAAAGGCAAAACTTTTAAGTTGTCAAGTAGTCTAATCACCCCCCCTCTAGACATACTTCCGATTTATATCCGACGGATAGGAAGGAGATTATGGCAATTTTGCAAAAAGATACCCACACCCCTCTCCACATTTGCAAATAAGTCATTACCTCGTTCATCCTTTTCTCCCACAAGATAAACTACTCATACAAATGCATCTTGATGTTTTGCAACGCATGGGCATCTTGCTAGTAGGGAGAAGGAGTTTGTGTGACACATATCTAGCTATATTAAGGGATAGGTAGATAGCATGTGTGCGAGGTATACTTAAAGCATCACGAAGATAAACAAACGGTGTGCATGCAAGTGCCGGAAAAAACGAATCAACAAACAATGTGTACGCGCGCGCGTGTGTGTGAGTGAGAGAGAAATCTCAAAACAAAATGTGCTCTGCTGGAATCCCATTGTATGTATTCATATGGTTCCAGAACTCGACTTAACCTTAGGCATATGTGTGAGAGACATAATTATACTTTGAGACATTAGTGGCTGTGGGTGGGCGGAATTAAAGGGGTGGACGTGTTCGACAGAGAGAGTGTGTGTGTTTCTGTGTGAGAGACTTGTAGGATGGGGTAGAAAAACGAATTCTAACCTTGACGGAGGGAGAGAAATACATGAAGTGCGTGTGTGTGATTCTGATGCCCAGAGGGAAATGAGATATGTATGTTGTGAGAGAGATTGCACAATTCATTCACGTATCACTATCTAGCGATCGTGGACGTGCATCGTTTGAACATAAATCAATATCTACTTCGTATCATGGCCAAAGGTACAATATTGATTCAACGCTATAAAGATTGGACACTCAGATATCACTTCTTTTTCTATCTAAATAAACCTTTTCAGGTGTGCATGCCAAAATTACAGTGATGTTTCTTCAAACAACCAATGTAGCTATCATGTACATGCACCATTGTTACTCTTGCATTCAAATTCATTAGTCTTGGATGATTTAAGGTTCTATTATGAAGTAATATATGTAATATTCATATATGCATTCAACGGGTATGCAATTTATGAAATGGAGGCTATGTAATCATATGAGGTAACACTTTTAAGTAGCGGACTACAATATCCATTTCTTTTGTGGGACTACTATATCAATTTATTTTTGTGCGCCTCTACACTAACACATCAATGCATTATGTTTAAATTAAATAACCAATGGCACTAAATTATCTATTTTCATGAGAAATACATAGGCGAGTGTTTGATCCCTTTTTTGTGAACGCGCCTCTACACCCGTATGATTGGCCGCGCCCGTGTGAACGTCCAAGTTATCGGCGCATCATCCCGAGTTATTTGTCTTTTTTTCTGGGGTGGACTTCACACTAGTTATTAACTGCTGACGCATGCCCCGTTGATACGTCTCCGTCGTATCTACTTTTCAAAACACTTTTGCCCTTGTTTTGGACTCTAACTTGCATGATTTGGAACTAACCCGAACTGTCGCTGTTTTCAGCAGAACTGCCATGGTGTTATTTTTGTGCAAAAATAAAAGTTCTTGGAATGACCTGAAAAATCCACGGAGCAACTTTTTGGATTTAATAAAAATATTGGCGAAAGAATCAAAGTCAGGGGGTCCACACCCTGTCCACGAGGGTGGAGCGCGCCCCCCTAGGGCACGCCCCCTGCCTCGTGGGCCCCCTGAAGCTCCACCAACCTCAACTCCAACTCCATATATTCACGTTTGGGGAGGAAAAAAATCAAAGAGAAAGATTCATCGCGTTTTACGATACGGAACCGCCACCAAGCCCTAAACTCTCTCGGGAGGGCCGATCAGGAGTTTGTTCGGGGCTCCGGAGAGGGGAATCCATCGCCGTCATCATCATCAACCATCCTCCATCACCAATTTCTTGATGCTCACCGCCATGTGTGAATAATTCCATCGTAGGCTTGCAAGACGGTGATGGGTTGGATGAGATTTACCATGTAATGGAGTTAGTTTTGTTAGGGTTTGATCCCTAGTATCCACTATGTTTTGAGATTGATGTTGCTATGACTTTACTATGCTTAATGCTTGTCACTAGGGCCCGAGTGCCATGATTTCAGATCTGAACCTATTATATTTTCATGAATATATGTGAGTTCTGGATCCTATCTTGCAAGTCTATAGTCACCTATTATGTGTTATGATCTGTTAACCCCGAAGTGATAATATTCGAGGTACTTACCGGTGATGACCGTAGTTTGAGGAGTTCATGTATTCACTAAGTATTAGTGCTTTTGTCCGGTACTCTATTAAAAGGAGGCCTTAATATCCCTTAGTTTCCAATAGGACCCCGCTGCCACGGGAGGGTAGGACAAAAGATGTCATGCAAGTTCTTTTCCATAAGCACGTATGACTATATTCGGAATACATGCCTACATTACATTGATGAATTGGAGCTAGTTCTGTGTCACCCTATGTTATAGCTATTACATGAGGAAGCACATCCGATATAATTATCCATCACTGATCCAATGCCTACGAGCTTTTCACATATTGCTCTTTGCTTAGATACTTTGCCATTGCCACTGTTACAATTACTACAAAACTGCTACTGTTACTTTTGCTACTGTTACCGTTACTTCCATACTACTTTGCTACTAAATACTTTGCTGCAGTTATTAAGTTATCCAGGTGTGGTTGAATTGACAACTCAACTGCTAATACTTGAGAATATTTTTTGGCTCCCCTTGTGTTGAATCAATAAATTTGGGTTGAATACTCTACCCTCGAAAACTGTTGTGATCCCCTATACTTGTGGGTTATCACCCATGTACACAGTCTCACATGACCTTCCCGCTAGCACGGTCCAAAATTAGTTGAACTGGATACGAACGATCCCGCGGGCGGCAAAATCTCCCGCCTCCTTCTAAAATTACCGCCACCTAGTCTTTAGCATGCGAAATTCCCCTTTTGTGCTTGGTGCACGGAGACCAACAGTTACAATACCACCCTCATCTACATAATAGTTCGGGGCTGCTTTGGTACCTTACGGTTCCCCCTACCACATGACACCCCCATTTCCTCTCCCCCTCCTGCAAAAACGACTAACTCCACAGCACCAGAGCATCTTACATCACGCCGTCCATACTTCATCAACCTTTCTACCCCTTCACTCTCGAAACCCTAGACTGCTCATCCACCGACGTACCAGTGCCCATTCACTGCTAGCGGCATCCAACTCGCCGGATCTGCTTCTGCGGCCGCATCTACCCCTCCCACCTTCCCTAGGAACAAGTAGACTGCTCATCCACCACTGTACCACAACCCATTCAGTGTCGTCCTTGTCCACGGCGCCGGATCTGTTTCGTCGGTACTCTCATCAACCGCAGCGCATCTGCAGTGGCTCATTCGTACTCCCCACCGGAGACGCTTCATCCACACCCCCCGGAGCCGCCCCACCGATGCCCCTGATACGTCTCCAACGTATCTATAATTTTTGATTGTTCCATGCTATTATATTACCCCTTTTGGATGTTTATGGGCTTTATTTTAAACAATTATATCATTTCTGGGACTAACCTACTAACCGGAGGCCCATCCCGTATTGCTGTTTTTTTGCCTATTTCAGTATTTCGAAGAAAAGGAATATCAAACGGAGTCCAAACGGAATGAAACCTTCGGGAGCCTGATTTTTGGAACGAACGTGATCCACAGGACTTGGAGTGCAATTCAAGAAGCATCCAAGGCGGCCACGAGGGTGGAGGGCGCGCCCCCCTGTCTCATGGGCCCCTCAGGCGGCCACCAACGTACTTCTTCCTCCTATATATACCCATGTACCCCGAAAACATCCAAGGAGCCAACGAAAAACAATTTCCACCGCCGTAACCTTCTATATCCGTGAGATCCCATCCTGGAGCCTTCGCCGGTGCTCCGCCGGAGTGGGAATCGACCATGGAGGGCTTCTACATCAACACCATAGTCCTTCTGATGAGTTGTGAGTAGTTTACCACAGACCTTCGGGTCCATAGTTATTACCTAGATGGCTTCTTCTCTCTTTTTGGATCTCAATACCATGTTCTCCCCCTCTCTTGTGGAGATCTATTCGATGTAATTCTTTTTTCGGTGTGTTTGTCGAGATCAAATGAATTGTGGGTTTATGATCAAGTTTATCTATGAGAAATATTTGAATCTACTCTGAATTCTTTTATGTATGATTGAGTTATCTTTGCAAGTCTCTTCGAATTATCAGTTTGGTTTGGCCTACTAGATTGATCTTTCTTGCCATGTGAGAAGTGCTTAGCTTTAGGTTCAATATTGCGGTGTCCTTACCCAGTGACAGCAGGGGTTGCAAGGCACGTATTGTATTGTTGCCATCGAGGATAAAAAGGTGGGGTTTATATCATATTGTTTGAGTTTATCCCTCTACATCATGTCATCTTTCTTAATGCATTACTCTGTTCTTATGAACTTAATACTGTAGATGCATGCTGGGTAGCGGTCGATGTGTGGAGTAATAGTAGTAGATGCAGGCAGGAGTCGGTCTACTTGTGACGCACATGATGCCTATATACATGATCATTCCTAGATAATCTCATAATTATTGGCTTTTTCTATCAATTGCTCGACAGTAATTTGTTCGCCCACCGTAATACTTATGCTATCTTGAGAGAAGCCACTAGTGAAACCTATGGCCCCCGGGTCTATCTTTTATCATATAAGCTTTCAACCTACTTTTATTTGCATCTTTACTTTTCCTATCTATATTATAAAATACCAAAAATATATTTATCTTATCATACTATCTCTATCGGATCTTACTTTACATGAAGTGGCCGTGAAGGGATTGACAACCCCTTTATTGCGTTGGTTGCGAGTTCTTTGTTTGTTTGTGTAGGTGCGTTGGACTTTTGAGTAGCCTCCTCTGGATTGATACCTTGGTTCTCAAAAGCGAGGGAAATACTTACGCTACTATTGCTGCATCACCCTTTCCTCTTCAAGGAAAACCAGCATAAGCTCGGGGCGTAGCAAGAAGGATTTACGGCGCCGTTGCCGGGGAGGTCTTCGCTCAAGTCAAGACATACCAAGTACCCATCACAAACTCATCTCCCTCGCATTTACATTATTTGACATTTGCCTCTCGTTTTCCTCTCCACCACTTCACCCTTGCCGTTTTATTTGCCCTCTCTTTCCCAATCTTCTCCTCTCTTTTTCGCTTGCCTTTTTCTGTTTGCTTGTGTGTTGGATTACTTGTTGCCATGGCGCAAGATAATACCAAATTGTGTGATTTCTCCAATACCAATAATAATGATTTCCTTAGTACTCTGATTGCTCCTTTTAATGATGTTGAGTCTTGTGAAATCAGTACCGCTTTGCTGAATCTTATTATGAAAGATCAATTCGCCGGCCTTCCTAGTGAAGATGCTGCTACTCATCTAATCAACTTTATTGATTTGTGTGATATGCAAAAGAACAAAGATACGGACAACGATATTGTTAAATTGAAGTTATTTCCGTTTTCACTTAGAGATCGTGCTAAAGTTTGGTTTTCGTCTTTGCCTAAAAATAGTATTGATTCTTGGAACAAGTGCAAAGATGCTTTTATCTCTAAGTATTTTCCTCCCGCTAAGATTATCTCTCTTAGGAATGATATTATGAATTTTAAACAACTTGATCATGAGCATGTTGCCCAATCTTAGGAAAGAATGAAATTGATGATTCGCAATTGCCCTACTCATGGTTTGAATTTATGGATGATGATACAAAATTTTTATGCCGGTTTAAACTTTGCTTCTAGAAATCTTTTAGATTCGGCCGCGGGAGGCACGTTTATGGAAATCACTTTAGGAGATGCTACAAAACTCCTTGATAATATTATGGCTAATTATTCTCAATGGCACACTGAAAGATCTACTAGTAAAAAAGTGCATGCTATAGAAGAAATTAATGTTTTGAGTGGAAAGATGGATGAACTTATGAAGTTGTTTGCTACTAAAAATACTCCTCTTGATCCCAATGATATGCCTGTGTCTACTTTGATTGAGAATAATAATGAATCTATGGATGTGAATTTTGTTGGTAGGAATAGTTTTGGAAACAATGCTTATAGAGGAGACTTTAATACTAGACCATTCCCTAGTAATTTCTCTAATAATTATGGAAATTCCTACAATAATTCTTATGGTAATTTTAATAAGATGCCCTCTGATTTCGAGAATAGTGTGAAAGAATTTATGATTTCTCAAAAGAATTTTAATGCCTTGCCTGAAGAAAAATTGCTCAAAGTTGATGATTTGGCTAGGAACGTTGATAGACTTTCGCTTGATGTTGATTCTTTTAAACTTAGATCTACCCCCCCTAAGCATGATATCAATGAGTCTCTCAAAGCCATGAGAATTTCCATTGATGAGTGCAAGGAAAGAACCGCTAGATTGCATGCTAAGAAAGATTGCTTTGTAAAGGCGTGTTCTTCTAGTTTCCGTGAAAATAATGATGAAGATCTTAAAGTTATTGATGTATCTCCTATTAGATCTTTATTTATCAATATGAATCTTAATAATAATAGGACTGGAGATGAGTCAACTTTAGTTAGAAGGCGTCCCAATAATTCGGAGTTTTTAGATCTTGTTGCTAAATTTGGTAAAAGTGGGATTGGAGAGGTCATGACTTTAAATAGCATTGAACCCACTATCTAGGATTTCAAGGAATTTGATTATGATAATTGTTCTTTAGAAGGTTGTATTTCCTTGTTGCAATCCGTTGTTAATTCTCCTCATGCTTATAGTCAAAATAAAGCTTTTACCAAACATATTGTAGATGCCTTGATGCAATCTTATGATGAAAAACTTATTTTGGAAGTTTCTATACCTAGAAAACTTAATGATGAGTCGTAACCTACTATAAAGATTAAAATTAAATATCATGAGTGTTTTGCTTTATGTGATTTGGGTGCTAGTGTTTCCATGATTCCAAAAACTTTATGTGATATTCGAGGTTTCCATGATCTTGATGATTGCTCTTTAAATTTGCACGTTGCGGATTCCACCATTAGAAAGCCAATGGGAAGGATCAATGATGTTCTCATTGTTGCAAATAGAAATTTGGTTCCCGTAGATTTTATCGTTCTTGATATAGATTGGAATCTTTCTTGCCCTATTATTCTTTGTAGACCTTTCCTTAGAACGATTGGTGCGATTATTGATATTAAGGAAGAGAATATTAGATTCCAATTTCCATTAAGGAAAGGCATGGAGCACTTTACAAGAAAGAAAATTAAATTACCTTATGAATCTATCATGCGGGCTACTTATGAATTGAGCGCCAAAGATGGCACTACTTAGATCTATCTTCGCTTTTATGCCTAGCTACGGGCGTTAAACGATAGCGCTAGTTGGGAGGCAACCCAATTTACTTGTGTTTTTTGTTTTTGCTTCTGTTTAGTAATAAATTTTGCATCTACCTTCTGTTTATGTGTGTTTTTATGTTTTAATTAGTGTTTGTGCCAAGTAGAACCTATAGGATAACCTATGGTGATAGTTAATTTGATTCTACTGAAACACAGAAACTTTGCGCTACGAATTTAGTTTTGTTAAATCACAGAAACGTTCTTTTGCGTTGATTATTTTTGTTACTGATCAATAGACAAATGTCCCAGGACTTCCTATTTTGGTCGTATTTTTAAAGTTCCATAAGTTTGCGTTAGTTACAGATTGCTACAGACTGTTCTGTTTTTGACAGATTCTGTTTTTCGTGTGTTGTTTGCTTATTTTAATGCATCTATGGCTAGTATTAGGTGGTATGGACCATAGAGAACTTGGAATACAGTAGGTTTAACACCAATATAAATAAAGAATGAGTTCATTACAGTACCTTATGCGGTGGTTTTGTTTTCTTTCACTAACGGAGCTTATGAGATTTCCTGTTGAGTTTTGTGTTGTGAAGTTTTCAAGTTTTGGGTAAAGATTTGATGGACTATGGAATAAGGAGTGGAAAGAGCCTAATCTTGGGGATGCCCATGGCACCCCAATATATTCAAGAATAGCCAAAAGCCTAAGCTTGGGGATGCCCCCAGAAGGCATCCCCTATTTCGTCTTCGTTCATTGGTAACTTTACTTGGAGCTATATTTTTATTTGCCACATGATATGTGTTTTGCTTGGAGCATCGTGTATGATATTAGTATTTGCTTTTTAGTTTTCCACAATCATCCTTGCTGTACACACCTTTTGGGAGAATCCCACTTGATTGAATTTATTAGAATACTCTATGTGCTTCACTTATATCTTTTGAGCTAGATAGTTTTTGCTCTAGTGCTTCACTTATATCTTTTAGAGCATGGCGGTGGCTTAATTTTGTAGAAATTGCTAGTCTCTCATGATTCACTTATATTATTTTGAGAGTCTTTTAGAACAGCATGGTATTTTCTATGGTTATAAAATTGGTCCTAGAATGGTAGGCATCCAAGTTGGGTATAATAAAAACTATCATAGGGAATGAATTGGATGCTATGATCAATTTGATACTTGATAATTGTTTTGAGATATGGAGGTAGTGATATTAAAGTCATGCTAGTTGGGTGATTACAAATTAAAGAATGCTTGTGTTGAAGTTTGTGATTCCCGTAGCATGCACGTATGGTGAACCGCTTTGTGATGAAGTTGGAGCACAATTTTATTTATTGATTGTCTTATGAGTGGCGGTCGGGGACAAGTGATGGTCTTTTCCTACCAATCTATCCCCCTAGGAGCATGCGCGTAATACTTTGTTTTTGATGACTTGTAGATTTTTGCAATAAGTATATGAGTTCTTTTGACTAATGTTGAGTCCATGGATTATACACACTCTGACCCTTCCACCATTGCTAGCCTCTCTTGTGCCACGCAACTTTCGCCGGTACCATACACCCACCATATACCTTCCTCAAAAAAGGCACCATACCTACCTATTATGGCATTTCCATAGCCATTCCGAGATATATTGCCATGCAACTTTCCACCGTTCCGTTTATATGACACACATTACTATTGTCATATTGCTCTTTGCATGATCATGTAGTTGACATCGTATTTGTGGCAAGGCCACCTTCATAATTTTCATACATGTCGCTCCTGATTCATTGCAAATCCCAGTACACCGCCGGAGGCATTCATGTAGAGTCATATCTTGTTCTAGTTTTGAGTTGTAATTCTTGAGTTGTAAATCAATAAAAGTGTGATGATTTTCATTATTAGAGAATTGTCCCAGTGAGGAAAGGATGATGGAGACTATGATTCCCTCACAAGTCGGGATGAGACTTCAGACTTTACAAAAAAAAGGGAAAGGCCCAAAAAAAGAAAGGCCAAAGAAGAAAAAAAGAAGAAAATAAAAAAAGAAAAGAAAAAATAAATGAGAGAAAAAAGAGAGAAGGGACAATGCTACTATCCTATTACCACACTTGTGCTTCAAAATAGCACCATGATCTTCATCATAGAGAGTCTCCTATGTTGTCACTTCCATATACTAGTGGGAATTTTTCATTTTAGAACTTGGCTTTTATATTCCAATGATTGGCTTCCTCAAAATGCCCTAGGTGTTCATGAGCAAGCGAGTTGGATGCACACCCACTTAGTCTCTTTTGTTGAGCTTTCATACATTTATAGCTCTAGTGCATCCGTTGCATGGCAATCCCTACTCACTCACATTGATATCTATTAATGGGCATCTCCATAGCCCGTTGATACGCCTAGTTGATGTGAGACTATATTCTCCCCTTTTGTCTTCTCCACAACCACCATTCTATTCCACATATAGTGCTATGTCCATGGCTCATGCTCATGTATTGCGTGAAAGTTGAAAAAGTTTGATATTATGAAAGTATAAAACAATTGCTTGGCTTGTCATCGGGGTTGTGCATGATTAAATACTTTGTGTGATGAAGATAGAGCAACAGCCAGACTATATGATTTTGTAGGGATAACTTTCTTTAGCCATGTGATTTTGAGAAGACATGATTGCTTTGATTAGTATGCCTGAAGTTTTATTATTTCTTATGTCAATATGAACTTTTATTTTGAATCATTTGGATCTGAACATTCATGCCACAATAAAGAAAATTACATTGAGAATTATGCTAGTTAGCATTCCACATCAAAAATTCTGTTTTTATCATTTACCTACTCGAGGACGAGCAGGAATTAAGCTTGGGGATGCTTGACATGTCTCCAACGTATCTATAATTTTTTATTGTTCCATGCTATTACATTACCCCTTTTGGATGTTTATAGGCTTTATTTTACACAATTATATCATTTTTGGGACTAACCTACTAACCGGAGGCCCAACCCGTATTGCTATTTTTTTGCCTATTTTAGTATTTCAAAGAAAAGGAATATCAAACAGAGTCCAAACGGAATGAAACCTTCGGGAGCGTGATTTTTCGAACGAACGTGATCCAGAGGACTTGGAGTGCAAGTCAAGAAGCAGCCGAGGCGGCCACGAGGGTGGAGGGCGCGCCCACCCGTACAAGGCGCGCCCCCTGTCTCGTGGGCCCCTCGGGCGGCCACCGACATACTTATTCCTCCTATATATACCCATGTACCCGAAAACATCCAGGGAGCCAACGAAAAACAATTTCCACCGCCGTAACCTTCTGTATCCACGAGATCCCATCTTGGAGCCTTCGCCGGTGCTCCACCGGAGGGGGAATCGACCATGGAGGGCTTCTACATCAATAGCATAGTCCTTATGATGAGTTGTGAGTAGTTTACCACAGACCTTCGGGTCCATAGTAATTAGCTAGATGGCTTCTTCTCTCTTTTTGGATTTCAATACCATGTTCTCCCCCTCTCTTTTGTTGATCTATTCGATGTAACTCTTTTTGCGGTGTGTTTGTCGAGATCCGATGAATTGTGGGTTTATGATCAAGTTTATCTATGATAAATATTTGAATCTCCTCTAAATTCTTTTATGTATGATATAGTTATCTTTGCAAGTCTCTTCGAATTATCAGTTTGGGTTGGCCTACTAGATTGATCTTTCTTGCCATGGGAGAAGTTCTTAGCTTTGGGTTCAATCTTGCGGTGTCCTTACCCGGATAGCGAGGGTTGCAAGGCACGTGTGTATTATTGCCATCGAGGATAAAAGGTGGGGTTTATATCATATTGCTTGAGTTTATCCCTCTACATCATGTCATCTTTCCTAATCGTTACTCTGTTCTTATGAACTTAATACTCTAGATGCATCTTTGGATAGCGGTCGATGTGTGGAGTAATAGTAGTAGATGCAGCAGAGTCGGTCTACTTGTCACGGACGTGATGCCTATATACATGATCATGCCTAGATAATCTCATAATTATTCGCTTTTCTATCAATTGCTAGACAGTAATTTGTTCACCCACCGTAATACTTATGCTATCTTGAGAGAAGCCACTAGTGAAACCTATGGCCCCCGGGTCTATCTTTTATCATATAAGCTTTCAATCTACTTTTATTTGCATCTTTACTTTTCTATCTATATTATAAAATACCAAAAATATATTTATCTTATCATACTATCTCTATCAGATCTTTGAAGGAAATATGCCCTAGAGGCAATAATAAAGTTATTATTTATTTCCTCATATCAAGATAAATGTTTATTATTCATGTTAGTATTGTATTAACCGGAAACATGATACATGTGTGAATACATAGACAAATCTATAGTCACTACTATGCCTCTACTTGACTAGCTCATTAATCAAAGATGGTTATGTTTCCTAACCATAGACATGTGTTGTCATTTGATTATTGGGATCACATCATTAGAAGAATGATGTGATTGACATGACCCATCCCGTTAGCCTAGCACTTGATCGTTTAGTATCTTGCTATTGCTTTCTTCATGACTTATACATGTTCACTGTAACTATGAGAATTATGCAACTCCGTTTACGGAGGAACACTTTGGTACTACCAAGCGTCACAACGTGGCTCGGGTGATTATAAAGGAGTACTACAGGTGTCTCCGAAGGTACATGTTGAGTTGGCGTATTTCGAGATTAGGTTTTGTCACTCCGATCGTCGGAGAGGTATCTCTGGGCCCTCTCGGTAATGCACATCACTATAAGCCTTGCAAGCAATGTGGCTAATGAGTTAGTTACGAAATGAGGTATTACGTAACGAGTAAAGAGACTTGCCGGTAACGAGATTGAACTAGGTATTGGATACCGACGATCGAATCTCGGGCAAGTAACATACCGATGACAAAGGGAACAACGTATGTTGTTATGCGGTTTGACCGATAAAGATCTTCGTAGAATATGTAGGAACCAATATGGGCATCCAGGTCCCGCTATTGGTTATTGACCGAGAATGGTTCTTCGTCATGTCTACATAGTTCTCGAACCCGTAGGGTCCGCACGCTTAATGTTTCGATGACAGTTTTATAATGAGTTTATAAGTTTTGATGTACTGAAGTTTGTTCGGAGGCCCGGATGTGATCACGGACATGACGAGGAGTCTCGAAATGGTCGAGACATAAAGATTGATATATTGGAAGCCTATGTTTGGACATTGGAATAGTTTCGGGTGAAATCGGCATTTTATCGAGATCACCGGAGGTTACGGAACCACCGGGGTTATTGGGCCTACATGGGCCTCGAGGAGAAGAGGGAAGGAGGCGGGGAGGGGCGCGCCTCCCCTTCCTAGTCCGAAAAGGACAAGGGAAGGGGGGCGGCGCCCCCCCTTTCCTTCCCCTCTTCCTCCTCTTTCCCCCCTTCTCCTACTCGTACTTGGAAAGAGGGAGAGTAGGACTCCCACCTTGGTGCGCCCTCCTTGGCCGGCGACCTCCTCCCCCCTGGCTCCTTTATATCTCAGGGCGGGGGCACCTCCAGAACACACAAGTTGATCTACGGATCGTTCCTTAGCCGTGTGCGGTGCCCCCTTCCACCATATTCCACCTCGGTCATATCATCGCGGAGTTTAGGCGAAGGCCTGCGCCGGTAAAACATCATCATCGTCACCACTCTGTCGTGCTGACGGAACTCATCTCCGGAGCTCAGCTGGATCGGAGGCCGGAGATTGTCATCGAGCTGAACGTGTGCTGAACTCGGAGGCTCCGTACATTCGGTGCTTGGATCGGTCGGATCGTGAAGACGTACGACTACATCAACCGCGTGGTGCTAACGGTTCCGCTTACGGTCTACGAGGTTACGTAGACGAACACTCTCCCCTCTCGTTGCTATATCATCACCATGATCTTGCGTGTGCGTAGGAAAATTTTGAAATTACTACGTTCCGCAACAGTGGTATCAGAGCCAGGTTTTATGCGTTGATGTTGTTTGCACGAGTAGAACACAAGTGAGTTGTGGGCGATACAAGTCATACTTCTTACCAGCATGTCATACTTTGGTTCGTCAGTATTGTGAGATGAAGCGGCCCGGACCGACATTACGTGTACGCTTACGCGAGACTGGTTTCACCGTTTCGAGCACTCGTGCTTAAAGGTGGCTGGCGGGTGTCTGTCTCTCTCACTTTAGCTGAATCGAGTGTGGCTACGCCCGGTCCTTGTGAAGGTTAAAACAGCACCAACTTGACGAACTATCGTTGTGGTTTTTTTGATGCGTAGGTAAGAATAGTTCTTGCTAAGCCCGTAACAGCCACGTAAAATTTGCAACAACAAAGTAGAGGACGTGTAACTTGTTTTTGTAGGGCATGTTGTGATGTGATATGGTCAAGACGTGATGCTATATTTTATTGTATGAGATGATCATGTTTTGTAACCGAAGTTATCGACAACTGGCAGGAGCCATATGGTTGTCGCTTTATTGTATGAATTACAAGCATACATAATTGCTTTACTTTATCACTAAGCGGTAGCGATAGTCGTAGAAGCAATATATGGCGTAAAGACAACGATGCTCGATGGAGATCAAGGTGTCGCGCGCCGGTGGCGATGGTGATCATGACGGTGCTTCAAAGATGGAATCACAAGCACAAGATGATGATGGCCATATCATATCACTTATATTGATTGCATGTGATGTTTATCCTTTATGCATCTTATCTTGCTTTGATTGACGGTAGCATTTTAAGATGATCTCTCACTAATTATCAAGAAGTGTTCTCCACGAGTATACACCGTTCGCGAAAGTTCTTCGTCTTTGAGACACCACGTGATGATCGGGTGTGATAGGCTCTCGTTCAAATACAGCGGGTGCAAAACAGTTGCACCGCGGAATACTCAGGTTATACTTGACGAGCCTAGCATATCTGAGATATGGCCTCGGAACACGGAGACTGAAAGGTCGGGCGTGAATCATATAGTAGATATGATCAACATAGCGATGTTCACCATTGAAACTACTCCATCTCACGTGATGATCGGACATGGTTTAGTTGATTTGGATCACGTGATCACTTAGATGACTAGAGAGATGTCTGTCTAAGTGGGAGTTCTTAAGTGATTATTGAACTTAAATTTATCATGAACTTAGTACCTGATAATATTTTGCTTGTCTATGTTTGTTTGTAGATAGATGGCTCATGCTATTGTTTCGTTGAATTTTAATGCGTTCTGTCGGTGTCAAAACCGGCGGATCTCGGGTAGGGGGTCCCAAACTGTGCGTCTAGGCGGATGGTAACAGGAGACAAGGGACACAATGTTTTTACCCAGGTTCGGGCCCTCTCGATGGAGGTAAAACCCTACGTCCTGCTTGATTAATATTGATGATATGGGTAGTACAAGAGTAGATCTACCACGAGATCAAGGAGGCTAAACCCTAGAAGCTAGCCTATGGTATGATTGTTGAGATGTATCTTGTTCTACGGACTAAAGCCCTCCGGTTTATATAGACACGGAGAGGGCTAGGGTTACAGAGTCGGTTACAATGGTAGGAGATCTACATATCCGTATTGCCAAGCTTGCCTTCCACGCCAAGGAAAGTACCATCCGGACACGAGCCGGAGTCTTCAATCTACTATCTTCGTAGTCTTGGAGTCGGCGGATATTGATAGTCGGCTGTCCGGACACCCCCTAGTCCAGGACTCCCTCAGTAGCCCCTGAACCAGTCTTCAATGACGATGAGTCCGGCGTGCATAATGTTCGGCATTGCAAGGCGGGTTCCTTCCTTGAATAATCCGGAGAAGATAATGAACACGAGGATAGTGTCCAGCTCTGCAAAAATAATTTCCACATTCCATCGTAGAGAGAATAAAATAGACACTTAGCTCAATCTGCTGACGTATTATACGGCGTGTCAACACACCGCAACCAAGCCTTTGTTTGAATTACTATACCACCTCGGCGTTTAGCGAAGTGGTTTCCTTAACGCGTCTGTCGAGCGAGATCGTGTTCCCCTTATTCGGGATTCTCATCAATCGTGTGTGGGTAATCCAACGCACCATTGATGGTGGCGCTTTGGAGATAGCGAGTTTTACCGGGCGGTGGGGGCGCATAGTTTTGTCCGCCTATATATAAGGGATAAGGATTCACCTTCTCACCTACGCCTTCTTCCTCCTTTGCTCATCCATCCCTGCGAACTCAAGCTCCAACGCCCAAGCTCGCGCATCTCGCCTCAACCTTCTCCGAATATGTCCGGAGCGGGAGGTAAATGGTTAGCCTCCACCGTCAAGGAGGAGGACATCACCAAGCTGCGCGACGCCGGATATCTTTCCAGCGATATCGCGCATCGGCTGCCCGACGAGGGGTAGCTCATCCCTACCCCAGGGCCTCATGAGAGGGTCGTCTTCCTCCACCACTTCCTCCGTGGACTTGGCTTTCCGCTCCATCCATTTGTCCGGGGTCTCATGTTTTACTATGGCCTGGATTTCCATGATCTGGCGCCGAACTTCATCCTCAACATATCAGCGTTTATCGTCATGTGCGAGGCTTTTCTCTGCATCCAGCCCCACTTCGGCTTGTGGCTCAAGACCTTCAACGTCAAGCAGAAGGTTGTGAAGGGGACGCAAGCGGAATGCGGAGGCGCCATGTTGTGCAAATTGACCAACTTCCCTTGGCTAGAAGGGACCTTCGTGGACTCCGTCAAGGGGTGGCAATCGGGGTGGTTCTACATGACCGAGCCGCGCAAGCCCACATGGGCGGCGGCCCCGAGTTTAGATCTGGAATCCCCGCAGCTCACCTCACGGAAGAGAAGGGCTTGCAGCGGGGTAGTCCGGTGGAGGTGGCGGGACTCGAGCACTGCATCAAAAGATGGTCGTGAGGCTCGGCTTGTGGGCGTGGTCAAGTCATGCTCCTCCGTGATTCTCCCATGCCAGAATGGGCATTCAATTTGTGGGAGTTCATCCGGAACAACACCAGGCGCTGGCGGGCTCTTGATACAATATCTGAAGGCGCTGGAGGTGCTGTTCAAGGCGCGAAGCCCCGCATCCGAGGACGAGAGATCGCGGATTCAGCAGGTGATGTCAACGACACGATAAGTGATTCAACCCCATTATGGGACACTTGTGATAATTAAATTAGCTTTTAGTGGGATTTCATTCGCCATTTCCTTGACGAGAATGGATGGAAAAGCCAAGCTGCTTATCAGCCGGCTCCCATGCGAAGACCCGATGAATGCCGCGCCGCAGGGCTCTTTGGTTCGGCACGCCGTGGTGCGGAGAAGAAAACCAAGAAGGTGGCCACGGGGACTCGAGCGAGTTCCGTGTCAAGCGTCGGCGACGGCGAGGACTCCTCCCTAAAGGCGAGGAGGAGGAGTATTCTCTCCGGAGGAGGAGAAAGAAAGGAAGGCTTCCCCAACCGGGAGGCGAAGGGTCAGAGGGGACAACTATCCCCGGACAGTTCGCCACATCGGCGTTGGCGAGGATGAGTGGCCTCAAGGGCGAGCGTCCGGCAGGATCGTAAGTATTGAATTATTTATATGCCGTATATTTTATGTCATGCGGTGTCCTTCTAACGCCGCATTCTGCCGTAATCCGGCGGTGGCGATCTCCCGACTTCGATGGCGGGTCGTTAGCCTCGTCGGATGTAAATTCCATCCCGCCTCTACCTGCGTCGGCGAGGGCGCCAAGGTGGGATCCCATAGAGGACCCATCGGGATGAGGCTCGGGGCGCCGCCAGCAGCCTCCGCGCCGTGCGGACTCTACACGGAACCCGCAATGGTTCGAGTCCGACAAGCGCCTACCGAAGAAGGGCAGGACCACGACGCCGGCGGCCTCCGTCCATCCGGAGGCGCTGGATAACTGTTGGGCGCTTCCATCGAGGAAGAACACCGCCTTGTCATGAGTGCGGTGATTGAAAAGGTTCAGCTCGCCAAAAGCGGGCTGACGAAGCTTCTGACAACCTTCTAACAGGCTTTGAGGTAAAAGTTAAAATTATGTAATGTAATACCGCATAGACGGTAGCCCACGATGCTTAGTTCGATGTTGGAAAGAAAAGCGGATGAGGATCTAACAAGATATCTGTGAGGTTGGTTATGTCAATATGGGTTTGCGGCTGTATTCTTGACCTCTGCCGCGTGCTTGGCGGAGGTCGAGGTGATGAAGAAGGACCTCGGCGGTCGAGCAAGAGCTCGGCCATGCGAAGAAGCAGCTCGAGGAGAAAGAAGGTGAATAACACCTCTTTGAATAAGTACCTTCTGAGAAAAGGGTTTGATTGCAAATAAAATTAACGAGGATAATATGTGTATTGCGGGGCCGCTAACGAGGTGGCAGCCACGAAGGATGTTGTGTCATGGCGAGCATAATCTCGGCCGTGAGCAGGCTGAGCGAGAAAAGCAAGAGGCACGGGTGGCGGAAGTTCGGCAAGAGCTCCAAGCTCTCATGGAAAAACATGAGAGTTTGGGCGTGACTCAAGACTTCGAGTCGAGCTTGCCTCGGCTCTTGAAAGTGCCAAGTCCGCCAAGGCGAGGCCCGAAGGCCCTTGAAGTTGAGGACATAAAGAAGATAGCGGCGGGTAAGGCGTTTTTCATACAAAGCAGGCATGTTAATGTGAATTACCGCATACTTACCCGGTCGGAGCTCTCGAGGCGTTTGCGGATCTGCGCGTAGTGCGTCGATGCCGCTGCATTCTATCGTGGCGAGGAGCTTGGCGGAGTTGGTCTTCGGTCTCGATCTGTTGAGGCGGTGAGAAGTCTGGACTAGGGGTGTCGGTGCGGGACTATCAATATCCGCCGGACTCCGTACTACGAAGATAGAAGATTGAAGACTCCGGCTCGTGTCCGGAAGGTACTTTCCTTGGCGTGGAAGGCAAGCTTGGCAATACGGATATGTAGATCTCCTACCATTGTAACCGACTCTGTGTAACCCTAGCCTCTCCGGTGTCTATATAAACCGGAGGGCCTTAGTCCGTAGGACGAACATTATATCTCAACAATCATACCATAGGATAGCTTCTAGGGTTTAGCCTCCTTGATCTCGTGGTAGATCTACTCTTGTACTACCCATATCATCAATATTAATCAAGAAGGGCGTGGGGTTTTACCTCCATCGAGAGGGCGAACACAGGTAAAAACATTGTGTCCCTCGTCTCTTGTTACCATCCGCCTAGGCGCACATTCGGGACCCCCTACCGAGATCCGCGGTTTGACACCGACATTGGTGCTTTGATTGAGAGTTCCTATGTGTCATCCCCAATAGGATTGATGGCATCTTCAACCATCAACGCTGTCGAGGGTGAGACTTTTCTCCTGGACAGATCTTACGTATTCGGCGGCTTTGCTGCGGGCAATTCTCATGGCCATCTGGAGCGGATCAGCTTCGCCCCTGGCGTCGGTCGGTTCGGAAGCTTGAACTTCACGGCCGATGACCGCGGAGACTTGATCTTGACGGACTCGAGCCACGACAAGCGCGCGCCTTTGTGGCGATGGGCATGATCTAGCTACGCCGCCGGACGGTGCTTTGGTGGCCCTTTTCGGATCCGCTCCGGCCACTGGCGGAGCCGATTGCCCATGCCGAGGGCGGCGGATGAAGCGCTGCCACAGGGGCTTCAACATCCACAGCGATGGGCGAATACCAATCTTGTCCCTGCGAAACTTCGTGATCGGCGCGGACTCCTCGCCGGACTCCGTGCCTCCGCGCCTACCAATTAATCGGATTAGGCGCGGTTATGGACTATAGCCAGCATTACGCCTTTGGCGATATCCGAATTCCTGAAGCATCTCTCGCTATCGGAGAATCTGGCGGACTATGGCGGGGCGGTTGGAGTTGGACGATGGAGAAATTCAGAACCCACCCACCACCAACTTTGTAGCCCTTGCCGAGGATCTAACCGACATGCTGAACTCGACTCGATGACATCGGCGCTATGGGCGGCGATGCGAGGCGAAACGAGACCAGCGCCCACGAGGCCTTTGGAAGGCCACCTCGTCATCTGACGCGTCTACATGGTCGATACCCCAAAGAAGGGATTGCGAAAAAAGCAGCGGAGGAAGATTCTCTAAAGAAACAGCCCAAGCGCCCGGCGTCGTGGCGCCGCTCTAAATCCGCCACAACAATAATGGAGATTCCGGCCGGGAGATAATAACACTCCGGAGAGTGCGAAGCGATCCCTCTGCAAGACTCGGCGCGGGAGGGCGAGAGCAAGCCCTCTTGGCGAGGGCGGCGAGCGAAGGGTTGAGGATGATAACTATATGCCTCCCTCCGAAGGCGAAGCAAGCCTCAGCGATGATGAATTCGTCATACCGAGATCCGTCGAACAAGAGCGCTTGGCGCAGGCTCATAGCCACGACAAACAGCCTAAAGAAAAAGCGGCGACAGCTCCAAGCTGATCAAGATCGCTAGCCGATCGATGGTGAGGTCCTCGCGGCGAAGAGTATAAACTTCGAACTCCCTCAAAAGTTACCCAAGGCGCAAGCTGCTCCCCGATTAGAGGAGGAAGCATACATACCTTCATCACCATAAATGCGACATGGCTGATCGACCACCCGTGGTCGCGACGAAGCATTGAGGCCCCGGCCAAGACCGTACCCGGCATCGATCCAAAATGCGAAGCCAAAATGGAGCAGCGCCGGACTTGCGAGACATATTGGAGGACAAAGCAAGACAGTCCAGATCCATCTATGGATCACGTGGGCGCCCGACCCACGCGAATACCGTCATGGCTGGACATAATGCGGCGGGCGAACATAGCGAACAACGCTCCCTCGAGCTGCGTCGCGATATTGCTCAATATAGGGCGCCGCACCCGTTATGCTTCAGCGAAGTAATGGATCATCGGATCCGGAAGGGTTCAAACCCGTAAATATCGAATCTTCACGATGGTACAACAGACCCAGCGGTGTGGATCGAAGATTACCTTCTCCACATCCATATGGCCCGGGCGGCAATCTCCGCCATCAAATATCTCCCACTCAAACTTAAAGGACCAGCTCGGCATTGGCTTAACAGCCTGCCTGAGTCAATTGGGTGTTGGGAAGACACGGAGGCCGCATTCCTTGATAACTTCCAAGGTACATATGTGCGACCACGAAGCCGATGACCTAAGCCACATTATTCAACAGCCAGACGAATCGGCGGACAATTACGGACACGGTTCTTGACGAAGAAAAATCAAATCGTCATTGTCCGGATCGAGAGGCCCTCGCAGCCTTCAAACATAACATCCGGGACGAATGGCTAGCCCGGCACAGGGGCGGGAGAAGCGAAATCCATGGCAGCCCTCACGCCGTTGATGACCCGCTTTTGTGCGGGAGAGGACAGTAGCTAGCCGCAGCAACAATCTCCGCAAAATTCTGGCGGTCCGGACACCAAGAACAACAACGGCGAGTCACGTCGAATAAAAACAAAGCGCTGCATGCGGCGGCGACAAAGAGGATCTGGCGGTCAATGCGGATTCGAGCTCAAACCCGTTCAGCGGAAGAAGCCATTTAAAAGAACAACTCGGGTCCGTCCAATCTTGACCGAATACTCGACCGCTCATGCGGATACATGGCACCCCGAAAACCAGCTAATCACACCAATAGAGATTGTTGGGTGTTCAAGCGGTAGCAAGTTAATTGCGAACACAATGACAAGGGGCTAAATAAGCGGCGAGGAAGAGACCGGCCGCCGAACAATAGAGGACGAAGGTTTCCCCCACAAGTGCGGACGGTGAATATCATTCGTGACCCATATACCCAAGAGGGAGAGGAAGCGCGCTTTTCTGGGGCGTCTATGCGATGGAGCAGTCACCCGAAGTTCAATCAATGGTCCTCTGTCCGATCACTTTCGATCGGCGAGACCATCCGACCAGCATACGCCATGGCGGATTCGCGCGTGGTTTTAGACCCAATCGTCGATGGATTTCACCTCACAAGAGTCGATGGGCGGCGGCGGCAACTGAACCTGCTTTATCGGGACACGATGCACAAAATGGGCATAGACCCATCGAGGATCAAACCTACTAAAACAACCTTTAAAGGTGTTATCCTAGGAGTGGAAGCCAAGCTATGCAGGCTCGATCCTGCTGAAGTGGTCTTGGATCCCGGATAACTTCGAAGCGAAGAGTTAATCTTGATATAGTCCCGTTCGTGGCGGCTATCATGCCTGCTCGGACGAACGCGTTGCAAAACTCAGCGGTGCGCATTATGCATACCTAAAGCTCAAGATGCGGGCCCTCGTGGAGTCATTACGGTCAGCGGGAATCTGGGCGCTCCCTCGAGCGGAGGAACATCTGGCTCTCTCATGGCGAAATCTGAGCAGCCTTCTCGGCAATTCTCTAGTCCGGCAATTAAAAAGCGGATACATCAAAAGCGCCCGAACAACACTAACCAAGACCACTGGCGCGATCGAGCACTGCGTAGCAATCGGCCCCAACCCTCGCCAGCATGATCACAAGAATAACACTCCGCGTACATCATTACGCTTTGGAGATACCATGGGCGCAGGGGAGGGGCTTAACCACAAGGACCAAAGAGTGCGGCTCGACCACACAAGGGGCTCATTCGAGCGCCCTCCTTGGTTTTATTTTTTATATTTTCTTCTTTTGCGTACACAGGACTCCATTAACCAGAAGCCCTGTCCGACGGTGAACTTGCCGAACTCACGATGCAACAGTCAGGGATTAAAGAAGGCTGCGACAAACACTCAGGTGGTCTCCATTACGAGCATTAAATTCGATTACATACACCAAGTCTGCAGCTTATCCCTGGAGGGGGACATGTTAATTTAGTCCAAATCCCTTGCTTACCGCACTATTTGTATCAGTCCGCTTTCCATGCAGACCTTCTTTCATAAATAACGCAACAATTCCTTCTTGCAAGTACATTACCTTTTCATTGCAATTGCGTTATCTTTTACATATGTTCATTATATGACATCTTGCACCCGTATACTTTAGTGCGGCCGAATACACCGGGGCTTACATTCCCCATATTATGGTGTGATTAAGTCGAACACTTTCACAAGTCGGCACCCGAACTTATACATTATATGAATCAGCTTGAATCATGTCTTGGGTCAATAGTTGGGTTTGCCCGCTCCCATGTTTTGGTACCTTACATCCCGTTCCGTCGGCTAAGGTAGCCTTGGGAGAACCACTGCGATTGCGCCCGGTTGAGCAGGTTAACGCCTAGTGGAAAGCTAAAACTGGCGGCATGATAAAGGCGAGGCGGTACATTGTTAGAGAGGTCTTTTGGGTCCCTAAAGACTCATGCCGCTTGACGAAGTTCGGATGATGTCAAGCGAAGCGTGGATAGCGCCGGATTCGGTCTTCGAATACCAAGGGCTTCGCCGAAATTTAAAATTATAGAATTCTATGGCTAAGTGAGAGTGTTCAAGCATTATAAGTCCGGTTGCCTTGTTACGTCGTGTTGGCGCCTCCTAGATGGACCCAACAATGGGAACAAGAGTGCTCAAGTTTATCACCGAACACCCGGCACTTTCGTGGCTTGGGGGCTGAAACCAACGACTTGCCATCTCTCGAGATTTAACAAGCGGCTGCCGAAGGTAATATTTTAAATTCAACAAGCGTTGCTCATAGCGCATATAAGCGAAGTTTTCGGTGCCGAGGATAAAAACACAGCAAGTTCACTCAAAGATTACATTAAGGGGCACTCATACGCAATATCGCGGGCTCCCTTGAGGACAACTTTATAATATCGCTCCGGCATGCGATGCTCCTTGCGGCGGTGGCGGATCCGTGAAGCTTCTCGCATCCAGTTTTCCCCATTGCACCTTTATGCGGGCAAGGGCCCGACGAGCACCTTCAATGCGGTAGGCAGCGATTACATCCAGCACAGGGCATGCATCCACCAGCCGCGCACTAGGCCAAAGTAGCTGCCGGGCATGGCCTGCCCGAGCCCACAGCGGGGTGTGAGGCCCTTCATGGCCTCCTCGGCTACCTTGTGGAGTTCGACCAGTTGCTTGATTTGGTCGCTTGAAACACCGGATGGCGGCCTCGGCATCTTGAGACCGAAGACCTTCTCCATTGAGCTCCCTCCTCGCCACGATAGAATCTGGCGGCATCGGGCGCCTTGCATGGCAGATCTGCAAATGCCCACTGGAGAGCTCGAATTCGGGTAAGTATCCGTTAATTTACATTAACATGCTTGCTCTGCATGAAAACGCCTTACCGCCGCTATCTTCTTCATGTCCTCCTCCTCTGATGGGCCTTACGGGCCTCGGCCTTGGCGGACTTGGCACTTTCGAGGCGAGGCAAGCTCGGACTCTCGAGTCTTGAGTCACGCTCCTAACTCTCATGCTTTTCCATGAGAGCACGGAGCTCTTGCGAACTTCCGCCACGGTGCGCTTGCTTTTCTCGCTCCGCCCGTTACGTGGCGCATGCGTTCGGCCACGGACACGGCATCCTTGAGGATGCCACCTCGTTAGTGGCCCCGCATTACACATATTATCCTTATTAAATTTTATTTGCAGCAAAACCCTTTTACGTAAAGGTACTTATTTAAAGTGGTGTTATTCACCTTCTTTTCCTTGAGCTGCCTTTTGGCATGGCGAGATCTTGCTCGACCGCTCAAGGTCCTTCTTCATTGCCTCGACCTCCGCCGTTAGTGCGGCGAGAGGTCAACACCGCACACTGCAAACCCATATTGACATATTTATTAGCAACCTGCGTATATCTTGTTAGATCCTTAGTCGGCTTTTCTTCACGAACACGAACTAAGCATCGAGAACTCTTGTCTATCACGGTATTACATTACATTATTTTAAAACTTCTTACCTCAAAGCACATTAGAAGGCTGTTGCAGGCTTCGGTCAGCCCGCCCTTGGCGAGCTGGACCTTCTCAATCACCGCACTCATGAGAGTGCGGTGTTCTTCCTCAATGGAAGCTCCTTTAAGCGCCTCCAGCAGGTTATCCGGTGCCTCCGGTTGGGCGGAGGCCGCCCGGCCTGCAGTCTGCCCTTCTTTGAAGGGCAGCTTGCGGACTCTGGAACATTGCGGGTTCGAGGTGGAGTCCGGCCGCGAAGTCGAGGGGCTGCTGGCGGCACCTCCGGAGCCTCCTCTGGCGGTCCCTCTGTGGATTCCACCTCGTCGTCCTCGTCGACCGCGGGGTAAGCGGTCGGGATGGAATTCACATCCGGCGGCGCCAAAGACCCGCTCATCGAGTCGAGAAGATCGTCAGCGGCGGACTACAGGCGAAATCGGGCGTTAGAAGGACACTACATGGCATACCATGTACGGCATATAAATGATCCCGAATACTTACGATCCTGCGGACGCTTTGGCCCTTGAGGCCACTCTTCCTCGCCAACATTGATGTTGGCGAAACTGTCGAGGATAGTTCTCCCCTCTTGGACCCTTGGCCGCCCGATTGGGAGGCCTCCTCTTCCTCTCTCCCTCCTCAGGGAGAGAGTACTCCTCCTCCTCCTCGTCTTGAGAGAGTCCTCGTCGTCGTCGGGCCTTTGATTCTGAGGAACTCTTCGAGTCCTCGTGGCCACCTTCTTGGCCTTCTTCTCGGCACCACGTGCGGTGCGGAACCAGCAACTCGCTAAGCGGGCATCCAGGTTCTTCGGCATGGGGCCGGGCTGATAAGCAGCTTGGCCTTCTCCATCCATCTGTCAAAGGAAGAGCAGATTAAAAACCTCGCTGGAATCAATCGAACTACTATAAGTGTCCCGTAATGGGGTCGAATCACTTACCTCGTCAGTCGGAGACTGCGAGCTGAATCCGCGGTCTTCGGTCGCGGATGCGGGGGCTTCGGCGCCCTTGAACAGCACCCTCCAGGTGCCTTCGTACCCTCCAGGTGCCTTCGTACGTTGTATCGAAGAGCCCGCTCAACGTCTGGTGCTGTTCCGGATTAAACTCCCACAGATTAAATGCCCGTTCTTGGCATGGGAGAATCCGCCGGAGGAGCATGACTTGGACCACGTCGGCGAGCGGAGCCTATTGCTCACCGGCTTCTTGATGCAGGCTCGAAGTCCGTCACCTCCACGGATCACCCCACTGCAAGCCCTTCTCTTTCCGGAGGTGAGCGGCGTGGGGATTCGAGATCTAAATTCGGGGCCGCCGCCCATGTAGGCTCGCGGCTCGGTGATATAGAACCACCCGGTGCCACCCGTTGATGGAGTCCACGAAGGTCCCTTCTAGCCAAGGGGCGTTGGGCGGCTGCCCAACATGGCGCCTCCGCATTCAGCTTGCGTCCCTTCACAACCTTGACAGCGTTGAAGGTCTTGAGCCTGAGGCGAAGTGGGGCGGATGCGAGAAAGGCCTCGCACCTGACGATAATAAACGCCGAGATGTTGAGGGCGAAGTTGGCGCCAAATCGTGGAAATCGAGGCCATAGTAAAACATGGCCCCGGACGAATGGATGGGCGGAAAGCCCAGTCGCGGAGGAAGTGGGGAAGGAAGACGACCTCTCATGAGGCCGGGGTAGGGATGAGCTGCCCGCGTCGAGGCAGCCGATCTGCGATGTCATTTGGAAAGGTATCCGGCGTCGCGCAGCTTGGTGATGTCCTCCTCCTTGGCGGTGGAGGCCATCCATTGCCTCCTCCTCGGACATATTCGGAGAAGAATTCGGCGGGATCTGCGAGCTTAGGCGTTGGGGCTTGAGTTCGCGAGGATGGATAAGCAAAGGAGGAAGAAGGCGTAGGTGAGAAGGTAAATCCTTATACCTTATATATAGGCGGACGAAACTATGCGTCCCTCACCGGCCTGGTAAAACTCGCTTATCTCCCAAGCGCCACCATCAATGGCGTGGTTGGGTTACCCACGCACGTATTGATGAGAATCCCGGAATAAGGGGAACACGATCTCTGCTTCGACAGGACGTGCCAAGGAAACCGCTTCGCTAAACGTGCTAAGGCGGAATAGTTATTCAAACAAGGGCTTGGTAGCGGTGTGATGTCGCACCGCATAATACGTCAGCAGATTGGATCAGTATATATGTTTTATTCTCTCTACGTTGGAATGTGGAATTTATTTTGCAGAGCCGGACACTATCCTGGTGTTCATTATTTTCTCCGGATTACTCAAGGGAGGAACCCGCCTTGCAATGCCGAACATTATGCCGCCGGACTTATCGTCATTGAAGGCTGGTTCGAGGGGGCTCTTGAGGAGTCTGGACTAGGGGTGTCCGGATTGCGGACTATCAATATCCGCGGACTCCGTACTACGAAGATAGAAGATTGAAGACTCGGCTCGTGTCAGGAAGGTACTTTCCTTGGCGTGGAAGGCAAGCTTGGCAATCTGGATATGTAGATCTCCTACCATTGTAACCGACTACTGTGTAACCCTAGCCTCTCCGGTGTCTATATTAACGGGACGGCCTTAGTCCATAGGGCGAACATTACATCTCAACAATCATACCATAGGCTAGCTTCTAGGGTTTAGCCTCCTTGATCTCGTGGTAGATCTACTCTTGTACTACCCATATCATCAATATTAATCAAGCGGGGCGTGGGGTTTTACCTCCATCGAGAGGCCGAACACAGGTAAAAACATTGTGTCCCTCGTCTCTTGTTACCATCCGCCTAGGCGCACAGTTCGGGACCCCCTACCGAGATCCGCGGTTTGACACCGACACGGCCATCCGGTGCCCCCAAGCGACCAGTGAAGCAGCTGGTCGAACTCCTAAAAGGTAGGCGAGGGGGCCATGAAGGGTCTCATAGTCCGGTGTGTGGCTTTGGACGAGCCATGCACAGAAGCTACTTTGGCCTTGTCTTGGCGGCTATTGGATGCATGCCCAGTGGAGCGCCATCAAGCGTTCGCCTATATTGAAAAGCGCTCGTCGGGCCCTTGCCCGCATAAAGGTGCAATAGGGCAAACTGGATGCGGAGAAGCTTCTCACGGATCCGCCGCCCGCCGAGCAAGGAGCATCGCACACGGGCGGTATTATAAAGTTGTCTGAATTGAGCTGCGATATTGCGGATGAGTGCCCCGAGATGTAATCTTTGAGTGAACTTCATTGTGTATTTATCACTGTGCCTTGAAAAACTTCGTTCCTATCGCCATGAGCAATGCTTGTTTAATTTAAAATATTACCTTACAATGCGGCCGTTTATAAAATCGAGAGATGGCAAATCGTTAGCTTGACCCCCAAGCCACAAGTCTTTGGGGTGTTCGGGATAAACATGAGCACTCTTGTTCCCATTGTTGGGTCCATCGAGGGGCGCTCAACACAACGAACAAAGGCAACGGGACTTATAATGCTTGAACACTCTCACTTAGCCATAGAATTCTATAATTTTAAATTTAGTGAAGCCCCAGGTATTCGGAAGACCGAATCCGGGCGCTATCCACGCCTTCATCGGACGATATCGAACTTCGCTCGGCGGCGTGAGTCTTTAGGACCGAAAAACCTCTCGAACAGCGACCAGTCTCGCCTTATCATGCCCGTCAGTTTAGCTTTCTCCAGGCGTTAACCCGGCTCAGCCGGCGCAATCGCGATGGTTCTCCCGAGTGCCACCTTAGCCGACGCGAGCGGGCGTAAGTCACCAAAACGTGGGGCAGGCAAACCCAACTATTGACCCAAGACATGATTGAGCCGATTCATATAATGCTATAAGTTGAGGTGCCGCACTTGTGAAAGTGTTCGGACTTTATCACACCATAAATTGAGGAACGAAGCCCTGGCGTATTGGCCGTACCAAAATATCTGGTGCAAGATGTCATGTAATAAACATATACATAAAAGGTAATGCAATTGCAAATAAAAAAGGTGCTGCATTATATATGAAAGAAAGTCGCTAATAAAGCGGACCCGATACAAATAGTCTTGATAAGCAAGGGATTTTGACTCGATAAACATGTCCCCCTCGAGGATGAGCTGTGGACTTGGTGTATATAATCGAATTTAATGTTACGTAGTGAGACCACACGAGAGTTCATCGCGGCCTTCTTTAGTCTGACTATTGCATCATGAGTTGGCGGGTTCGCCACGGACGGGGCTTACATTTAGCAGTCCTGCGTACACAAAGTAGTAAAAAAAGAAAAGAAGGGGGCACCCTTGCGAGCCCTGGTGTGGTCGAGCCGCTCTCTGGGTCCATTGTGATCGTGCCCCTTCCCTGCACCCATGGTATCTACAAAGCGTAATGGTGTACAGCGGTGTTATTCTTGTTATCATGCGTGGGCGAGGGTCGGGGCCGCATTGCTACGCATGCTCTGATCGCGCCAGGTGATCTTGGTTGGCCTTGCTCCGGGCGCGCTTTGCTGTGTCTGGCCTTTTAACCGCCGGACTTGAGAATTGCCTTAAGAGGCTGCTCGTACTTACGCGCGAGCATTGTATGTTCCTCCGTTCGGAGGGCGTTCCGTATTCCCATTGACCGTGATGACTCCACGAGGGCTGGCATCTTGAGCTTTAGGTATGCATAATGCGGCACGCGTTGAATTTTACAAGCAGCGGTTACGTCCGAAGCGAGCTGATAGCCGCTGCGAAGCGGGACTATGTCAAAGATTAACTCTTCGCTCGGAAATTATCCGGTGATCCGAAGACCACTTCGGTGTGGTGAGCACATGTCGGTTGGCTTCCACTCACAGGATGACACCTTTAAAGGTTGCCTTTCTAGGTTTAATCTGGATGGGTCTATGCCCATTTGCGCACTATATCCTAATAAAGCAGGTTCGGGCTGCTTGCCGCCGTCCATCGGGACTCTTGTGAGGTGAAATCCATCGGCGATTGGGTCTAAGACCAATGCGGCGAATCCGCCGTGGCGTATGCTGGTCGGATGGTCTCTTGATCGAAAGTGATGGGACAAGAGGACCATGGATTGAACTTTGAGGCGTGGCTCCATCGCATAGGCGTCCACTGAGCGCGTTCCTCTCTCCTGTTGGGTATGTGGGTCGCGTATATCATATTCACCGTCCGCACTTGTGAAACCCTTACATCCTCTCTTGTTGGTCGGGTCTCTTCCTCGTCGTCATTGTTTAGCCCCTTGTCATTGTTTTGACAATTAACTTGCGGCCTGTGAACACCCAGCGGTCTCTATTGGTGTGGTTAGCTGGCTTTTCGAGAGTGCCATGTATCGGCATAAGCGGTCAGTATTCGGTCTAAATTGGATGGACCGGAGTGGTTCTTTTGAATGGCTTCTTCGTGGACGGGTTTGGAGCCACGGAATCTGGCGTTGATTGCCGTATCCTCCTTATCGTCGCTGTTAATCACGGCGCTTGTTTTGATTCGGCGTGACTGCCGTTGTTGTCCTTAGTATCCGGACTGCGGAGTTTTTACGGAGATTGTTGCTTGAGCTAGCCAGCTGTCCTCTCCCGCTTTCAAGCGGGTCATTAATGATGTGAGGCGGCCATGGTTTGACTTTTCCTACCCCAGTGCGGGCTAGCCATTCGTCCGGATGTTATGCTTGAAGGCTGCGAGGCCTCTGCATCCGGACGGTCGGCGATTTGATTTTTCTTCGTCAAGAACCGAGTCGAAATTGCTGGCCGATTCGTCTAGCTGCTGAATGATGTGGCTTAGGTCATCGGCGTCTGGTTGTCGCACATATGTGCCTTGGAAGTTATCAAGGAATGCGGCCTCCAGGTCTTCCCAACACCCAATTGACTCTGCGGGCAGGCTGTTAAGCCAATGCCGAGCTGGTCCTTTAAGCTTGAGTGGGAGGAACTTGATGGCGTGGAGATCGTCGCCGTGGGCCATATGGATGTGGAGAAGATAGTCTTGATCCACACATGAGGTCTGTTGTGCCATCGTAAGATTCGATGTTCTGAGTTTAAACCCTTGAGGATCGATGATCCATTACTTCGTCGATGAAGCATAGAGGGTGTCTGGCGCCCTGTATTGAGCAATATCGCGGCGCAGCTCGAGGGAGCGCTATGCGCTATGTTCGGCCCGGCGGTGTTATGTCGGTAGCGGCGGTATTAAATGCGTGGGTCGTAGGCGCCCACGTGATCCGTAGATGGATCTGGATTGCCATGCCTTGTCCTCAATATGTCTTGCAAGTCCGGCGTGTTCCCTCTTGGCCCGTACTTTTGGAGCGATGCGGGGAATGCGTTCTTGGCTGGGGGCTGAATGCCTCTCTGTCACGACCACGGGGTGGTCGGTCGACCATATCGTCTTGCTGGTGAAGAAGGTATGTATGCTTCCTCCTCTAATCGGGGAGCAGCTTGCCTCTTAGGTAACTTTTGGAGGGGCGTTGAGTTTATACTCTTGACCGTGAGGACTTCGGTCCATCGATCGGCCAGCAGGTCTGATCAGCTTGAAGCTGCTTGCTTGCTTTTCTTTAGGCTGTTTCTTTGTGGCGATAAGCCTGCGCTTGAAGCGCTCTTGTTGACGGGATCCTCGAGTGCAGCCAATTCGTCATCATTGAGGCTTGCCGTCTTGGAGGGAGGCATATAGTTATCATCCTCAACCCCTTAAATGCGCGCCCTCTCGTGGGGCTTGCTTACCGCATCCTCTGCGCTGAGTCGTGCGGGAGGATTGTCTTCGGCGCTCTCTGGAGTGTTATTGTCTCTGTGCGGAATCTCCATTCTTCTTTGTGGCGGGATTTAGAATGGCGGCCGGCGCGGCGTTTGGGCTGCTTCTTTAAAGTGCGCCTCCGCTTCTTCGCCCTCCCTTATTTTGGGGTATCCACCATGTATCGTCATATGGCGAGGTGGCCTTCGGTGCCCTGTAGGCGCTGGTTCTGTTAAATCTCCGGCATCGTCGTCCATAGCGTCGATGTCTTCGGAGTCGTAGTCTAGCATGTCGGTTAAATCCTCGACAGTGGCTATAAAGTGGGTGGTGGGTGGGCTCTGAATTTCTTCGTCGTCCGTACTCCAACCATCCTGGCCATAGTCCGGCCAGGACTCTCCTGATAACGAGAGATGCTTTAACGAGTTTAGGATATCACCAAAAGGTGAGTGTTGGAATATGTCCGCGGCGGTGAATTCCATAACCGGCGCCCAATCCGGATTGATTGATAGGGGCGCGGGAGATTCGGAGTCCGGTGAGGAGTCCGGCGCCTCGGAATCACGAGTCTCGCAGGGGACAAGGTTAGTGTTCGGCTCCATCGCCGTGGATGTTGAAGCCCCCGGGGCGGCGTCCATCCACCGACCCTCGATCTAGGCGATCGGCTCCGGGCTAATGGCTGAAGCAGATCTGAGTCACGGCCACTAAAGGCCTTTGTCCGTGATGAGCTAGATCGTGCCCTCGTCCTGATCTTGGTGCGTTTGGCTGTGGCTCGAGTCCGTCGAAGATCAAGTCTCCGCGGTCATCGGCTGTGAAGTTTAAGCTTCCAAATCGACTGGCGGCGGGGCGTAGCTTCGATCTGCTCGGATGGCCAAGAGAATTGGCCCGTAGTGCAAAGCTGCGAATCTGAAGATCTGTCCGGGAGAAAAGTCTCACCCTGGACAGCGTTGCTGGTTGAAGATGCCATCAAGCCTATCAGCGACGACATAGAGGAACTCTCAATGAAAGCACCAATGTCGGTGTCAAAACCGGCGGATCTCGGGTAGGGGTCTGAACTGTGCGTCTAGGCGGATGGTAACAAGAGCGAGGACACAATGTTTTTACCCAGGTTCGGCCCTCTCAATGGAGGTAAAACCCTACGTCTGCTTGATTAATATTGATGATATGGGTAGTACAAGAGTGGATCTACCACGAGATCAAGGAGGCTAAACCCTAGAAGCTAGCCTATGGTATGATTGTTGAGATGTATCTTGTTCTACAGACTAAAGCCCTCCGGTTTATATAGACAGGAGAGGGCTAGGGTTACAGTCGGTTACAATGGTAGGAGATCTACATATCCGTATTGCCAAGCTTGCCTTCCACGCCAAGGAAAGTACCATCCGGACACGAGCAGAGTCTTCAATCTTCTATCTTCGCAGTCTTGGAGTCCGGCGGATATTGATAGTCGGCTGTCCGGACACCCCTAGTCCAGGACTCCCTCCGTTCCTTGAGAAAGCAAAGTTGAAAGATGATGGTAGCAATTACGGACTAGGTCCATAACACGAGGATTATCCTCATTGCTGCCTGAAAAGTTACATCCTGGAAGCACCGCTGGGTGCGAACTGCTTCTTGATGCTGGCCGACGGCGTTAAGAGCGTCTGGCGAGCAAAAGCGATGACTACTCGATAGTTCGAGTGTGGCATGCTACGGCTTAGAACCGGGTCTTCAACGGCGTTTTGAGCGTCATGGAGCATATGAGATGTTCGAGAGTTGAAGTTAATGCCCGGATTGAGAGATATGAAGTCTCCAATAAGTTCTATAGCTGCAAGATGGAGGAGAATAGTTACATCGGTGAACACATACTCAAAATGTCGGGTATAATAATCACTTGATTCAAGCTGGGAGTTAATCTTCCGATGATAGTGTCATTGATGAAATTCTTCAATCACTGCCACCAAGCTACAAGAGCTTCGTGATGAACTATAATATGCAAGGGATGAACAAGACTATTCCCGAGCTCTTACGCAATCTTTGAAAGCTGCGGAGGTAGAAATCAAGAAGGAGCATCAAGTGTTGATGGTTAACAAAACCACCAGTTTCAAGAAGAAGGGCAAAGGGAAGAAAAAGGAAACTTCAAAAGAACGGCAAGCAAGTTCTTTGCTCAAGAAAGAAACCCAAGTCTGGACCTAAGCACAAATCGAGTGCTTCTCTGCAAGCGATCGGACAACGAAGCGGAACTGCCCCAAGTATTTGGCGGATAAGAAGGATGGCAAAGTGAACAAAGGTATATGTGATATACATGTTATTGATGTGTACCTTACTAATGCTCGCAGTAGCACTTGGGTATTTGATCTTTTACATTGCTAATATTTGCAACTCGAAGCAGGGGACTACGGATTAGCGAAGATTAGCTAAGGGCGAGGTGACGATCTGGCGTGGGAAATGGTTCCAAAGTCGATGTGATCGCGGTCGGCACGCTACCTCTACATCTACCATCGGGATTAGTATTAGACCTAAATAATTGTTATTTGGTGCCAGCGTTGAGCATGAACATTATATCTGGATCTTGTTTGATGCGAAACGGTTATTCATTTAAATCAGAGAATAATGGTTGTTCTATTTATATGAGTAATATCTTTTATGGTCATGCACCCTTGAAGAATGGTCTGTTTTTATTGAATCTCGATAGTAGTGATACACATATTCATAGTGTTGAAACCAAAAGATGCAGAGTTGATAACGATAGTACAACTTATTTGTGGCACTGCCGTTTAGGTCATATCAGTGTAAAGCGCATGAAGAAACTCCATACTGATGGGCTTTTGGAATCACTTGATTATGAATCACTTGGTACTTGCGAACCGTGCCTTATGGGCAAGATGACTAAAACGCCGTTCTCCGGTACTATGGATAGAGCAACAAATTTGTTGGAAATCATACATAAAGATGTATGTGGTCCGATGAATGTTGAGGCTCGTGGCGGATATCGTTATTTTCTCACCTTCACAGATGATTCGAGCATATATGGGTATATCTACTTAATGAAACACAAGTCTGAAACATTTGAAAAGTTCAGAGAATTTCAGAGTGAAGTGGAAAATCATCGTAACAAGAAAATAAAGTTTCTACGATCTGATCGTGGAGGAGAATATTTGAGTTACGAGTTTGGTCTGCACTTGAAACAATGCGGGATAGTCTCGCAACTCACGCCACTTGGAACACCAATATGAAATGGTGTGTCCGAACGTCGTAATCGTACTTTACTTGATATGGTGCGATCTATGTTGTCTCTTACCGATTTACAGCTATCGTTTTGGGGTTATGCTTTAGAGACGGCCGCATTCACGTTAAATAGGGCACCATCAAAATCCGTTGAAACGACGCCCTATGAACTGTGGTTTGGCAAGAAACCAAAGTTGCCGTTTCTTAAAGTTTGGGGCTGCAATGCTTATGTGAAGAAACTTCAACCAGATAAGCTCAAACCCAAATCGGAGAAATGTGTCTTCATAGGATATCCAAAGGAGACTATTGGGTACACCTTCTATCACAGTTCTGAGGGCAAAATTTTCGTTGCTAAATTGGGATCCTTTCTAGAGAAGGAAAGAAGTGAGTGGGAGGAAAGTAGAACTTGATGAGATAACTGTATCTACTCCCTTATTGGAAAGTAGTTCATCACAAGAACCGGTTCCTGTGACAACTACACCAATCAGTGAGGAAGCTAATGATATTGATCATGAAACTTCAGATCAAGTTTCTCTTGAACCTCGTGGGTCTACGAGTAAGATCCGCACAGTGGTGCGGTAATCCTATTCGGAAGTCATGTTACTTGACCGTGATGAACCTACGAACTATGAGGAAGCGATGATGAGCCCAGATTCCACAAAATGGCTAGAGGCCATGAAATCTGAGATGGGATCCATGTATGAAAACAAAGTATGGACTTTGGTTGACTTGCCCGATGATCGGCAAGCCATTGAGAATAAATGGATCTTTAAGAAGAAGACTGATGCTGATGGTGATGTAACTATCTATAAAGCTCGACTTGTTGCGAAAGGTTTTCGACAAGTTCAAGGGGTTGACTACGATGAGACTTTCTCACCCGTAGCAATGCTTAAGTCTGTCCGAATCATGTTAGCTATTGCTGCATTTCATGACTATTAAATTTGGCAAATGGATGTCAAAACTGCATTCTTGAATGGATTTCTAGAAGAAGAGTTGTATATGATGCAACCAGAAGGTTTTGTTGATCCAAAAGGTACTAACAAAGTATGCAAGCTCCAGCGATCCATTTATGGACTGGTGCAAGCATCTCGGAGTTGGAATAAACGTTTTGATAGTGTGATCAAAGCATATGGTTTTATCTGAGACTTTTGGAGAAGCTGTATTTACAAGAAAGTAAGTGGGAGCTCTGTAGCATTTCTAGTTTTATATGTAGATGACATATTATTAATTGGAAATGATATAGAATTTCTGGATAGCATAAAGGGATACTTAAATATAAGTTTTTCAATGAAAGACCTCGGTGAAGCTGCTTACATATTGGGCATCAAGATCTATAGATATAGATCAAGACGCTTAATAGGACTTTCACAAAGCACATACCTTGACAAAATTTTGAAAAAGTTCAAAATGGATCGAGCAAAGAAAGGATTCTTGCACGTGCTACAAGGTGTGAAGTTGAGTCAAACTCAATGCCCGACCACAGCAGAAGATAGAGAGAAATGGAAGATGTTCCTATGCTTCAGCCATAGGCTCTATCATGTATGCAATCTTGTGTACCAGACACGGCGTATGCTTAGCAACAAGCTTGGCAGGAAGGTACCAAAGTAATCGAGAGTGGATCATTTGGACAGCGGTCAAGAACATCTGAAATACCGAAAAGGACTAAGGATATGTTTCTCGTATATGAGCGTGACAAAGAGCTAGTCGTAAATAGTTACGTTGATGCAAGCTTTGACACTGATCCGGACGATTCTAAATCATAAACCGGATCGTGTTTATATTAAGCGGTGGAGCTGTAAGTTGGTGCGTTCTAAACAAAGCATCGTGGTGGGATCTACATGTGAAGCGGAGTACATAGCTGCTTCGAAGCAGCAAATGAAGGAGTCGGATGAAGGAGTTCATTTCGATCTAGGTGTCATACCTAGTGCATCGGGACCAATGAAAATCTTCTGTGACAATACTGGAGCAATTGCCTTGGCAAAGGAATCCAGATTTCACAAGAGGACCAAGCACATCAAGAGACGCTTCAATTCCATTCGGGACCAAGTCCAAGTGGGAAACATAGAGATTTGCAAGATACATACGGATCTGAATGTTGCAGACCCGTTGACTAAGCCTCTCTCACGAGCAAAACATGATCAACACCAAGACTCCATGGGTGTTAGAATCATTACTATGTAATCTAGATTATTGACTCTAGTGCAAGTGGGAGACTGAAGGAAATATGCCCTAGTGGCAATAATAAAGTTATTATTTATTTCCTCATATCATGATAAATGTTTATTATTCATGCTAGAATTGTATTAACCGGAAACATGATACATGTGTGAATACATAGACAAATCTATAGTCACTAGTATGCCTCTACTTGACTAGCTCATTAATCAAAGGTGGTTATGTTTCCTAACCATAGACATGTGTTGTCATTTGATTATTGGGATCACATCATTAGAAGAATGATGTGATTGACATGACCCATCCCGTTAGCCTAGCACTTGATCGTTTAGTATACTGCTATTGCTTTCTTCATGACTTATACATGTTCCTGTAACTATGAGAATTATGCAACTCCGTTTACGGAGGAACACTTTGGTACTACCAAACGTCACAACGTAATCGGGTGATTATAAAGGAGTACTACAGGTGTCTCCGAAGGTACATGTTGAGTTGGCGTATTTCGAGATTAGGTTTTGTCACTCCGATCGTCTGAGAGGTATCTCTGGCCCTCTCGGTAATGCACATCACTATAAGCCTTGCAAGCAATGTGGCTAATGAGTTAGTAACGGAATGATGTATTACATAACGAGTAAAGAGACTTGCGATAACGAGATTGAACTAGGTATTGGATACCGGCGATCGAATCTCGGGCAAGTAACATACCGATGACAAAGGAACAACGTATGTTGTTATGCGGTTTGACCGATAAAGATCTTCGTAGAATATGTAGGAACCAATATGGGCATCCAGGTCCCGCTATTGGTTATTGACCGAGAATGGTTCTAGGTCATGTCTACATAGTTCTCGAACCCGTAGGGTCCGCACGCTTAACATTTTGATGACAGTTTTATTATGAGTTTATAAGTTTTGATGCACCGAAGTTTGTTTGGAGTCCTGGATGTGATCACGGACATGACGAGGAGTCTTGAAATGGTCGAGGCATAAAGATTGATATATTGGAAGCCTATGTTTGGACATCAGAATAGTTCCGGGTGAAATCGGCATTTTACCGGAGTACCGGGAGGTTACCGGAACCACCCGGGGGGTTATTGGGCCTACATGGGCCTCGAGGGAGAAGATGGAAGGAGGAAGGAGGGGGCCGCGCGCCCCTCCCCTTCCTAGTCCGAATAGGACAAGGGAAGGGGGGCGGCGCCCCCCTTTCCTTCCCCTCTTCCTCCTCTTTCCCCCCTTCTCCTAGTCCTACTTGGAAAGAGGGAGTCCTACTCCCGGTGGGAGTAGGACTCCCCCCTTGGCGCGCCCTCCTTGGCCGGCCTCCTCCCCCTGCTCCTTTATATCACAGGGCGGGGGCACCCCTGAACACACAAGTTGATCTACGGATCGTTCCTTAGCCGTGTGCGGTGCCCCCTTCCACCATATTCCACCTCGGTCATATCATCGCGGAGTTTAGGCAAAGCCCTGCGCCGGTAGAACATCATCATCGTCATCACGCTGTCGTGCTGACAGAACTCATCTCCGGAGCTCGGCTGGATCGGAGGCCGGAGATTGTCATCGAGCTGAACGTGTGCTGAACTCGGAGGCTCCGTACGTTCGGTGCTTGGATCGGTCGGATCGTGAAGACGTATGACTACATCAACCGCATTGTGCTAATGCTTCCGCTTACGGTCTACGAGGGTACGTAGACGAACACTCTCCCCTCTCGTTGCTATATCATCACCATGATCTTGCGTGTGCGTAGGAAAATTTTGAAATTACTACGTTCCCCAACAATCTTACTTTCGCAAGTGGTTGTGAAGGGTTTGACAACCCCTTTATTGCGTTGGTTGTGAGTTCGTTGTTTGTTTGTGTAGGTGCATGGGACTTTTGAGGAGCCTCCTACTGGATCGATACCTTGGTTCTCAAAAACTGAGGGAAATACTTACGCTAGTATTGCTGCATCACCCTTTCCTCTTTAAGGAAAACCAACGCAAGCTCAAGACGTAGCAGCCCCCGTCGACGGCCTCTGATCCTCTTCGCCGACACCTTCCTCAACCCTAACGGAGCCGCTTCGCTGACACCATCGTCAACCCTACCGGAGTAGCTTCACCTATACCATTCTCAACCCTACGTGGGTTGCTTTGCCAACTCACAAATCCACGGCCGAAGATCCGCTTCGTCGCACCCTCATCCAACATACCGGAGCAGCTTCTGACGCCTCGTCCATGGCCTCAGCTCCGCATCATCGATACCATCCTTAACCCAACCACCGGAGCAGCTTCACCGACACCCTCGTCCACGGCCACATATCCACTTCGCCACACCGTAGTCCACCCTACCGGAGCCGCTCCACAAACACCCTACTCGACGGTTCTAGATCTCCTTACCGGACCCCGACAGCCAGCGCATTGTCATCACCCTTGACGTTTCTAACCTGATTCCCACTGTCGGTGTCAAAACCGGCGGATCTCGGGTAGGGGGTCCCGAACTGTGCGTCTAGGCGGATGGTAACAGGAGACGAGGGACACGATGTTTTACCAGGGTTCAGGCCCTCTTGATGGAGGTAAAACCCTACGTCCTGCTTGATTAATATTGATGATATGGGTAGTACAAGAGTGGATCTACCACGAGATCAAGGAGGCTAAACCCTAAAGCTAGCCTATGGTATGATTGTTGTAATGTATGCTGTCCTACGGACTAAAGCCCTCCGGTTTATATAGACACCGGAGGAGGCTAGGGTTACACAGAGTCGGTTAGAATGGTAGGAGATCTACATATCCGTATCGCCAAGCTTGCCTTCCACGCCAAGGAAAGTCCCATCCGGACACGGGACGGAGTCTTCAATCTTGTATCTTCGTAGTCTTGGAGTCCGGTGGACAATGATAGTCCGGCTGTCCGGACACCCCCTAGTCCAGGACTCCCTCACCCACCATGTGGCAAGATGCCAAGCACCCGCCACAACCTAGGTACTTGTCACCTTTAAACCCGTCCAGCATCACCTGCCTGATGTACTTCAAATATTCTAATAGGTCGCTGTTACCTGTTATGCAGCTGGCAAAAACTACAAGGATGATGTTTCTTCTGGATCTAACAGCTTGGCCAACCAAGATCCTGGACTGAGGCATTGCTATGATCTTGTAAGTGTGTCTCTCTCTCTTGTATTGTTGTGTGGCTGCCAGCGTGCTTTGCTAGGATTTTCGACTAGTAATCCCTTTGTGCAGACAATGATTTCTACTACTGGCTGCTAAATTAGATATGTAGATGTCATACATGATACTACCTGTAGCTCCGTTCCTAATATAAGTCTTTCTAGAGATTCCATTATAGGCTACATACGGAGCAAAATGAGTGAAGCTACACTCGAAAATGCATCTATATACATCTGTATGTGGTCCATACTAGAATCTCTACAAAGATATATATTTAGGAACAGAGGCAGAATATTACACAGAATCGTAGGTGGCATGTAGGAATTCCAGTGCACTACATTAGGATCCCTTAGAGTGCATGCTAGTCCAACACACAGATTCATGGCTAGTTTATGCTACACAAACAATCATTAATTTGTGGTTTAAATATGTGCAAGGGATATGCAATGTAGTATCATGTAGAGATGTCTGAAATTAGCCGTGTCAAGTTGGAGATAGGGTTACACAATGAAAAAGTACAAGATGTATGTGGCAATTTCATGGAACATGGCAAAAAAAGGAGAGACAGCGGTGAACCTATACAGTGTGGTATGGTAGGTCACTCCTCCATTGCAATCATCGTGACATGTTATTTGTATGTCAGTTCTATTGGCCAAGTTTCTTAGAGACAGTTATTACGAGTTATCCTAAGAAAATAAGCACATGTGAATATAAGCCCCATGTAATAAGCCAACCAGTTCTTTTCATTGCCTTCCGGTTCAGCTTATCTTTGGTATGATCAGTGAAAAGTCTATATTGCATTTTATTTTGACTATATGCATTATATTTTTTTCATTTTGTTGCCCATATGAAAATTAATTTGACTTGCAAACATCACAAATTGAACCCAATGCAGTAATTAATATGATAGGAAAACAAACCATCACTATTTGTTCAAAATGCAAATACAAAGATACCATCTACTTGGCACAATCTACTTTGGTCAATGTCTTCCATAGAGATCCCATTTCCTAATTTAAATGAAGAACGCATTACCCACATTTAAATGAAGAACACTTATTTATTGAAATTCGATGGTCCAAGTGGTTGGTTATTATCATGTAGCACCACCACCTAAAAGCATCATATAGCAGCAATAGCTCATAGCAACTCATCATACAGCAGCAGAAACAACAGTGTGCAATTCATCATATAGCAGCAGCATCTCAAAGCAATTTATCATATAGCAGCAGCATGAGCAGCTCATAGCAATTCATCATATAGCAGCAGTAGGAGCAACTCATAGCAATTCATCATACAGCAGCAGCAGCAGCAGCTTATGACAACTCATCATATAGCAGCAGCAGCTCATAGCAATTCATCATATAGCAGCATCAGCTCATAGCAATTCATCATATAGCAGCAGTAGGAGCAACTCATAGCAATGCGTCATATAGCAGCAACAGAAGCAGCTCATAGCAATTCATCGTATAGTGGATCAAAATGAAAATTTGGCAAAAAATCAGAGGAGATCCTCACCTTGTTGGATGAGCTCATCCTTCAATAGCACCTCAAGGCCATGGCCTGGGAGGAGGAGGGGAATAAGGTGCCTTCACTTTCTGAGTGGCATCGGCCGTAGTTGTCTTGGCGCCTCACGGAGTAGTCGTTGGACGGACCACAAGTGGAGCAGCTGCTGGAGACCATGAGAATGAGGGGCGGCGCCAGAGGGAGGAGCATCCAGGGAGATTTGCCCCTACCCGCCGGCCATGTACCCTAGCTGGATAGAGCATCATCGAGGACCAGGCCAGATGGGACCAATGGTGACGGCTCGCTGGAGGAACCCTAGTGCTGCAGGCAGGGGATCGAGGTAGAGGGAAAGGGTAGGGGATATGCAAGCGGGCATGGCAATGAACGCTTGTGTGTTTGTTTTTACTTGAGGGTCAGGTGTGACACGGGCATGAGCAATTGCATTTTGAGTGTAATATAGGTACACAATAGAGTCATTTCACTATTCCCCTTCCCTTCAATTTTTAGTGAGCTTCTACTCGAAACACCCCCCTTCAAAGCGAAATAAGTTAAGCCCAAGCCCATAACTCAAAAATGACTTCTTTAAATCTTTTATGGCTTATTTTGACAATAAGCCCAGAAAAGGCGGAATCAAACTGGCCCTTAACCTGCAATTCAATTGTGCGTGCAATGATGAATCATTCCTACCTGCTATACTGTACATTTAGGCACCATCATACATGGCATAACCTAATACATGTGGCATTCCATTGTAGAGTCTGGAATATGCAATGTTTATGTTAGTTCATACATTGCACATGATGTTTAAATGCCCCTTAAATCTGGTCAGTCAAGTGATGGTCTTTAAGCCTCCTTCTTTGCTTCTTTTCTTGATATGTAAGATTTGCTCACACATTTGTTCAATTTCTTGTTTGCATCAACCAGCCATACTAGGACTGTTTGCTTTGATTACTTGTTGTTCTTGACCTAACACTCTAACAGAGCTTGTCAACGATTTAAACACTAAGGGCTGCTGTAGTGGGGCCTTGTCTAACTCATAGGTGACATAAAGGTTTGGCTGTACACTAAACTAGGCTCTCCAAGAGTACCTGGAGATCCAGTTCGAAGGTATGCCTAGTGTTTACATAGTGCATACATAGTAAATTCTCATTTCATTGTGTGCAAGTGCAAGAGATGTGGCATGTTTCATTATGTGGTGTTGTTTGTTATAATCTCATCCTTTTGTGTTGTTCACATACTGGAAAGTATGTATATTTATCTTCCAAGGAAACGGGTAACTAGTTTGTGTCACTTGCAGAAGGGGTGCAATGAAGATAAGATTGAAGATTTCCAAGTACAAGATGTTAGGAAGGAGCCTTGCAAGAGAAGTAGGAGCTGCGCCGAGCCTGTTCAACCCGTTAAGGTAAGTCATTGTATCCAACTCAACAGTTCAATTCCTTGTTTGTTTCAGGCATAGTTAATTTGCTCTTTTCAATTGCTTTATTTGTCCTTAGCTAATGAGATACCCAAACAATGATGCCTGATGTTGGGTACTTGTATAACTATTAGTTGACAGAATTAAAGGCCTACCATTTAATTACTCTGCCAAAGTGTGCCTGAAGCTTTGAAGACGATTAACCAACTATTATTGCATGAGGCTCACAATCTAGTTTATACTAGGCTAATGATTTCATAGTTTTGCTTGTTGTAGTAGGTTTGTATGAATCCCTCTATTGTTTGTTATGCTCCCTAAGACTTTAATTAAGCTACAGAATGGCCAACTGCTTGCTTACTTATACGCAACGTGTTGTCTAAATTTGTAACTTGTATGTGTTTTGGATTGGGCCCCAACATCATGCTCCTCTGGTGAGCTAAGAGAGATTTCTGTATGCAGGCTGCACAGACTACCTTTTTTATAATTTTTAAAATATCACCTGCTTATGCTTCATGACGTGTAACATTATTGTTAATGCTGTTTTGCCATGTACAAAATAGTCTATCTTGCTCGCTTCACCATTGTAACTATATTTTTGCCCTAGACATGTGTACTTACAGAAACATTTCAGGATGAAGTGACATCAACACAAAGATCTGCGAGCAGTGCGGCATGGCCGTTACCGAATGATTATGGATTGGAATTGGAATGTGCTGATGTTCTCGAGCATCAACTAGAGGTGGCAAGACAACGTGGACATGATTCTCAACGTACAATCAACAAGTTTAGACTGGACATGCATGTATTAGATGCAGGAGTCCAAAAAATGAAACAAGACACTGATGTAACCATGAAGGAATTGGTGATTTTGCATAATGAAATTTATGCTATCTGAATCCGGCCAATCCTATTTTCTGAAGAGATTATAGTTCAAATGGTAAGTTATGTTGATGCGCGTCCATGATGTATGAGCCGTATTTGCCTAGTGTATATAATTTCTTGTTTGTGTATGCTTTATTATCACTGGCGCCGAACCATAATGCCCAGTGGGTATAATCGGCTATAATTTCTTTGTTGTATAGTGTAGAATTATTCTACTTTTCTATGCCTTAGACTCTTTATTGTATAGTGTATGATTTTTAGAGGTGATAGTATAGAGTAGGATAATTCTTTGAATATGCTATATCGTTCAAATGGGGGCCAACTCGCCCAAACATTGTAGTGACCATGGCCCTCTACGGGCCATACGATCCATGGGCCATCTACGGGACATACGATCCATGGCCATATATGACCGTCGGATCCGTTGGCCTTCTATGGGCCGTCGGATGCATGGGCCTTCTATGGGCCGTCGGATCAATGGGCCTTCTACGGCCCATAGGATCCATGGGCCTTCTACGTCCCATAGGATCCATGGGCCTTCTACGGGCCTCTAATCTATGGGCCTTGTACGGACCGTATAATGGGTCGTAAACGGGCTAGAGTGGAAATCATACGTTTTATGGACTGACCATAACGGGCCGTCAAAAGGCCGTATTTGATGATGCTATGAAAATGGCCCAACGAATTAACGGGCCACGAACGGGCCGACTATAACCACGGGCGAATTAGGCCCAGAAGCAGAAAAGGCCAGTAACGGGCCATAAGTAACCGAATGCTGGAAATGAGCCCAAAAATAAATGGGCCTTGAGAAGGCCGAAAGGTAACACGGGTTGGAAACAGCCCAATGGAATAATGGGCCGCTAATGGGTATAAAGCGATACACTATTCATTACGGGCCGGTTTCACCACGGGTCGTTAATGGGCCAATAGTTGCAAAGGGACTCATATGGGTCGAAAGACGTCATGAGCCAGACATGGGCTGGAAGTTACAATAGGCTGGAATCATATTGGACGGCCCAGATGACGTTACTGGGCCTAATTCCGGTAGGCCGTAACGGGCCGTGAGTAAGCGAGCAGTAAATTGGCTATATGCGAACATGCCGTTAACAGGCTTTCCGTGGGCCGGCCCACTACCTTTTGACCAAGTCAAACGGGCCGGCCTTTTCACCAGACTGGGCCTCTGTTGGGCCGTGCCACGTGTCAATGTATCATAGGTGCCTTCCGTCCAATGAGTGGATGACATCTGTCCCAATGGTGAGCCGACACATGGTTCCTCCGGCCAATGAGAAATTTACACATGGAAAATCCCCATTGGTCAGGGCTATTAACGGGCTATCGGATCCAAAACCGGACCCTATCGCTTAACGATGTTCCATTACGGTGGATGCCACGTGTCGGTCAACCTTGACGAAAGCACTTCTGTGACGCACGATTTATCATCATGGAAGTGGACACTTCCGTGATGATAATTTTGGTAATGTCATGGAATACTTCTACGATAGCACATGTATGACTATCTTGATTCTGTTATAAAATTTTCATGGATGTACATGCATGACAGAAAATGTGACCTACTGTGACAAACACGTATCATCACGGAAGTGTATTTTTTTGGTAGTGACGGCCCTCGCCGAGGAGGTCGTGAAGAAGAAGAAGAAGAAGAAGAAGGCCACTCCGGCGCCCCATACGTCCGGCACCTCATGCAACGTCTCCGGTCACCCCTACGACCACTACTTTGGAGCGTCTAGCCGCCATAGCCGACAAGAAGGGTCGCGACCGCAAGTGCTCGAGGAAATGCCAACAAGGTAAAAACAATCATCTTTCACATTTCAGCCAACTAATTAGACGGTGACTGTTGGTGGCCGATGATGATGGAGTTTGTGCCTTTTGTATGTGGTGTGGAGATGAACACAACCGAATTCTTGGCGTCTATGGATTCCTTAGATATGATGGGGCTAGATGATCTCAATTATGATTCAATTTGGATCATTCCAAGGTGACCGAAGGAGAGGCGGTGGCCGAAGAGTAGATGGAAGAGAAGGCCGATGGAGGCAAACTCGAGGAGGTGGCTGAAGCAAGCACGAGGTTGTCAAGGTCACGAACTCACAACTACATTCAAGTTGATGGTGTACAAGAGGACGGTGGTGGTGGTCGAGACGATGGGAGTTGTGGTGGCAGTGGTTTTTTCGTCAATGAGGGCTTTGTTTGAGTTCATGCAAGCCATTGGTTGGCTCGATCCACATCTTACACATGTTATATTTGTGGTGATTTTGGATCAAACTTTGTGTCTAAAATGATGCCTTTTGGATGAACCCTGCATGCTTCAATTTGAAAATCATGATGATAAAACTATATGCTTGTTTTAATGCTTATGTTATGCA